>JAYKKI010000019.1:37453749-38682498 GCA_039881145.1 Druceiella hillmani
CTTCAATATCAAAATCTTGAAATGTTCAAAGTACTCAAATTATGTTTTTTCACTAATAGCGGCTTCTCCTAAATAAGTATTATCAACTAAACAATTAAATAAGTATTTAAAAGTACTCGATGAATGACTGAGATGAATTACGATGATTGAGATGAACTCGATGAATGACTGAGATGATTTGAGATGAATTTCAGTCGCAGATTTCTTCAAATTGAAACAGAAAATGATAACTGTCCACAAGCAAAAATAATTTTGCTTGTATACTGACATTTTAAAAAAAAAGGAATACTTTATGGTGCCAACACATATCAATTAATATAACGATGAGGTTATTTTGACAGTAACCTAAATTTATTTTATGACATTTATTATCTATTTGTTTTGACAACCACTTAGCTCTAAAGCCATCTATAGAAAAATAGCAGAAGCACAGTTGTACACCTATGTGCAAAGTTTTCTTTAAGAAACTAAAGTTTATTACATCAAGCGCCGATTTATAGGCACAAAATAAGCAGCAATGTATTAAGATCTTACCTCATTGTATAAAGATCTGCCAACGTCAAATGCTAGCTGAAGTAAACAAATTTTATATAAAATAAGTTTTTGTAAAAATATCTACTTTTCCCTTTTACGAATACACTTATTATATTTTGTAAGTGAATTTAATTCATTGAATTAATTATTGTGATGCTCCTGTTTAATTATTGTGACAGCCTCCTGTTTGTATTCATTTTATTAGTTTATTATTGCGTGTTTTTGTTGTGACAGTGTAAAATGGTGTAGTGAATATTGTCATGCAGGTGAGATTTTCAAATTAATGTTTTATTGAAAAATAATATAATTCTGAATTGTAGACCAAAACTAATTTTAAAATTACATGTTCTTAATAAATTTATTCTATGCTATTTTCATATGCGATCAATATTTGTGTTAAACTTAATATTTGTGCGAACTTGTATTCTTAATGAAATGTTTGGCCAGACTTGAGGATAATTTAATTTTTTCTTTCTATAAATTAAAGAACATTAATAGAAAACAATTTACTTGATAAAACAATTCTGTGCATGATTTTAATAGAAAACAAAATTTGTTTTGGAAAGTGTTTTTACTATGATTAAAACTCCATCTAATATTAGTTTATTTAAATTTTGGAATTACTCTGTATTTTGTATAAATCCGTGCTTGTATTTGTATTTTCTGTATTTAGTGTCACTAAGAATGGCAATTATATTGAAACAATTTTAATATGCAGTTTGCAAAATGCATTACGTTGGGATATATAAAGAAATAATTGATATTATATTAAAGCAAGGTCCATAATTTAACACCATTTGCGTTAATGTATGTGTTTATGCAGAATAGTTTTTGGTCTTCGAAAATATTGAATTAGTAAGATAATGTAGGAAGAAGTGTGAAATTGGTAAGAATATTGATAAGAAATTTAATATGAAGTTTCTGCTTTACTAGCTTGCCCTACCCAAAAATTACTGCATGCCTCCATTTTTTTAATACATCAATCTTTTTTGTTGATTAGATAACAGTTAAACTATTTGATGACACAATTATGAATAAACCATAATTAACCATACAATTATGAATAACCATAATTAACCATATGATCTCTTTTCAATCCTTTAACATGAAAAGTTAGAAGTGAATATGTTAAAATATAATAAGGCATTATCGTCCATTTACCATGAGGAGGGCATTCCATATAAGTTAATAAATCCAAATACGTATGTAAGTACATGTACAGGTATATGTGTATTTATGTACACGCATGTGAACTCTCCCAAGAAATAAAGTCAAGAGAGTGGAGGACATCTGGCCTATTCAAATCATCCCCATGAATTTCTACCAATTTTTTACAGTTTTGGAGATATTTTTATTTTTATTTCTTCTTTATGTCAGTTTAACTTCGACAAATTTTTTTTATGATGACACTAATAACTGTAATAGATACTTGAGTTTTTTTGTTCAGATTATATGGGAATGACTACCAATTCAGTGTAATGACATTTATTTTCATATATCTTACCCACAAAAATAAATGCCCGCGCCACTGTGGAACACAATATTGTACCAAAAGTTGTTGCACCTATTTAATTATTGTTTTGCAAAAAAACACAAACATTCCTCATGTAAATTTTGGGGATAACTAAATACTGTTTTGACCGATGTTGAGCAATGTCATTGTTGCTCGATCACTATTTTTCCAATTTTATTCAAAATATATAATCAGCTTAATCAGTTTAACCATTTAGTGTAATCATTAAAATCTCTAGCTATCACGTATATTATGAACCATGCTAATTTCACTGAGTAATACTGGCTTTCAAAGCATAGAAAAACTCACAAAACTCTGGTATGTTTATCCAATTTGGAATAAGTCGTTGTCTAGGTTATTGTTACTGAGGTGATATTTTATAAATAGGCTAGTTTACAGTGACATTAAATTGTATGAAGGCATGCTGCAAAACTAGAATCTGCCTGATTTCATAAAGGTCAATAACACCTTTCTTATAATAACAATCTTTTGAATAACACCTTTTTTTTCAATAGTACCTAAACTTTCTTCCATTCAACCCTTTTCTTCTATTTAATCTTAATTTTCTTTACTTCGCTCATTTTGCTTTGTTTTTTTTCTCCTTCTCTATTAGATTCTTCTTGCAAGAATATATCTAAACATAGATCCAGCTAGTGATTTGTGTAAACTTGTAAAATGCCCATTTGGCCCATGATTTTGGTAGTTTTCATTTTTTTTTAAATTTGGACTAGCTTTTTTTACTGAACAATTATATTATGTATATTAAATCCACCTAAAAATCAGAGTATTCACCCCAATTACACACAACTACAAACTACAAATTCACAAAATACTGTTAAAACATACAACTGAAGGATTCCCTCATTACTTTTACAGTATAGTGGGTATATTTCATTAAAATTTTTTGTTTTACAAAATTTCAAATGAAATCAAACAAGTTTTTACCAATCCTCATTGTCGGAGAGATTACAGTTACAGTACCTACACACACACAAGATTACAGTACCCCGACCCGCCCACGATGGTCTACTGTATTCACATATTTATTATTTACATTTGTAATGATTTCTTTATTGTTGAATAGTAAAAGAAGTTAATAGCATTTTTGTGAGGAGTGTATGTGCATTGTTGTGGTTTCCAAGTTGATAGCTAATTTAGTGTCTTGCAATGAATGTTCAACAATTTTAGGTCCAAAGGATCTCAAAGAGTACACATCCTTTCAATATTCTGGTGATTTGGAGTCAGCTACTACATCACTTAATCCCCTGTTACTTTTGCTTGATGCAGACATACAAATAACGAAGAAATATAATAGCAAGTTTAGGTAACTAGACCAAGTAAAAGACCAATTCCTCACATATATGGTCTAACAGTTTCAATACTATCTGCAGACGACTTTAGATTACATTCCAATTCAATACCCTTATATAGTCTTAAATTGACTCATTGATTGGCCTTAATTGACCCAGAAGAAATATTTTCATCTGTCCTTAGCACTCCGACGAGAAAACCATAAATCAAGCTGAGTTGAATGACTTTGTACTTTTGAAGATTAAACATCAACTTTTGTTATTAAGGCTAAGACAGGAGAAATTTTTATAAAACTAAACAAGAATTTCATTCTTCAGAAGGAAATACCCATAATGATGAACATTTCCCTTTAATGACTTTCGTTAATGGAAGATGATCATCACAACCATTTTTGGGCTATATATTGGCAGAAACTGTCCTGTAGAGTTATTTGAGATGAATAACTTTGCTGTACACCGATTTCACATATATCTAGCCGTTTACACGGCGCATGCCAAGAAACCTCCCATACGGTTGATTTCTGCGTTACTTCATTGTCATAGTTCGTCTAATTTAAACAAGACATTTATAAATTTTACAACTAAGGTTTCCTCAGTGAAAAACTGAAATTACCACATGGATGAAAGCCAATAGGAGCTTTGTTTTATACTTAGAGAGACAGTATCATAACTTCTCAATCATTCGTTCAAATAAATTGGTATAAAGAACAATATTTATGTCCTTTAAGATTACCAAAAATGACACAAATATTTAAACAAATAAAAATTCACATTTAATTGCTTGAAAATGCACGGAAAGTGTGATAATGATTTTTATGGTTTTAATAAACCATAAATTTCGCTATGATAATCTGCACCCAAATGCTGCCATGAGCTATTTTATAGAAGTACTTGAAGCAAACAATATTGTCATGCATTGTTTTCAAGTGTCATTAATTATTTGCCAGCGCAAACCCAGAAAATGCCCCAATAGTTGAGTTTAGTGCCACTTTTTAGAGAAAAATCATTAAAAGTCAGTTAATTGACACAACATGTTCATAAATTACTTCCTGAAGACCTGAGGTCTATCCATTGGTTAAAATTGGAGTGAAATCTATTCAGTACTTTCTGAAATTAGTGGGGACAGACAGAAAGACAGATGTGGCGTACAATATTTATACTACATATAAATTTGTTTATTGAACTGTGGCTACTAGATTACTTCTTAATTACTAGATACTAGGGGTTAGAAATCAAAGTGTATGTAGTAAGAATTAACTACGATATTACCATATAAGCATGTCATATATTACTAAATTTATTTACATGTGCATACAGGCCCTTAATATAGGTGTATATTATATGCATATATATTTATGACACATACTCTTATTGATTCCAGACAAAGCTGATCACGATTGCTATACGTACTATAATGAATATTTACTATTTTTCCTCTTGTAAACATTCCTTACTTTCCTCTCTTCCTAAGGTAATTTCCTTATTCTTAGAGAATCTATTACCTCTTTTTACATTCATTAACAATAACTACAAGTATATATTATTTTCTTTCTTCAGCATCCACTGTCCGACGCCATATTAAGCTTATTCAACATTTTATAGAAAAAGGCAAACTGGGTCAATTCACTATTTTCCATTCGTTCAACCTGCGAGCTTCGTTGCTGCTTCAATATCTAGGCCTCTTTACAAGTTACGCTGTTGTTTTGATCCAGTTCTTTAATATAGATAATCTATTTTAACTTGAAAATTATAATTAGGCACCTTCAGAGAAAATGTCACTTTAAAGTAATTTTTCTGAAAAATACTTTTTTTCACTTTGATCACAATTTATTTTTAAAAGTAACTCTCAGTTAGTGTATTTAATTTTCCATATTTCTGCTTTTAGTTTTTTCTAAGCTACTATTTAGTAAATACCTCATGTTATAACATAATTGGATATAACGAAGAGAAAAGCATTATACATATAAATAATGTAACAGGTAGCAAGGTGTTTAAAAATGGTTTCAATGTGTCTGCCATTAGACATAAAACTTATTGGTCTATTTAATGTAACATAATTAATATTTAGTTTTGTTACTTCAATATTTCATCTACCAAAATGATATGACACTGGACTTGCCTGACGTTAAACCAGCTGACCTATAAAAAAATATGCCATCCAAACATTGAAAACTGTATTCAAAACATACAATATTAGGCCATGTCACACAGATATTTACAAATAATTTCTCTTAATTCATATAAGAATTGGAATATTGAAATGGGAGATACAAACGTATTATGAATAAAACAGGTACGCAGATTGCATTACAATTTTGTACAATGATTTAAATCGTTGAGGTCACAATGTGAGAAAATAGGTCAAACCATTCTTTGTGGTGTATCGAAATGTCGCAACTCAAGAGCAACCTGTATTCAATTGGAAGACGGCCCGAGCGCTCAATATCAGGTGCAACAATAAATTCATGCAGATGTTCCGAGGAGATGATATCGGGTTCGATATATATGCAAAATCTAGATTGGAGCCTTATGTGTCAATTTACTAAATTTAGCCTGGGCCACCTAGAGATTAACAGATGTACCAATAAAGCAAAATTATTGATAAAGCAATTCTTTTATATTTCAAAAAAATTTTCAGCTGAGTGTTAAAAGTTTGTTTTGAAAAAACATCTTTTAATTTACGAACCAGGTTATAAATCATTGACATACATAGTCGTAGGTAATATCTTCAACATTCAAAAGTTAAAAACGTCACGACGTCGTTTTCTTTGAATTTCATACGTACATAAGTTAATAATGGTAGCTAAAAATATAAATATTGATTTTATTGTACTTAATTTCATCTATTAGAGCAACGAACTTAGGTCAGTTGACAAATGATGGCTGTGGCCTTAAGCATTTAAATTGTTGTCAATAATTTATTGACCATCGATTTTACCTAATCTACTTAGTTGCTATGTACTTACAATTACCTATGCACCATAAATGATGGCTGTGGCCTTAAGCATTTTAATTGTTGGCAATCATTTATTTACCATCGATTTTACCTAAACGACATAATTGCTATCTACGGACTTGTAGGCTTTCAGACCTATTCTCATTGCAATACAAGTGAAACAATCAGCAATGATTTCCATAAAGAAACTGAGATTATGAGAGTATTCCATATAGAAACTAAGATTGTTAGAGTATTCTATATAGAAACTAAGAATATTAATTTTTAAAGATAATATTTGGTACATTCTGTTTTGTGAATATTTGCTCGGTGCAGGGAGCAATAACAAAATTTCATCTAGAATATTCTTCTACGTTAGAATTTGCATTATGTTAACTGTCTGTCTATATGTCATATAATGTATTTAGAATATTAGGACTTATTATTGTTATACAATTTTATGATGATTGGATACGGAGTATACTTAATGGGCTTAAAAGTTTTTTGGTAAAAAATATGTATGACAATTTAATACATAAAATTCCCTTGTCCAAACAATTTGTTAAAGCATGATAGGCTATGAAATACTGATGCAATTCTCATAATTTTTACATATTATTTTTTTGGTTTTCATTATGTCAATATTAAAAAATTAATATCAATGTATATAATTTGATTTCTTTAAATATTTTAATTTTGAAGGCTTGTCGTAAATTCATTTTCGACACTGTGAATCTCCAATCCGACTTCACAACATTGTATCAATGCGATACACATTCTAACCCCAGAGGTGATAACTCAAGTGACCATGTTTTCATTTAGACCCTTAGTTAAAACTATTTTTCACTTGTTAGATTTATTTTTATAATTTATAAAATTACGCCAGTTTCTAAATTGAATGTATTGTTAGTTTACAATGATTAAATTTTACATTTCATTTCAGTTCTTTTTAAATTTCTTTTTAGCTTTTTCCAGTACGTTATTAGCATTGAAACAGTTTTGAAGCTAAAAGTAAATGAAAGAGATACATTTTTTCTGTATAAAACACTAAGTCAGTAAATCATGATGTGCCGCAATGACTTTATATTTGATTTATTTTTCTTGTATACAACACATACCAGCCATACAATAGACTGCTAGTATGTGTTGTATTAATCTGGCTATTTTACTTCGAAAGACTGCGTGAATTAGATTTTTTCCTGAAATTTTTACACCTTAATGGTAATATATTATCCTTTTACGGAACTATGAAACTTTAACAACATTTATATTTGTAAGGGGGTTCACAATGTGATGTTGACAATTGCACCGTTGGCAAGAAGATATATACGCAAGTAAAAAAAAACATGTTATATGCATGAGTTAAAAATCACCATCACATTTTCCACAGTTTATGAGTAGTGATGAACCTTCATATTAACTATAAGCAATTCTTGAATGTTTATATATCTCGCACATCAAGTATATTATTCTTACATGGTTCCGTAGTTGTCTATATCTCTTAAAATTTACTAGCAGAAAAAATATCAGTTTAATTAGAGATTATAATTAAATGCCAGTACCTATATTTATTGCACATTTCTTAGTCATTGTAAAAAAATTACTGAGCGTGCATTGGTGTGTCATACATTATTTTTAAGCTTAACATCCCAAAAGCGGAATTTAGACATGAAAAATAATCTCAACAATTTGCCAAAAGCGGAATTTAGACATGAAAAATTAATCTCAACAAAACAAACCTTGACTTTATATTAAATGACCTAATTAATGAAATACCAATGATCGGGTCGACATACTTCGCCCCGTGGTGCGGCAGCAGTATGTCATGCCGCTTTATATTTATGGGGAGCTATATGAATTTCATTTTAATCATTCACCAGATATTACTTGAGATCTCCATCTGATGTATCAAGCTGCACATAAGCCTGGAACTTTAAAAACGGTGAAGTCGGGACAGACCGATAGGTGAACAAACATGATGAAGTTAAAAGGTTCCATGTTTCAGTATGGAAACTAAAAAACTAACTTTAAGATAAAGGCAAAATAATTAATTCAAGGCTCATGTATTATAATTCATTGTATAATTTATGGTAAGAATGTGAACGAGGACATGGTTCATTATATTGATGAATCTTTTAAAAATTTTTGTTCTATTTTCATGATACTTGATCGTATTTATATCTAAAATGTATATCTGGATTAGAGCATTACATATGCGTCCATGATATTAGACACGTGATATGTGTTAATTTTTTATAGACTTTTAATAAATAACAGATATAAAAGAATTATGAAAATATTTCAGATTTAACTGTTAAAAAAGTAAGTCTTTTCATGGTGAATACATCACTGTACATGGAGGTATTACAAAGATGGTACGAATTTGCATTGTTTATTGTAAATTAGCTGTATGGGATCGATGATTCGGTAATTTTGATACTAGAATACATTCCATACAAAAAATAAAACAACATGTTAAGCATACACACTAGAATAAAACAGTAATTTTGTCACAGCATATCTAATCCACTCACAAAAATGGGTTGTTAGATTTATGTCTCAACTATAATATCTAGGTATCTTATGTATGGTAAGCATTATTTCTTGAGTATCGAAAAATAATTCTATACCTATTCTTCGTTGGTTCACTTTTATGGTGCAATGTGAATTAATTATTTGTATACGGCAAATGACTTAATTAAAAATTTGGTTTTTGTGGATAAACTGACTGAAATCAAAATGTATGCAGAGGTAACTTAAATTGTTGAGATTAATTACAATTTCATTGAATTCTGATATTTCAAGGACTACTAGAAGTTAACAATGTATTTGCTACATAAATTTGTATCCACTAATTAACAACATTAGATTTTGAGAAAAAGTTATGTTTAGTCAATGCTGTGAATATTCAAAAACTAATATTACAAAATAACTTTGGAAAATTGAATGCATCGTTCAATATCAAAAACAATGATACTACTTAAAAAAAGAAATGCACAAGAAAACTAATATTTCAGACAATAAATTAATATTTAGAAATTAAAATAGTCGCAGAAGTAGAAAATCAACTAAAATAATTATGGTCCATATTTCTTTAGTAAAAATAATTAACCTAGGGAAAAAATTTAAAAAATTTCTAAATACCTAAATTTTTCCTATATAATAACTCTAGTCGTATTGGACAGCCAACTTAAATTAAAACGTATCTTTTTGCATGAAATGAAATTGTCAAAATTGTTATAAGATGTTTTATTTAAAATTACATTCCATTTTAATTTCTAATCACGTGGTGTACAATTCCAATGATATACTTCTTTTATCTATTGTTACTTTATTAGTGAAAATATACTTTCCACATTTGTATTGTGAGCCAATATAGAAAAAAATGTAACGTGAAATTTTTAATCATTCTGTACGAGCAACCGAAATGTCGAAGTAATTGATGGAAAATTTATGTCAAGTCTTGACTCTAAGAAAATAATTTTGTTACAAATAACTGAAATAATTTCATTAGCAATATCAATGACCACATCTTGTAAAACAAAGTAATGTTTTGAAAAAAGAACTTCAGATTAAACTCTTTTATATTATAAAACAGCATACAATTTAATTTCTCACATTCATCTAAGGGTTATATCCAGAATTAATTATTTTTATAAATCTCTTATGAATAACTAAATAAACAAGAACTAATATATAAATATATACAAACATTATTCATTATCTACGTGTATATATATATATATATATATATATATATATATATATATATATATATATATATATATACATATATATACATACATAGTAAAAATGAGCCCGTAATTCGGTAAATATTCAGTACTCTGCATATTTTTTTACGTTCATGTTTGTCGAATTATTACCAAATATAAAGAAAGATGTTTATATTTCTTAATCATATATTAATTTCCAATAAAATCTTAACATAAGCGAGTACTTAATGATTAATGAATATGAAACTCAAATATTAATCCATTAGTCAAAAATAGAACACCAACATTATTTTTTATTATTGACAGAGGCACTTAATAATATGTAATTTATATAACTTAAATAGGAACAAAATAACAAATTTAAGATTAATAAGCAGCCCACCTCAAACATCAGATCAACTTTATATTAAAATAATTAATAGCAGTAATCAAGAATCACTGTAATTTTCAAAAGTTACGAAAAATTCAAATTATAAATTCGTAATGTTTAGTAATGCTAGTCTGTTCTCTTCATTGTCACTGCTACTGCTTTCCAACACGACGCTGCTCTTGATTTGTTCTCTCGACAAGTGTATTTTTAATAATTCAGATTGTTCTGAAGAGCAACAATTCAATCAAAATCTCAGATCTAACAGTGTTGCCTGCACGTAGGTATTTGTCATCTTCTATGCTTTCGAATCTGTGTCTGAGTTCTGTCCCTAAGCTATGTCTCTTTTCAGCTATGTTGGAGCAAACGTTATGTAAATACCTTCAAAGAGTAATAACATACAGTATAACTTTAGAAAATATGGAGCTTGTAGTCTTTGTAATCTCTTCAAAGGATCATAATAAGGTTAGGTTAGGTAAAATCTCTTTCAAAACTGGCCATTGAAGTTCTCACATTTAGTGGTTCACTTAAGTTACGAAGATTCATTATATGATAATTGGCAGAAATATAAAATGACACGGCTCATTTTTGTTTTTGAAGGCATTTGAAGGCATTTATATCTTCAACATTCAAAAGTCAAAAACGTCAAAAACATTATTAAAAATTAAAAAGATAACTTGTGTCTAGTTGATGCGTAAAAAAAGTATTTATGATGCATTTACCCATAATGATATATGAAATTGAGAATTAAATAAAAGCTAAGTATATTTTTTCTTTGAATTTCATAAGTACATGAGTTAATAATGGTAGCTAAAAATATAAATATTGATTTTATTGTACTTAATTTCATCTATTAGAGCAACGAACTTAGGTCAGTTGACAAATGATGGCTGTGGCCTTCAGCATTTAAATCGTTGTCAGTAATTTATTGACCATCGATTTTACCTAAACTACTTAGTTGCTATCTACGTACAATTACCTACGTATCATAAATGATGGGTGAGGCCTTAAGCATTTTAATTGTTGTCAATCATTTATTGACCATAGATTTTACCTAAACTACATATTTGCTATCTTTATACACTTTTAGACCTGTTCTCATTGCAATACAAGTGAAACAATCAGCAATGATTTCCATATAGAAACTAAGATTATTAGAATATTCCATATAGAATCTAAGATTAATAGAGTATTCCATATAGAAACTAAGATTATTAATTTTTAAAGATAATATTTAGCACATTCTGTTTTTCCAAATATTTGCTCGGTGCAGGAAACAATCACATAATTTCATGTATCATACTCTTCTACGTTAGGATTTGCATTATGTTAACTGTCTATGTGTCATATAATGTATTTAGAATATTGGGACTTAGAATTGTTATACAATTTTATGATGATTGGATATGGAGTATACTTAAAGGCTTAAAAGAAGATGTTGTAATACAACGAAACCTAGGTAAAGAACTTAAAGAAAGTAGAAAAAATAATATCATGTAGTTTCATTTAATTGTCAATAATGAATTTCTACAAAATTAACGCCAAATATATTCAATAGTATTTTGATCACAAATATGTATGACAATTTAATACATAAAACTCCCTTGTCCAAACAATTTGTTAAAGCATGATAGGCTATGAAATATTAATGCATTTCTAATAATTTTTAAATACTATTTTTTTTATTTTTATTATGCCAATGTTAAAAGAATTACTATCAATGTATATAATTTAATTTTTTAAAATATTTAAATTTTGAATGCTTGTCATAAATTCATTTTTGACCCTGTGAATTTCTAATCCGACTTCACGACATTACATCGATGCGATACACATTCTAACCCCAGAGATGATAACTCAAGTGACCATATTTTCATTTAGCCCCTCAAGTTAAAAACATTTTTCACTTGTTAGATTTATTTTTATAATTTATAAAATTATGCCAGTTTCTAAATTGAATGTTTGTTAGTTTACAATGATTAAATTTTACATTTCATTTCAGTTCTTTTTAAATTTCTTTTTAGCTTTTTCCAGTACGCTGTTTACCTTTGAAACAGTTCGGGAGTATATGAGGCTAAAAGTAGATGAAAGAGATACATTTCTGTATAAAACACCAAGTCAGTAAATCATGATGTGTCGCAATGACTTTATATCTCATTTACTTTTCGTGTATACAACACATACAAGCCATACAATTGATTCATTTGGCTATTTTACTTCGAAAGACTACATAAACCAGTTTTTTTTTTTAATTTTTACACCTTGGTGGCTTGATATAAAGAATATGGAAGAAATATTTGACTCATATTGTTGCAAATTTTTATGGCAAAATATTATTGTGACATTTTCGGTGACCATTTAAAAAGGTAACTTGCAACTCATTAACTAATTGCAGTCAAATTATTCCCTGTCCAGATTCAGAAAAATTAAATAAAATTAAAGGAACTTTACCCTGATATTTTAAATAAGAAATTTCTCCACATAATTTAAAATGAATGTTTTAAAGTTTTTTATTTAATGTGACATCTCTTTCTCAAAAGCAATTAGTCGAAAAGCGGCTTTAGAGTCTCTCGAAGAGAAAATATCCCCAGTAATTTTGTAAGATTGTTATTAATTTGGTTATTTTACACACAATTCACGCAGCCAAACTCTTAGTGTACACAAAAAAAATTATTATTTAGAATGATCTAGCATTCCATTCATTTTGAATTGACAGAAAAATTTTTTATAAAATTAATCCGACCACATCCCAAATTTGTTCAATTAGATATAAGTTTTGGTGGGTAATTGGTAAACTGCAATGTATATACGTAAAAACATACACAAAAAAATAAACAAGTCAAGTGCGAAGACATGCATTATCTTATATTTAAATAAAGAGAAGAGAAAGCTAATTCAGGGAGAATCCAAAACTATTGTCAAAAATCATCAATTGTGCAAAAAATAGTCAATGACACGCTGAATCGTGCGGTACCCACAGCAATCATTGGCTAACAAATAACTTTTGTCTGCCGGTTCTCAAAATGTTGTTGGAAGAAAAACAAAATAAATCATTTTTCAGCGGAAAGACATACAACCTCAGAACTTCGGCAACCTATTCCTTATTTTCTTGATATTTCAGACCAACCATTGATATTGGTACCAAGGGTGTGCCAAAATTTCTAGCGGAAGGCGGAACTTCAAGCAGAGACTGAATTTCTATAATGCGCCTTTGCTGGCCTAGTTACATTCTCCTTACAACGTTTTCCCTTATGACTCATAAAATTAGCCTCTTTCGATTAGTTTTAGGAGTTATAACCGTAGTTTATGGAAAATGCAATTTTGGTTAGAGCAATATTAATTTTAGTATACTTATAAAAAATTATTTAAAATGAATACAATGTTGACAAAAGATTTAAAAATAATACAATATTTATGACTACATCATAAATATTAATAATTTTTCCAATATTACTTCTTTTACAAATTTCTTTTTTGAATGATTATTTTACTTTTTTATTTTTGACAAATATCAATTAGTATTTTGTATGTTGAAAAGAAATACTTAAAAAAATATTCAATATAATTCAATTGTACATTGTTGGTTATAGAAATACCCTCACGAACTCTGGTAAGACCTATGAAATTTTTTGTAGAAAAATAACAATCATTAGACAAATTAGCTGGACGTTTATTAGTCTTTTTTCATATATTATAATAAAACTCAAACAGTTCAAAATATTCTATGAACTCTAAACTAGAACATTTCTGCAATAAATATCCAATTCAATAAGATTCTAAACATGCCCTTGTTAACTTAACGAAGTGGAAAAATTGTGTATCTGAAAAAGTGATTAATTCAAAACGGGGCAGAAATAAAATCAATATATGAAATGAATTTTATATTGGCCAAACAATAAATAAAATACAATGAAGAGTAAAATCATTAATAATCTATTATGCACGAACAGAGCCTGTTCCTCACATCTGGAGACATGGTCTTGCTAGGATGTCAAGAGACATCTCTTTATTGTGCTAGTCACATAACTGCTGTAACTGTACTCTGATATCTGTATTAGTTTGTGCATTATCGATATGAATTAGGAGACACCTATCTCCTAATTAGTCTCCTAACAGTTCTGATCCTGATCTTTAACATAATCATCAACCCTAATAAATAAAATTTCTAACAGAGTACATAAATTTGTATTAACTAATTATTTAACCCAATAATTTACAGGCAACAGACAACAGATACGATACTAAAAAGCTTAAATTTTTGTGTGTATGTACTCAATTCTATCAGAATTAGTGGCTTATGATATCAGACAATAAGCATGCATTCAAGTTGTGATCTTACAAGAGCATTGTACAAGTTTAGTTGTATTTAAACATTTTTGAAAACATTGATCGTTTTTAATATGAACCAAAGTATTATTATAAGCCTTAAATACAATCTGCTCAACCAAAATGAATGCTGTCGACTTTTTTGAGTTAGTTCACCAATATCATATATCTAAACGTTATTTGCTTTTTTTTTGTGAAAGTGATTTTTTTACACTTCGACTAACTGAAACACTGTTGTTCTTATCACAGTAAATATGTAGTTTATTGAAATTAGCTTATATCTTCAAATAGTTACATACGTTCTTCAAAAGAATAAATAATTTTAGTTTATCTAAACATTTTGAAAAGTACTATAGAAATCATCACATACACACACACGAACACGTGAACACACATGCGTACAAGCATGCACATGCGCATGTGCGCTTGTGCACATGTGAAACTGTTTATGTGCAGAAAAGCGATATAAAGAAATAAAACCAACATATCGACAGCCATTAAAGAAAATTAGTTTCATCGTACATTAAAATAAAACATTAGATAATAAAAGTTGAAAAAAAGTTAAAAAATTAGAATAAAACAGTAAAAATGTTTCAAATGAACAAAGCTTACTGGAAAATGCAAAAATAATGTCCAGGTGTATTTATCCTCTATTTAATAATTTCCTTTATTCTGTCCCACCATCAGTAATTTAAAAGAAAATGAAAAAGAATGATAAAGAAAAAAAAACTTTAATTTACTCATGTAACCACTTGTCAAATAACATTATCAAAAACATTTTAGGAACATTATGCATGTAAGCTGTGTTATTCAAACCATTATTGTACAACATATTTGTCAAAATTTAATAATCCCAGTGAAAAATTTTAAAAATTACTCTTTCAATATAGAATCGTGGAACAAAAGGAACATAAATATATTATAATATATTGCGGTAAGCAGCCAGTGTATGGACGGCTACCTATTGCAAGGCAGAGGTTTTTCCGTTCTGTGCCATTTTTTCGATCCTGTGCATTTCAAACTACTTAGACACTTGCAACCTTAAAATACAGTTTTTTTTACGAGAGCTTTGGTCTAATTTCATCACAATTTTTTTCTTTTCCACATGAGCGAAGCAATAGTTTATAACTATTGCTTTTTCTTTTCCACAAGAGCGAGGCTATGGTTTATAACTATTCTTATAAAATTTCTAAGCTATCTTGCATGAACTATTGTGAAAAAAAATAGCAACAAGTTTAAAACAAAGAGTAAAATTAACTTCTTTTATATTGTTTTTGTCATATGGTTTATTATTATGGGTTCGATTGATTAATTAAATGGAAAAGATTAGGCTTAGTCACATTTATTTGACGTGTAAACATAATTACATATCCTTTATCACAAAAATCTTTTAAAATAATCAGCAAATATTTATTCGTCACTGTTAACTTAATGATGCGACATTTCAAGAAGTCACCAAATTTTAATGTAATCGCCATTTGGAATAGTCAGACATCGAAAAAAATATAAAAAATGCAGTGAAACAAATGTTACTTAACACATGTTCCTCATTTAAAAACATTTTCATATATTTCCTAAAAATAGAAACTTATTCAGTTCCATTAAAAATTTGTTTACTTTAAACAAGGCAGAGGAAATTTTAGTGCTTCATCACTTATGTTGAAAGCAATTTTATTTTCTCTCAAAGATATAAATAGATTCTAATTTAGCAAGCTCCATCTAACCAAATATTCTACTTTATTCATGAATAGTATTCGAGCTAGGCAAAATTGACCTGAAAATGAATTTGAAAATTTGCTATATTTACGTTTTATTTTATACAATCTGTTTGCACGCTGGATTTCATTTTTGCGACTGCATCTTTGGCTCGGAAAGAAATAATATAACAATGGTTTTGGTTATAATCTTAATAAAACCCGAATCGAAATTGAAAAGAATTGTTATTTCTTTTCAATGTCTTTTTATGTATTTTTATCTTAATAAATGAGACTTTTTTTATTATAATTTTATCAAAAATTATCTTTGGTCCATAGTGTTGCGTAATCATCAAGATATTGCTTAGAAAATCATAGCCAATTCTACCATGACGTAACCACTCACGGTAAAACTGACTGTGTTACTGATCTTGATTTTTTTCCTAGTCCATAATAATAGTTAATCGTTACATTCTACTTTTATTACAAAATTATCGGTGAAACTTTTCCAAATTGCATGAGGAAAATCAGACGTGTTTATTAAAGTTTTAATTTCGTTAGTGCTGAATTTAAAGAATAAGCCTTATCAGTATTGCTATGTTTATTTTCCAGTTGCTAACAAAAGCTCTGATAAAAGATAATTCTGAACCGGAAAATGCGTTTCAAAGTATTCATCACTTTGCTTAATATGGGTAATAAAGACTCGTTAATTTTTAGTCCCTGTTTACTATGGTGTAATAACCTTAAAAAGATATCCGTATATATAATATTAAAACCACTGCCATACAAAAAATTATTATATCGTTGCATTACCTAATTAGTATATAAGCAGTTTATTTATACATTTAAGAAAAATATACGGTATATTTTATTTATTTAGTCATAAACAAAACTATTTAAAACTGACTAACTAATTAAATAACTCCACCCCAAATTGTTATTAGGTAAAATAAATTAAGAGAACCTTAAAACAAAGTAACTTTCATGACAAATAATCACTATGATAACTGATTATATTTGTTATTTTTTTTGCACATTGTTCACTTGGATTTCAAGATCCATCCACAAGATAATATGATTGTGTTTATGCATAATGCTATTCAATATTTACTTGAAATGTTAATAACATTACTAGATAACTTTGTGTTTTGCAGCCAAATGTTGAAAATAACTCCACCCCAAATTGTTATTAGGTAAAATAAATTAAGAGAACCTTAAAGCAAAATGACTTTCATGACAAATAATCATTATGATAACTGATTATATTTGTTATTTTTTTGCAAATTGTTCACTTGGATTCCAAGTTCCATCCACAAGATAATATGATTGTGTTTATGCATAATGCTATTCAATATTTACTTGAAATGTTAATAACATTACTAGATAACTTTGTGTTTTGCAGCCAAATGTTGAAAATATATATTTAGTACACAAGATTAAGTTTGAGAATTGCAGAACTAAAAATCTGAACTTCCTTGTCAATTTTGAGGAATTTTGTGTATTTTAGTGTCATATATAGTAATTAAATTCAAAGTTAGAAGTTTATAAATTATAATAGATAAAAACAAGGGGATTTTATTATTAATTTAAATGCATATAAACATCTATTTTATCAAAGTGTATGTGACTTCAAACAATGCAGGTGATGCGAGTTGGCTCACGTCATAATAGTTCAAAACAGTTTAGTGAAATATAGATAAAATATATATGCGGTCAACAAAGGCTATGAGAACTATAACAGTACAAGTTAGCTCGTATTGACTGATTTTCATTAAAATTTCCTATCAATGAAGAGAAAAGGAACATTTAATACAAAATTTGTGGCTTACTTTTACTTATTACCGTTACTATGCAGTCACCTACTTTTGATTGATTTTATTAAGCATTAACGTTGCGTGGATTCATTCTCACTTTTACATGCATGACGGATGGGTTAAATAAATTATAATTATCTGTAGTTATTTAATTTAAATGACACGGGTTAAATAAATATCTAATATATAATCGAAGGTCAATTCAATTTAATACTATCATTCATGTTAATAATCCATCAAATACTCCATCGATTGAAATCCTCCATCAAAAGTATGCCATGCATGTCCGTAATAGTTTTATTTTGCGTAAGTGTATTTAAAGTAACTTTTTAAAGAAGTTTTGAATCTATCTACACAAGATAGCTCTGAATCAAACAATCACTCTAAATTGCAAATTAATGTTATATTTTGCAGCATATGTTTTAAAAATTCAGGACAACAAAATTTTACAACATTTTGAATAAAAATGTATGTGAATACCCAAGCTTTATAACTATTTGTATTTTAAAATTAACTATTCTGGAGTTGGTTAATGATAATTGTTTAAAATACAAGCATTCATTGGGGATAACCAAAAAATATTTGAGTCTATTTTACCTTGAGTATATTTTTAAAAAGTATAATTTGTTCATTAGTTTTTAATAACCACATATGAATAAGGGTCAAAGTAATAGCAAATATTTTATTTCGCAAATGAGGATAATGACGTAACATCTTTGAGTGAATGGCGATGAATTGATGATTTATGTCGCAATCATGTGATCAAGTAGGACCTACGGAGTATCATTAAATTTCTTACCGAGTTATGGAGGAGTTATGAAGTTTCTTTGTGTTGTGTTTTGTAAACCAGCCTTGCATAAAGATTTTCTATACATATTTAAAAGGTTCTTTACGGTATCTAGATTTTGATTACATATTTGGATTGGTGTAGTTTTAAAAAAATTGAATATTTTTCACTAAAACTTTCCGTGTTATTTTCCACAAAAATTTGCCTTGACTGGCAATAATACTCATTGGGCAATATAAAGTCATATTGGATTTGCATATTATACATCCAACAGCTTATAATTCCCGTCACCATAAGTGATTCCAAGCAATAAATTCCAAGCAAGTTATGATTCCAAGCAAGCTATAAATGTATCTAGTTCAGGCACGTATCAGGTAACACATATTCATGACCAAAGATTCTCATTTGAGAACGGCATTATCATCCAGGCATCCAGCCAACGAATTGTACAGAGACATGCAGCCGAAAAGAGTTGGTAATAACAAGAATAGTTTTTAGTCTATGATAAAAAAATTAACAAATTAAAGGAAGAAAAATACCTTAACTCAAGAAACACATGATTGATTATTGGAAGAAAAAACATAAAATATCTTAATTGAAAATGTTAAGATATAAGTAGTAAAAGGAAGAAAGTGTGTATAAAAATTTACTACAGTGAATAAAATGACAGGAATGTACCTGAAAAATGTCCTTCATTCTCTGATAAAAGATGTGCTGGAGATACATGTTTCTTAATTCGTCATAAAAAATTGCATAGAGTAAACTATATTCGTTAAGCAGTCATCTCGTCAACGGTTTTCATCCCTCAAGATAGGAAATTCTATAATAAAATATTAAATAACAGCAGAAACATAATAATTAAATTGGCAAAATGCACAGGATAGGCTAGAAGTGTTACCCTGAATAAATTGTACCAGAACCGCTTATGCCAATTTATACTCACTGTTTTATAGTCGCGACTAGAGTGCCGACCATGTTAATCTCTTATAGTATGACTTTCAGTTTAATTTATGGTGAATATTTTAATTTTTGTTTAATAGCTACATTATTATGAATAACTGTGCTGCATAATTTCAAAGCATCTTCCTGACATTTCTTTGTACAGAGATTGTCCTATGTGTAATTCATGAAAGACAAATTATCTCAGTCTGTTTAGTTTTAAACATTGTTATATTTACATAGCCATTATAACATTTTTGGATAACAAAAAAAATATTTAAAAATAATTTTTAACTAAATTTGGCTTGAAACTGAAAATATTTTTGAGTACACCGTCGCTTCAATTTAAGAAAGATATATTTTGCATATAAGTATAATTCGTACTCCCGTTTAATTAAGTTGTTGAATTTACTGATGTGAAGTTAAAAATGATAGTCATGTTAGTTGCAACAAAATATTAGCGTGGTTTTGTTTAAAAAATAATTACGATAGCTGTCATACATTTGCAAGAAAAATTGTAAATTAAATGTAAAGTGAAATTATAAATGTGCTGGACTAATCTTATTTATTTAAATAAAATAGTAAATAAAATATTCCTTTGTTTAATGTCTAAATTCAAAAGTATGTGAACGAACTTTATGTGACTCAAACTAATTTCTGAAAAGTTTAGTAATATGTCGCGTGGGTTATTTTATTAAATGTATGTACATGGACAGTAACCATTTCAGTCACAAAAATAGTCTACAGAAATAGAAAATATTTATAGAAAGAGAAAGACGTTCTGTCTTCCTCTTCTATTCTATTAACGTAAACACCTGGTAGATTAATGATGTTAGTGCTACAAGGCAAGCTATCAAGGTTGTTTAAACTGAATTCTTAGCATTGTTGATATTAATCATTAAATATTTTAAATATCCTGTTCCAAATCTTTCATGGAGGAAGTTGTAAACAAATAATTATCTGTACAATCTTATACAACAAAATATCATTCCCTTTAATTTTACATCATTGAATTAACATGTTTTCAAACTGCTGAAAGATTTTTTAAAAGATTAATGCAATTGAAAGCATTTGGAATAATAAATTTTACAGAGACTTATTAAGATTCATGTCTCACTTACGCAAAATACGAAATCCATATGAGTTATCTTATTAGCGAATTATTCGAAGAGGTGAGAGAGTGTGAGGAAAAATGAAATATTGTTACCGGCTCGAGAAATGAAGATTGTTTCTGGCAGTGCAAAAAAATAACTATTTTTAAAACCGCTGCGAAGCTGTGAACAAATAACAAACAAAAGCTTCATTTAAGTTTACGGACTTAAACCGTTTACCGTCAAAATTGTATACCAACGTCAGTTATGTAGTTAGGAATGTTTGTCTTTGGATAAACGGATATAGTTTCTATTGATTTTATTATATGTTGTTTTACTCAAAGATATTTTCATTTAATATGTGCTTGTGTTTGCATTTTGAATATGTTTAATTACTGGAAGAAATGACATAATACCGAATATACTTGATAAATGAAAAAAGTAACTTATAAAAAAGCAAAAGATAAAAAATTACACTACATTATAAGTTTAAGAAACTCGGTGAAATAAAGCTACATAAAAGTGTGATGACAAATGATAATGATAAATCATTTTATTACAGAAAAAAAATTCTAAATGTTGAAAAATTTTCCCTCATAGCGATATAACAATTTACAGGCATAAGTTATTTTCATTCTCTGCAATGAAATTATTATAAAATACCTACTGTCTTATGTTATCCCTCTGAATCTCCATGTAATTTTAAATAATTACTTCATGTCATTTCAATATAACTATTATAACCTAGTGACGAAACTCAAATTACATAGATTGCTGTAGACTTCTGTAATGTGCGCAAGTCTATGTACGCATACACATCATTGAAATTAAAATCAATATAACTCATTCCAACAAACACTTTGCAGTGTTAACACATTGTAAAATTACATTTGTAAAATGGACGTGTATGATGTCATGGGATATTTTAATACAATTTTTCGTGTATGTTCACTGTCGCATATCGCAAAATTAAACAATAATATAACAGTGAAGGACATTACGAAACAAGCTTGGATAACAATCGTTTTTATCCTTCTGTTATCCATAAACCTTGTGACTACACATACTCAAATAAAGTTGTTAGTTGGTTACAGAAAATCAGAAGAGTTTAACAGGATCCATACAATAACAGTACGAATACAAGTTGTTATGCTTATTATTATTGCTGCAGTGGAAAATTACAAAAGTGTGCGAAGATATTTTGGGAATTATAAAAAAATCGACAACCTATTGAAAATAACAACCATGATGTACATAAACGAAAAAAAGTCTTTTAATCAACTATTTATAATGCTTGGGTGCACATCAGCATTTGTTGTGATTTTTGACATGATATCAAGATACATAATTTATGATATTAATGCGGTTGTCAAAGTTCTGTCATTTTTGATAACCCAATTCATTCTACAAGTACAATATTGGAAGTGCATTGTAAATTTGAAAGTATTCAGAAATCGTCTAAATATAATTTCGAAACGTATAAAAAAAATGTTAGATGGATATGTTTGCATTGAAATAGAAGATATAGCTGGTAATTGGAGAATTGATGAAGGGAACAATACACAAATAATAATTGAAATCAAGAAACTAAGAGAAAGCTTCATTCTCTTGAGTGAACAATGCCATTTATTTAATATTTCAAATGGATTTCAAGTTAGTCATGCTCATTTCTTATACATAATATTTTTAATCAACTCTTATATGCACAATGAACGTGACCTAATATTCTTTCACAACTATCCCATCCGAAAAAGTCTAAAAATATTTCAAATAATAGTATCGATAAACCAATATTAATTAATTTTAGTGAAGGAAATTACGCTTCAATGAATATGAGTCTTATTTAAAAATTGTGTTAAATTTCTTATTTTTTTTTCATAAATGCAAGTAAAACTAAACCATTCATCTATTATTCAAATCCCCAGGTGTGAAGTATTTGAGTTACACCATAAAAGAGATTTTTAAAAAAGTTTCCATCCTTTCTACTTTAATGAAAATTAGACAAAAACACAAGCTCTGTGTATAATAGAATAATAGTTACAAATTAATTTAAAATCTGTAACAGTTAGTTAATAATAAGATTAAACTGATTGCTAAGACTTTTTGCTGTTGGCTGAACTAAAAAATGAGTACCAATCCAAAAAATATTCACATTTACTGAATAAAATTAGTATTTGAAACTAGACGTGATCCTCCATTTCCACAGTGAAAGAAGAAAACAATATAAATATTGCGTGTCCAATCAATTTGCCCGTCGTTTCATTCATTATAGCATTAACCCATTAATTCCCAAGGGTAAAAATAAAGACATATTTATTGGTTTAATTGTTTATTACGTTTATAAATACATCCCAAAAAAGAGCAAATTATAGAAAAAAAAAATATTGATTATTTTACATTCCGCAAAATGTTGCGTCTAAGGAACGTTGGGATACTGAACTTCAATTTTACAGGCAAGTCTAACAAAGCTAGAGTATTAGCGTGAGTGAAATATTTTAAAACGATCAGCATGAAGATGTACTTGACATTTTTTCACATATAAATTGTTGTACTTCTACACTGTCGACATCTTCTTCTACGTTTACTTTCGTGCTCTTCTATGACATGACCAATATTATCAAAGCGAATATTGGAAGGTAACGCATTAATACATTTTTATCTTCATCTTTTGACCAGTACAATTTCGCAGCAGGCAATGAATGATATCCAGTCAGTAATAATATACCAAAAAATCTTTTGAGTTCTGCTACCGTGAGGGTAAGTCGGTGTGGATTTCATACGTTCCAGCGATATCAGTAGGCACAGTATTGTCATAATCACCTAGCGCGTCATCATCTAGGTTTTCCTCGTCTGTAAGAATGTCAACCGTCAGGGGGATGTACACGGCATCGATTTGATTGGCATCTTCTAAATCCTCTTCTTCTTCTAATATACTCATAATTTCTTGAGAAGATAGTACTTGTTGCCAGGCCATAATGTTTTAACTTATTATTTGCTGATTTGTATACACTCAATTATCATTTTTTGACGTCACTTTTTGTTTGCCGATCAAAAGAAAATACGTATACCTACAATATTTTTTAGCAATCTAACTGACGGACTAAAAATATTTTTTTCTAAAAATTACTATGCGACACTGTTAGTTTCACGTTCTATAACCGACTAACTAATAAAACAAAAGTGCTTGTACTCTTTGAATACTGAGAACCCATTGTTTACAATAAATTTCAAACTTCAATGGCAAGCAGTGTAACAATACCAACTGACTATTATTTCTCCCAACGTTGCGCATACGCAAAATTTCCTGGAAGTCTAAGATAAACAACAAGTGTAACTAGTTTTGTCCAGCAAAAGGGTTTATATCATAAATAAGATATTGCTTAAGCTTTATTCACAGTGTAATCTGTCGATCTTGAGATGACTCAATTAGCAGTTTTAAAAAAACAAAACTACTATGTATTTGTATTTAAAAAAACATTGAAAAAAATTTGAATCCATTTTTTAGTTCTACTTCCCGAGACTGGCTTAAATTTCATAGAATTAATTACTTATTTTAAAACATAAAAAAAATCACATTTGAAATGTTGCTCTAGCGCAACGTTGGGTAAAGATGGGTTAAGGCTCCTAAAATTTTAGATTTATGTGATAATTTATCACCCCATCTTAATTATTGCATTGAAGAAAGTGGTCCAAATTTTAAAATAAGTGAAAATCTGTTTTGTTTTTCTTAAAAGAGAATGAATGTTCGTACAATGAAATATTTTTTCGGGAATGGGGACTTCCAAACTTTATATGCGCTGATCATTAGCACCATCCTCATGAGTTTCATAGGTTTATTTATTATTTTAAATATGAGTAAAATATTACGAAAATAATATAGGTTCTAGTTACTAAGTTTAATAGTTAAATGAGTGTTAAAAGTTATCGAGTAAACTCACCTTCTTTAGTTTATGAAATTATTAATTTTTGTTTCAGCTGGTTTCCACATTTTTCCACATGGTCCTTTATTCAACACTTATTTTTCATTTAACCATAATGTATGCTTTGGAAAAATTGGTACGTTTAGAGTAATTTTCATGTCTCGTGTTTTTATTCACATGAATGTAACTTAGAAGGCAGATTTGTTATGACTTCTGACTACTCTTGCAACTTTTTAATTATTTATATAAAAAAAATTTGGATGCATTTACTTCGGTAGAAAATTATTTTAGATAGCTTGAATTAATAAACTAAAGAAGTATAGGTTGCCAGTTACTTTTTCCACGCCTGTGAAAGGTACACAAGGTAGTTTGTTTAATGTTTACACTGAGAGAAACAATACTAATGATTAGGTTGCTTAACAGAAATATTTTGAATTCTTAAATGATAAAATTTTATTTTTATAAACCTTCATTTGTAGGAAGCTTCCTAGTACGAGTTCCACTCTTTCAATTTCTCTAAAATTTTGAGCATCGATTGCAATATTTATTGAAGAGAATTTGAGTCCTAGTTGCATAAATATAATATAAAATAATTGAAGGCGCTGTATTGGCCCAGTGGAAGAACAGACGTATTGCATACACCGACATGATACTTCTTTAATTTTTATTCCATTATTTTATTGTCATATATTTTTTTATTTTAATCGTAGCTAGTATTTTTATTTTAATAGATGTATTGTAGGATACAATATATAAATTTAAACTTTCTTTAATTTTTAAGTTAACTTTGACTGTATTATCTATATAATAACAGGAAACATTCATAAGAACACCACATTTAATCATATTAATTAACTAAAACATGCTTTTACAGAACATGATACATTATGAGTGGTTATACATTGTGTCTCATTTTTTACGATTTTTATATGGAGTAGCATTATTAATTCTATTATTGAGGGAGGCTGTCACTATACAGAGACTCAGGTTTCGTCTAATATCAACAATTGACAGGGCCTGTCTAATTAATATTTACGGTAAGTACTATAAATATGTTTGACTTATAGTAAAACCTTTTTTCACACACCATGCTTATATGAACATTTTTTTTGATAGATCAGCTTTAATGGCCAATATGATAATATGATTATAAAAGCGGGTAATTTTAATCTTCTTTTCATACAGTGTATTTACTGACTTATATAAAGAAACTTTATAATTATTGCCTGACTTCTAAAGTACGTTTAATGGTACTGCAGTTTTAGTTATTTGCAATTTTTAAAACTCCAAAAGAAATAGCATGGAGAACGATTTTGTCAAAATTTATAAATTATGTTTATGTTATGATATGTGAATAAGATAAAGAAAGAAAGAGCATTATCGAAGTGAAGTCCACAGCATGTAGTGTTTGAAATTATAGATGACTAAATAAAAACCTGAAAATAAAATATTATGTATAATTGCATTCTTTACGTCCAAATGAAATCTAGCTTGATAACTATTATTTTATAGATCATGTATAAAACCAACAATGAAGCATATCGTAAAAATCTGAATGAAGGGAGAGGTATTACGGATACATTTCTATTAGAATATTGCCTATTCGAATTAAAATTTTATTATTTTGAAAAATATTTATCTTTAATATCAGATCAGATTTTAGTTAATAGAACTTTACTAAAATCGGATCAAATACTAACTGTTGTACAATAACGCAATCCTTCCACAAAAAATCACGCACGGATCCGACGGATTCTCACAACCATTTTTATAAGTAAGCGTTTTATGAAGTGACTTCAAATTCGACACAGTGTTAGAGCATATCAGCCCGCCTGTATTTAAATATATTTTTACAGAAATTAACATTCAAATATATTTTTACAGAAATTTTAAAGGACAAATGATGTAATGATTTTTTTATTTAATTTCATGTTTTATTCAGTTTATTTATTGAAAGAATGAGTTATAAAAATTCTGAAACTAGTCCAACCCATACACAGAAGCCTGCCTAAAGATACTCCACCAATTCTAATTGGAACAATATTTTTATGTAAAATCCTTAACAAATTTTATACGTCATATTAAATGACCTTCACCTATACAGCTTGAAGATTCTGACAGAAAAATATAGATCGCGGAAGAAAGACCTACATCTTCTATTTATTGACCTACAGAATTTTTTTACGTATATAGAGATCGGTTTTTACGTATATAGACATCGGTTTTGGCAAGTTTTGAGATCACAATTTGTCCCCAAACATTACATATCCTTGATTAAAGATCTATACTGAGGAATAACCACAAGGGTTAGTAGTCCCGTAGGCCAGAATAACAAATTTGAAGTTTAAGTCGGAGTTCACCAATTTCACAATAAGCTCGTTATTGTTTAACTTAGTTATGATCTATATCATGGAACATCTGCAGAAATCTGCACCTTGGACACTTCTGTACGCTGATGATATAGTTCTTATTGCCGAAACTCAAATAGAAGTACAGGAACAACTAAATGTTTAGCAACAGGCACTAATCAGGTGAGGTCTTAGAGTGAACAGTGACGAGACTGAATACATGTGGTGTGATATGTCTGGAAATAACATCAATGACAACTGATCAGTGATGATCCAAGGAACATCTCTTAAGAAAGTAAAGTAGTTTCAGTATCTCAATTTATTTGTAGCTCTGAAAGACAGCACTGAAAAAGTCATCCAGCATCGACTAACAACTGCCTGGTTAAAATGGAGATCACTAACCGGAATGTTATGTGACTCTG
The DNA here is from genome assembly GCA_039881145.1 of Druceiella hillmani. Lineage (NCBI taxonomy): Eukaryota > Metazoa > Arthropoda > Insecta > Lepidoptera > Hepialidae > Druceiella > Druceiella hillmani. The sequence goes on from JAYKKI010000019.1 coordinate 37,481,484, forward strand.
GAATGCCCATCAAACTCAAAGGTCAATTTTACAAACAAGCAGTACAATTATGTATTGATGTATGGGCCGGAATGAAAATGCTGCATTGGGCCGGGGGAATTATAAGACTGGACAGAATAAAAAATGAGTATATTAGAGGAAGTCGCAGAAATTGAGAAAAAGCTGAGAGAAAATCTCTTGCGTCGGTACAGGCACGTTATGAGGTGCAACGAAAACCATTAACAAATGCAGTGTTAAAAATAAAAGAAGGAAAGAGAGACCGAGGTCGACCTGCTATCACCTGGTAAGCACTATAGATGAAGATTTTAAAATTATGAATTTGAACTCAACGACAACACAAGATAGACTGTTGTGGTGAAAATGTACGAGGAGGGCTGACCCCAAACGAGATACAGGACCATAGCCAGGAGAAAGAAGAAGATTAAATAACACCCTAGCTCGTAATTTTCTGTTTTATTATCATAGCCTATATGCAGTTACCCTAAAGTTATATTCTGGATAATTAGGCCTATTTATGCCAAGATATGTACGATAAAGTTTAACATAAACTTAATTCATTTGTACATATTGAATGAATGCAATGCAGGTTAGAATTCAAATCATTTAAGCCAACTTAAGACCTATTATTGTAAGCACAAAACAAAACTATAATTGTAGGGTAAATAAATTGGGATTAGTAATAACACATTTCGTGATCAGATATTATTGGAAATTATTGGCTTGAGGAAGTTACTGATCGACTTAACAGTTACATTAATTGACTTCCTTTAAACTATCCTTTTGAATTTCAGGTCCTAAAGTGTTGAGTATGCTTCAGGAATTCAGCATCATACTTGAACACCAGACCTTAGCATTTACTGCATGTGATTACGTTAAATTGGATTACACACTATTTTATAGTATCTTAAGCGCTTTAATTGGTTATGGAATTGTATTAACTCAATTTAGTTCATAAAGTAATTAGATAATTAACATTTTGTATTGATTGCACTATGAAACCAAAATTTATTTTACACACTGGTATCACATAAGACTAATTAAGAAAGTGAGTGCTGTGTAAGTAATACAACGCGCTTGTTATTAGTTAAGACTAATATCAAGCGTCCTGTATTCCATTGTCGTATGTTGCTGAATTAAATGGTGCACTTCGTTCTTTCCGGAGATGCTTATCAATAAAATTTAAGCTGACTCCGAACTATAATATTAGATTCAAATTACTGTGTGATTAAAATGATGGAATATTGTATTGCAAATAATATGTTTGTGGCAATTACAGAATTTGCACTTTCTTTGTCACATATCAAGAGTTTGTATGTTTGAATACAGGTGTTAGTTTGAATAACAATCTATAAAGATGGATAAAATTATTATACCATAGTGCAGATATTTTATTTTAAATATAAAATTTATAAGTTTTGTATTTAAATTTGTAAAAAATAAAATAGATAATTTCTACGTAATATATAAACTAATATTTATTATCTTATTGAAATTCATAAATTCTAAGTACATGATGAACGCTGTTATATAAATTAGTTTCGGAAGTATTATCGATTTATTGTTTTCCATCATTACAAAAGTAAAGGACACTACTGAATCCTCTTCGAAATCATTATCTTTAACGAAGAAAATAATTTTGAATGGCCAAGGCCATTGATTTCATGTTATTAAATGCTACTTGATATCACAGTGTTAAAGGAAATATTTTATTTAATTTACATACACTGAAATATCATATTATTAAATATAATATATATTTTGTATAAAAGCTTTAAAAATGTAACAGATTTAATCATAATTTATTTCGTCTATATGAAATTGAAATCTAAAAGAATGACGGGAGCACCTCTAAAATATTGCCATATATTGTATTAAGAAACTCGTGTTGATAAAAAATTCAATTTTTTGTCCATCAAGAGTATCTTCCCAAAATAATTTCATACAATTTCAAAATCTCTTCAATTTTATGTTTTTAGGACCAAAGTTTAAGGCCAGAGGTCTGTACAAATACCTGTAATATTGTTAGCTAAGATCTTTTTCCTCCTTTCTTATGAATTCTGTGAAAATTTTTTCTTGCTGGATTTGTAAAATGAAATGGAATTTCCATGCAAAATTTCGCTGGTGTCTATGGCTTAAAAGAAGACTCTGTAAAAAATGTAATTTTTCTGGACCAGTTTAGGCTTTTTTAGGAATATTTTATTAAATGCTAAAACAGGCATTTATTCATTTTATGAAAGGAATATAAGCTAATTATGTAGTAATAACCACCGTCTATTCATGTCTATACTAATAAAGTGAAAAAAGTTTTGTTTTATTTACTTGTTCTCACTAATCTGCGGAAATTTAGGTCCGATTTCAACAATTCAGTTTCAATTTTTTGTCAGAAAGTTTTTGAGAAGCATTATTGGTTGTATGTCATCAAGCTAAGGTCCAAATTTTCATGTGAGATATGTCTATGGATATTGTGGAAAATGTGCATGCAGACACTTTCTACTATACTAGAATGACAGAGCAGCAATAAAAATTAAGAAAATTGGAGGAACCCTGCTCAAACTGTGCAACATAGAGAGAGACTAATTTATTTATGGATCAATCATCTCAAATATTCCCGTCGATATACTCGAGACCACGACAACCGATATCGTATTGTGAACGGAGCGGAGGTGTATAGTGAGCGCATGGGAAGAGCAATATATTTTTGGATATCTCTACGCAAGTGACACCACAGTGCATGGAGAGAGTTTGTTTATAAAACTACAACAATATCGTCACTACACACAAAACTAGTGAACAGTAAACCATATAGTTCCTTAGGCTCGACTCGAACACAATGATTATTTTTTTTAATACAACTCTTTGATTAATTTTATCATACAAATGTACGCTTAATTAAACTAGTTCACGTTTTTCTCATCAACAGCCATACAAAATCTATGCAATTTGACAAAGCAATCAAACGTACCAAACAAACGTATCTTAATAGGTTAAGGTCAAAAGTATTCGTTAGAAAATTTTAGAATGAGCAAATTAATTACTGGAATTTTTTTTAATTACGTATATAATGTGGTGTATCGTTCAAAACGGGTAATTTTAAGGGTCTCAAAACTAACCACTATTTTAGATATTACATTTTCAAAGATATACTGAGAATTATACCAAAAAATATGTTTCCCACAACTAGAATTCCCAAACTACATAAACTGAAATCAAGAATAAGATGTAAATTTTTAGAAGCCCATGCAAAAGTTGTAAAAAAATCATAACGACGATTGTAAATGTTGTAAATGTTTAATGTGCACCTTGTTTTTATTCTATGGAAGCTATAATTCACGATATATTTAGGTTTTTCCATATTGAAAATCAATCTTCTCAGAAATCACATGAAATAGGAACTTAAAATTTGACTATTAACCCAATATTTTGTATACTATTTACTGGCCAGCTGTTTAAAATAAAAATGAAAGAGAGGGTAAATACTGTCTCAACAAAATGTTGTTATCATTTCAAATAACATGTGGGATATGATTTGTGAGGGCTCATTATGGGGACCACAAAAATATTTCTTTCAAATATATTTCAAAATATAATTTAAAAAATATGTGAAAACAGAGCATTTTCTCCTTGTCTCCAAACAGTTGCCATTGACAAATATTTTTGAAACCTACTATTTTAATACAAAACTCTTCCAGACTTATGGACAACTTAAGTTAAAATAATACAAGCCAACAAGGGTTATGATACATTGCAACAAAAATTAATTAAATTCTCAATCATTTTTTTTCAGCTGAGACAGAAAATGTTCTAATTTTACTGTTTCTCAATTAGTCTGTTCCTTTCGTTTGTTCTGCCGTTTTTTCTATTTCGGGCACTGACCAATATTGGCATCACTCAAAATGACGCATTGCAGTAATCATAGTCATAAACGGAAACGTCCATATTTTCTCTGGATGAGTTAATCCCACTTCATTTAGAGGTGAAATAGTTCTCAATGTCTTAGCAGGCTTAGAGTTTATGCTTTATTCATTTTTGTGTTAACCAGCTGGATTTAGCCTGTAATATACAGGATTATTCTATTGGTCGTTGAAAAGAAGGGAAAAAATTAAGAATGAATTATTCATTTATAATTTTCATTAAATGGGTTACACAAAATAATTTGTTAGTAATTTCTTTTTAAAAATTATCGCAATGCTCTAGATATGATTATTTTAAAAACTTACCATACCTAATCCAAATTTCATGGATTGAAAGAGAAAAAAAGGTACAAAAATTATACGAAACATGAAGATTATGACTTTTTTCAACTGTGACTAATAATTTAAAGAGGTAGAAGCAATGAATATTTGTGAGTAGTTTAATATAAATATATTCTTAAATGTGTCCACGTGTTTATGGAATCCTCGTAGCGCGAGTTCTACTCGTATTTAGTCCTAACTGTAAATATGGCTACCTTCAAATTTATTACATTTTTTCACTTCTGTTATAACGAATCTACATGACTAATAATTAAAAAACGGTTCAATTTGTATTTGTGTTAAATAGGAAAGCCATTACTTAATTTTGAAAAAGAAACAACTCAAGCCTTGAATACGTCACTATGTAACACTAAACTAAAAAAATACACAGTTACTCTTAAGTATATTAGTATCGATCTGTATTATGTCCACATATAGAATGTACTTGCAATTAGTTTGTATAACCATTAGTCTTATTATTGTGGTGACACATTCATACACAGGTATCATTGACTAAAATTACATCCAAATAACGGTTGAAACATTTTCACCCGTAGTGTGGAATTGCACGATTCAGATTAGCACACTATCTCCCTCTATAAATGTTGAAAACCTTTTTTTTATTTAATATAAATTTCCCCACATTATGTAAATTTACCTCTGTAAGTCAATTTTGTAAAAGAAATGAAAATTGGGCAAGATGGCTGCAATGTTATGGATATTTGAGTTTGATATTTCGCATTGCGAATATTGTTTTCATAATTTGTTTTGTTGCTTCAGAGTTACATTTTAATTTGTTACAATAAATGACTTTCTATACAATTATTAAAAAGTGTAGTTGTTATTATATAAACTCAATCAATCTTACTTGAATCAAAGGTATCACAAACAAATCCCAAGAAATATAATGTCAGTGTTATGTGTAGTGTGTCTAATCACGTATGTATCATAGTTAATTTAGCTTATAAATAAAATATGGTTACGGTACATATAATGTATATTTGTTTTTATTTCTTATAATTGTATTGCTCACACCTATCACAGCAACTGGACAACAACTTATTTAGATTTGAGCAAAGGTTCAAGATTCGTATGAGTTGTTTGATGTTTTGAAAGTCATTATTCAGTGAAGTTGGCATGTTAGGTAATATATGAAGTTGGCGTGTTACACAATATTGATAGCTGGAGATTTAAATGATGACATATAAAAAATAATTTACTTCCAACAATGTTGAAAGAAATAGTGATTCAGCATGACACTGCTCAACTTCAATTGTTCATATTTAGTTACTTGAGATATTTACACTGAGAATGTTTTTAATATAAATATATTGATTGAATGTAACAAAATGAAGTAAGTTTCTTTGGGCTACAACCACTTTCGATATGATGCTCTGTTCTTGATCTAGTGTATGGGCATTACTCCTTTTACCAGGCTTTTCCTGTGCCATAACACCTATTGAAATAAATACTATACCACTGAATTGGTCCATTAGTCACCTAATCTGACCAAGAAAACTTAAGTATCTATCACAGTTGCTTGTATCTCCATAAAAAGGAACTTGTCAAACGTTGGCTGAAATAAAAAAATATTAAATCTAACAGTTTAAATCATAAAAAGTCATTACCAATACATGGAGGTAATTGGGAAGAGTTTTGACGTCCTTACTCTCTTGGATGACCTTGCAAATATATACATAAATCTATAATACAATATATATATAACACACACACACATATATATGTATATAAACATATATATATATATATATATATATGTACAAATATATATATATAGATATATATATATAGTCAAAATCTGTTATAACAACATCAAAGGGACCACTCATATTTAGTCGTAAAAACTGATAGTCATAACAAGCGATGATGTTTTCGAGAAAGTATTTATGGTTTTATTGAATGTGTATTCTGTAAGTACCTACATATTAATCCATAGGTATTAATAGGAAAAATATATTTATGTACAAAATTAAACTACATTTTGTTTATTTCACGTAAAACGTATAATATAAAAGAACAATATGTATATTACTTTTCTGTATGCATAAAATCTGTAATTTTAGTCTGTTTGGAACACTTCTGTCGTGCATACATATTTTGTAATACACATTGGATTTTAATTAGCGTATCGTCATATTTGGCCCGGATGTGGATCTGTTCATTAAGAAGAACAATCTTTCGTAAAACACTAACAGCATTGAGACCATCATTTAAAGTTGGCACTGTAAATTGTTCTTCATAGTCTTCCTGTTCATCATCTTCCTCTTGAACTTTTCGTACAATATCATATTTCGTAGCTGGTGCACAAATTGCAATAAAGTTATCTACATCAATGAACTCCTCTGCTTCAGTAGTAGATAAAGCAGGGCGTAAATTTTGGGTTAATTGAGCCAAAGAGTCTTCTCGGGTCATCCTCTTCATCATCATCAGTCACATTATCTAAGGATATTGTTACGAGGTCTTTAGAACCAGCATGTCTAAAGTAGTTAGCTATAGTGTTTTGTGTAACTTTTTCCTATGCTTCTGATATCATCAAGATGGTATCAAGAACCATAAAGCTTTTCTGTTCATTATTGTCAAGGTTTTGTATTAACTTTAACACTCATAGTCTTCTATAATGATATTTTAAACATCTTATTACACCTTGGTCCATAGGTTGCAGTACAGATGTAACATTTGGTGGTAAGAACACAAGTTTAATGCATTTCAGATTAGTAACAGCTGGATGAGCAGGACAATTATCAAACAAAAGTAGAATTTTCTTTTTGTTTGCTTTTAATTCAGCGTCCCAGTTTCGTAACCATCTTTCAAAAATTTCCGATGACATCCATGACTTCATATTGTTTTCATACGTTACCGGCAGTGAACATATGATTTTAAAGCATCTTGGTTTCTTAGATTTGCCAAAAACTAAAAGCTTTCTCTTACAGGATCCTGTCATATTTGCTACAACCATGTTCGTTAGTCTCGTCTTGGACATTTTTCCTCCAGAACAATTCTCTCCTTTGAACTTTAAAGTCTTATCTGGTGTCATATTGTAAAAAAGTCTGGTTTCGTCTGCGTTAAAAATGTCATCTTGTCCGTAGCCTTCGTATAATGTAGGCCACTTCACAACTCATTTTCCCGCCGACAATACTATGCCGAGCCCGGAAACGTTGAATCCAACTAGACGAGCAAACGAAATCTTTACCAAAACATTGAGCAAAATCGTTGGCTTTTTGTTGAAGAATTGGTCCGTTTATTGGCACATTATTAGTCCTTTGATATTTAAACCACGTTAACGAAGCTCCCTCAATCTTCGTATGCTTCATTGTTCTGGCTCGTTTCATTTTCAAAAAATTGTTGCCATAAAGCATTTGAATTTTTTCCCTCTTTTACCAAATAGTTGTCGAGTGTGGTACACAATATTCCTTCGCTAAGTGTTTGTTTGGAATTCCACTTTCTAGCTTTGACACATGTTAAAAATTTCACAAATAACTCCACAATATGTTATGGTGCGTCTTGTGTAGAGATAAGTAACAAAGACATGAAGAAGTGAGCTTTTATTACTATTACTACTCTATTGCATGCACGTGTTTTGTTTCTAAGAATTACAAAAGACCCTACACTTTTTGTTTACTTTTGCGATTGACCATTATGTGTGCCAGATGTGGACACCTATTCAAATTGTTTACAATACAGCTTAGTAGAAACTCAGCTGGTCGTTCTAACAGACATATATCTCCAAAAATACTAGTTAAATGTAGTCTCTTAAAGAGGTATGTCGTAATTAGAAATGTCGTAAAAACAATGTTTTTGATGAGGCAATCGTATAACATTCAGTCGGGACCTTTGATTTTGGTCAATATAACCGGTATGTTGTTCTAAACGACGTCGCCATAAACGGTTTTGACTGTATTTAAATATATATGTATATATATATATATATATATATATATATATATATATATATATATATATATATATATATATATATATATATACACATATGCATTTTTTCATTAAGTTAGTTTAAATGAAATACTTCTTCGTGGAAAATGGACGATAAAGTTTTATTATATTTTGACTTATTTAGAAGTAATTTTGCATAAAAAATGGATGATAAAGAGTTTATTTCTCAATGTCAAATACCGGTTCCACGACAAACTCTATTCACCATGCATATATACATAATATATTCATAAAACGAAAGATAAATACAAAAAGTAGAACACAAGGTTTAGGTTGGATTGAGCTAAGTACAACATACTTAGCTCAATGGCTAGGTGCCCTGGGGGGTTAAAACACTTCAATGTCAGTACCTGTTGTTAGGTAGTGATGATAATTATGATAACTAAGAATGCCAATAATCGATCTATTTTCACACATTCCTTACATTACAATTTAAAAGAACTGTTACACAATTTTTACAAACATTAATTCAATTTAACATTGATGATTTCTCTATTGTAAAACACATTTTATTTTTTTAGTAGAAAGAAATTTTGTGTAGATTTATATAAAACATTTAAACACCTTCGTGTAACTTCGCCTTTTTGTAATATAATGTGAAAGTTGTCCTACAATTGGTAAAACCAATGACTACTCTGCCATAACAGTTTGTTAGTGGCTATTCAATAACTTTTTCTACTGATATTAAAAATCTTGACTCAAATGGTTGATTAGCAACTCACATAACATCCTCAAGTATATAATGTTACTCATATGATTTCCTTCAGTGAACACTCTCTTAAAGATCTTGAAGTACGTTTCCTACTCCAGTTCAAAATTGATACAGATTATTCAAACTCTACTTCTGCCTTTTTTTATTATGGAGGTAAAAATTATCTAAACAAAACTGTTAAATAAGTTACAATAACTTCAAAACCTATGTTGCATATCAGTTCAAACTCAACTACAATGGTTACGAAACAACAACATACAACAGGCTAAATTCATGTATCTCTAATCCCAATTCCACCAATCAGATCATTGATTTGAACTGACAAAGATAAGAAGGTCTTCTGAATCCCTTGACACAGAACTGCATTTAGGTAGAATTGTTTATTGCACACATTATAAAATTATGGAATCAAGTAAATACATACACATAAAGTGCACCATCAATGTGTGCACTCGAATGTTTTCTGAAAACATATTACCTAAATAATCAATAGGTCTGTCCGTTTATTTTATCATTAAAATATGGGTTAAATGTGTTTCTATTGATCTCTTCACTCTTGTTAAACAGCATGTCAACAAAAACACTAAATGTGGCAATTAAAAACCTCAAACAAATTCTTTAGTACTTAAACTGGAGGAATATGAAAGGAATATAACAATCTTTTATAAATACATAAAGAAAAACTTTTGAGTTACGTAATTCTCCATCGACTTGAATTAATGTCAAAAAATATTTTGCGGTTTCTATCTGTAAGTATATTTTTTCACATAGGAGACATACGGCCATCAACAGCATAATATGACGGAATGGCCATAACATGAGACTGAAGGAAAGTGATGGATCCAAGGTCTGAAATATTGTTTTATTTTAAAAGTAATCAGAATCTGTGGAAGACAGGTTTAATCTTGCACAAAATTTAAAAATGTTATGTTTTGGTTGGTCATTTTTCATATCTAGTGCAGCCTACAGATAATATCATCATTCATTGATTCACTCTAGTCTTTATGGCTCTCTAGTTATATTTGCGATATCATTTTTATTTAGGAAATCCCAAAAGAATATGTTATGTAATTCAAGATCTATAGCTTCACCATATATTTAAGATTGAGTTAAACTTATCTATTATTATTAGGTAACTATAAGTTGACGAATTAGTGAAAATACCAACAAGTTGTAGAAAAGAAAAATATAAACCAACCTAAAACTGAATATCCTTATTAAGTTGTTGTAAAAGTGTTTGAATAATGCATGAATGTGTTGAAGTAATTCATTTTCCCACAAACAACGGAGGATTAAGACTAATGACAGTCATATTTCATAATGAAACTAGTATAAAAGGCACACCTGGTCGTATTAGAAGTATAGAAAGAAAATAAAATGAAACTTAAATATAAAGGAGTCATAGAAACATGACGTGAACAAAAAAATAAGTGAAATATATTAATCAGATCATCATCAGCAAGTCTAATAATAATAATTCTGAAATTCAAACACCTTGTTTAATAATAGCACAGGTCTAACAAGTTAATGTAGAATTGGGATCAATTATGAATGGAATTTTCATTTAGAGGCAATGCAAATGTAAAATTATTGTTGGAATTGGGATTGTGTTGTGGGCTACCAAAAATGGCATGGACAGATGCGATCATGACTTCTTTATTTTTAAAATTTAAGAATTTTTATAATTTGCAAATTCTGCATATATGTTTAATTGTTTAAGAAAGTTATTGAGAAGTTTGTTTTTCTATTTCTTTTTTAAGGTCTGAAAAAACGGCACACCTAGTGGACGAGAAAAGTTCACCATCGTGCTGTCAGATATGCATCAACTATTTAGTAGGTATATTTTTAGAACATGAACAACTATTTAGTAGTTTGGTAGTATATACCGTCAACTAATAAATAGTGTCTGTCATTAAAATAAATAGTGTCACTCATTTCCGATTGCTAATCGGTCACACGAAGATTGCAGCCAATTTTAAGATCATTAATTACAAGCATTCTCTATAGGATTCCACAGTGACATAATGAATCATTGTAATATCATCATCTCCACACTGTTATACCCCAGCCATGTAAAAGATACAGCTAACCTAAGCCCTATCATTCTGCTAAGTCAGAATTCCACTTAATCAACAATCCTCGCGATGCTCGTGATCTGCTAGTGACGCCAAGTGCTCCCGTTAATAGATTCCCAGCTCCCATCCAGAACAGTTGGCCATTATTTCATATTAAAATAAACCATCGTGATAAATTAAATACGTAATTTTTTAAAAACCGTATTTACGAAACCCGTATAACATAAATTGGTGGCAGCATAATGGAATCAGTAAGATCCTCTGTTTTTCAACGGCATAATACATCTTAAATTCTAATTCAACAAACCACAGTGAAATATTAAATCAAGAAGTGATTGATTGTTACTAAATATTATATAATTCTGTATCCAAACTCCATATCAAACTTATTTGTGGTTCCTGAGAATGACAATACGCTACTTGCACTATACTGCAAAACTAAAACTGATATCATCACAGCGCGAAAGTCTCACTGTCTACATTATCGTTTTCTATGAAGCGAATCTTCAATACTTCAGGTCATCCTATTTCGAACATATACTAAACGACGCTGCCAACATACAATGTTCCTGAAGACAAGTTTACTTATTGTGTTCCAGTAAGTTACTCATTTTTTTTTCTATATAGTGTTTTGTGCAAGAATCCAACTCTCAAATTTCTATATTTTAATTGGTAATGTTAATTTACCTATAAAATTATTATACGTAAGTTTGATTGACCTCTTATATTGCATAAGTCTACTGCTAACTGTATTGCCGTATTCCAAAGACCTTATCAATTGTTAACATAAACAACTCTTGTTTGACATGGCCACAACAAAGTCGCTCGTAGAGAAATATATTTAACATAACACTTGATTATGTTAGTTGCACCTGTTTAATTTTCACATACATTGTCACCGTGTCGAAAGGCAAGGAAAAATCAAATCTAGCATTTCAATGTTAAAAAGAAATGATTTTAAAATACATTCTAAGTCGCTCGTCAGTCGAGTGGCTACAATGGAGGATTTAGCTGTGCATACCTTTATCATAGCATTAAATCCAACCTTGTCAAAGATATTTAGATCTTGTAACCCCAGTACATTGAATGAGGCAATCAGTTTTGCAGTCTGGAAAACACAAATGGAAAAACCATTCAGTCAAAATAAGTGTTGCTCTCCCAATAAAAAGAGTTCCACTTCCGTCCGAACACACATTCTGCACCTCAAGTATCCTATGCAATTTTCTACAAACTCGACTCCATTGTTTGTCGATATTGCAAGTTCACGGGACTTTCCATAGACAATTGTAAGAAAAGACAATATAATAACTCGAGATCGAATCCAAACAGTTTCTCGCCACGTCACTACAACACACTTGATTAAAATCCCAATCAAAGAATTCCAACATAGATTACACCACCTCATAAGAAGGTATTGATGTAGTAGATAAAGAGGTATCTAAACAACAAACATTTCCCAATCAGTGTCGTGCGGGAAATTTAAATAAAAAAAATGAGACTCCTAAATACATTTCTAATTCCACTGTATCTACATTGTGTAGTAATAAACCAGGTGATCAGCTCCAAAATCATACTCGCAATGCATTAATTAATAAATACATTCTTAATTCGAATGTATCCAGATTGCACAGAAACAAAGGGTAACCAGCCTGAAAATCATATTCATTATGCATTATAATCTCTCCAAACCAATAACCACTCTATCAATATCGTGTAGTAACAAATCGGGTAACCATTTTCAAATTCATACTCGTGAGGACATTACCTGTCACAAACCCTCTACTTCCACTAAGTCAAATAAACAAACGGAGAGCTTGATTTAATTTCACAATTCTATATGTCCTGTACACGAAAGTGTTACACGACAGGAAAACCAACCGCAAAATGAAAATACAACCTTATCTATTTCCTATAAACTTCATTCAGAATTCACATTCTCTCCCAATAATGAAGCAGATGAAATATACAAAGTAACCGCAAACTCTACCAAAAAATATTCACGCCATTTAACCCTGAAGACCCCAGTTTCTCTTAAATCCTTGTTTTTTTGGTTGACATTTGTGCATAAATTACCCCGATAAAGAAATCAGTCATCGAAATAATGTTCGAAATTACTCGCTACAAAGTAAAAATAAAAGGCATTGATGTATGTTGTAGCCCCATTATGACTCAAGGTCACATACCTATAACATTTAATTGTAATAAGAAAACTATTTCTTACCACTTTCATATTATAGATAAATTAGAGATAGTGTTAGCACCCTAAAAATGAATAACTTTGAAGTAAAAATGCAATTAAGATCCAATATATACAATTCGCCTTCAAAGGTAAGCTATTGAATGTTCAATTATTAATCCCGAATTAAAGGAAGGCCTCATCCTTAGTAAAAGCCCTGTTGAATCCTTACTCATAGCGAAAAGTAAACAAACTTAACGATGACTTACGTCCTGATATTGAAAACCTCTTAAATGATGATAATAGCTTCGACTCCTATTCTGAATTTCTACAAAAATCCTCTAAAACTGCAATACTCTATAAAACAGTTAACGTAGAATACAACGAATCATTATTCAAGTGCAAACAAAAATACGTTATTATTCCTACTTCAATCGACTTAGTAGACTCGAACCCCTATGCTGAAGAAATGAGCTCAAATTGTTCCAACCCCGATATTTTGGAGTCCAAGAGAACCCTTCATTCCATTATTTAAATCCATGTCCAAAATAAAACTTGCTACATACTATTTACCAAAGTCCATGACTTCGATACCTGTTCCTGTGCCAATGCGTACAAGAGTCAGAGAAATATGCAGCAACAAATTCTGCTGTTTACTGATGAACCCATGAAATAATTAGCCATGTCTAGCCTTAAAAATCCGTTTGATCGACACTCTTTTGTAAAAATCTGTAATATAATTTTGTATTTGATTCATAACACTATCGAAATACAGTTTTATCATAATAATAAAATCTATTCACTTCCTAGAGAAATCCCTAAAATATTGAGAAAGAATCAAGATATTCAGATAGCTGGTCGTCTAAGCTCCTCAAAAATATGTAAACGAATAGCAGAACAATATTATTGGAAGGTTATGCGAGCTGAAATAGAAAATTACCAAAAAAATGCCAATCATGTGAAATAATAACTACCTCCAGTGCATCATTTGAACGAATTTCTCTGGACATTGTTGGTACCTTCCCTGAATTCTCAAATACATACTTACCACCCAAAACGATCTTACCAAATATTCTGTGGCCTACCCTGTGCAAAATGTGACAGCAGAAGAAAGCTGAATGAATGCCTGGTCCATTTTATATCACTTTTTGGAATTTCAAAACATCTATTTACTGACCAAAGCACCAATTTTACCACCAAACTATTTAAACAAACATGCTCTTTCCTTGAAATCAAATAGATCTGATCCTCCCCGTACCATTCTCAAACACAAGGCATCTTAGAGTGTAGTCAATCCACACTAAAAGAATACTTTAAGGTCTTGCATCAATGAAAACCAAGACACCTGGCCTCGATATGTATACACAGCCTTATTAGCTCACAACACTAATATCCACAGCACAATTAACCACTCTCCCCATGAACTTCTTTTTAAGAAAAATCCTTACGTACCCAATTCTATTTGCAAATCAAAGCTAGACGCTGCTTATCCAAAATACGTAAGAATTCGTCAAAAATGTTTAAAATACTCTCAAACTAAGGTCTTACAGACTATCCCTCAGTCAAAAGAATATTACAATTTATATACAAAACCTATTATATATAGAGTAGGTATTATGTGTATCTTAAGAATCATTTACGATTAAGGAAACCCATGTCCCCTCTATGGCAAGGTCCACACAAAGTAGTTAAAATACTTGGAAACAATTCTCTATCTGTTTTAATCAATCGAAGACATGTAAAACGCCATTATGACCAATTTAATCACACAGCTAATATGGCACACACCTAATTATCTTCATAGTTCAAACTAGTGTAAATTATATTAGCAATTTATTTAGTATATTCTTTTTATTTACAATTTTTCAGTGTGAAAATTGAAGCCGATCAAGAATTTGTTGCAACACTATCTCAGAGTCACTATCTTCCTTAGAGTTATAAATGGCCATTTAGATTTAGTTCACCCAGCAGTAATACTTGCAAATTTAGACGGTTAAAATTTTTAATTGAGGTTTGTTTTTACATTCCATCACTTCAACATAATTATTATAACCTAGTTACAAATTTAAATTTAATATATTGATTCAACGAAATTCGTCCTGTGCACATATACATATACAAGAACATTAGTAATATCGATCCATTATGCTTAACAAGTCACTTTGTAGTATTAACTCCTTGTAACATTTAGTTCTTAGAAGCTAGTGGAGTTGAAAAATGGACACCTATGATGTAATGGGAAATTTTAATACAATTTTTCGTGTATTTTCACTGTCACGTGTTTCAAAATTAAGCAATAATATAAAGGTGAAGAATATCACGATAAGGGCTTTAATAACAATCTTTTTTATAATAATATTATCCACAAAAACTCTTATTCAATATAATTTTTTCACCGATTATCTTGTATCAGACATTTTTGACCGGGTACATACGATAACATCAAGGTTACAAGTTGTAATTCTTATCATTTTTGCTGCTACGGAAAGTTATCAAAGTATTCACAGATATTTTGAAAATTATAAAAATATCGACAATCTACTAAAAGTAACAATCCCTATGTATATGAGTGAAAGAAAATCATTTAACCAATTATTTAAGATTTTTAGTTTCACATCAGTCTTCATTGTGTTCTTTGACATAATTTCACACTACACAGCTTATGACATTGAAATGGTTATCGATAGTCTATCATATTTTATAACCCAATTCTTTTTACAAGTACAAGATTGGAAGTGCATCGTAAATTTGAAAGTATTCAGACGGCGTCTAAACATAATTCTGAAAAGTGTTAATAAATTTTCGGAGGGATATGTTTATGTTCAAGCTGAAGATATGGCTTATCATGAAATAATCGGTGAAAATAATGATATGGAAGTTATAATTGAAATCAAAAAATTGAGAGAAAGCTATATGATCTTAAGTGAGCAATGCTATTTATTTAATGGTGCATATGGATTTCAGGTTAGTTCCATTGCTTGGTTTATATTTTTCTCTATTCAAACTTAAAAGGAATATAAAATAATATTATTCCTCAAATGGCCCGATCCAATGTATAAAACATTTCAATATTTGTTTTTGGGTTAATTAAAGGGACTGAAATGGGAAGCTATTTTTTTTCTAAATCATCATATTAGATATGAAGAGATATCGATTCTAAAACAAATGCTCCAAAAAACCACTGTCTACACTAAGCCATTTCAGAAAATAAGGTTTAAAAAAAGATAGGAAAATTGGAGAATTAAGCAAAAATTGAAGAAATTTACGAAATTTGCATTTCCTTCGACATTCATTTGCGACATAAAAACCCATAGTTATATCATTTTATTTTCACAAAAATCCTGTCAAAGTTTAGATTATCAATCTATTTTAAAAAGGAACACCACTAATAATAAAAAAACTTGATTTGGTTCAACGAAAAAGTAATATATTTTGCTAAGAACAAGTCAGTAATAGTGACAAGAACTTATAACATTAAAAAATGTAATTCCTTGGTGTCAGTAGTCATCTTGGTAAAGTGGAAACGTATTGGGATGAAAATTGACAAATGATAACGAAAATTTAGAAATATATCTCTATGCTATTTATGTACATCTGAAACCCAAAGTTAGACAAAAAAGTGATAGTTTTAATTATTTTAAACAAACAGTTTTCCATTCAAAATACCTGTTTTATAATGTACGAGTATCTGAGGTTCAAACATAATTGATTGTTCATGAAATTTTATTTTGCACGTGCACTGGGTAGTTTTTGCTTAAAACTGTAAACACGTATCATTATTATGATATTGACTAAAAATAAAATCTGATTTAATCGTTCAAATTTTTGATTCTCTGATTTAATTGTTAAAATTTTATTATTAAACAAAAAAACAGCCCTGAAATGAATAATCATTGAAACAATACCATTTAGAAACTGAACATGGTCAAACATATTGCTCTTTTATTGGTTTTTCACAGTAAAACAAAGAACCTGAATAATTTGGTAATATCCATCCATCTACCTGTTCATCTCTCAAAGCCTTATTGTTTCTATGCTTTCAGGCATTACGCAATGATATATATGGCATTACGCAAACAAATGCTCCATAGAGACATAGAAATTAAACAATCGAAAATAATAAAAAACTTTTTTCAAATGCCTCCCCAAACATATAAGCATAATGACATAAATACACTCTCTGCTTATTTCATCGAACAGAGTATCATTGGAAAGGTTTTTAAAAAGGAAACTAAAATTCCATCTACCATTTTCCGATTTAAATGCAGTTTGAAAAATATTAAGCTATTAAGTGTGGGGCAACGAAACCCATCCCTTTAATTTTACACACTTGGGTCTGAAAAATCCTAAAAAAATATAGGCATTTGGTAAAGTTATTTCGGTTATTTTGCGGTTCAAAGATTAATTTGAAAAGATATAGAGATTTTCCTTTGTATTTGTTCGGACATGCACTTAATTAGATTTTTGAACAAATATAGTTTCGTTTGGATTTGGTGCTCATTTTATTTGAAAATCTATTGCTCTTAATAAGCACGATCATTAAGACTCTTTCATTTTTTAATGAAATCTGGTGTTTGATTAGTAAAATTTTATTCTGTTCACAAACTTTTAATGTTATAATGGCATTTGGTTTCAAAAGTCGGCTGAGATGACGAGTTACCCCTTTTTCTGAATTTATATATTTTATGAAATAACTCAATATTTTATTGACACTAACATCAAACAATATTAATAATTCAATTGTAATATTCGATAAAGTTGCAACCACAATTACCATCTATTTATCTCCATTAACCTCAATCACCATGTGCCTCTTTATTACCGAGTATCCTTGTCCTTGGAGTTATAAATTCCAAAGCGAAAGTAATTCCATACATAGCCTTTGCTTGTTTCATATAATCCACACATACACCTCTTACATCATCAAATGATATCACACTGCATTATTCTTGCAGGAAATTTGTATTAAACAATAATTCTAATATTTAATTAGTTTTCATTAGCAAAATTATAAAAATACCGAGATACAGTGCGACAAATTGTATTGAAAAATAAATACACTGTCTTCAAAGTAAAAATATATTCTCATTTTGACTGAAAGGTAAAAGAGAGAAAGACTCTAGGCAAGAAGAGTAAAAATGTATAAAGTCGGCATTATTAATACTTGAGGAGAAAGTTTAAATGTTATTTTAATGAAGTCAAAACAATCATTCTAAAACTTATTTGAATTTGTTTAAATGAAGATTAATCTAAATGAAGAACCATAAACCCGAACTTGACATTAAATTAATAAATAAAATCAGAACTTTCTCATTGTATTTGTTAATAGCTTGTGGTAAGAGTAGTAAAATATAAAAAAATTAGTAAGTGCTCTTCTTTCATGAATACCGTTCCAAGTTAAGCAACACGCAATATATGCACAACACTGGATGAAGGTGTATCCTTAATTAATACGGTCAAGTATCGGTTCAAATATTCAGATAAGGAAATCTTGACTTCTCCAATTATCCTCAAGTAGGAGAACTTCTTCTTTTAAAGTCAGAAAAATTAAAAAACCTTTTTAAAATAGCTCCCAGATTAAATGGGCGTCATCAAGTAGAGCTACCCCAAATTGAAAAAAAAAACTACTAAAAAGTTACTTTGGGGATGAAGTGGAAATACTTTGTTTGATCGTCACATCTGTTAATACCTATGAAGTGATATGGTGGGTTTATTAGTTGCTAATCTAACATTACTTAAGACAAGGTCGTCAGAATCTCATACCGTGGTCATTAGCAACTAGGTTAGTGAATAACTATTATATAGGAAATATTTTAAAATACTGACAGGTTATTTTTCCATCCACTCAAGATAACAATTTTAAACACAAATGCCAAGTTTAGTAAAATAAAAATGTAACAGATTTACCTACTATTTAAAACAATTTATTTAGTCACGAAGGGAATCGCGTATTACCTATTTCAACCAACCAAGGATAATACATATATACATTTTTACCAAGTAAACAACTTATGCTTTCAGTACGTTCAGCACAGTAAGCATTACTTTATGTAAATAAATGTTACTTAAAAATAGGGATGAACACTTTTAATTTGTTTAAAAGAACACAAAATATATGTAATATTAGAAGCATTCGAGTAGATCGATGTTTGCTTATGAAAATTTTTAAAATTGTTTGTTTCAGCTGCTTTTTGGCCTTTTCCACACAAGTATCCATTCAATTTTAATCTGTCACGTAGCCATAATGTTTACTTTGGGAAAACTGGTACGTACATGTATATATAAATGTTTATATGTCGTCTTTCCTTCACTGGAATATAAATAAGATGTAAGAGATTTATTATGAATAATTTTGTAGGATATGTATGAATGATTTTATGTCATTTCAACATACTTCCCCTCACGTCTATCTCTCCGTCTATACATCACAACGTCTCAGCTCTTTCAGACTTATACCAACTGTGATAAAATTTAAGTGGAAGGTGTGGTTCAACTACATGAATATATATAAAAAAACATCTCTTGGTTTTTTTGAGACCCAATAGGGTGGATAAAATTCACATGGTATTCGAAAGGCAATCAAAAGCGTCTACTAATATTTTTATACAAACTTTCCTTTATGAGATATGAATTCGGAGGTATTGCAGTCTAAAGGAGATTATAAGATATTGCATATGGAAAAAAATATTAGGTGTCTAGTGTCTATATTGGCTATCCTTTAAAATATAGGCCACATATTACTTTTCCATTGCCTGTGAAAAATGTTTTAGGCAATATATACATATATATTTTTAGATATATATTTAAATATAAACATATACATGTATATGTTCGTGTGAATAATTATATTTAAATAGAGATAATGCTAAGTCAAAGTAAGTAACTCACTCCTAAAATTTCAAACCTTTGTGTGAACTTAAGTGTGTAGAAACCTTCGTGATGTTAGTTCTACTCGTTCATTTAATTACAACGAAGGTAATTATTTCTTTAAGTTCCTCAAAATTCTAAACAAGTTCTCATACATAGAAAACGATCGCATGGTATAAATCTAACACAAAATATCTAATACTGCTGTAAAGGACAGATATACGTAATATTATAGATATCAATTATATTTCCTGATTTTTTTATCAATTAATTAAATTTTGTTTTTGTGTACGTACGTACCCAGTACCTAATTTAGAGTATTTTATTTACATTGCCGCTGCAATAATTCTTAAAATATTATTAATCTTTGAATCATTTTAATAAATTGACATATTCTTTTACAGTACGCCACACCTTTCGAGTACTTAATAATAATAACTTCTGTGATACGATTTTTGTACGGAGCTACATTATTAATTATACTATTGAGGGAGTCAGTCATTATACAGAGACTCAGATTCTCTTTGCTGTCAACAATCGACAGCGACCGGGTAACTAATAATTATAGTAAGTATCATAAGCACACTTTTCACTTTTTAGTAGAATATTTTCCAAACTCGAAACATTTTCAAATATTTTTGCAATCTATAATAGTTTATATGATAAAATGATTCTAGAAGTTACTTAGGAAATTTTAATGTCTGAAAGAGAATACAAAATGTTAGCCTGACAGAGAAGTGCTATGCGATAATTTTTATTATTTCATGTAAAGAAAAATCGTTGCTGAAGTAAAATCCATTATACGAAGCATGTGAATTGACAAACAGTGTATGTGTAATTTATAACCGTGTCAGTTAAATTCAAACGATATGTGGTTTTTAGTTACATAGACAGCTCTCTGTATTCAATGGATAGACAATATAATGGAACATGATGTAACTAAAATGGAGCAAAGTGTAAATAAGATGCATCCATTATTTTCTCATTGTCTAAAAATCATAGGAAAACTATTAAACAAAGCTGGTCTAAGGTCTGTTGGATGGTCTAATATTTTATTATTTTACAAAGACCAAACTTTAATGAATCTTGATTTAGTGATATATGTCCTTGTAAGAACTAAACAAACTAAGTAACTTTTACTTTCTCCGATTGCGGAATTAGATTTCAATGTGACATGCGTGACAAGAAATTGTGATGTTTATTTGAGTATGCTCCTCACTTAAAGTTTTTACAAAATGTGATTCGTTTGTGTCTATGTTCCGTGAGGTATTTTGTTTTGAAAAATATTACAATTCATGTCCATCGTACTTTTCGTCACTGTATAATCGTTTCGACTTTCTTGTTTCCTGAAAATTTATTTTGATATTGCAATCACACGTAAGCAAGTATAATCAGCCAATCCATGCTTTGTAGATCAAATGTGGTCATCACATTTTTTGCGACAGTCTATATAAATTAATACTATTGCCGTAAACAAAGTAAATCTTACTTCAAATGCCTGTGATAAATTACAAGTTGTATTTGTATCTAAGTACTTTAAACACTTAAACCATGATTCAAATTAAATTAAATAACATCAGTGTTATAAAATGGTGAAGTTGCCAAAATATATGATTATCTTCGCTGCCCATGTCAGATCTTATTAAATGAGATTAGTTTATGTGTAGCCTTTTGTAGATATAGTTACCGGCTGACCTATCCATTGTTCGTGTAACAATATGCACAAACATAGTTTACTGCAACGTAAAAACAAACAAATCGAAATAAGAGGATAATTCCTTAAATGAATATTTTTGGGGAAACACTTTCTGCAATTAAAAGAAATTATTTAATTTTATCACAAGAGAATACATCAATTTAATTCAGTTCATTGATTTCCTTATTATAGTAACATTCAAGCTACTCAATACTAATTTCTCTAACAACATTTCTTCACTACATTACAAGGCGAGGTAGGTTATAGATCAATCCAATTACTTCAATCTTACACGATGCTCAGTAGCTGAACAATTAAATGTGTACAATCATGTTCGGTTTATATTATCATGTTAGTAGTTGTTCTGGCTCATGACATGAAGGACTCCAATCTTTATTCTTCTGCACCAAAGGATCTCTAGACGACGAACTCTGATAAATTATGATATCCTTTTTCAGAAAAACAAACCATTGTAAATAATTGTTTTCCAAAATATGTTCAATTAATATTATAGATTCTGGTTTCATTTTGATTTACTATATAGAGTTTTTCTTTCGTACAAATTGCTCTTACATTATATTACTCTACAGATACATTGGTAGCTCACATCGTGACCATATCACAAGTTTAATGAAGCTAAATTGCAAATTTCAAAGCTAATTGAAGGTAACGTCAACTTCAATTATTTTTTTTCTTTATTTCTTTTTATTTCAGGTTCCAATCTGTCAGACACGTTTTACGAATTCGGCATTGTGGTTAAACACCAGCCTTTAGTGTTCAGCGCAAAAGACTATGTAAAATTGGATTATTCATTTGTCTACAGCATGTTTACCGCAATAATTAGTTATGGAATTATATTAACTCAATTTAGTTAGGAAATTAAGTAGTTAATTACGACTTTGTGTTGTTATCCTATGTAACATGTATTTAATTTTAGGGAACAATGTAACATGAGGCTCAATGGAAAAGTAGTGCTTGAAATTAGAAATTAAATTATTGCAGAATATAATTCTTTTTATTTAAATACATAGCCCCCTTTTCTGTTCGAAAATAATAAATTGTTTACATTACGATATTGGAGATGTAATTATTTGTATCTTAAAAAATATTTAACTTATAGTAAAGTTATAATGGCCATATTAAATTTATAATGTAAAATATAAAATTGTAATGTAAAATTATAGTGCCCATAGTAAAATTACAAGAATCGGAAAAGATGACTGAAGCGTCAGACAAAATTTAAATTAATATTTATTTCAAGTTGTATCATTGTAATTGATTGAAAAATTATAGAGTGTATTTATATGAAATTACATCCGTTCTTTTTTACGCACTGAAACAAATTCAAACTGTGTATATAGCATACACAGTTGTTCGAATTGTGTATATAGCATACACAGTTGTTCAAGTTCAAATTGCAAGGACATGTTGATACTCTTCATGTTAAATTAGACCCAGTGATAAAATTGGATAGTATAGTCCACGTATTATCCCATATGAACGACACGTACTTCGTTATGCCACGTAGATTACTTAACTTAATGTTGAGTAAACCATAAAAAAACATCAATATATAACACTAATTAGTTTCATACGCAAGGGCAACCTATGCGCTAGACGAAAAGAACTTTATCGTTTTGGAGATCGATTATGTCTAGACAGTCATATATTATCTTGAGGTCGTGACTACTAAGGTGGTTGTAGTAGATCACATAAATAAAATGTGTATGTCCGTAGAAATATTTCATTAAAAAATCATTATCATATTTATCATATGTCACAATTTTGGGGGTGGTGAGGATTAAAAAATTAAGAAATAACTACCATGATGACCACGGCGATTATTTACCTTTGGGTTTTTGCAAGTAGGTAGTCTCGAGAAGCTGAAAAATTTTGGATGTTTCCTAGTTTTAGGCAACTCATCGTAGCCTGCTGATACAAAGCTTGGGTCTCTACAAAGTAAAAGAATCTCTTATGATATTATTAGTTGCAATGAATTATTTGTTTCATTTTCTCAATGGTTAATGAATACGACACATGGTTATTACCAATAGAAATTGCTAATTGATATTTCACATGGTAAATCAAATAAATAATTTAGTTTTTTAGTTGGCCCCATGAAAATTTCCATATAAATATTTGTTGTAATTATCAATTATGATGTATGCAGGATGCAGGTTCTAGGTCTAAATGTTTACATGATTATCAAGAAAAATGGTTGTGACAGACCGATGGATGAATGTTTCAGGATATGGATCAGGATATGGACATGTTTCAGGCTTTATAAGGATTCCACTTTTGAGGCACGAAACGCTCAAACATATTATACATACCTATTGAACAACTATTTGCAACTGAAATTAAAATACTCATAACCACGCTGATCAATCTAACAAGTACATTGGTCACTTGAATTCTAGTTTGCTTTTAACACAACTGTTTAAAGAATGGATTAGATTCCAAAAAAAAGTATCTTTTTTCTTTCAGTACATGACACTGAAAATATACATATCGAAAGTTTAGAAGGGACAAATAAGCTTCTAAATTGTTTTTTGATTTACTTACTATATGGTTATCAACTGAGAGAGACACTTGTAAAAAATTTTAAACTATTTGTTTTTGAACTTTTTGCAAGATAAAGATATGATTAAAAATATTGACTAAAATATGCACCCCACCCCCTTTTCGAAAATGCTAAAGTGAAAATTATGAAAAGAAAACAGTCGATGGGAGTTAAGTTAAAGCTAACTAAAAAACTAAATTCCACAATTTTTGCAATATTTACAGTATTTTTATATCAGTGAAGGATGTATTATTCAATATGTTTACATAGTCAAAAGTATTACAGGCATTTGTAAATTGATAAAGTTTCCATTGACATATATTTTAAAGTCTAAATAAAAATTTCCGAAATACTTGTATTACGGCTAGTTTTATAACCAATACCCGGTGTTACTTATAAATTAAGTAAGAGACGACAAGAATAAATTATACGACATTAGAATTGGGTGAAATATACATTTTGCAAGAGGAACATTTTAAGTTTAAAAAAAATAGAAGATGAGTTTGTTGATGCCGGAAAAAATAGTGTCTACATGACAGGAGGGTTCTCTAAAAAGGAAATAAACCTAAAACCACAATGAACTTAATGCAGTATAAAGGGTCTTAAAGACTACAAAATTGTTTAACTTTTACTATCCTCCTTTCTTACTTCCGAGTCAGTTTAAATATTTTATTAGTTTTGCTCCTTTATTAATAGACCAAGGCCAGCCAATAATCCAATCAATCTAATAAGTAAATTACAGCAGAGCTCGCGTTCCAATGTTTCACTGTCAAGGATGAATAACGACGATGAGGTAACAAGCAGCTTTCCTTTGTCAAAATTATTTTACATTTTCCCACAAGATTTTATTACATTTCACACAAATTTATGAACTAATTAATGAAAAAAAAACATCTACTTCTCTATTTTGAATTCTTATTGATAAGAAATTTGCTTTACAGCGCTCATTCAATTGATCATTTAACAGCGTCGATTCATCAAGTAACCTGAATCTACATATGAGTATAATAGAGCTTAATCTGTTTCTTAGGATTAAGAAAAATTAATAAAATAAATCACTAATATGTCGGTAGAATATGGTATTATGTCTATTTTTCCAAGTAATTTTTTTAGACACATTTCTTGTAAAATAATTAATAGAACAGTAAGAATATGAGCTATAGGTTTTTACTATTTGAAAGTGGAAGGTATAGGAAGTGGAATGTATAAAAGTTAGACTTTGTCTTAAAAATTATTCTCAGAGAATAGCAAATTTTAAAAACATAACATTTTTTGAACTCAGTGAGTCTGAGCCGTTACCGTGAATACCGTAAGTCATATTATCATGTATGGCCAGTCTGAAAACTCGTCAAGTTATATTGTATAAAATGTGATGAACCTATGTTATTGATTCACATTGAGGAAAATTTTTTGGATATTTCCCAAGTACCAAAATAACGAACATAACATGGGACTACCCATGTATTCTACGGAATTTGAGCTAATATATTATTTTGCAGACTCCTCCTTTACTAGTGTAATATTTTTATCATTGCAAAAAGAAGTCTATTTCAGTTTTTGATATATTTTATTTAAAATGAGATATTTACGTTAAAACTTTTAAAATACCTAACAAAACTAAAGTTCTGTTCTCGCATGAATTACACTATCCACATCATAGTTTTCTTTCAGATTTTTTTTAATATAACCTAATTTTTTGAATGAACAATTATTTAAAATTTACTCAACAGAGGCATAAGAAAATCTTTAAATGAGTAAATTTTCAAAAAGAAGTTGTATGCATTGAGATATTATATTTGTATATTTATCTATAGAGAAAGCAGAGATAAGAGAAAATTTAAAATAGTACCTAAAATATGCTTTTGCGAATTTGTTATTTTAATATTATTTTGGTATAACTTTATTAGCATCAATGGTATCTTAAAAACTAGAAATACTTTTTAAAATAACTTATAGTTTCATTCCAGAAGGGGCTCCAAACAAGTCAGTAAAGGGGAATTAGTTTCTGTATATACATGGAATACCATTGAAAATATCTTTCAGATTAAAGTAGAAATGTGTTTTTCAATTTTTTTCCACAAAAAACAATTGTTTCTCATATCATCAAAATTACCATTTTGTATACATTTTGTTAGCAGGTTTGTCTGAAAAATGACATTACTTAGGAAACTGAAATAATTTCCAATATTTCAAATATCCTGTATTGATAAAATAGATACTAAAACTTATCTAATGCTAAAACTCAAACGGGACCAATTGAGCAATATTTGTCTATCTACAAAGAGTAATATTGTAAAAAAGGTAAAATTTGTAAAACAGATTGAAAAATGCTGGGAAGTTTGAAAAAAATCTCATCGCAAGTGGGAGAAATGCATGTTTACAAAATTAAAAAAGGAAAAGTAAACAAAAAAGACAGAAGCGATACTCTGCAAAATGCTTTATAGACACATATTTTGTAGAGAACACACCATAACATAAAATATTGCAAAATTTCTCTATTGAAGTTTAAGAAACCTCTTCGATAATATTTTACCAACTTATATAATATTTGTATTTAATTAGTTACAAATATTAATTTTAATATACACTATGTAAATATATTGCCTAGTTATCAGTCATAGGTGTAAAATATTGGAAATATCTCAAAAGCTATGAAATTCAAAACCATCTTAATATAAAGTTCTGAGGAAAATAGTTTTGAAATCCTTACAACTTGCATTTTTACATCATATTCCATATGCTTTATAAAAAAATCCAATACTTTCTTTGCCCTTTAAAAAATTAAATCCAAAATTAAGAACATTCCATCGCGATAAAATAAATAAACAATATATAAGTGCGAAAGTAAATATTTTGAATTGCTATTAAATACTAAATTACACTTGTATTTGTTTAGATGCATCTAAACAAAACAATAATGAGTATACATCTAGTCATCGAGAGTCTTGAAAGTTCTTACGGAACAACTGAAAGTATTTTTGTAAATTTTGCAAATTTTGCATTATGTTTCTTTCGTGATACAAATCTGCAATCAAAAGTATCAAACAGGGCTCTATTACTCTCCTTCAGCTGCCCGTCGATCTGTCTATCACCATTCTCTAACTTCTAAACAATAAATTATGTTTGCATATATATGCACATAACACATCATTGAAAAAAGGGTCATTAAAGTTGGAAATTATCATGTCCAATTTATAATAAAATATTTATATTCTTACATGCATGTATATATATGTATATTTATATATATATATATATATACATATATATATATATATATATATATATATATATATATATATATGTAAATATAAACAGAGTATCCTCTCTACAGAAGCATTCACCGAAAGATACCTTGTATTTAGTAGTAAGAGGAATTTAGAAAGTACTCTAAGAGAATAAATCTGCTATAATTAAATATTTAGGTCACCTATCACCATTCTAAAGAGGACATAGAATATTAATTTTGTACTGAACACTTTGTATTCAGTGTAATTACTATCTATATATTTTTCATAATTGTATTTAAGTGAATAGAATGTAGAAAGTTAAACCTTAATCAAGTTGACTACCAAGCACAATGCTACATGCTGTACTCTTTTGTTACAATGTGAAAATTAATTTCAAGAAAAAGTTTAAATATTATTTTTTGCTAGATGAACTAAGTGAAATTTATATCTTGTGTTTGTAATATATCACATGGAACTAGCAGTTTACAGTATGATTGTCGTTGACCCAATCATGACAATGTTGAGAGATATCTTTATAGCAATACTGTCGGGTATCTGTCAGGGTTATGCTCATTGTAACATTTACTTTTTTAAAATATCAGGAATATTGTTCACATAAATATAATAATATATGAAAATGTTTTCCTTCCCAGTAATTTGGCTGAGTAATATATTCTTTGTATAAACTGATTACAGAAGAATATTACTTTTTATTTTTCTGTGGCAATTTGAGAAAATCAGCAATCTTTGAAGCCATTACTTGGTAAAAAACTTGTATTCAGTGTTTCGTTTGAACACCCGTTGGGTAAGTGTAAGTGTCCATGTCCAATCTGCTACTAATGTTTTTAATTTTTTCATCATCTAATCTCATATCTGATGTAAATCTCTGACTTTATGTAATTTACATTTTAAATAATTGTAACAAAATTTATAGCAATTTAGTCCCATAAATAAACAAATATTTACAATTACACTTTAGCCATTCCTCAGGCCATTTGTTTACAAATAATTTAATTAAACTTTACTTTGAGTGAAACTAAAAACATTGAACATTTCTTTGTAGATACATAAACATAATTATAAGACTTGATGTGTTAACATAACAATTAATCGTTGGAAAAGCATGCTTATATGGCAGTTTGACAAATTTGACAACTGCTTACAGCATTAGGTGTATGACATTCATAAAGGATGAACTCTTCATAATTATTGTCTATGTGGTGTTGTTCTCAGCAACCACTTCACCTTGAAATATGTGATATATTTTCATATTACATCAATGTACTGACCTCGTTGATATGTTTTCATAGGTAATACATTATTCACTAATCACCTATCCGTATTGCATTTGAAAAACTTAGTGTTTCATTTGCTAGACATAATTTTTAATGAGTTTTTCCTTAGTAACAAATATGTTTAAGCCACTCAAATGTATCAAAAACAAATTAATCAAACTCTGAACAATTTTTTCAGAGTGATTCAGGTTAAAACTCAAACTGAGCGATTATTTATTTCTATCCCTGTCCAGTGTACTATTGCAACTAGATAACTTGTGACCCACAGAAATAATACCTGTGTATGTATGTACATTTACATGTTTAAAATATTTGATTTGTATATTGATTACGCAAGCAGAGCAAAATATAATGACTGTTGAGTGTTACCTTTCTAATTATCTGAGCACATTTACTTCAATAATATAGGTATTAAAACCATAATATTTTTAAATTTGCGTAAATAGCAAACAATGACATTAATTATCAAAACAATATATCGGTTGCCAGTGATTTAATCAAATGAATTTATTGATGTTATGATACAATTTATAGAGGGTAACCCTGAAAGGCATTAATTCATTAAAAACGATACAACATAAGCTATCATCTCAAAGTCCTTGAATAAGTTGCTACGTGGCAATAGACTACAGAGGAGCCATTATTGAAATGATTAGATGACATTATATTGACTCAACTTATGTTGTACCAAGTGTATTTATGATTAGTCCACATACTCGATTAGAAAAATTACCATGGCAACAAATTTGTATATATTTTATACACAAATATACCTCTATATTTTAGTAGCATAGATATCATCTCTGTCTAAAATTACATTTTTACAACTCTACTCGTGTTCACTGATTATGGGCTGTATTTTTAGCGGCTCGTGGTTTTTGTATTTTTAGCTTAAAAAAAGTCCATTTTAAATACATTACTTTTGACTTTATTTCTCTATTTACAATTATACAGCTATTTACAGTCAGAGTTTTTAAAAATAAAATATTAAATCATTAAGTAAATTAATGCTCAAAATGTAATGAGACTTTTATAGTAGTTATTAGCTGTGTTCAGAAGCAATCAATAATATGTCCCAAAAACGGGTAACTAAGTTACCATAACAAGAAAACAAAGAAGCGTACTACATGTTTTAGACAAAGAATAACATTGTACATATATAAGGTTCTATACTATCTAATAAGCATTATCTATTCTTCTGTCTTTCAGTACCATGACAAGGTTATATTGAAAGACATTACTAATCATTTATAAGTTACTCTTTCGAAGATTATAAGAGATAATATTATTCTATGCGCTGAATAGTTTCATTTTTGTTCTTATTTTCCCAAAAGTGAATAAATACATGCCCCACTCTACAATAGATTCAAGTAAATATTGTCTAAGTAACATTATAAACCAATTTGCTTCACATCCATAAATTTTTTGAAGACAAGAGATCAAATTCACATAGATGTTATTTTACTATAACATATTCATTGAGGAACCAAATAACTGCATTAGAAATTGACTAACATTAATCTGCTTGATGCAACAAATTTATTTATAATTCTTTTTTCATTTGTACCCGAATCATACAAAAACGTCCAAACCGATTTTATATTATACCAACTTACAGCTCTTTACATAGACGTAATTTAAAAACTGCTGGATCCATTTTGATAAAAACAAATATAAATAGTATGACACAGGATATAAGAGCGATTCCCTAGATAAAAGAGCACATAGAGACAAATGTACCCACGAGTAGAACATTTTTTATACAATGTAAGGAAAAAGCATAAATCCTAAAAAGTAAAAATATTTGAAATAATATATTTAAGAAATAACTATGGACTCTTCACTCCATCTTATAAAGGAAACAAAAACCAATTATCGTCAATATTTTACATAGAACAAGGCAGAATATAAAGTCTCTTGGAGGTTGTTTAAATTTGACATTAAAATTTCGAAATATTCAATTCTAACTCAAATTCGACCATGCCACTGTGTGGTGATTGATTGCATTGGCAGATTGCTATTCAATATAAACACATGATCTATTTAAATGTGAACAAAAACTTGAATTAAATGATCATCTCCATTTTCGTGGACTCATTTTATTATATGAGCAGAAAATTTCCCCTCATTTAATTGAGTTGTGAACCTTACTAATATCTGAGATTTTTTAACATATATGCAACAAAATATTAAAATGAATTTCATTAACTATATTTAAAAATAGCGTATCTGTATAATTATTGTCTAATTATCCATTAACAATAATGTCAAATTAATTCTTTATAGGTCCGAGGTTATTTGCCCTTAACTGCTTTGCAGTCAATAACTGTGATCACCTCTATTGAATAATTATTACTTTACAAATTCTTTTGTTTTGCATTTACAAGACCTTTGGCTTATTTTTAAATTAAATTGATTTAGGATAATTTTTAAGACATTTGAGATTGAACATAGTTATCATGTGTAATCACATAACCAAAAAGTCATCAAAAATTTATGAACACATCAATTTGAAATGTGATGAGTGTGGGTGACCACACAAGTGGTGCACACAGCACAACAAAGCGCGGTTTGTTTAACATTTCCCTGCATGTCAAAGTCATTTGCTTCATATTCCATAACCTATATAGATACATTTAGATTTCAAACCTCAAAAAAGTAAAGAAGGGTCAATTAATGTGAGATTATATTGCGTGATGGTTCTTTCCATCTAATGAATCATTTAAAATATTTGTATGCAGCGACAATAGAACCACGTGTTCCCAAAAATTATTTTTTCTAATTAATATCTAGTGAGTTTGATATGTTCTACACGAAACCAAAAGTATTTTTCCTGTCCCTCCTGAAAAAAGCCCTCTCCCCTGAAAAATATCCCTCCTGAAAAAAAATTCTTCATATTCAGATAAAAAAATAAATAAAATACTGTATTACTGCAAATGTCACAGTTATAAAAATATAATTTTTTTATTACTTCTCAATGTTGATACATTAGCAAATGTTATATATTGGACAAAAATACGGGAAATTTTACCTAAATCTATTGCGAGAAAAGAACAGATTCTGTGAAAAAAATAGAATTTGTGATATGAATGTCAAAGGTGAGTTAATTTTTCAAGTCAATAATGATTTCTTTCTTAATTATTTGATTAATGAACTTGCTTTTATGTTTTGTATTTTTACAGTTTCCATTAAAATGTATCTAAATTTTTGAGGTATTTTTCACTTGACTGAAATTCGCCATTAACTTGCGCTCCCTTTGACAGGTTAACTTTGGTTTTGTTAGTTACATTTGTATCCTGGTATGCAATATTGGGTAATAAATTTTCTTGGTTTGTTATAATTACATTGAAGCCGGGCTTTTTTTTCAAAGTAATCACTTTGAAAATCCTTCACTGTTTGTGAATGAAATCTGTCTCAAATTTACAGTTCACGGCAACATTCATTCGGTAATTCTGAGTAATACAGTAACATTACAATACTATCTCATCTATATTCATCAGCCTCTTTATTAATTCTTTGATTTGTGAATTGATAAAACACTTCATCGATTCATACACTCAACTTAGTTGCCCTCTACTGACTTTTCTTTGCTAATTTTTCCATTAATAAATTAATCTCTTAAATTGAAAACTTCAAATAATGTCACATCAGAGCTTCTTTAATGTATAGCTTGATGGAACTGATTACTATGTATGTGACAATTTTAACACAATATTTCTATTTTATTCAGACTAATTATTTTAAGAAATTATTTGTAATGTTTACTTTTGCTTGGTGTGGCAGTGAGGTGAAAGTAAATTATTTTCATTACAAATACCATCTCTTCTCACTTATTATTACATTAGAGATTGAAGTAGTTTTACCATTACTGGGTACTTCAGTAATTCATTCCGAATTACAATAGCTACAAGTGTAAAAAATAGAAAAATCTTATTGAGCATGTAAACAACACATACATGAAATTAATAAAAAAAAAGTCATAAAACATTAACCGTAAAACATGTAAACAAAATATATATGAAATCAATCATAAAAAAGTAATAATCAATAATGGCTAGTTAAACATTCTGTGAATGAAAGTAGCCTATTTATGCCAAGATATATTTATATTCTCATTAATAAATTGTCTTTGAATATGTCATCTTCTTGACCATACAGTGTTTGCACAAATATAATAAAATTATTTTTATTAGAAATGATTTTTTATTCAAAAATATTTATGATACTTCTACTTATTTAGTATTGTAAAATGTTTTGAAATTTTAAATACATTTATGAAATTGATAAATAAACCAAGTGACATATCTCGATGATTATCTGAAAATTCTTAAATCATTGATACTTCCTTTGCAAATTTTGAATTGATTTTATGTCTCAATGGAAAGTCCGTCAAACATTTAACAGAACAGAATTTATCTTTGACAAATCGACCTGTCTATACATGTTTTATATTAATATGTAAATATGTTTCTCACTTTATCTTTTCACGAACTAAAAACTTATGAACGGAAAAAGATTTAGGAAAAAATCATCATTTTGATGAAGATAAACAAATATTAATCTATAATTATTATATAATATTTTGGAATGGTTAATTACCAAAATGGTTAATTATCAAAAAATCCTTATCAGCAGCTATTTTTAGCCTGTGTGAATGAAGACATATGGAAATATATGTAGGAAAATATGACTTCTGGAAACTATCAACATATTTTCTAATATTGATTTAAAAAACTTGAACATTCAGATCTGTATCAACGTAGTGTATGTAGCAGAGAGAAAATAAAGGGCTACAAATTGGAAACCTGGGCAGAAGAATGAACGCAACTTTTAAAATGAAATGTGTGACATTTCATTTTAAAAATTGGGTGTCCCTGTTTTATACAAAGATGTAAACTAAATTTTATTTTTTTATACTTGACACGGCCAACACAACTTAAAAAGTGTGATTTAAATAGACATATAAAATTAATACACCACTTGCTTGCGTTGATTTGTTTTCTAAACTAAAATGCTTTGAACTTCGTTGTGGAATAATTATTTTATTAGTTTTTAATTGTAGTTATTCGATTGTAAATTGTCAGGAATCCTTACTGGTCAACTTTCTTTCCAATTATCAGATTATAACATGAACATTCTCCATATGCATTTGAATATCCAATGTTTGTTTTAATCTAGAATGATCAAAAATTTCAATTTTAATTTCCTTTAAATTATTTATTATTCTGACCATGTAGTATGTTATGAATCAGGGCATGTAGTGATAATTGGAAAGTAGACAAATTGTTAACTAAATTATCAATGTAAATAAGTAATGTTAGTATGTGTACCTAAATATTGTGTTGGAAATTCGATATTTTTACAATCATTTTTTTAATAGTGTGTTTTTTGGTGGTAAATTCTTGCAACTTATTATCAAATCCGTACACCAATAACTGCAATGTAGATAACAAATTATCCGCAATTGATTATTGTAAATGAAATATAAAAACAATAAATTTATGATAAATATACATTTATTTGGCTATTCATTTCTTTGTTTTCACTTCACTTGGTACGAAGTATTTCGGTAACATTCTTATTGTTCAACATTTTGTTATAAAGAACAGATACATATTGAGAGATGGACTTCAAAATATATATGTCTGTCAGCGGATCAATATAAGGATAGAAAATTATTTTTCTTTGAATTTTTCCAAGTTAGAATTATATGAATAAATAATTCTTTCCTTCAATTGGCCGCTATCACATATTTTATAACAATAGAAGACTACCTCTATTAAAGCATACAAACTTATAATGACAAACTATAATGCGAAGTTTGTTAGTTTGGTACATTTTTGATAACTGCACGTAGCGAGTATCTTGTTCCATCAATCAAAGGTTTTTAATTGAGTATGTGGTAGAATAACAACAAGGTGGTGGTGATAAAATTTGCATTCGTTTTATAATGATTAATGAGTATTACACAAACAAAAAAGATGCCAGCTTGTCCACCTCAAAATACAAAATTTTATTAGAAAAACACATTTGTTGGATTTATGGGATTTATTGTCAATCACAGAGATAAAACTTAACCGGAATTAATGCCACTTTTTTGTGATAATTTATAAAGTTTAACACATTTTCAGAATATTTTTGTCATGAAAGGAATCTTATATAAAAGATACAAAATGAATCCTATGATATAACTCAAAATGTCTTCAGCATGAAAAAATAAAACGAAAGAAAACATTGAAGTAGACTGCAATACAACAAATTTTACTACAAAAGACCATAAAATACTTGAATCAGCCAACATCACCATTAATTCATCCTATAACCAAACGCAACCAAATAAGTATATCTAGTTACTAAGAAACTATGACTTACACTCTAAATAACTAAAGTAAAAAGGGAAGTCTACATGAGAGAAGGAAGCATAATATATTGTTAAATGTACGACAGGCAGCTAAGCAAAGGAAGACAGTAGAAAAGCATTCTTTTAACAATACTTGCACTGAAGGATGCAGGAAAAATTTAATTAAAAATGTATCAAGAACAAAGGTTAATTATGAATGAACAATTTTGTAGCTTCAAAACGATATATGATAAAGAAGCTTTATGTTGTACAATACATCAATGTCTGTAGAGCTAAAACTCTACGATATATGTTGGAAGATGCAAATGATACAGTTCTATTTGTATGTAAGGTTTTTTTTGCCAAAACTTGGTTCTGGTAAAAAAATTGGAAAGGAAAAAAAAATGTCAAAATTTTGTGCAATTTGCTCTGGTACCATCACATAATGGTCACTTTACCACCAGATAAGAGATGTCCCAGACCACCAAATTACAAAATTGATAAAACAGTAAATCGTAAACGTATCTTGAGATTCCAACCAGCAATAACACTGTACGAAAGGACATGCTCCCCGAAGGTTAGATTTACTGAGTGATCTATCATTAATAGAAAGATGGTATAGACAAACATTTATGTCATCATTATTGCTATGAAAAATATTGAGTTGTAACTAAGAGTCTCCATACATCAATTGTTCCTTTGAATCATAAAGAATATAAGATTTGTGAAGCATTGCAAGTTTATGGTGACTATCAAATGAGGATAAGTTGGGTAACACCTGTGATTTATATCAGTTTCTGATGTATCAGTTTCTCTCATATGTATTACAAACATTTTGAACCAGTTGGGAAGGAGATTGTGTCTCTATATGAATTGGTATTTATTGCTATTTGACATGAAGAAATTATTAGTAAATTTGATTTTAATTATTATCAGCTATATTATAAGTGATATATATGGGCTAGATATAAGAGAATGAGATATAAAACATATATGGGCTAACTATAAATTGTGAAGAATATACAACATAAGAATTAGACTCGCAACATAAGAATTAGACCCTTTTATCGTTGCTTTTCTACACAAGGAATTGTGACAAAATTCAAACTGACAAATTTATATGCAGGTACTTTGAACCAGGATTTTCATTCATTGTCGTAGATTCATTTCCCCATAGATTTGAGGAGTCAATGATAAAATGAGAAGCAAGTTGTATGATTTTAATTATTTTTGTAATGTTATTCAAAGAGTGTCGAAAGATATTAGGGTTAAAGTCGTATGACATAAAAACTTTTTGTTTTTGGCGGATCATTCCTCTTAGTGAAAGTTTAATAAAATTAAACCGTGTATAAATGATGAGGTTGATGTAATTATCAAATGGTGTAATTATGATATATTTTACTGCAAACAATTCGAAGCAGAAATATATTTAACGAATTTTCTCACCGTAAAAGTCATAAAATCGAAGAAATTACCAGAGCTTAAAAAATATGAACATGTGAAAGTAATGTTGAAAGAAAAGAAAAGAGTACTATTAAATACTTTTCCGGAATAATATGAAAAAATGTGTTGCTATTTTGGGAAAATCTAATCAAAACATATAGTAATGAAATTTAGTGTTGTGTTCACAGTTTAATCATTAACGTATAGGATTTTTTAAGGATGTCAAAGAAAAATTGTTTAGTTTGTATTATTGTTATCAAAATACTATTTTAATTTTAGTTTATTATTTCATCAAGAGCCATAATTACTGAGTGAGAGTTATCATAATTTTTGTTACCGAGTGGAATTTTGTTGGCAATTTTACACTACTTATTTTTGAAAATTCCAATGGCTAATTTCTTAATTTACATGGTCTATTATTCGCCATTTCCTCATATCAAATTTGATTATTTTCCACTGAAAGTGATGAAGAAACATAAGTTGAGAATACATATATAAGCTCATTTGTGAAGAAATTACTGAGCAAAAAAGATGTAAATCAATTTTCTGTCAAAATGATATAGTTACAAACTCAAGCAACATCCAATGGACATACATCCTTGTAGCTTAACTCAGTAGTATAGACTTACATTGAGCATCGGACATCTCAACGGCAGTAGCATTCTTACATGATGCAAATATTAACCTAAAAGCATATTTCATCATTTCTTTTCTCCTTTAAAGTTCAGCACAAACCATTGAAATTGCCAAGTAGATACCTACTATCGCATTATTCGTTGTTATATGACGATCGAAAATACAAATTTGTACTGAATAACATTGAAATAAAAGCATCACAGTTTGCATTTTGTGTAACAAAAATAATATGAGGGTAATTACCTATAGGTGATATTGTGCAAAGGCCATATACAGATCAATGAAATATTTATAAAATTAGACAGACATTTTAGTTAATAGTAATCTTTTATTAATATTGTAATCTTTATCAAATATTGTGCTTTTTATACACACATTGTTAGAAAACTATCAGTTCACAAATATAACTAACATTAAACTGTTCTTTATGCAACTTTATGAATTTCTTTACCATTCTACTGATCTCTGTTAAAGTATCTGCCCATCGAGACCAGCCATATATACATAGGTATGTATGTATTGTACCTCCAAATTCATAAAAATCGAGAAATTAGTTGTCATATTTACAACAAGTTTCTTTTGGATAATTTTATAAAACATGAAAATACCATGCCATCAAATATTAATTAATAACTGATAATATTAGTATAATATGAATCATTATGGAATTGGTTCCAGAAAACATTTGTTTAATTTTGAAGGTTCACACCTTCAAAATATATATGTTATATGAAGGATGTGATTAAAAAATGACATGTTAATGTGACTTTTACTTATAGGAATTAATGATAGTGAATACACTTAATTAAATTATTTAAACTTATAAATAAAACACATCATTTATAAAGCCATATAAATTAAACATACTTTTAACTCTCAGAATCCCCGTTTACGATAAATACAAGTATAATAACTATTGAACAAAGAATTCAAACTACAATAGAAGCCAACAAAACCTGTCAGTTCATAATTCATAAAATATTTAAATTCTATGCATTTTCCTACTGCTTCATGTTCTAAATGCAATAACTACATATCATACTCTATGTTTTAATGAACTTAAAGTCCTAGTTCATTTATATGGTTTCCTTTTGTTGAATTAAATCCATTTTAATACATATATTTGTTATTTATATAATACCAGTAATTTTTATTATCTATGCTAAATTGTATTATTTCTTTTCAGGAAATAAAACTGAAATACTACTACTAAAATAGTGGTAGAAAAACTTAAGTAACCAAGCAGCAGTGACATATTCAACTTGAAGAGACGAGCCACTCTAAATGCACCTATTTCAGGTACTGAGAGCGTGCGGCTAAGGTCTTCTATTTTTAACAGACAGTTCAGCGCTGGAAAAACACAACCCGTTTTAGACATTGAATGTTTTACAAGGTCACTTTTTAGTAATATTCATACGATTTCTCACTTCGTAACGAAGAATAATTAATAATTATTTTTATGAGGTAAATGATTGACGTGTTCGTATGAAAGAATCAATCAATTTATATTTTGTGTCAGCAACTAGCTTATAATATAAGCAAGCATGTCAACGATACATTCATTCCTATGGAGCAGGTATTAGTTGACAAAATTCAGATCTGGATGTTTTTGTTTGAGTATTTTCAGATACAAATAAAAATACTTAACCCGATGTCCACAATTTAATTAGGCCTCATGAGGTACAAAATTCTCAACTTAGACATGGACTCAAAGAACTGCAAGGGTTTTTATCCAAAGTAAAACAAAAATAATTTTAAAATGTAAACATTTGAGGGTTTTTAGTATTTCTATTGAACTATTTGTGAATATTAATGTTTCATAATGTAAACATATTGTCCACTACATCTTTCAGAGGTGTAAAAACATGGTACGTACTTCAAAAATTATAAGATCTAGGATAATCTTTACAGTTTTTTGTAATTTCCTGTTCCGATTTTACCAACCCTGTTTGTTTAACAGTTTTGGAAATAAGGGATGGAGGAGGATAATTTATTTTCCCATATTATTTAAAATAAGTTTTAAATGGTTATTTAAGATAATGAAAAAATATTTTTGTATTCCTCAAAAGAAGATCTTTCAAATGATGCACCACGTAATGTACGAAATTAAAGAAAGGAGTTCGAGTGCTTTATTACTCTGTAAAGTTTATATGAATATTTTAAAACACTTGGCAAGTGCAAAAGTTTTCTCATTTGTTTGAGTTCTATCAAAATAAAGTTAGATTGAACATATTAGGTTCATTGTTAGTTAGTTGTGATTCTTCTGATCCTAACCTAATTAACAATTGTTAAATTGTTTTGTAAATTATTAACTCGTGTATGTATATGTAAAATGTCATCATGTGGTTGAAAATCATATAGCCTGAATCTATATTCAAAGTGTATATCAAAAGGAGTATAGCAAGACTCGAGTCGCTGCATAATTTTTATATATAATTTTACGTTATACCAATTTAACTGTCAAACAGCATTACTTAATTTATATAAACTGTATATGATTAGTTACATTGTTTTTTACTTTACACAATACTAAAAGTACATTATTTTATTGGAAATTATTACTTTTTAAAATTATATAAAAATTATATAAATCTGAAAAATGGAAAATAAGAAATATCGGTTTTTATCAATTATTTTCTTTTTTAAAGTCTCCAAGCAATGAAAGCAGCAAATGAAGTATTGAAATGGTACAAAACTGTCCACTTATTTTATTTTATCGAATATTGATCTGTTCAATCCATTCTCTGTCCTTGAAAGACAGTGCCAGGATTCATTGTACTATAGATTAATTATTATAAATTGAGAAGTACTATGTTGATGTTTGTCACTACACAATATATTTCTTATTTTTTAAATGGCGACACAATAATATCTTTGCAAGCTCATAAAAACAAGTTTTATCCTAATATGTGAGATATACCCCGAGCGTCATATATAGATTTACTAAACTTACGCAATTCGTCATGCACCAATAACTTCAGAGCAAATGTCCGTGCTTCATGAAGACATTGATTAAGTTTTTCACAGGTAAAACAGATTACTGCTACATAGAGTAGCCTCTGAATACTCCACACAGCTGTGCTCAATATTATTTCAGTTCCTCCCTGAAATTGGTAAAAGATTAAACTTGGTAAGAAATGGAGTTTCTCAAAACCATTAACACTTTCAATAATTATTATTTACCTGATAAACTTCCACGTGAACTAAATCTGTGTAGATATCGAATATGCTTCCAAAGCTATTGATAAATATCCACAGAATCTGAAACAAAAATTATTTTTAAACAAATATTTCTGCTTTATAAACTCTTATTCATGTCATCTTCACATTTTAAAAGAATTAATTTTTCTTCTTAAATGAAGAAATTCACGATGATCTGACTTAGTTGATAATTGAAGAACATACTTTATTTTAGGCGATTAGAAGTTCATTTTAAGTTCCACATAAATGGTAATATGTCCATAAACTGATACTTAATAGACCAGCAATGATTTGCTCTTAAGGCCGGACATAATTATAAGCATTTCAATATTTCTAAACACATCTCCCTTTTCTATAAGATCCAACTTAATTCGTCTCAAGTAGTAAATTAATTAGACTTGTTACCGTTTGGGAGATATCTATTTAATTTACATAGTTCTATTTTGGTACTATTTATTTGTTTCTGCAATTTCATTCACAATGGTCATGCCTTCGCCATATATAAGAAAATGAAGAATCACAGTGCTTGCATCACATGAAAGTAGACATTCTTCTAGATGCAACTGACTTAACTCCTAATATTTTGGTAAATTGCCACATTATCAGTCCAATTTAGCAATTGAATTCTTTATCGGCTTCATTATTTGAGTACTCTAAGTAAACAAACTTGATAACTACCTTCATCGTTTTGAGAACATTTTGTAATGAAATAACATTAATATGGGTTTAAGGAAAAGTAGAATAAATTTATAAACTGAGATGGCTGATTTAGTAATAAAATGGCCTGTCTAATATAACTAACTATTGCAATTTATGATTTACATTAAAA
The DNA here is from genome assembly GCA_039881145.1 of Druceiella hillmani. Classification (NCBI taxonomy): domain Eukaryota; kingdom Metazoa; phylum Arthropoda; class Insecta; order Lepidoptera; family Hepialidae; genus Druceiella; species Druceiella hillmani. The sequence continues at coordinate 37,522,751 of JAYKKI010000019.1, forward strand.
CATTTCATTATCTCTACGGTTTTCCTGACCCCGAGTTTCTTATTTATTGAGTAAAGTTTTCATAAAGATAATTATTGATTAAATGAGATTTTCTAAATATTAGGAACTTCAGAAGATGTATTTTAAAAATCACATAGAAACAAACAAACATTTATGCAGCCTCTGTATGTATACATATAAGTCATATAAATTTTGCAATGTTTTTCATCACAATTTATTAAATATTGGAGATGGAAAGATAAAAAATAAGATTTCAAATATTTAAAGTTTTTCAGTAACAACTTTCAGATAATATAACAGTATAACTAATTAAAATGACACACAGAGTTATTTAAGTGACACAATATATTCAATTTATTTTTATCTCTAGTTCCAAAATAAGCACTACACCACTGTATAATATGGTAATTCAATTTATTGTTTCTTTCTTTTGTACTCTAGGAATGGATTTTTTTAAGAATAGTATTAAAGTACTTATTTTACTTGGTAAACTGATATATAATCATGACTGAATCATAATAGAAACATGTTCAAGAAAACTGATAAATTGTGGATTATCATTAGGGTTTTGTCAATTTAAGGTTATAAAGGTAGCAAAATAAAAAGAAAGAAAAATGTATAAAATGAGCTACGCTAATAACTTTTGTATCTCTCCTAGCAAATTATATGATATTATCTAGATTTATAAATACGCAGTGACATCTTTTATCACTATTACAGTTCATACATTCTCCTAGAGCAAAAATGATGATTTCAGTAAATATGAATGGGAAAAGTAAATTGGACAATTAAACTTAATTTTTCGCCAGAAAACATTCACATTAGAATCAGATTCTACCACGAATTAGTTAAATTTCTCACTTTCTCATACTCGATTTATTGGTATAACATCACTCTGTTCGTTTAATATCACATTCATTGAGTATTTATAATAAAATATTACTTACTGATAAATTGAAAACTTTATTCAATATTGAAGCAATATCGATTATTTTTAAGTACAGCTGAAGAATGGCATCAATTCTAGAGGTAACATCTTCATCAAAATATACTACTCGTTCATTTTGATTATCATTTATATTAGCAGTTGGATGGCAATATGTATCAAGCCAGAAGTGCAGTTGTCTATTTCCATATTCTGTTCTCCTTATAATATCTCTGAGGTAAAATGTAAATGATACACTCTCAGTAGTACAGGACAATGCTAAAACATTGAAAAGTATTACCTGAAGTGTATGTGCTTTTGTGTAGATTATGAAATACCAGAACATTGTTGCCAAGTGGAATAGCAGAATAATGAATGATGTCAGCCTGTTCCGATTCAGTGCTTCTTTATTAATTTGTTGTACAAATAGTATCTCCAAGTATCGATCAAGGGTATTCATTTTGCAAATAAATTTATTCATGGTATTCGTTTTCAAGAATGTATTTTTAAGCAAAATCAAAGAGAATATTATACATAATATGACAATCTGGACGAACCGCACTAACTGAATTACATTAGTTATGGGAATGGAATATTCGAAAAAAATGCAAATTGATAGCAATCCTATAACAATGCTAATGGGATATATTGGAAATACAATATTCGTTAATGTAACCCATCGAGATTGTAGAAATCTTTGGTTCTGTTTTATTCCTATGTTCCTCCTTAATCCGATAAACATTTCGATATTCCTCAAAGGTTTCCCCGTGTCCTGGTAGAACATTTTATTTACTAGGATTCTGTGTTTAATTTCAATGAAAACTGTTTTATATGAAGGAAATATGTGTCCAGCTGTTACAAATATGTATTCCGAAGTGACTGATGAGGTAGTACAAAGGATAGTCTATATTTAGTATCTAGTTGATTGATGAATGTTACGAGTATAATATTGAATTTTTTGTTGAAATTAACTATAATCATTAGTTGCATGCTATTATAAGTGGTTCCGCTTATGGCATATATATTTCTAAGTGTAAGCTCTCACACAATGAAAAAAAATTCTGTGGATCATTGTAATATGGTACAGTTTTTTGTGTGTGTGTTTGTTTTTATGTGCATATATTTTATATGTCTGTAATGCTCAAATACAAATTTTACCATACTGAATCAATGTGTAATGTGGAAACCTTCCATACTGGATAGCAAGTGATTAATAACGGCAAGTAATACCAAATACAATCTATATATCAAAACTCAGACATCCATTATATTAATGTCATGGACAGGTTCTATTTCCCAACTAATTAAGGAACTCATCAGTTAAAATGGTGAATTGTATCGAGGGCCAACTTATTTTCATCTGACTGAAGTTTTTGCAACAGATGTAATTACATTTAGAATCGCCTATGCCAAAAAGAAGTACAACTGTATCCTCATATTATAAGTAGAACTTGCGCCCGAGTGTTCCGTTAGGCGCTTGTAAACATTTAAATTCACTTAGTGTTTCTGTAAAATTAATAATATTAATATTGCATTTACAAATATTATCAGTATTTTTTAAATTTAGAATATTGTTTGTGTGTTGTAATTTGTAGACCAAGTAACAGAATGAGTGTAAAAATGGCAAGTTTGATGGTTTATTTTTTTCTGTTTTCCACCAAAAAATGAATAATTGTAAAAAACCAAAAAGAATTGGCATAGATTTGATGAGGTGGGCAGTTTGATTTAATTTTCTTTTTAATTTCTTTCTTACACATATACCACAGACAGTAATGCATATTTTTCCAGCCTTGTGTGTCTTTTGCTCGCATAACCATATCATAACTTCTCAAAAATGTCTTTCTCTTGTTACTCATAACGTCTTTACTATTTCACTCTTAGCTATAATAAACATTAGACCCGATCAACAGCTATCCATGAAAAACAGGACAGGATGAAAAAACAGCTATCCATGAAAAAACAGGATAAGCTGTTGTTAAGGTCTAATATTTATTATAGCGAAGCTTAAAATAGTAAAGACATTATGAGTAATAAGAGACAGCTAATCCATGCAACAGCTTATCCATGATAAAAAAATTACAGTTATGGATAACCAGCTAATATTCGACAAAACAATATTTAATTAGAAAATTAGGAAATATAAATAGTTAGGAAATATAATAGTTAGATTTATTACGTCCAAATTTTGTGATACACGTATCTGTCTTTTAGAGAAACATGAAATATTTTGTATTAGTTTTATAGGATATCGATCACCATGTCGTATTATAGAGTCAACAGCGATGTTTGAAGTTTTGGAGAAATGATTACTTTCATTTTAATTAAAGAAACATTTCAAATATAAGTGGAACTAGCACTACAAGGGGTTCTGCACGCTTGGGTTCACATAAAACTTTCAATTTATTGATATCGAGTTATTTCCTGTGGCTCAGCTTTATCCTTATACCTTTTGTAATTAGAATCCGATATCTAAGCCAATGGATTTAGTCAAGTGCTGATTTGGATACGTGCAACTGCCACCTGATTTTCACGACCCGTGTGGAAAATTTTACTTTTAGGGTTACATTTCTTATGATTGTTATTCAATTACCACAACGGGATCAAAGATTTAATATGCCTCCTGGATATTATTGGATGTTTGATTGACGGTCACACATTTAACCATCTATATATAATATATTCTATTGAAAAGCAAAGTCAAAATATGCCCACTAAGTATCTAATACTTTCAGATTTTTGATATATAAATAAAAATGTGAGCATGAGATGGGCATGTACTACAATACTGTGTCTCGTGAAGGAAAATCCATATAAAAATATAAATAGACATTTTTGTGTCTTTCATAGCCTTGTAAGTTGTATTCATCAATTGGGTCTTAAAAAAATTTAGACAATGTTTTTTTCTAAACGTTCACGTAATTCAACTAGGCTTTCCCTTCAAATTTGATCACAATCGGTATTAATATGAAATAGCTAAGGAATGCCAACAAAGATATAGACGTGGGGAACTTATGAGGGTACCTTGTTAGTTATTTGGCCACAGAATTCTGAGAACCCAAAAGTATTTCTACGTGACTACACTTTAAAAACAAGTTTAAAAATATAATATCGAGAGAACTAAAGTTTCCCACCAAGTTTCAAGAAAAAACCGATAAGACAAATATTTTCTGTACCAATATTTTTCTGCTATCTATCATTAACTTACCCTACAGAATAATATGAAATAATTAACTACAAAACTGTGCTGCTTTGTAGATAAAACTACAGGAAATTTACAAAGAAAGTCAGATGTTCAACGATATTCAAAATGAGAGCAAATAATATGTGTGCAAACTGAAAAATTGAAATTCTCCTCTAGTCACTGTAAATAATTATGAATAAGTTCTGTGTGCAGTTAGTGGCTTTGTACAAATCATCTATAAATACTTTCAAATTGGGTGGCATCTCTATTTCCCTTTTTGTGAAGAATATATTCATAACTATATATGGCTCGCATGTACAAATACAATAAGGTGTATTGTGTCATTACAACAATTACTATCAAGGGCCACAGGAAGAGGCTAGGTTTAGAGCTCTGTTACCTAGAACGATTGCATTTTGAAGTTGGGCAGTACTTTGAGAAGATAAAAATCATTCATAAATATCTTATAAAATTTCTCGTAATAAATCTTTTGCTTCTTAATTATATTCAAGTGAATAAAACACAATATTTAAACATTTATGTATATGTACCAGCTTTTCCAAAGTGAACATTACGACCAGGTGACAGATTATTATAGAATGCATAATCGTTTGAAGAAAGGAGAAAAGCAGCTGAAACAAAGAATTTAAAAAATTCGTTAACAAACATCGATTTGCTTGAATGCTTCTAACATTCTATAATTTATAATTATAATTTCTAACAATACAAAAGTTTTTTATGTTAAATTAAACAGATGAAATGTGTTCATTGCTGTTTTCAAATGATGTTTATTTCCATGAAATGTATAAAAGGGAAGCTTGATGTGTTGCATTTACAAAAAATATGTGCAGTTAACAACATGTCAAAATAAATCTTATCTATCTTAATATCTGTTACATTTTTAATTTTACTAAACTTGGTATTTGTGCGTAAATATGTTATCTTACAAATTATGCACAATATGTGATATACATCTATTACAAAGTATCATCTAGATTTTAATGAATACTTATTAATACAATTTACTAGCCTAGTAACTAATGATCACAGTATGAACACCTTGTTCTTAAGTAATGTTAGGATAGCACCTAATAAATTATCTTGACTATGTTTAGTTTCTAAAAGGCATTGTTACAGTAAGTATATTATTCATCATATAATTTTTTTTAATCAATCGACTTTTTAATAAGACTTGTTTTCCATGTGATTAGACGTTACATTTAGCCAATATAAAAATTGTTTTGTGGCCGAGTATAATAAAATTTCCAACTATTATCACAATTAAAATAAATAAAAACCAAATAATTCTTTCACAATTAGTGTCCGTATGATCAGTTATTATTGAATATAAATATATCATGAAAAGGTATTACAGTCTGAAAATCTATTTCTTTAAAAAAATAAAAATTATGCTCTCGTTCTCTAACTCTGGGTGTTAGATGTAGAGAGATGGTATGGAAATAAAATTTTTCACACATTTTGTTACCAAGAAAAATTATTATTTAAATTATTTTAAATAATAATTTTTAACGTATTTTTAACGTTAGTAAAATTAAAATTACATTTTTATTTTACTAACGTTTGTGCTACTTCACGGTATATTACATTTTTATAATGTCATGAGAATGATTCTTATTACCTAGCAGAATGCTTTTCCAACTGAACCAAATGAATTTATTTTCTACATTAAGTTTTTTCAGTTTAATAATTAATCGGTAATTTAAAATTTGATGATTTTTAAAAGCGGTTGAGAATAAAATCTCAACTACTTTTTATGCAGAAAACAAGTATTTCTTTATGTAGAGGACAAAACGGAACGTAAATTTTACAATTTTTATTCCATCTATACTTTACTTCAAATTTTCATAATTTTTTTATTTTTATCAATACTTTTGGGGGTGAACAGCCAATTTTGAACGCTTTTTTGAAAAGTGTTGAAAAAATTTACAGAAAAAACAAATTATATATTTTTGAACTTGTATTTCAATACGATTTCTCGTCATACCTGACAAGATCGTCTCAAAAAAAATTGACTTCCCATTTGAATCCCCTTGATATAACAAAAATTCAAATATTTTTATACATTAAATTGGCTCACCACTCTTCAGAACTGTGATCAATTCTAATATTGTTTTACAAATGACCTCTGAGAAAAATGTTTGTCCTAGATGAATGAACAGACACCGGAGTGCTTTGATAAATTTGGTACGGAAAATTTAAAAGATCAGTACACAAAGAAGTACACAACATTATTGTTAAACTGTTTTGGAGAATACCTCGAACCATCCTTATGTGGAATTGAATGGTTTTATGGCACATTTTTAAAAGCAAATCGCAAAATTTATTTGTTAATTTTGGAATGAGAATAAGAGTTTTTAGAAAGATATAATAAACATTTCTAATATTTGTTTATGATCACGATACTTTCATGATTTGAGAGATACCTGTTCATTTATAATTTTTTTTAATTTGTAGAATATTAAGTTAAAATCCTGGTAAGTTTAAATTAAAACAAATATGGAAACAAAGGAACTCAACTAACGTGAAATCCGTAAGCAAAATTAAATAAATTGCATTGCTCACTCAAGAGCATGAAGCTTTCTCTGAGATGTTTGATTTCAGTTATTACTTCCGTATTGCTCTCTTCATTGATTACCCAAACATCAGTCAGTCGAGTATCTTCTGCTTTAATGTAAACACATCCTTCCAATAATTTTTTAACACTTTTCGTAATTAAATTTAGACGCTGTCTGAATATTCTCAAATTTCCAATGCACTTCCAATCTTGTACTTGTAAGAAGAATTGGATAATAAAATATGACTGATAGTGGACTACCATTCCGATGTCATAAATTGTGTACCGTGATATTATGTCAGCAAACACAATAAAGACTGATGTGAAGCCAAATATTCTAAATAAGTTATTAAATGATTTTCTTTCATTCATATCCATGGGAAATGTTACTTTCAACAGATTGTCAATTTTTTTATAATTTTCGAAATACATTTGAACACTTTGACAATTTTCCGTAGCGGCAAAAATGACAAGTATAACAACTTGAATCCTTGATACAATCGTATGCATCCTGCCAAAATCATCTGATACATGGTAATCAGTTAACAAATGAAGTTGAAAGGATGCCATCATAATTTTTATGGATAAAATTTTTAAAAAAAACTGTCATCAAAGCCTGTATCATAATATTCTTCCCGGTTATATTATTGTTTATTTTTGAAACGCGGGACAGTGAACAAATACGAAAAATGTTATTAAAATTTTCCATTACATCATACACATCCATATTTTTTAATTTACTCGTACCTAGGAATGAACATCATAACGAGTTAACATTGAAATTGAAATAATTGATTTAATTTGAATTTGACACATTGAAATAATCGATTTAATTTGAATTTGACATTAGATTATAATAGATATGATGAAGTGATGGCCGGTAATTAATTAAAATAATTAAATATTCAGTGTGATGATATGAAACAACAGATATTTTTATTATCAATTTAGTAATGAGAGTGAAAATAAGTTATGATCGTAAATCCTGATGTCGTTGTAAAAAAAATTTCTCTTATTATCAAAATATTTTTCAATTTAAATACAATTAATGTGCAAATTATTTTTAAACGTAATCATTTGCCACCTTATTTTTTTTTTCAATAACTTCTTTGCCAAAGAGGTTTATAATAATTTTTATTTATTTATTTACGTTCTTTAATGTAGCTAGTATACATTTGGCGGACTTATTACTACGAGAGTAATCTCTTGCAGCTAACCATAAAAATGTTTTATAATGCTCGTTATTATTATCCTTAACTTCACTTCTTCAAAATCTACCTTAACATTTATGGGATTTGTTCTGAATAATGAGAAACAACATCTCAACTCCTTTTCTAACAATAATTTGGCTGGACTGTAGCCTGTGGTTTTATGAGCAGTACATCCATAATCAAATAGGAAAAAATTACAACATTCAAGTTTTTTACCACTTGTTACTATTTTTTTCACATGTGACTTGAATGACTCTACAAAACGTTCAGCTAGTCCATTTGTTGCTGGGTAGTACAGCGGGGTGAACGTCTGTTTAATTCCCACTATTTTACAAAAACTCTTAAATTCCTCGCTAGTCCATGGACCCACCAGTACCAGTGACCAAATGTAAAGGATACCCATGACGAACAAAAATACTTTTAAATACTTCAATTGCTTTTTGTGCTGTTATATTACTCATAACAAATGCTTCGGGCCATTTGGAATAAGCATCCACTATTACTAAAAACATTTTTGAGTATAAAGGGCCCAAAAATCTGCATGTAATCTATACCAAACTGGTGACGGCTGAGGCCACACTGTTAATTTAGTTTTTATGGTTTTTCAAACAGTTAATACAATTGTTTATTATGTTTTCTACTTCGCTATATATTCCCGGACACCAAAAATATTGTCTTGATATTTCTTTCATGCGTGTTGTGCCTAAATGACTAGCGTGTAACTCACACATTACATTGTCTCTAATATTCATTGGTATTATCACTCTATACCCTCATAATAGACATTCTTTTTCCACACTGATTTAATTTTTTCTTCTAAAATATAGTTCATAGTTTTCGCCTAGATCATTTTTTACTGGCCAGCCATTTCTATAATATTTTATAACATTACATAATATTTTATCTTTTTTAGTACCACTTTAAATAGGTTGCCAGTTTAATGTGTTAAAATTCGATTTATTTATATAATTAATATTGTTTCATTCAAAGCTTTCATCCAACATTTCAGCATTTCTTAATTTGTCTTGACAATTAATGACTACACATGATAAATAGTCTGTTTAGTTATTTTTGGATTTTATGTGCTAAATTTAATAATTAAACCAGTTAGAAAAATAGACCAATATTGTAATCGCTTTGCTGCCATTTTTGGTAAACCTTGGTCCTAATATTTTTGTCAAAGCTTCGTTATCAGCTTATAAAATAAATTTCTGAAAAAATAAAAATTCGTAAAATTTACTCACTCCAGAAACGATTGGATATGCCTCTTTTTCCAAGATAGGATATTTTATTTGGTTATAATTCAATTTTTTAATTGCAAATACTGCTGGTTTTATAATGTTATTACCGTCTCTTATAGATTATATAGTGGCTATCCCAGTATCTGAATTACAAGTTAATATAATTATAGAATTTTGATCAAAATGAGATAAAGGGGTTGTATTAGTAAGGGCCTTTTTTATTTCTTGGAATGATTTATCACATGCCTCTGTCCAGTTAAACTTCTCTTTCTTTAAACAAGCATATAATGGCGTTAATGTTATTGCCATGTTTTTTAAAGATCGCTAATAATAATTAATTTTTCTTGGAAACGATTTTAGCATTTTTAAATTATCTGGCCGTGGCAATGACAATAAGGGTTTAATTTTACTTTTTATAATCTTGACACCCATTTCGTTTACCTCAAATCCAAAAATATCCAGTTTATCGTCAAAAAACTTTAATCCTTGAGTCTTTTCAGTATATGTTTCAATTTCTCATTTGTCTCTGATAATGTTTTTCCATGTTATCGATGTACACTATTACATCTAAACCATTTAATTTTTGAGTATAAAGGACCCAAAAATCTGCATGTAATCAAATTTTGGGGGCCATAATTGCAACAAAGAAATCTTTGCTTATTATTTTTGGCAGTCGATCCTTTATAACAAACAATATTTTTTTTTTATTTAATAGTCTTTAGGATGAACCAGGACTAGTACTGTTGCAGGTGGAATTTTGCTTTTGTCACTGAAGTAAAATATATTGAAAATTTCTGTTTTCCGCGTTAATGTTTTTATCTTAAACAACATCCTTGTCATCTGAATTTGTAACTTCTACCAAATTCACATTTTTCATGTTAAATGCTGTTTTTATCACAAACTCTCAAAACTTGTCTTTTTACAACATACTCACCAAAGAATTTTTCTCGGAGGAAACATTGTGCTTTCAAATGTCCATTTTTCCACAAACAAACATTACGTATTTTGTTTATTTATTGATGTCCTTGAGCGAAAACCACTAGTTTCTTATTTCTATTGAAGTTTTTTTCTCTGTAATTGAAACATCCGTGTTTGCTCCTGTTTTTTTCATAGTTAAACGTTAGCTTATAAGCTAACTCTGTTGTGTTTCCAATGTTAGTTAACATTATAATGATTGGTCAGCTTGTTTATTAATTGAAATTTTACAGAAACACAATTCAAGAATCTTTCCTTTATTTCTTCATCTAAATTCTTCAAATTGCAGTTTTTGGATAATTTTTTTATTTCAATAGAATATTGTTCTATGGATTCATTAAGTTTCTGACATAGTTTTCGAAATTTTGCTTGCTGTAGCTCATTGTTTTTCAGGATGGTAGTATGTCCTCAGTTTTTCACATATTTTTTCGTATATTTCGTTTATTGACAAGTTCAGCACCCATAATATACATCATTCAATAACATAAAACGTTCGAAGTGTTGTTGATATCTATTCCAATTTTTGCAAAGTAAATATTTCCAAGCCAGTGATCGCAGAGCAGTCTTTTCTTTTTAATCTGTTGGCATGTATACACGTCAATATTTCCTAACCTCTTCAACAGAATGAGTTCCCAAGGAAACAATTTTTTATGTTAGTTTATTGGCAATCTCTAATAATTCTATTTTAGTTTTCTCTTTTATCTAAGCTTTTCTTCCTTCTTTTATTTGTTGTTCGATTAAATTCATTAATCAGAATCTATTCTTTTTCACTTTGAGGTTAACAAGAAACTCATGCTTTTTAAAATCATTATTATAATATATGAATTATGAATGTATTTATGAATAATTATGGTTTGTTTCACGTTCGTCGCCAATTTTATATCATATATCTGAGAATTAATTAATACACTAAAACACTTTAATTGACAAACACGTTTTTATTGTGCCAACAACACATAACATGTCAGCTCACTGACAGGAGAGCTTGTGTGCCCTCTGTTTAATAATTATTTATACAACAATAATTTTGGCAGCCAATTTTTCATCAATTTTACACATTTCTTTTGTTGATAAAATTTAATTTCATGTGTTGTTACAGTAAATTACGCAAAATGAAAAAAAATGTTGTAACATAAGATAATGTAAGATAAGGTATCGTAAGCGCTGAAAATGGAGAAATAATCATTTTAACAAATAAATCTGATATTAACCACAAAATAAGAAACACAATTTACATATAAAATAACAACTATACAGGTAATAATTAGAATTACTGCTATAAAATATTACTTCTAAACATAAATAAATTTGTAGAAGTAATTAATGTTAGAGATTTTTTAATTTGTTGCCAAATCGAATATGGTGCTCATGTCTAATGACCTGAGATTGGAACAAAAAAGTCTATATGTTCAATCCATGATACAAAATGTGTGAAATTATTTGTCAAAGCGAGCAGATAGTCATAATATATAAATATTGTATTATATTTATGTTTTATATTTTAAACATGACTGAATTTTGTTTTATTCGTTACTTTATTTAATAATTATATACGACCATCGGCTTCCTAATAAATTAAAATATAACCGATATTTCAGCGTCTATAGCTTTTTGAAAATTTGTTTTTCTATTGGTCTCAGACAAAATTGTTATACCTCTGCCTAATTACATCAAATTTGCCTTATAATTTCCCACCTCCATTTTCAAATTTAAGGTTTTGTAATTAAAGACAATCTTTTGTTTACGGTCACCTAGCAACTAGTAGAAATATAAGTATTCAATTAGAAGTTTGATTTTGTAACTATGCAGGCAGCGAGTGGTGTTTAGCTGTTTATACACACATGTACGCTTTGAATGTATTTGCTGTAGACTTATCACCATTAAACTAATACTTTACCATCAGCACTTGTTCAAGCATTGGATTCTGGACAGCCGATCGACGTGATATATACGGATTTCAAGAAAGCATTTAGCAAGGTTGATCACTAAATATCTATAGGAAAACTAACATTCAACGGTTTCAGGAATAACCCGCCTAGATGGTTTATTTCATATTTAACTAATAGCCAGCAAGCAATCAAATCAGCTGGTTTTTTTACTATACGTCTTGTTGGTCACTTTCTTATTTATTTTATTTTATAATGATATCAGCAGATATTTCAGAAATAATAATTTTCAAGTATGTATAGATGATGTAAAATTATTTATTCTTTGTGAAGAACGTACATTACTATTTGAATATGTAAACTGATTTCGATAGACTACATGTTTACTTTGAAAGAACAAACTTCATTTAACTTATTTAATTGAAGTACAAGCGAATCACTTTCGTAAAAAGAAAGCAAGTATGGTATTAGATATGCGATATCGGTGAACTTACTCAAAAAAGTCAGCAGCATGCATGACCTTTGTGTCATTTTTGATGGTGAAATTCATTTTGGTTTGCACATTGAGCAGATTGTATTTAGGGCCTACAATAATGCTTTGGTTCATATTAAAAATGGTCAATGTCTTCAAAAATGTTTAAATATACTTAACCTTGTAGAATTCTCTTGTAAGATCACAACTTGAATATGGTCTTATTGTTTGAAATCGACTATATGCAACTTATTCTGATAGAATGGAGAACATGCACAAAAAATTTAAGTTCTTCAGGATCGTGCGGGAAGTATGTTGGCTGTAAATTAATTAATGAAAACAAACTATACTCTCTATTAGAAATGTTTGTTCTTAGAGTTGATGATTATGTTAACTATATGTTAAGGTAAGTATGACTGTCTATCTTTACTAAGATACAGATTTGAACCCCTAAACTAATTGGTAGCTGTCTCCTAATTCATGTCGATAACGCACAAACTAAAGCCGGTATCAGAGCACCAATAGAGTGGTTATGCAACTTGTATGATAAAGAGATGTAGTCTCTTGACATCCCAGCAAGATCATACTTCTAGTTTAGATGAGATATGCAAAACAGATTCTGCTCGTGCACAGTTGATAATCAATTATTTTACTTTTCATTATATTTTATTTATCGTTTTTCCAAATTAGTGAGCTGGAGCACCTTATATATAAAATTTAAAACTTACAATCGCAGCTTCATTTAGTTGGTAAATTAATTTCATATATTGATTTTATTTCTATAAACAATATTTTCGTTTCATTCAGTTAACAAGGTTATATTTAGAATCATATTATATTGGATATTTATTGTGGAAATGAGAGAAAGAGTTCAAGCTTATTCCTTGTTTAGGGTTCATAGAATATTTTGAAAGGTTTGAGTTTTTTTCTTTACATGAAATATAAAAATGCATACATATATAATGAAAGACGAATGTGAAACCTGAAGTAGTAAAGAATGGAAAGCGGATGAATCTATATACAGAAAAGACTAATGAACATCAAGCCACTGATTTATCTATGATCGTGAGGATCTTGATATTAATTAATTTTTCTACTAAAAATTTCATGAGTCTAACCAGAGTTTGTGAGGATATTTCTATAACCAACAAGGTATAATTTATTTATTTTGAATATATTTTAAGTATTTTTTTTAAACAAACAAAATACTAACTGACATTTGTCAAGAATAAAAAGATAAAGAAATCATTAAAAAAAGAAACTTCTAAGATATAATAGAAAATTAGAAAAATTATTAATATTTATGACGTACGCATTAAAAGCCACAATAGCAAATAAATTACGAGTGTTCTTTTATCAAGAGGCACGTGGGGAGTGCAATTCTAATAAACTATTGAAATATAATTTTTTTTAACATTTTTCATTATTAAATTTTGCCTTGTTACAAATGAGAAAAATGCCGTAAAACATTTTTGTATGAAAAACCTGAAACAGTCCCATATATTATATATACAAGATAAACACCAAATTTTTGAGGACAATGTATCGAACCAACTGCAGCGCCATTATTCATGTACGCAATGGATTAATGGAATTCATTGACCTGTTCATATAAGCAATATCTGTCAACATGCCTTCTATTTAACAATGAATTAGAATTAATATTGCCCTAACGGAAATTGCGCTTTTCATAAAAGAGATGTGAATGCAAGTTTCTTCTACTAACTTACAAACTAAGATTTTACTACTTAGACTGGCAGTGGCGCACTATGGAAATTCGGGCACGGTTTGAGGTTCCGCTTTAAGGTTGAGCTTCCACTGATATCAATTCCCCTGTCTGAAATGTCAACAAAGCAATAGGTTGTCGAATTTCTGAGGCTGTATATATTTCCGCTGACAATTTATTTATTTTCTCCTTTTAGAACCGGCGGAGAAAAGCTATTCCTTAGCCAATGATTGCTGCAGGTACTGTGCCATTCAGAGCATCATTGACTACTTTTCCTACAATTGACGATCTTTGACAATAATTTTGGATTCTCCCTGATTTTGGCTTTTTTTTTCTCTTTATTTAAATACAAGATAATGCACGTCGTCGTGCTATTACGTTTATATGTAAATTTTTACGTATATAGGTTGCAATGTTATGCTACCCACCCCAGAGCAAACTTATGTCTAATTGAGCAGATTTGGAGTATGTTTCATTATATTAAAAAATTCTCCTACCAATTCAAAATGAATAGAATGATAGATCACTCCACATATTAATTTGCTTTGCGTACACTAAGAGTTTGTGGCAGAGAGAGTGAAATATGTGTAAAATAACCAAATTAATAACAATCTTACAGAATTACTGGAGATATTTTTTTGCTTTAAGAGGCCATTAAAGTCCTTTTTAAACTAATTATTTTTCAGAAAGAAATGTCACATTAAATAAGCAATATTATAACATTTATTTTGAATTATGTGAAAAATATTTCTTTTTTCTCAAATATCCGATTAAAGTGATTAAATTTTTTTTCATTTTTCTTTATCTGGAAGGGAAATTTTGCAACTGTGCGATATGAGTTGCAAGTTTTAACTGGTCACCAAAAATGCCACAATAATATTTCGCCATAAAAATTTGCAACGATTTGAGTAAATATTCCATGTATTTTAAGTGTTATTTGTGATTATATCAAATGAGGTCATTAAATGGAGGACATGGAGTCATTAAATTAATGAAGGATATCCTCGTTTAATTAGCTTCAATATCTATTAATAGGTACTGTGAAACGTTGGATCGATTATTGGACTATTGAAAAAAGTTGTGTAGCTAACATAATAACTTCTAGTCTTTGTACCCCATACTATAATTCAGGTATAACCATTATTAAATCTATTTACGGTGATACCGTAATTGATTAATTAGAGTAATGGGGATCACTAATCCATAGAATTAATTCACGATTATATTTATAGCGTAAAGGCACTAAAAAGAGAAGTGGAAATTGCAAGCTGATTAAACTTATAACTTGATGTGATAAGGTAGGTGCAGGCAATTATAATAATATATGTATATTGAAATGAATTGTAATCACTAAAAATATTGAAATTAAGATTATCATAGGGACCATTTCTAAAGTACAAATAGAGCACAAAAACATGAAATAAAATAAAAAATGCACCAACTGACTACCTTCAACACTTACGACCTTTATCACTGTTATCCTCGTAGCATGGTTTCCTACATCACACTTGAGTCCAATACTTATTTAAAGGTAGCAATCTCAGTCCAGTTATTAATTTGAGTGATTCCGCCGAAGCAACGTACATACTTAGCAGTCATTGCTAATAACTTAGGGCAATTAATTATAACGTTCAAGTATAGAGCCAAAGACAGCAAAGAAAAGAGGAGAAAAGAAGAAACAAAGAAACACTTGTTTTTTGATAGTCTCATAATGTTCCACACTTTTTATATGTTCATTATTTTAATTTAGTGTTTTACAATTAATCATCAATTTCCATTAATCTAAATGCCAGACAACTACTCGCATCTATATATAGCAGGGCATGGTGAACAAATTCTATATCTCGATAATTTTATCACTTGATATTGATTGAGTACGAGGCAGTTGTCATCATAGTACACCAACATTGGTTAGATTGAATACGTGTTTTAAAAATCATTGTTTTAGTTAAACTTTCTTTGAAATAAAGTTTTAAAATGGAGATCGAAGAAGAATGTACGTATGCTGTTTACGACACTTTAAAGTAATTAACTCAATTGAATCTTCTCTTGGCTTGTATCGGAGAAAAGACGAAATAATAAATATTTCTAAAATATGGCTGCGAAAATTTTACAACTTGACAATTTTTGTGTACGCTGTTTACACAGTGTATTTTAATTCACCAGAAATTAATTTGAAAGGAACATCACAACTCATGACTGTGGTGTATCGAATGTTGTTGTGTATTTTCTTTATTTATATAACATTCATAGAAATTCTTTGGAACCGGTTCCACATTCCGAAGATTATGTATGATGATTCATAGAATCGATGAAAACTTCAGTGTGGAATCCAAAAGACAAATATTCCTCCAATCTAGAAGAAACAATAACATACTCATTGCATTAGAATTTTTATCATATGTTCTATATATCATAGTCGAGATAAATTCAGCAGGTTTGGAATTTATTGTGAAATATTTCTTCATGTATATCTTTAATGCTTTGTTAGATTTCGAAGTTGTCTATTTTGCCATGCTGATACACAATATTAAGGAAAGATTACAGTCCATAAACAAGTGCTTAGAAAATAAACTTAAGGCTTTTGAAAAAGAACCAGTCAACAATTTATTATTTAATTTACCCGCATCGCCCAACTTACAAATTCAAACCGGTTCGACAATCAATATAAAACAATTGCATTCTTTTTATGGTGATGTGTCTCAAGCATGCCAACTCATCGAGCGTACTTTCGGTGTTCAGGTAAATATTTTATAAATAACAAATAAAAAACTTTATCAGTATTTTAAAAAAAAAAGTGAAAAATTATGTTAAGTATGAATTTTGCACACTCTGTTGGTTCTATTAACGCATTTAAGCAGCTGCATAATCAAATTTTTGCCACATTTTATTTTGAAAATTATTCTGGTTAATTTATGGAATATTAATAGAACTTATTTATATCTTATTAGATATTTTGATATCTAATAAGATATCTTATTAGATTAACTGTCTTGTTAGACAATTAAAATTAATATTATTTAAAATATCTTATTAGATTAATGAACAATTTTTTTTAATATTTTAGTATATTTTTATTGAAACCTCACCTTATAATATTTTATAAGGTAAGGTTTTCAATAAAAATGTACTAAAACATTTAACGAAAATTGTTCATTAAAACTATAATTTTGTTCGTAAATAAACCATAGCTATGCTTATAAACAATATTTCAAGAACTTGAAGTGTAAATATTAACAACATTTTTAAATTATGTAAAATTTCTAAAATTCCTAGTTGTAAGTAAATTCATTTCCTATTTATTTTAGGTATTTCTAGCCCTTTCCTGTAATTTCATCACATTTATTAAATACTTAACTTGGTTTGTGCAGAAGTACCAATTTGAGGTAAGTTCGTCTGAAACACGGTAAACATTTTTTGAAATTAATATTTATTTCGGGATTTGTCTATGCCTTGCAATTCCTTCATCACTTCTTAGACTCAGTCATCATTGAGTTATATCTAAACATTACAAGCGATGAATCTTACGAAAATTATCTCAAAGTTCTATAAAATTAACTTTTATGGAATTTTATAGAATATATAGAAAACGAAAAGATAACCTTGACAAAAATGCTCCTAAAGTGTTAAAAAGGTAATCTAATAATTTTAAATATTAATACTGAATAGTTCTAAAAAGATTCTTATTTACAAAATTTAATTGAAATGAAACAATTTCATTTTAGGTAACATGAAGTTAAAAACTTATTTCATAAAGGTCTCTATAAATTTTTAAAATGGAGATTTTATGTGATTTTAATTGGTTTAGAAACGATTATTTTTTCATACTACATATAGTAAGTTGTTTATTTTAAGGGGATTTTTTATTAAATCTTTATTTACTCGTACTAGTTTCGGTGATTTGCCATTATTGTTCAAAATCAAAATATTGACTTAGGCACGAGTTTAGCATATAGTTGGTAAAGTGTTTGCTTATAAATTGTAATATCACATAAAACATTGCAATTTCAGACAAATGAAGAGTTGACAGCCAATTTTAAATACATCCTTTTTACATGGACTTTGTGTTGTTTACCAGCTTTGCTAGCGGCCTGTGTATTTGGTGAAAACTTTAAAACTACAATTGAAAATACTAAATGTGTATTAGCGAAAATGTTGCTTGTGGCACACGAAGGTAAGTCAGATCTATTACTACAATTTAGTTCTGTTCTTTATAGAGAACAGCTCTAAAATTGCAAGTCTTTTAATTTATATTATACGGTAGCTGATGTGTATTATAAAAAATCATTTTGAAGCAAAACACGATAGAGTTAATAAGTCAATATTTTTGCGCCCGAGTTTCGTATCAACTTTTTCATTCCTGTACCTTTCTTTCATGCTCCTCAGTACCACGCCGCTGTTCGGCAAGGTTGTATGTACGCGCATTTGTCTCAGGCGAGTGAAAAACTACCGCCATGGGTCTGACAGACCTCTGTTAGGTGATTACGTGAGTTTTCTTTAATAGTGAATTTTTATTGTTTTACTTTAAAATGACTCTTAGTGATTCCAGTATCGATCGGTGGTTGGAACAAAATCTATCAGACGATGAAAACATGCCGAACGATAAGTGCAGTGATGTGGATGTGTCAGATGTTGGCATAGATTATGTATTGCAAGAAAGTTTTGCATCTGATTTCGAATATGAAGAGCCAACTGCAGTGGATAATGAACAAAATTCTCCATCCTGCAATGATTTCTCTTCCATCGTAAGTGGAGGTTAAGAGTGTTCGTCTCAAGATAATGTGCCTTTATTTGAAATTAGATAGAGACCGAGGAAGAAGAATCATTTTGGAAAGAATCACTTTTGTTGGTCGTATGCCCACCATCTTTACGATCAATATTTTGGCAGCTTAATATAGTGCAGGAAAGAGAAGGTATGAAACCAGCATGCCAGAGTGAGTTAATCTTTGTCTTCTCCATTAGATATTTAGCAACATATTTTTACAAACAAAATGCTTGAAAAAATAATTTCTCACACTAATGTGAAAATAATACCAAACTATCAAAATTCTATCTGTGTTCAAGGCTTAGATCTCATTGAATTGAAGGCGTTTATAGATTTTCTTCAAGGAAAATCAAAAAGATTATATGTCATGTCATAGTAGTGATGGCACTGGAAGGGAAATATATCACTGTGTCATGAGCAAAAAGGTTCAAAATGTTGCTGAAAGCCATTAGTTTTGAGAATGCAGTGACCCGAGCATAGCGTTGAGAAACCGATGCATCTACACTTATTGCTGATGTCTTCGACTCTTTTGTTGACCGCTGTCAAGCCATTTATGCAATAGGCTTGTGTTGATGAGATATTGGTCGCATTTCGAGGAAGATGCAGTTTCATAATGTATATATCAGAGGAACTTGCCAAATATGGTATAAAAGTTCAATGCCTTACAGATGGAAGGTCAGGGTATCTACTTAATACATACCTAGGCTAAGATTCAGATGGGCGTAGTTTATTAGCTGAACATCAGTGATTGAAGAAACCCACTCAAGCTGTAATGTGTTTCAGTCTCAACTCATTTCTGGTAGATCCTTCAATCGAAGGATCTAACAGAAACATAACAACTGACAACTTGTATACTTCTCTTGAATTACTAAAGTCATTAAAACAGAACAGTTGACGGGTTTAGGAACCTTGAGGATAAATCAAGAATTCATGATAAGAGCTCATCATCAAAAGATTCAATCGATGGTTTTTGGATTTACTAAAGATTTCACTATATCATCATATCTGTCAAAACAATATAAAGTGGATCAGATCTGGTCCACCAAAGATGCTCGAATTACTCAAAAGGTTGTCATACTTGTAGATGGCCCTTGGCAGTATTCTACCAACTACTTAACATTTCTGCCTCAAATTGCTATGTCATGAGCTCATCTGTCCAACCGCAAGGACAAAAGATTGAAAGCAGTTTCAAATTTATTAAGAAACTAGCTGAATAGCAGATGGAACATCGAGGAACCAATGTGAAATTGTTATTCAAAGCATCCTCCATAGAAATGAGACCACTCCAGCAGCAGTTCCATGCAGCAGCAGTGCTGTACAAAAGGTTGACGGTTCGTAAAAACTATTCAACTTGCACATACATAAAGAAACGCAAAACACAATATATGTGTTTCGAAAGTAAGAATCAATTTGCCTATGCTCAAATAAGTTGTGTTTTCGCTGTCATGAAAAACTAAATTTAGAGCCCGCAATTTCCTTTGATGTATGATTTTAATTAGTGAGAATTTTATATTTCTCCATGTTGATTTTGTGTTGAAATTTTTTAAAAATTTATAAAAATATTCCTATTATGTTTGATAATTTTTATGGATCTTATTTTCTAAATATATTAGTTTGTAAGCTTCATGTAAGTGATATCTATAATTATTAGCATTTAAAGAAAAAAGAATATAGATTTTCATGTGCCTTTTTTTCTAGTAAAGAATTTAATATGTTCCAAAACCGACTTTTAATTAATAACAAAACCTGACTTTACTCATTTTTACAATTGTGAATTATTTTACTCAGGAGTCCCACAGACATATGACAGGTGGTTGTATGACAAGAATATATTTTAGTAAAAATGTGTAAAGCATATTTTTTGTAATGTACTCTGAAGACTGTAAAGAATACTCTTATTAAACAGTACTCTTAATTAATTTTTAAATTTTCCTTGATACATGAATTGCTTAGTTTTATAGAAATTGTCACTCAATATGTTATTACATGCACGCAAATGTCAAGTCTTTTCCTTTAATAATGTACAATGAGATATTATTCATTACATTCAATTAAGTTCTTAAACTGAAGCGCGTTTTATCAACAACAAATTTAGTCTTTCGCTTGACCGCAATAAGAAAGGAGCCTAGACGAAAAGTGATCGATACTCAACAGATTTGTGGCGCCTTCCCAGAACTGACATTCATGCTAATCATCTACTATAGATTAGTGAACATTTTCAAGAGACTCACTCCATTATGAGTGAGTTAATAACCCGTACATTTTCATGTAACTACATCAGCAAACGTAGATGGTAATTTAATTTTTTAGAGGTTTTGCCTTAATAACCTCCAATCGAGTTTGTAGTAGCTAAATAGTAGTGATAGTTATTATAGTTAGCCATCATTAGTCTTTAGCTACTACAAACTCAGACAAATTGTTCTGCAATGCACAAAATATACGCATTTGTTATCATCAAATCAGTTTTCCAACTTACTTCTCGATTTGATTTATTGGCAAAATTTGTACTAAAAATACAATATTAAGAACAGAAGCAATAATTAATATAACTGTTATTTTCTTCATTATAGAAATGAATTCTTACTATTACAGAATAACAAATTTTCATAATGAATTTTCAAATGGAACGGGAATTATTTCTTTGTTTTAACTTTCTTCTTTACTTTGTTCTTTTCTGCAGATACACGTGGCAAATTTATTGTAATTAGAATATTGTATTTTTACTAAAACAAATAGAAATACGTGTAATTTTACTTATACCACTTGTATTATAGTTAAGATATTTTTCATGCAATAAATTCCTGTATTTTCTGATTTTTTTTGATACTGTGTAAAATAAAAGAAAATTTTATTCAAGAGTAAAATACACTATTTCAAGATATGTAAATGTTGCGATGATAATGAGAAGTAGTTACATTTACATATTAGTTTAATTTAGATTCGTAAACTAAATGATTTATAAGCATACTTTATGATTATAAGCACAATTTATCAAAGAATGCTGACCATTTAATAAAGGGTCTTATCTCAATACATAAAATTATACTAGCAGTATTTAATAAAAGTAACATTTTTATTGATTGTTTTATTGATCTAAATATTTAAAAATGTTAAGTTTGTCAAAATGTGTAATTTGTAACTTTTGTAATTCTTATATATTTTGTATTTGTATTTAGTGTAAATTTTAAACTTTTTTAAACCATTAATTTCTTATCATTACGAATAGGTTACCTGTAATGTAACAACAAATGTTTGTGTGTAAATAAATAAATATATCATGGTTATCGGCAAAGTTTCTCTATTTTTTATGCTGTCAGAGACCAACCGGTAATACTTCCCTTGATTCAAGCAAATGTTACTTTGAATGATTAAAATTTTTGTGGTTGTATACAATAAACTTATTGTTATTAAATTGTAGAATTTTTAAAATATTTGGATAAATGTATGGTGGTTATACAGATTTATCGTCACCTAATATTGTTCACGGCGACGTTTCACTTTTTGAGTGATTTAATTTGCTACTAAATTTTTTTTATTTTTGCACGGACAAATATCACTCAGCGATATTTTTAATGGTTTATACACATTTATTTTGTCTTTCGTCTTATTCACAGCCATTGTATCTATTATACTCGTCCTTTATTGTACATTCAATCGTAAATCATAAATTAAGCTTGTAAAGTGATAGCATGGTATTACTTAATTCTGACAGTTAATATATTTGAGTTCTAACATTCAATCGTAAAGCATAAATTAAGCTTGTAAAGTGATAGCATAGTGATATTATTAAATTCTGACAGTTAATATATTTGAGTTCTAACATTACAATACTTTTCTTAAATAATTATTCATTTTCTCTACTGTACACTAACAATCATGCTCAAAGCGTGATCGACCCCATGTTCAGTAGTATTGTCAGACACAAATGTGTCATTGTGTATACAGCCGATAGTCCTTTTCCGCCTTTCTGTTAAACAGTGAACAGTCAACAGTCAGAAACAGTGATCAGAATCGTATCATTGCACACAATTAAATTATTTTATTTCTGTTAGTAGTGCATATGCAATGATTATGAGACGAACAAAATGTGAACAGAAGTAGATAGACAACCATTGTCGCAGAAGCGTCAATGATCACCTGTTTTGAAATTAATTAAATCAAATTTCTCTTTTATGCTGCAAAGTATGGGAAATAAGCACACTCAAGGGAAAATCAGTAGGAAACAAAAAAAGGAATTCACCATATCATCACATGTACAAATATCCAGCTGTTTTGAATACATTCATTCTTTAGACTGTATTTAGTTATATTTGGGCTCCTGATAACAAAACCGCATTCTAATATGTTTTAAAGTAATTTATATTTAGTTAATTCAGGAGACACGTCAGAGAACAGTTTCCAGCATTTCTTAATACAAATCCAAATTTTTTGAATGAATTATAAGCTACATTCGCCATTGTCAGGCTCCTACATCAACTAATTCCATACTTCAGCAAAACAACGTCTCATCAGTGACATAATCATACTTGAGATGAGCATATATTCGACCATTCGCAATGCTCCACATGAGAATAACATTGACATCATGCTCTAACAACTTTCAATCTGCTATATTTCTAATAGTTGAGAAAAACTTTATGTGATCCAGGAATAGAAAGTACTGTGCAGTTCTAACCCTAAGTTGATATTCTTTATCTGCATAATGAAGAGTAAAGTAATTTTGAAATCAATTACATGGGATTTTGTATAACTTCAAATAATAAATGCCCATACCATAATTCATAATTTGAGAACAATAAAGTTTGTTTAAATTCAGGAATCTATGGGATAGATTTGTTATGCAGTCATATATTTAAATTCAATTGGCTCTGCCAATTTAACTTATGATACTAAATGACTTAAATATTGCATGGAAACTGTCAATTGTTGTCCCGCTTATATATTAAATCTATATATCTTGAAAATTATTAGCACTTGAGTAGCATGTGATTTGAGACATTGTAGAATGGATTTTATTACTGCTTTCTGCAACATTCATCAAAGAAATTAAAAAGTCAATAAATTCCAAAAAGAAATAGACAGTACACCCCGAGTTCTTTTTATTGACAATATATATTACCTGATTATTTTTACTATGAATAACAAAAAGTATTCCTGTTTATGAACGTAATAAATGAAAGGCAAAAAGTACTGTACCAGCATATATAATTTCTTCATTTATTTATTTAATTCCTCCAAATATTTCATAAGAAAATTTAGAAAACATTTATTACAGCATGAAAATAGCTTTTCTTAATGTTAAAAACGTTTTGAAAAACTATACGACTATGAACTGAATGTCCACGTTGATTCCATTTCACTCTTTTTAATACCAGAAATGAGACATACATTGGCACGCTAAATGTGTGCCTACCCTGTTAAAGAGGCATTCACGGAAAAATTAGTACGCGTTTGTGATTTTGCTAATGATACTGTTTCTAAATGAATACGTATTTCTGTCAACTGCATAATAATTTATATATAGCTTTAGAAAACAATATAGTGAACCATTATTTTATTCTTTATTTTTAGAAAAACTGTTTTCCTGTTTATACGATTATGTCTATCTGTCAGTTTCTTTGGCTGTCATCAAAAACTATGAAATTTAATTTAAATTGCACTGCTATGTTTTTTCTCTTAACTTTTTACATCTACAAGTTTTTTTATTTATCTGTTTGTCTGTTTATTTGAGCATCACATAGAAACTACTAAGCCGATTTCAAAACAAGTCTTCCACACTGCAATAAGACTTAATCACATATTCAGATTAAAAGAATTTTATTATGAGTATTTTCTAGGTAAGTTGATATTTAAATGTTACTACTCTGTCACTAAAACCGAACGTGTAAGACTATTGCAGAAATTCGCTTTGAAGTTCAGATTAAAATATAAGGTTTTTGCCCAACTGTACTTTCAAGACGAGGGTAAAACTTGGTATCTGAATTCAGACGTGGATCGGTGGGAGGGAATGTTCAGATTTGAGGAATTAGATGTTGAAAATTTTCATATGGTAATGCTTAATTAAGCTTAAGACATTTTTGGAACGTAATGAAAAGAGGCATCTTCACTTCAGAGAATTTATTTTTAAAATAACAATTAGATTAAATTAAGTTGTGCCAGGGTAAATTAGTACACACTAGGTTTTTGCCTTTAAGATTTTATATGTAGGGAAATGAATACGTCTAAAAAAATAAACGCAACGACAACTTCTGCCAGATGAGCAATTATTATATGCTATATAATAAAAAATATAGATTCCTAAAGCGGTTCAATTCGTTGAGTGGTTTTTATAGTGAGCTCATGTTTAGTTTTCTTTGATAATGCTAAACCTACCATTTGTCATACTATCCAAATTCATACAAGCTAAAGGAGAATACTGTTAATGAAAAGAGTCATTAGAATATTTCCTAGAATGAAAAATTTCGTGCAAAATACTAAAATGAAAAGAGCGCTTAGAGATATCCACGACATGAACCCTCATGTGTTTGCCCGTTCGGATTAAGTATTCACTGACTCTGCCATCTTACTGCTATCTCACTTCCATGTGGATATGAATGTACATTAACTGTAGACTGAATTCTAGGTGTTAATTGGCCAATGTTTATAATTTAATGTCATTACAATATTTGTTTGGTTTCAAATCATAAATATCCATGGGTGCTACATGTGAGGATTATGTGTCAGTTTATTTCATTTACCTAAAGCATGCACGACTAACCTACAGCATTTACCTGTCTTTCGTGCAGTCACATTATTCAACGCAGTATTGCAAGAAGCATACAGTATGGATATTATTTTCGTTCGCGTGGCATTTTTGGAAATGAGATTATGGAGTTGCTTGGCAGTTCACGACTGATAAACCAGATGATATTTGTTCCAATACCTCTGTGTATCTCTCTCGTTAATTATTATTAATCCTTTTCTCTCTTATTCATTGTGTTTTTATAACCATTTATTTTTATGATGTTCCAAGTGTCTAGAGATTTGGGTAAATTTTTAAAATGTTTTCATAAAATAAATAAACGTGGTTGCACTCGATTAATGTATTTTAAAAATGACGAGCTTTTTTGGGAAGCTTCATCTCCCACGTAACGTTACTATCCAAATTCGCCTAATACCTTGTAAGTAAAGTTAATTAATAATATATTTCAATTAACCCTCTTTAAGTTAAACACTGAAGGTATCCACGAAATAATTACTATTTATAGTCAAAATATATATGTACATGAATACAAAATACGATGGTAGCCGATTAGCTCATTTAATCTCATCTGTCTAATCCATTAACTTGTCTTTTGAAGGCCGTAAAACCACCGTGACTATTTTAGTATGGAAACAAAATAATTAATTGCCAAAATAATATATTAATTGACACACCCCCACCCCAACTCCAGCCAAAAGAACTTAAAACAAATATGAAAGTCAATCTAAATTATGAAAATTAAAAACAACTCAATATAATTTACAACATATTTATCGTTCAGTGTCCTTGAACACTTTGCTACGTGGCACTAGCTAGAAGGTATGAACAAATAAAATTATATTGATCTGTATTATGTCTGTTTATAGAAGGTAGCTACGACTTGACTACACACTCCATTAGTAAAATGACCAAGAATCCATAATATTCATTGAGTAATACTTAACATGAAAATTATTCGATGAACCTAACAATACCCGAGGCATCATTGACAATTTGTTTTTTAAGTTTAACACATGTTAGTTTAATTTTCATGTGATCCACTTTTCGCAAAATAGATGTAGATGGGCAGTCGACAATGCTGGTGCATATACCACTTATGATTAGTTGCAATAAACTGATATATAGATATATTTTTTCCAAACACTAACTATTTTTTAGCCCACCCAGTATATAATCATTTTAATGTAATTGTTCCAATGTGATTTATGAAAATAATAATAGTATATTGATTAAATGTCAAGAATACTCTTAAAAATATTGATAAGCTACATAATGTTTCAACTAATGCAGATGTTGTGGAACATGCTACACAAAGATATCTACACATAAACTTTCAATGATATGAGTAATACTAAGTAAACCGTGAGCTGTGTCATAATGCAGTTGTAGGTAAACGGAATTTAACTTGCATTTACAATCTTCTATGTTTTAAATATTTCCCGTTTCAAGAATATTATATATATAATATTAATTACGTCTGCCACGCGTACCTTAATTACCTATATTTTATTATTATTACTGTAGATATAATACAGAATCAGAACAAGTTTTATGCCTATGTGTGGCCCAAGAACAAAAAATTTTGAAAAATATATTTATCTAAAATTTGTTTCATAGAAACCCACCATTTGAGATTTGACTTACTACCTTTTTAGTTTATTTATTGTGATAGAGACCATAGTAAAACAATATTCTGTGAAAATTTCAAGCGTCTATCTATTACATTTAAAAAAATAGAACCCTGAACAGACAAACAGACGGATGGTAGAGGCTTAGTAATAGGGTACCATTGGCAACCATTGGATACGCAACTCTGAAAACTTATGGTAAGTACATGCATTAGAACAGGATTTAGTATCTTTAAGATAATAATTTCAAACAATTCAGGAAAATGTATGCAATATGGATAATTATCAATTAATTTAATTTTTCTAAATATTTGTTAAATGTTGTTGCATATTCACCATATCTTTTGATAAGCTGTTTGTCATGAGATTAATATTATATAACATTGTATATTTATTCTTAAATAAATTTCTGTAGTAATTTTAAATAATTTTGATACTTATTGTTAAAGAAATCTCCGAAAATTTTGTTTTATATATATAATAAAAAAGCATGTATATATATGTGTAATACATTAGCAAAAAAGTAAAAATTTCTAAAACTAATTTACAGGCTGGAATATAAAATGACATGTCGCATTTATTGTTATATCGTCTCGCCTCTATTTATATGGAAATCAACTTATGACTCAATTGGCTGAATAAAATGTTTATTTTAAAAATGGTATTTATAAGCACTAATGCTTTTATTTAAAAAGGAAATCATTTGGAACAAAGTGTATACAATCTTAAACACAAAGTGAGTGAAGTCAAAAATATTTTTCAAAATTGTGGAAATTGCACTTAATATTAATTTAATAATACTCATATAAGCATTACAATTGATTCAACAGTGGTGTGAAAACTAAAAGTAATTTTGTGGAATATAATAGGTAAAGTTATATTGTTTTACATACACCTACTTTCTGATAATGTTTACATTTCTATTAAATTGAAAAATTGCACGTAAACAATAATATATGTTGCAATTAAGCCTGCAAAACTTAGTATTAAAGAAGATGAGAGTTTTATCTAATTACACACTCTAAACTCGCCAATTCCGCTTCTTAGAATCAGTTTCTGGATGTCTGAAATCTGGTGGTGTTCATCTGAAAATTGTGAATTAATTCTTTGAAGGGGTTTTATGATTTTTAAAGATATTTTTTATAGCTTGAATCATACAATTTTTTATCCGACATGAATACTTCTTATTTATCAACAGGACATCAATTTTACCTGAACATCACTTGAACTAAAATAACTGGGAGATTTGTTTTCAAGGTGGCTAAGTTAACACTTGTCATCTGTCTTATTAATTATTATTAATCACATCTTTTATTATTTAGCAATGTGCTGCGAAATTTTACCATACTTTAATTTTTTCACTTTTACACCTAACACTAGGCGGAATACTTTGGCTATTTATAGAGATTTTTTACTTCATTTAATTTATCTCAGCTAAGCTTCAAGATTTTTGTTTATGTAAAATTCAGTTATCCAAAACAGAAAGAGGCACCCTATATTTTCTACAATCGGTTATTCAATTTCCTTCGCAATGAAATCGGACATACTAAACGGAATTAATCGAATTAAACATCTTGAAAACAACAAAGGTATTATCATGCAATTTTGTTACTTTTGAAATTATGTCAATTCGTAATAAAAATGCTTTACATTTTCTCAGTTTCTGAGTTTCAGTTATACAAGCACTTAAATTACTAGAAACATGTTCACTTAAGGGGCTTAGTGCCCGATAGTGCTGTAAGAAAATCAACCATGTACTAGCATGTATTCAATATAAATTGTCCAAGACACTTTATTAGCAACTTTTGAAATTGCATTTATTTAAAAAATACTATGCTAATTACTCTCCAACTTACCATTACGGGCCACAATCTTAATCTTCGTTAGAATCAGTTTAGAATTTTGTACTTCATGTTCTAATTTTTCACATATGCTGCAAGCCAGTATAAGAGGACAGAGAAAATGCAGTGACCAAACCAACAAGTAGACGAACCACAAGCTGAATTCCATCTAAAAGTAATCATAAGTAATTATAATTGATTTCTGTATCAAGTCTGTTCATATTAAAAAAAAATATAGCATATTTTCATTATTTATATTTTTATGATACAAAATGTTTATAAAGCATTTTAACTACAAAAAATAAATCACTACTTACTTGTTTTGAAAAGAAGTTGATTGCATGACCAACTGATGAGAGTGTGGTTAAGAAACTGGTTAAGAACGCCAGCAACATCTGCGAATTTTTGTCAAAAAGTATGATGTAAATGAGACGTGAAAGTATAAATCACTGTAACACATTTTGATTTTCATTGAAGTCAAGTAAGCAATTAATTAGGCAGGAAGAAAACTTTTGTCAGAAAATTAATTTTAGTTTCACTTTTAAACGCAATGAAAAAACAGAAAATAGTGAAAAATTATTTACAGAATTATTAAATAATAAATAAATTGTATAAACAATTGTGCTAATAATTAAAATTTATTATACCTGATTTTCGAATGTCTGATTTATAGACATGCATAAATGTGAAATATCGGCATAGAAACATGCTAGTTGGAAAGCACCTTCCGTGTTGGACTCCGCTGTTATGTGTTTATAATTGTACATAACATCATTCAAGTACAATATATGACATTGGTTTGGTTGCTGTTCGCATTGAGATAACACATTGCTCAAATGACAGTTTACAATTTCAAGTCTTTTATAAACATTATATAATAATGAATTTAAATAAAATACTTCTAAATGAAACATAATATAGGCCGAATAAATAGAAAAATATTTCAAAGTTAAGAATGTAAATTCAAGTACATCAATGATAATAACACATGCTTGCGTTATAAGAACAAATAATACAAAGTATATGTTCATACGAAGGGATTTATCGAAAAGATATTTTCTGTTACTCTTATCGAAATATTGATCAATCTCATTGAACAAAGACATTAGTTTCAGGTGTGTGTTTCTTTGCCACAATATGTCCACCAATACAACATAACACAAATGCACTCCAAACAAAATATTGTACATGCGATGGAAAATGTAATAAATATGATTTTCTTTGAAACTTGCTCTGGTTAGTTCGCCAGTGTAGTAATAATTTAAAGTGACGCTGTATATTGCAGTAGTTATGCTGTATGCTTGTCGGATTCGAGTTACACGCGAAGACCTCTCAGTTGCAGTACCCAATCTACACGACCCCAGGGCAGATTGTAACACATTCAAGGGCTGCAAACTTTTTTCCATGATACAAACTCGTACTCCACATAAACTTTCTTGGCCTGCTATATTGAATATTACTGTTTAGAACAGCTCCAAAACTCATAAGTCACAACTACCCGTTTTGTCTATTTTATAACAAATACCTACGTCCCTGTAAGTTACCGTCATTTATATGGGTCGCTATATCAATCATATTTGATGCAATTTATTAATTCGACAATAATAGTGTCTAAAAATAAGGTTTTACTATAACATTGAAAAGTCATTTATTGAAATGAATCATTATATTGTATGCTTTGCGTGTATAGTGGATTGAAATGGGATGAAATGTTTATCGGACAATTTGTATATTATGATATCTGATCAAAACTACTAAAAAAAGTGTAACAGTGTTGTGTTTGTTTATTAGGTGCTAAAACTATTTCAATCAAAAAGGGGCCTTTGACTACAATTATTCCTGAGGTTCAATTAAAATTTAAACTATGGCTTTTACCCTCTCCAATATTTCTTATGGAAAGTTTTCTGTGAAGGCATTTTTTCATCAGATTTTTCAATTTTTGTAGGTATCACGGAAAAACTAGTCGATCTACTTGTATTAAACTTTTGCTATGGTAATTCTTAAGGTAGAGATTAAAATTTAAAGGTTTTTTAATAAATATTTCCAAAGTATTTAAATTTTTCGACACTCAAGTAGTAAGGCTGAGCACTGAGGACTAAAAGCGACTAAAATAAATTGTTGAGCCTATTACAGTGATTCAGATTGAGGT
Organism: Druceiella hillmani; assembly: GCA_039881145.1. Classification (NCBI taxonomy): domain Eukaryota; kingdom Metazoa; phylum Arthropoda; class Insecta; order Lepidoptera; family Hepialidae; genus Druceiella; species Druceiella hillmani. The sequence continues at coordinate 37,554,068 of JAYKKI010000019.1, forward strand.
TGAAACTAAAATACAACAGCACAGATAGTTCTAGGGTGGAAACGTTATTCATGCTAAGATATAAATTATATTGAGTTGGGTTTGGAAACATCCCTAAATTAGGTGGAGGAAGAATGAGTGGACGGCAAGGTATTACATTACCACTTTAACCCTCTGGGGATGTACAGTTTTTGAGAAATTAAATTGAAAATATTTCTATGCCATGCTCGTTAAAAACTTTCACAAAACTTTTGTGATCTAGTGAGGAGCAATGATAATTTTAATAATTTTTTAAAAAATACTTTCCTGAGAGCTAAATCTTTTCCATTCCTTACATAAGAATTGTTTAACAATATTGATTTTGAGCTAGGTTAAGAAAGATTTCTTTAAATCAGGACTACATATATTTTGGAGGTTCTTTATTTGTTTCCATGACATTTAACATATTATTTTGGAATTATTCAGATACAGTTCTTTATTATATAATTTTATTGACCATGAGTTTATTTCGTTCGAAATTGCATCCATTTTGGTTTATATATTTGTATATTTAATGATATAAAAATGCTATTAGCTTTAACAACAATTCCTTGAGACGTATCATAATTTCGTATGTGTTGCGCACGTTTAAAAATTACTAAATTATGAATGAGATAAAACTTATTGTTTTTGTTGTTATTATATGATAGGAGTTAAGAGCGATACTCAAAAAAAAAATTCTATTTGAAATAAATATTTATTATTTTCTTATTTTTATATATTTAAAATTTCACTATAGGTTGATGGTGGAAATCGACTAGTGGATCGCTACAGACTGTTTATTTATCTGTTTTAACAATTTTTCTAATTATATCGAATAAAATATTTGTATATGATTTCATAATACAAACTTTACACTAAAGCGAGAGAGAAGCTATCCTAAAATTAGTTGCCCAAATACTTTATTCAATACTGGGAGTATTAATATAGGTCCTATATTAGAAGAATCTTCGTTATATCCACTTTTAAAGAGTGGTGACTATTTTTCATATTTTTTCAAGTCCGAAAAAATCAATGTATTTATTAAAATTAGCTAAAATAATGAGCAACATTTTTGATTATAAAATTAATAAATTTTAATTACAAACTTTGGAGTTACTCTGTTTCTTTAAATTTAAACATTTGTAATAGTTAAAATATTTTTCTGAAGAAAACATTGAACTAAAGTTCCCTACGGGCCATTCCAGAAAATGTTTAATGAATCCTAGTGATAAGTTGAATTTAAACAATGTGATGGTGTATTTATACAGAATTTTTCAAAGCAACGATTTATATATTTGCCTATATTTGATACGAAAGAGGGTGTACCTGTTTCGCGTAATAAAGAAATTTAATATTACTCCAAGCGTGTTGTGGTCACAATGTTCAAATCTTACATTTTTAATTTTTGTAACTATTTACTAAACTTAGATATCGACACTAGTCAGCAAGTAGTACCGTGTGTACTGTGAGATGAAGAGATTGTCTAACAGCCCTTTTAATAATTTAGAATCTAACATCTGTATAATAAATGCAATTATTTGGTAGGATTTAAGCAACAGTCACGTATATTAACATTTTATTACACTTTATTCTGCCATGTCGACGACAACTCCCATAAATTCATAATTACGAAATGAAGTATACTATAATAGACAACAATACACCTGGCACATAACTTATGTGGTTCTGTTACTTTGTACTTTCAAAAAACATCTTTCTCTATGTCAACCATATCTATTAGAGTACACATCCTGCTCTATATTTTGTTCCATTAAGTATACCTTCTCATTAAATCAATTCGCACTATCCAGATCCTTATTTCCCCATGTGTATTAGAGAAATTTAGAGAGTTGATTTCTTTGTGCAACTATAAATGCATAGGAAAGTGTGTCATAATGGGAAGAAATGTGTATCTCTATATAACAATTTTAATATATCAGTCAATAGATTTTTTTACATATTTAAGCAAAGACTTTATGTCGTAATGCAACAAAAATACTACGATCAGTTCTTTCTACCAAATATGTCAATTATGCTAATTTACAATTCAAACTTATTTCTTAATCTTTGGGATTCCGCACCAAAGACTCCGCACGAAATTATATTCACATCTAGTAACAGCAACCACATCTTGAAATCTAATATATTGACCAAATAAATTTTGAGCGTTACTTATATGAAAAATATGCATTTAAACAGTATTTTTAATGTCATTGTAAAATCGTGAATGGAAAACCTCGTGAATATCTAACATTCTAGTTGCCTCAAATTTCTATAAATTTTTTAAATCACCTTCGATATTGTTTGTCAATTGAATAAAGTAGACTTGAAAACGTTAGAGGCCGCCAAAGAAGAAATCAATATTTTTTTCATCACATTTGTCTCGTAATATATCAACGGAAAGAAAGTTTTAATCATTTTATTAATGCAAACTCTTTAGTACAATTAAAAAAACTATAACTATTTAAAAACTAGAATGTTTTATTTTCAAATTAAAAAAGAAAATAATTGTAGAAATATTTTGGAAATATTCCAAAAAACATATTCCTCCTCTTCTACCTCCGAAATAGCTGAAGTAAAAGTTCAGTTTTTGAGAAATTGACCATAATTTTATATCTCTAAATAACATATTAGATGATGTGGTGAAAATTAGTACTAATATTCGTAAATAGTTTCAACGAAGTACCATATACAGTTCCATATTTATAAGCACCTACGAATTCCTTTCATATTTAACAGGTTTAATGTGCTTTTTATCAAAACTTTACGGAAGATGTTAATATCGCGGCGTAATACTTCACGATGCTTCAAAAATATTTTCTTTTTTCATTTTCATCATATCTTTTCGGGTTAAATAAATTTGAGTAACCACTATGTTGTAATGTATGTCAATATATGAAAAGCAATGACGTTTTAAGGTTCTAGCTAAACTAGGAACATATATAGTTTCACTATAACAATCGGTGTTCGCATGTAGACTATTGGTATTATAAAGCTGGACTTTGATATGGTTATAAATATTTATAACTCTTACAAAATTATGAAATAAAACTTTTTTTTCATAAGTTTTTTTCTTCGCCTTCCCCTTAACGTACCCCTTAATGTCTGTGATCGACGCCAACTTCACATACACTTCTTTTTAACATATTAAGAAATCCTCATAGCCCAAATTATCTTAGTGGCAAATTTAAAGATTTGTCTGCTCACTGCCTTGGGCTGCGATCTGAAACTTCACACACTCTACTTATTCCTAAACATACCTCTACCACTTACGAAAAATCCTTCGCTGTCCAAGCAGCAAAAATTTGGAATCACCTGGATCCTGATATCAGGAAAATCACGTCTAAATATTTTCAAAGATAGAGTGAAAAAGTCCTGCATCTCCTGAAACCTTTTCCTTTGTGTCCTCGCCCTTTCCTGTCTTTCCCATCCCAAATCATGTCAATATTTTGTTTTCTTTTTTAATTTGCTTTTCTATTTTTATTTTGTCTAATGTGCTATGAAGAATTTTCATTGTAAAATCTCTTACAGTCTACCAACTAAATTTCAATACAAATTGTTATGGTTGACTGGAAGAGATTGCTCATGTAGCAATAAGTCTGCCATATGTACTATACATAAAAGTCAATAAATAAATAATGTATCGTTGAATAAGTCTTTTAAAACAGATTGAAGTTATTATATAATGGGGTCATAGACACTTTTTTAGATATAAGGGTCCATTTACAAAATATTAAGCATTAAAATATTCATTTTACATTCATATTACAGTTACATGCCCACTATCGGCTTAACCTCTATATTAGAATAATTGAAAAGTATTTGTTATACAAAACTAGACACAAAATTAAAAGGAAAACTATCCCAGCAAAAAAGGTTCCATTATCTTATGAGTAATAGTCGATAAACTTATGACATGAAGGTTTGCCTGTAAATAGTTCACAGAAACCCAAGATAAATGATTTAAATAAACATTTTAAAACTACTTTGCATTTTAAAATGTTTATTTAGTGTGGTTATGAATGATATGTTGGGTAACATATTTATACATTTATATCGTTACAAATGATATTATTATTCCTAAATAGGTTAACAGAATTACTATATGTACTTAAATGTTCATAAGTTTAAGCGAGTACGAAACCTTCGTGGGTTTTGATCGTAATTTCCAAGTTTATTTATTATTAATAATGGTGTTTCTTAAATCTTTCCAAAATTTCATAAATTGCTTTTGGCGGGAGCGTTTATTGTAGATAAAGGGATACTCAAATCTTCATCGTGAGACTTTAGTGTAAATAATTCAAGAAAAGTTTTGCTATCATAGACGAATGGATAGAATACAAAATGGCATTCATGAGGTGTAAAGAAAGGCTAAAAATACGATGTATGTTTTTTCTGCTTGGATGAAATTAAATTTTTTTTATTACTAGATATGGTCCGTTTTCTTAGATTTAACTTATATAAAACATTAATTTCTTCTATTAAATTTTGAATCTATATTGATTGTCGGTTTTTTTTATCACGTTTCATTACACATAAACAAATAATCCACAGTGCTACCTAATTTTCGCGCACTTGCACAGATCAATGTTATGTCACAAGATGCGACAAATCTGGATACTGTTCTGTTTTGTCAAAATGTTTCAGGAATGCAGTCATGGAGTTGCTTGACTTAATAAAATTGAACGTTAGTTAACATGAAGTTATTCCGAATTGTTCTATATTTAGTATATTTTATTAATTATTATTTAATTTATAATTACAGAACAATATATTTGTTCACATATCAAAAGTGGTAAATTAGCCCGTATGGGTTTATAAAAAAACGTAAATGGAAGAATAATATACTTTTTTTTACAACCAGTTATGTAGTAAAATTTAAGGAATATAAAGAGACCAAAAATTTACTACATGCTATATATAATGGCGAACTTGAATTTAAGCTTGCATCCATTGTGAAAAAAAAGAAAGCGATGTGAAATTTTTTATCGGCATATTAATAACTTTGAAATCTACTGCACAATGATGGTTTACTTGGAAAAGATGGCCGTTACAGCTGGCAGCGTTCTAAGCACTGAACGTACATAACAATTTAGGAAAGTTCGGTTTGCTGGAGTGTTGTATAGGAGTTTTTACTCACAAAGAAAATATACAATTGCGTATTATATTGAAATAAGAAGTTAAGACTTAACATTCATTCTAGAATTAATATGTCTTTTTTTTTTTAAATGTGATCCCAAAGTCAATACATGAACGTCGAATATAGTAAACCCCTATGAAAATAGCATTAAATATTTTATTGAAATTGAACACCGTTTGCAATTATTTGTATGCTGTAATATGTCAATTTAATTACTGCATTCTTTTGGTATGAAAAAAATGATCATGGTCATGTCTTCAATGTCTAGTGTCATTGAAAACATGACCACGTTGGATAAGTAAGGTATATTATCTACAATAGGCATATTTATATCTGCTAAAGCAATATATTGCTACTTTTTTGTTATAATTGCGCATAAATTTATTTCTCTGTATCTGTGTAATGATGAGAAAAGATCAGTTTTTAATTTATTGAATTTTATAAAGTGCACTAGAGCAATTTTTATTAAAAATAATTTCTTTTTATCTAGGAAATAAGAGATAAAAATTTTTAAAGTACTTCAAAGTATTAATGTTATTCGTATCTAATTTAAACAATGAATTATTTTAACTTAAGTGAAGTATTACGTTACTCACTATATAGTCCAAGCATAGTTTTGGAATATTCGCTAAATGGAATTTGTAATTGCTTAAAGCTTGAAAGGGGTAAAAAATTAGCTGGAATGTACTGTAATTAAAAAAAGGTATTTTTTAACGAAAAATAAATTTCCAATAGCACCATTTAAGCTAAAAGGCTTGCGTTGCTCAGCAGATTCACTGCTCAGGTATTTATAAATAAAATTGAAATGATGTATGTTACATCCCTGTGGTTCGTTTTCTCTGTTGCTAACCCTGTTATAATTATAATCCTGCTATATCTGTCAATATACCTGATTATAATTATGTCATAATTTTAAATTTTTTTGCAGACACCCACTGGTTTGCTTGTATACAAATTAACAAAGAAAGCCATTATTTAATTGAAGAAAATAAATGGCTCAGGTCAATATTCATCTTTGTCACTTAAAGTCCTTGAACATGTTACACGATTACACAAATGAAAGATGACATTTTGTCAATATGTATTGTATCGGTGTATATTTTTGATTAGTCCACTCCATTAGTCAAATGACAATGATATCACTTTCATATATAAAACCACAAATATATTTCTATACTTTATTAGCAAAAATATTATTTTGGACTGAAATTATGATTAAAAATCTTCAAATACACTTCCATCTACTGTAAACATATATTTGAAAAATAATATAATATATTAATATATATTCGAGTGAATGAATTTACCTACATATCTTTAATCAATATAATGATTTACTAAAATTAAAAAAATATATTATGTTACCAATTACTGAGCATGGATGCAGAAAAATAAAATATCACATTTGTTAACTTTTATTGCGAAACTAAGTATCTAATTAAGGCAAACCATAAGCTTAGGGGCAAGTAGATGAGTTTACTTGATGTGCAAATTTATTGCCGTGGAAAGCTGAGACATATAAAATAATATGAAATGTACACATGTGATCTTGGTTGACATATTTGTATCCCTCTACTTGAGAGTAAAAAGACCAAAATGAAGGTACAATACCTGTATATAGTTGAAAGAACTAAAAGAAATTAGAAAGCATAAAGATATAATAGACATAAAGAAAGGAAAGTTGAAGCGGCTTAAGACAAAGTTTTTCATTTGGAGCTCTTTCAAACTGATGGATAATAAGCCAAGGGTGTGAATAAAGTGCACAATCCAAAATTTAAATCTCGAAGTATCACTTGCTTGCGAGACATATAGATTTGTATGAGTACAAATCAAATTATAAAAATACTTTAATATATATTGGGAAATAGACCTCCATCTAGCTTCCTTTGTTTATTTGGATGCGGAGATATTTTTTACTTGAAGAAGATTATTTTGAACTTGATTTGGTTTTGGCTAATAAACTGTGTGCAATACACGATTCAGTGTGAAATTTAATTATTCCTTATCCAGTTTATTTGAGATTCATAAATTTTAATTATATGTCAAGCTCTTTAGTGATAGAGTCCACGTCATAGGTGCTGAGCCTAAATTTAGTTTAGAGTCAAAATTTGTCTCAATTCTAGAAGGAAACATTTTTAAAATTTTTATAATCTGCAAATTCAGCATCTATGTACAATTGCATAAGAATGTTACTGAGTAGTAAGTTTGTTTTTCTGTTTTTTTAAAGTCTCATAAAAACTATATCCTGGTGGACGTGAAACTTTCACCATAGTACTGTCAGATGTGCATCAGCTATGTAGTAGGTATATTCTTAGAATATGAACAACTATTTATGCCAAGAGTGTTGAAGAGTGCCGAACACATTTCTGAGTTAAAATTTTAAATTATTATGGCTACATTCGAAAAACTTATGAATAATGACATAAAAAGCTATGAAGTAGTTGTAGCAGTATATACAGTTAACTAATCAATAATGTCTGTCATTACTCGTTTCCAATTGATAATCAGTCACATGACCCTTCATTACAAGCATTCTCTATAGGATTCGACAGTGACATAATAAATCATTCTAATACTCTCCACATTGTTACACCCCTGCCATATAAGGGATACAGCTAACCTAAGCCTTATCTATCTACTAAATCATAATTCCACTTAATCAACAATCCTCTCAACACTCGAAACCTGCTTGCGACGCCAAGTGGTCCAGTCAATCGATTCCAAGCTCACAACCAGAATAGTTGGCCATTAATTCACATTACAATAAATCATTGTGATAAATTAAATATGTTATTTTCTAAAAACCCTATTTACTAAACCCGTATAACATAAATTGGTGGTAGCGTAAAGCAATAAAAATTTCCCGATCCGTGTCGTGTGGGAAATTTAAATAAAAAAAACGGGACTTCTAAATACATTTCTAATTCCACTGTATCTACATTGTATAGTAATAAACTAGGTAACCAGCACCAAAATCATATTCATAATTCGACTGTATTCACCTTACGCAATAACAAACCGAGTAAGCATCCCAAAATATATATAGAAATATATATATATTTCTAACTCCACTGTATCCATATCGTGTAGTAACAAACCGGGTAACCTGTCCCAAATTGATACTCATGACAATATTACCTCTCATAGACCCTCTACTTCCACTAAGTCACGTAAAGAAATTGAGGGCTAGATTTCATTTCACTATTCTATATCTCCTGCACACGAAAGTGTTACATGACAGGAAAACCAGCCGCAAAATGAAAATACAACCTCAACTATTTCCTATAAAGATCATTCAAAATTCACATTCTCTCCCAATAATGAAGTGAATAAATTAGCCTGATAAAGAAATCACTCGAAATAATGCCCGAAATTACACATCACGAAGTAAAAATAAAAGGCATCAATGCCTTTTATTTTTACTTCCTGTACCTTGTAGCCCCATTATGACTCAAGGTCACATACCCATAACATTTAAATGTAATAATAAAACTATTTCTCACCACTTTCATATTACAGATAAATTATAGACACCATATGATGGAATTATGGGTTATGACATGTTTAAGCAATATTGATTACACTGTTAACACCCAAAAAATTAATAACTTCGAAGTAAAAATACAATTTAAAGATCCAGTATACACCATTCGTGCTCGAAATGAAGACATGATTGAATGTTCCATTATTAAACCCGAATTAAAGGAAGGCCTTATCCTTGATCAAAGCCCTGTTGAATCATTACTCATAGCGAAAAGCAGCTGTCTTAAATAACGTAATTTTGTATTTGTTTCATAACACTGGTATCTCTAGGAATTAAATAGATTATTAACTTGCTACCTGCTAGATTATAAACTTGCTAAATTGTAGATAAAAAGTTTTATTTCGAACATGCTTGTAATAAAGGAATGAAGAGTTCTCTCGGACTCCAAAACATCGGGGTTGGAACAATTTGAGTTTATTTCTTCAACATAGGGGTTCGAGTCTATTAAGTTGATTGAAATAGGAATAATAATGTATTTTTGTTGGTACTTGAGTAATGATTCATTGTATTCAACAATTATTGTTTTATAGGGTGTTGCAGTTTTAGAGGATTTTTGTAGAAATTCAGAATAGAAGTCGAAGATATTATCATCATCTAAGAGTTTTTCAATATCAGGAAGTGAATCATCATTAAGTTTGTCGCTATGACTTTTGTCAGGGTCTGGGATAATGGGCGCACAGGAGGTTATCGAGAGAGTGCGTCTGCAGCACTATTAATTTTTCATCTGTAAGAACATGCTCTAGATAGGGAATCTCTTTTTGCAAAAAACTCGCATTTGTCAGGTTGCAATTTTAAATTCAACTCATGAAGCCGTTGCGAGACATTTAAACTAAGGCCCTACAATTACTCTGTCAAAAGAATGTTACACTTTATATACTAAACCTACTAAACACGGAGTAGGCATTATATGTATCTTAAGAATCATCTATGATTAAGGAAAGCCATGTCTCCTCTATAGAAAGGTCCATACAAATTAGTTAAAATACATGGAAACATTTCTCTATCTATTTTAATAAATCGAAGACACGTAAAACACCATTATGACCAAATTAAACCGGCACACACCTAATTATCTTCACAGTTCAAACTAGTGTTAATTATATTAGCAATTTATTTAGTTTTTATTTACAATTTTTCAGTGCAAAAATTTAAGCCGATCAAGAATTTGTCGCAACACTATTTTCCTTAAAGTTATAAACGGCCATTTAGATTTAGTTCACCCAGCAATAATCCTTTCAAATTTAGACGGTTAAAATTTTTAATTGTGGTTTCTTTTTTCATTCCATCACTTCATCACAATTACTATAACCTAGTTACAAATTTAAATTAAATTGACTGATTCAACGAAATTCGTCCTGTGCATATGTACTTATACAACAACATACGTAATATCGATCCAATATGCTTAACGAGTCACTTTGTAGTATTAACATCTTGTAACGTTTAGTTCTTAGGAGCCAGTTGAGTTAAAAATGGACACCTATGATGTAATGGGAAATTTTAATACAATTTTTCGTGTATGTTCACTGTCGCGTATTTCAAAATTAAGCAATAATATAATGGTAAAGAATATCACGACACGGGCTTTGATAACAATATTTTTTATAATCATATTATCCAAAAAAATTCTGATAGCATCATTTCAACGTCATTTTTTCACTGATTATCCTGTATCAGCCAATTTTGGCTGGATACATACACTAACATCAAGGATACAAGTTGTAATTCTTATCATTTTTGCTGCTACAGAAAGTTATCAAAGTATTCACAGATATTTTGAAAATTATAAAAATATCGACAATCTACTAAAAGTAACAATCCTTATGTATATGAGTGAAAGAAAATCATGTAACAAATTATTTAAGATTTTTAGCTTCACATCAGTCTTTATTGTATTCTTTGACACAATTTCACAGTACACAGCTTATGACATTGGAACGATAATCGGCCATCTATCATATTTTATAACCCAATTCTTTTTACAAGTACAAGATTGGAAGTGCATCGTACATTTGAAAATATTCAGAAGGCGTCTAAACATAATTCTGACAGGAGTTAATAAATTATCGGAGGGATATGTTTATGTTCAAGCCGAAGATATTGCTGATAATGAAATAATCGGCGAAAATAATGATATGGAAGTTATAACTGAAATAAAAAAATTGAGGGAAAGCTATATGATCTTAAGCGAGCAATGCAATTTATTTAATGGTGCGTATGGATTTCAGGTTAGTTCTATTCCTTGGTTTATATTTTTCTTTATTTAAACTTAAAAGGAATATAAATTAATATTATTCCCCACATGGACCAATCCAATGTATAAAACATTTGAATATTTATTTTCGGGTTGATAAAACAAACTGAAACGGGAAGCAATTTTTTTCTAAATCATCACACTAGATATGAAGAGAAAGATAGGTAAACACAAATCCGAAAATTAATAATTTATTCCTCTCACAAATCTTTTCATCCATTCCAAAAAAAATGCTCCAAAAAACCACTATCCACCCAAAGCCATTTCCAAAAATATGGTATAAAAAAATAAGAAAATTGGAGAGAAATCAAAAATTGAAGAAAATGATGAAATTCACATTTCTTTCGACATTCATTTCCGACATAGAAAACCATTGTGATATCATTCTATTTTCACAAAAACTCTGTCAAAGTTAAGGTTATCAATCTATTATAAGAAGGAACATCACTAATAATAAAAAAAAACTCGATTTGGTTCAGTGAAAAAAAGTAATATATTTATTACCAGTTTAAATGCAGTTTGACAAATGTTAATCTACTAAGTGTCGGGCAATGAATGAAAACACACACTCGGGTCTGAAAAATCCTAAAAAAATATAGACATTTGGTAAAGTTATTTCGGTTAATTTGTGGTTCAAAGAGCAATTTGAAAAGATATAGACAATTTTCCTTTGTACGTGTTCCGACACGCACTTGTTAATGAAATCTGGTTTTTGATCGGTAAAATTTTATTCTGTTCACAATCTTTTAATGTTTCAATGGCATTTGGATTCGAAAGTCTGCTGGAAAGGAATCATTGAACTTTTGCAAGCTTGTTTTCACCATTTACTAAGAATTTGACCTTTTGAATTGTAAAAAGTTATCTACATTTCAAAAATATGAAAAGTGAAAGTGTATATAAATACAATTAATTTTTTAAACTTCGGAACAATCTGTTCTGCAACGGATAATTGCGAGTTAAAGCGAATTAGCGATGAGGAAAAGTAAATTATCAGTACTCATTGTTAATTTTTCCAATACCAATTTTAATTCTTGGCAATACATACTTGTCGTGGCTTTCTTGTTAGCTTTCGTGACATTGGCGTAGTAAGTCTATCAAACTATTACCTTGATTTACTTCTGACTAATGTATATTTAGCATTAGTTTTTTATTACCTGGATTCAACTATTATAATTTTACAGTTCTACAGGTTTTATATCATGTTCCAAGTTGTATTTAACACCTTTTCACTTTGGGCGTGTTCAATAAAATGAAAACTTATTGGTGTTCACTCAAATAAAGAGGGGTCTCTTTATTTGAGTTTTTCTGATTTTATATATTTTCTTAAATGATTTAAAAAGCATTCCTTTATTACCGAGTATTTTTTTTCTTGAAGTTGTAAATTCCAAACCAAAAATAATTCAATAAATAGCCATTAATTGTTTTGCATATTCTACACATAAACCTCCTATGTCATCAAATGATATCACACTGCATTATTCTTTCAGGAAATTTGTAATAAACAATAATTCTAATATTTAATTAGTTTCCACTAGTCAAATTATAAAAAAACCGAGATACAGTGCGACAAATTGGAATGAAAAATAAATACACTGTTACTTTGAGTAAAAATATATTCTCATTTTGACTGAAATGTAAAAGAGAAAAAGACTCTAGGTAAGAGAAGTAACATAATATAAAATCAGCATTATTTACACTTGAGGCGATTATTTTAGTGCAGCCAAAACATTTGTTGCAAAACTTGTTTGAATTTGTTCTAAATGAAGATTAATGTAAGATGAGAACCATAAACCCGAACTTTATATTAAAGTAATAAATAAAATCCGAACTTTCTCATTGTGTTTGTTAATAACATGTGGAAAGCGGGGAGCGGTATTGAATGTGGTATTTGAGTGCCTTTTTATTTAACAACGAGTGGAGAACAATCAAAATATAAAAGTTTTAGTAAGTGCTCTTCTTTCATGCATACCGTTCCGAGTTAAGCAACACACAACATATGTACAACACTGGATGAAGGTATACTCTCTATTAATACGGCCAGGTATCGGTTCAAACATTCAGATAAGAAAGTCTTGACTTCTCCAATAATCCCCAAGGAGCACGACTTCTTCCTTTGAATTCGGAAAAATTAAAAAACCTTTTTAAAATAGCTCCCAGATTAAATGGGCGTCATCAAGTATAGCTACCCCAAATTGAAAAAAAAAACTATTTCCTGCTTTGTGTATGATGTAGAAATACTTTGTCTGATCGCCACATGAGTTAATGTCTATAAAGTAATATGGTGGGATTATTAGTTGCTAACCTAACATTTCTTAAGAACAAGGTCATCAGAATCTCATACTGTGGTCATTAGCAACTAAGTTAGTGAATAACTATTATACAGGAAATATTTTGAAATATTGGAAGGCCACTTTTCCATCCACTCAAGATAACAATTTTAAACACACATGCCGAGTTTAGTAAAATTAAAAATGTAACAGATTTGAAGTGTTCGAGTAGGTCGTTGGTTGCTTATGAAATATTTAAAATTGCTTGTTTCAGCTGCTTTCTGCCCTTTTCCACACGGTTATCCATTCAATTTTAATCTGTCACCTAACCATAATGTTCGCTTTGGGAAAACTGGTATGTATAAATGTGGATAAATGTTTATATGTTGTCTTTCCTTCACTAGAATATGAATAAGATGCAAGAAATTTATTATGAATAATTTTGTAGGATATTTATGAATGATTTTATGTCATTTCAACTTCATTCGTACTTCCAACTTCAGAGTGCAACCACTCTAGACAACTGAAACTCAAATCCAGCCCTCTTTTATTATTTTTTCAGTACATGAGTGAAACTTAAAAAATATTTCAGTTCTTTCTATGTTATATTTTTAAACTGTATTATTTTTTTTTCAATTTCTACTACGTAGAAATACTTTTTGTACTTAGAATTAATGCCAAATGGCTGACACGGACTCTGCATAAATTCCTCACTTCCACCTCTCCGTCTGTATATCACAACATCTCAACTCTTTCAGACTAATACGAACTGTGATGAAATTCAAGAAGAAGGTGTGGTTAAACTACATGAATATATATAAAAAATATCTCTTGGTTTTTTTGAGACCGAATAGGCTGGATATAATTATATGTGCTCTTTGAAAGGCAATCAAAAACGTCTACTAATATTTTTGCACAAACTTTACTTTATGAGATACAAATTTAAAGGTATCGCGGTCTGAAAGATATTTTAAGATATTGCATATGGAAAAAGTATTAGGTGTTTAGTGGCTATGTTGTATATATATCCTATAAAATACATGATACTTTTCCATTGCCTGTGACAAATGTTTTGGGCAATATATACATACACGTGTCTATATATATATATATAGATATATATATATATATGTGTGTGTGCGTGTGTGTGTGTATGTTTGTGTGAATAATTAGAAAGAATAGATCCTAATTAAAAAAGGGATAACGTTAAGTCAAAGTATGTAACTCACTCTTAAAGTTTGAAACCTTTATGTGAACCTAAGTGTGCAGGAACCTTTGTGGTGCGAGTTCTACTCATATTTAAATGTTCATTTAATTACAACGAAGGTAATTATTTCTTTAAGTTCCTCAGAATTCCAAACATTGCCATTCACTACAAGTTTTCATACATAGAGAATGATCGCATGGTATAAATCTAACACAAAATATCTAATATTGCTGTAAAGGACTAATATTATAGATATCAAATATATTTCCTAATTTTTTTATCAATTAATTTAATATTGTTTTTGTGTACGTACGTACCCAGTACTACTTTATTTACATTGCTGCTGCAATAATTTTTTTTACAGAACGCCAAACCTTTTGAGTACTTTATAATAATAACTTTTTTGATACGATTTTTGTACGGAGCTACATTATTAATTATACTATTGAGGGAGTCGGTCATTGTACAGAGACTCAGATTCTGTTTGCTATCAACAATCGACATCGGCCGGTTAACTAATAATTATGGTAAGTACCATAAGCATACTTTTCACTTTTTAGTAGAATATTTTCCAAACTCAACCATATTCAAATATTTTTGCAATCTGTAATAGCTTATATGATAAAATGATTCTAGAAGTGACTCAGAAAATTTTAATGATTCATAATCTTCGGAAAGAGAATATATGATTTTGAAAAAATTGTTGCACAACTTACAAAATGCGTGTCTGACAGAGAAGTGCGATGCAATAATTTTTACTATTTCATGTAGAAAAAGATCATTGCTGAAGTAAAATCTACTACGAGCATATGAAGCAGGTGAATTGATACACAATGTATGTGTAATTTATAACCGTGTCGGTTAAATTCAAATGATATGTGGTTTTTAATTACATAGACGGCACTCTGTATTCAGTATATAGAAAATATAAGGGAACATGATGTGAGTAAAATGGAGCAAAGCGTAAATATGCATACATTAGAAAGGAAAATCTGTATTTTTTCATTGTCTAAAAAATAGGAGAACATAAAATAAAAAAAATAGGAAACTTTTACAACCAGCCGATGTAAAATGTTGGATGGTCTAATGTTTTATTATTTTACAAATACAAAAATTTAATGAATCTCTATTTAGTGATATATATCCTCGTAGGAACTAAACAATTCAAGTAACTTTTACTATCTCCGATTGCAGTATTAGATTTGAATGTGACATGCGTGACTAAAAATTGTGCTGTTTATTTGTGTATGCTTCTCACTTAAAAGTTTTGCTGCAGCATTCATGAAATGTGATTCGTTTGTGTTTATGTTCTGTGATGTATTTTATTTTGAACAATATTCTAATTCATATCCATCGCACTTTTAGTCACCACATAATCGTTTCGACTTTCTTGTTTCCTGAAAATGTATATCGATATAGCAATCGCATGTAAGCAAGTATAACCAGTCCATCCATGCTATGTAGATCAAATGTAATTATTACATTTTTTGTGTCAGTCTATACAAATAAATACTATTGGCGGAAACAAAGTAAATCCTGCTTCAAATGCCTATAATAAATTAGCAGTTGTATTTGTATCTAAGTACTTTAAACACTTAAAACATGATTTAAATTTAATTAAATAACATCAGTGTTATTGTAAATGTAAATTTGCCCATTACTACATATTCCGTCATTTTGAAATAACAAAATTGATCAATTTGAAATGGTGAAGTAGCCGAAATATATAATTATCTTCGCTAACCCATGTCAGATCTAATGAAATGAGATTAGTTTATGTGTAGCGTTTTTTGGATATAGTTACCGGCTAACCTATCCGTTGTTCGTACACAATATGCACAAACATAGTGTACTGTTTCGTGAAAACAAACAAATTGAAATAAAAGGATAATTCCTTAAATGTGTATTTTTGAGGAAACACTTTCTGCACTTTAAAGAAAATACTTAATTTTGTCATGAGAGAATATATAAATTTAATTCAGTTCATTGATTTGTTTACAGTAACATTAAAGTTACTTGATACTAATTTTTCTCGCTACATGTGTCCCAAGGCGAGATAGGTTATAGATCAATCCAACTACTTGAATCTTACACGAGGCTCCTGTTTGGTTTATATTATTATGCTAGTAGTTGTTCTTGCTCATGACACGAAGAACTCCAATCTTTATCCTTCTGCACCAAAGGGTCTCTAGATGACAAACTGTGATATTTTTTCAGAAAAACACACCATTGTAAATAATTGTTTTCCAAAATATCTTCAATTAATATTATCGACTCTGGTTTCATCCACATGAAATCTATTAAAAAAATCAATTAAATCAATATTAAGTACATTGATCTTGATTTACTATGTAGACATTTTCTTGCGTATAAAATGTTATTACATTGTAATAATCTGTGGATACGTTGGTAGCTCACATTGTGATCATATCACAAGTTTGATTAAGCTAAATTACAGGAAGGTAACGTCAACTTCAATTCATTTTTTTCTTTGTATCATTTTATTTCAGGTTCTAATCTGTCAGACACTTTTTATGAATTTGGCATCGTGATTAAACACCAGCCTTTAGTGTTCAGCGCAAACAACTACATAAAATTGGATTATTCCTTTGTTTACAGCATGTTTACCGCCATAATTAGTTATGGAGTTGTATTAACTCAACTTAATTAGGAAATTAAGTAGTTAATTACGACTTTGTGTTGTTATGTAACTTATATTTATTTTAAGGAATAATATAACATGAGGCTCAATGAAAAAGTATTGCTTGAAATTAAAAATTAATTTATCGCAGAATATAATTCTTTTTATTTGAAAACCTAGCCCTCCGTTTATTAGCACCCATAGTAAAATTATAAGAATCGGAAAAGATGATTCTGAAGGGTAATTGTCATGCAAACAAATTTTTTAAGCAACTAGTTTGAAAGTCCTGTTACCTATTACTTTTATGACCGATAAATTTGACTCTTACTACTTGAGAGCTTAACGTTCGAATTGCCAAATTTATTATATAGAATAGTAACCGTTCTCACAAAATTTAAATGGATATTTATTTCAAATTGTACAATTATAAATGGTTGAAAATTATAGAGTGTCACTTGAGATTAAATCTGTTTTTTCATATGCATTGAAACAAGTTCAAAATATGTATGCTATTTCAAATTGCAAGGACATATTGATACTCTTCATGATAAATTAGACCCAGTGATAAAATTGGATAGTATAGTCCACGTGTTATCCCACATGAACGACACGTAATTCCTTACGTCACGTAGATTATTTAACTTAATGTTGAGTAAACCAAAAAAAACATCAATACATTACACTAATTAGCTTCACACGCAAGTGCTATCTAGGCGCTGGACAAAAAGAACTTTATCGGTTCGGAGATCTATTATGTCTAGACAGTCATAACCTATCTTAAGGTCACTTGGTTGTAGTAGATCACATAAATAAAACGCATATGTCCGTAGAAATATTTTATTAAAGAATCATTATCATTAATCACAATTTTGGGGATGGTGAGGATTAAAAGATTAAGAAATAACCACCATGATGACCACAGTGATCATTTACCTTTGGGTTTTTCCAAGGTAGCAAGTGTCAAGAAGTTGCGAAACGTTTGGATGTTTCCTAGTTGAAGGCAACTCGTGGTAGGCTGATGATACAACACCTGGGTCTCCACAAAGTATTTTTACACATTAGTGAAATCAAAAGAATCTCTTATGATCTTATTAGTTCTCTTATGATCTTAATAATTCATTATATTTGTTTCACTTTTTCAAGGGTTAATGAAAATGATACATGGTTATTACGAATAGAAATTCCTAATTGGTACTTCACACGGTAAATGAAATAAAAAATTTAGTTTTTTAGTTGGCCCTCGAAAATTTTCATATGAATATTTCTTAGTCATCAATTATGATATACGCAGGATGCAGCTTAATATGTTTACATAATTTTCAAGAAAAATGGTTGTGACAGACTAATGGATGAATGGACATGTTTGAGGCTTTATGAGAGTTCCGCTTTATTCCTTTTGAGACAAGATACCCTAAAAACATGGGATATATATGTATTGACAAACTATATGCAACGAAATTAAAATATTCATAACCAATTTGATAAGTACATTCGTCACTTGAATTCTAATTTACTTTTAACACAACTGCGCAAGGAATGGATTAGACTCCGAAAAAAAGTATCTTTCTTTCCTTCAATACATCACACTGAAAATATACATATTGAAACTTTAGAAGGGACAAATAATCTTCTAAATTGTTTTTTTTAATTTTTTACCTTATGATTATCAACTGAGAGAGACACTTGTAAAAATTTCAAAATAATTTATTTCTCAACTTTTTTCAAGATAGAGATATTACTAAAAATATCAACCAAAATATGCACTCCACCCCGTTTTCGAAAGTGCTAAAATGAAAATTATGAAAGGAAAACAGTCGTTGGAAGTTAAGTTAAAGCTAATTTTTAAAAATATTTATGGTATTTTTATATTGATGAAGAATGTGTTATTCAATATGTTCACATAATGAAAAGTATTACAGGCATTTGTAAATGGTTTAAGTTTTTATTGACGTATATTTTAAAGTCTAAATAAAAATTTCCCGAATACTTGTATTATGGCTAGTTTTATATCAAATACCTGGTGTTACTTATGAATTAAATAAATTTACTACGAGAATAAATTATGATCCAATAGAATAAGGTAAAATATATATTTGACAAGAAGAAAATCTCAAGTTTAAAAAAAATAGAAGACGAGTCTGTTGGTGCTGGAAAAAATAGTGTCTAAATGATAGGAGGGTCCTCTAAAAAGGAAATGAACCAAAAACCACAATGAACTTAGCGCATGTATAAAGGTCTGAAACCTACAAAATTTATGCACTAGTACTATTCACCTTTCTTACTTCTGATTTAGTTAAAATATGTTATTACTCTCGCGCGTTTATTAATAGAACACGGCCAGCCAATAATCCAATCAATCTAAAAACTAAATTATAGCCTAGCTCACACTCCAGTGTTTCACTGTCAAGGAAGAATAGTGATGATGAGGTAACAGGCAGCTTTCCTTTGTCAAAATTATTTTACATTTTCACAAAAGATTTCATTTGAGTTCACACAATTTGTGAATTAATTAAACAAAAAAAAACATCAACTTCCTTACTTTGAATTCCTTGTTAATTAGAAATTTGCTATACAGCTCTCATTTAACTGATGGGGCATGCATCACTTCCACAGCTTCGTTTCTTCAAGAATTGCTGAATTAACATATGAGAATTCAAATTGGTGAGCAGGACCAGCTATTATAAAACGATTAATTATTAAATTTATAATACAATTAAATTTATAATATATCGAGAAAAAAAATATCTGACTGAAATCAATTTATTTGAACTGAGTTCTGAGGGCAGTTATTCAAGGAAGGTTTTTAGAAGAAAAGATTAAAACCAAATTTATCTAAAATTTACATATGCATATTTAGGACAATTAAAATACTGAAATATTGTATGAGGAATAAATTAGTTTAGACTACTTTGAAAATTAACCAACATAACATGAAAATTGACAATACAAAATTAAAAGCTGCTGTCGTTAAAAGTAACTAATAGCAACAGCATGGAAGATGAACACTCAGCCTGTTAGCATTACTAATTGCTAGCCCCTTTGTCAGTTTGCATTTTGTACTATTTTTACATTAACAAATAAATGTGTATTAATGTAATTTAATTACTTTTAGTGTTTATCGTATTATTAAAATGTTTAGCTGAATATTGATATAATTGCATATCTATTTCAAAGACCTCATGAAAAAAATGTATGTCTGAAAATAGCATTGCAATAAAAAATTATTTCCAGTAATACCAAGATTATATTAGTTTCAAAATAAGATAAAAATATTTGTGCAATAAACATTCATTCACTTATGTTTTAAATATTAGGAAATAATGGAATATTACGTACGTATTCCAGTTGATTGAAATAAATACTTGTTTTGTCAATATAATTTAATATAATTTTATTATTGCCATAACATATATACCAATGAGAATCGCAAGCCAAGTAACAGTGAAGCGCATGTGAAACACAATGAACTGATCCAGTTTACTGGCTTCTTCCTGTTCTTCAATTATCTTAATCTATTTATGTAAATGACTTGCTGGAATGTAAATAAAACAAAACATTAATTAGTTGACATTTTATTGTTTGTAATAAAAAATACAACCAATAAAATGTTTTTTTACAAAATAATATTAAATCAAAGAAATAAACTTAAATAAAAAAAATAACATTTAACTGAGTGATGTTCATTTAAAAGAACTCAAAGATGGATGTTAGTTGCGACAATTTGCAAGTGTAACTTGAAAATGATTGCGATACATTTATAGGATACCTAACTATATATTATTTTCAATATTAAATGGCAATGAAATGTGTCAAAACAGAAGAACTCTCATCATGTGAGAATATTATAAGAAATAATTCTGGTGTGATGGAAGCAAATATTCTGCAGAAACATTAATCTCGATCTTAATAGTGATTATATATTCCTAAATTATTACGCTTTTTTACCATAATTTGAACCATGAAACAAAATGCTTCAGAGCTGAGCAAAAGTTCATACTTCAAAGTTTTTTATTAAAAATGATTGTCTCTCTATTTGTAATGCTCAACCTGCTTACAAAGGTTTAACGATCACAGCTTAAACTTTTTTTATGTGTCTACGTCCATTTTTGTAGCATTATACTATTCAATTGTTATTTATTTTAAATTTTACTCCTTACTCATTTTTACTCCTTACCGTGAAAGAAGACAAACTATATCTATTTGTTTGAGTTTGTATAACAGCAGTGAGAGTGGCTAGTTGCAACACAAATTTGACAGCTTCAACATTTTCAATGTATTTGGCTGCTATAATAGTTGTTCAGCTAATGAAGTAGACGTAACCAGTAATCAGTAGTCGTATTTTTGTAAAGTTGATTCGTATTTTTGTAAAGTTGATTAATTCGCTCAATGTAACCCTGTTTGCTATTAGTTTCTTTGCAAGGTAAGTTATGATATTGGTCGTTTATTTAATTTCAATAATATATCATTCCATATTTAAACTCATATTTAGACGGTTCATTAGTTACATAACTATTTCAAATTTATTAAATTTATATTTTAAATTTAGATCATCTCTTAAATGCTAGCAAATATTTATGCACACTTACGTTGGTCTACAAGTAAAATTATCGTGATTTTGCATTAATCTAAATTATTAGATATTTCAGATGATCTCAGAGAATTATTTCGATTGAATTTTGAGCAACCTCTATAAGATGTAAGAAAGTTACATTCTGACAACACTACACTTTACGGCAAACTACTCAGTGTAAACATAAGGAGAGACAGATAATTATAGAACCTCTGCATGTTAAATAACAAATGCATTAGCTTTCTGGGTGATTCGGAAATTACAACAATCCACCAGACAAAATAATTAAAATTTATAGTATTTTTGGGGAGTGTTGCTTCAGGGTTGCCACCATAACTACTGTGTAATGTAACATAGAATAGAATTCCAATTTTTTTCATAATCATCAAACTAGTAACTAGAGAAGTAAGTTCATGGTTTTAGAAACATTGAATATCATAGAATCAGCAACCATTTAAAAAAGTTTACTCTTTCTCCTACAGTTTTGCGCAAAGAATTTATAACTAAAAGTTCATACTGCAAAATGTGTTTATGCATCTTGAACTATATATAAATTTTTTATGATTCAATAAATTTTTCGCAGCAATGTATTCTACACAAGAAATACAATACAAATTAAAACTGGTTACTATTTTGAATGAGAGAAGTCAAATATCCCAAAAGCTTATAAAAGAATTACTAAATGAAATATTTATTTTAAAATTATAAATACCTTAACACAATTTCAGTTTTTAAGGTTTCGTACCTTGAAGGGAAAAACAGAACCCTTATAAGATCACCCATTTGTCTGCTTGTGCATCTGTCACAGTAGTTTATCTCAAAAACAGTTTAACGCTGAAGCTTCATGTTCAGCATAATAACAAAGCATATTAGCCTGTGAATTTTAGGGTTTGATTTTAAATATTGTTATCAAAGGGATTTTTTTCAGAAAATGAGCTATCTACATAACTATCATTTGCAGCCAAAATCTGAATCTTGCTCTTTAAAGTGGTGTTACTCCTTAATCAGATTTAACTTCCCAAATAACAACGAAACAAATATATAGGGTGAACACGAGACTGAAATCTTTCACAGTAAATATGTTACTGTAAAATATGAAAATAGACTGTTAAAAGATTCGTATACTTCTGCTGGTAATAGACTCAGATGGTGGTCTTGAATATATTCAGGAGTTCAATATAATAATATTTTGCTGAAATATAAAAATAAAATTAGTAAGAAAATACGTACATAAATTTCAAATTGCCATAAAACCCTGTTTTTATCCTATCACAGTGTTTTACATGAAATTGTATGAAAAACTTAATTTTTTACGAATAATTACGTTTTCTGGTGATATGTAGTTTTTTTTTAATTTAATATATTAGTAGTATTGAATTCTAATAAAAATATCTACATGTGTGAATATAATGGTGAAATGAAATAAATTTATATTAACTAAAAGTGAAATTCTTCAAGAGTTCAACAATGGTCAAAAAGTGAAACATTTTTAATAAGATGTGTTAGTGTTGTTCACGTGGCAGTCGTGAATAATGATTAAAAATTAATAACTAATCTGTTTAATCATGATTAATAATTAGTGATTATTCATATACAACTGCTTATTCATATTTATATATGTAATTCAGTAATTAATGTAATTCAGTAATAACAGTAGTAGTAACAAAAGTTTATAAAAAATCGCAATAACAACTTTATTTTTAAATTTTTTTTATGAAAATGTAATAAATTTTCATAATAACCCTTTTGCAAACATAATGTCAGATAACCTATTTGAATTTAAAATACGGAAATCAAAACATTCTTTTGACTGGTCCAAATGTTGGCACATTATAATGTTTCTTGGCAAAATTGCCAAAATGGAACACTGTAGGAATCAGTTCAGATCTAACATCGTTTCAGATACAACGGGTTATCCCATTTCTCCACGTTTCTATTTTTATCATTTAATACTTACAATATTGAATTAACACGTAAAATAATTTTTGGTAATATTTTTTTCTAACGACCTATTATTATTGATATATTTGTCGTTAATTTTGTAGAAATTCATTATTCACAATTAAATGAAACTACATGATGTATTATTTCTACTTTCTTTAAGTTCTTTACCATGACCTAGGTTTCGTTGTATTACAACATCTTGAGGTGGGCTATTAGCAAAGATTCCAATCTTTGGTAATAGCACACCTGAAGATGGTAAAGAACTTAAAGAAAGTAGAAATAATACTATGTCACGTAGTTTTATTTAATTGTGTATACACTTATTGTTAAATTTCAAAAAAAATGTTCTTACATTTAAAAAAAAGGATAGCACAAATTCTTACAATATTTTGAACAAAATTTTGAGTAAACATACGTAAGCTTCCTAACCATTTCAGCTTTAAAATTAATGGGTTCAAATATTCTGGAGACAGTTGCTTGTGGAAAAAAGATACATACAAAACTTGCTCCGCAAGAAAAACTTAAAAATATTCAAGTAAATAGTGTTAATATACAAGTCGTATAAAGAAAAAAGTGTGTAAGAAATTTATTATTATGAATAAGATGAAAGAAATATATAAATGATCATAATGGCTTAATAAGAGACGTCCTGGAGATGTGTATCTTAATTTGTGATAAAAATTACATAAAAGAAATATCATTTGTGAAATGATCAGCTCGTCGAAGATTATCCCTCAACACTAAGGGAATCAGATAATAAACGTTTCAACAAATTATAAATAGCAAGTGACATATCGATAAAGTGATCGTAGAAAAGATTTTTCTTTGAAATTTCAAAATTTTGTTGGACAGTATTATTTGAACTTATCATTTTTGTGATTACTCTTCATTTCAATCTGTAATGTCATAAAATTTTCAATAATTACATAATTTGGAAAATTTTTGTCCAATTTTTCTTTAAAGTTTGAATTTTCTTCATAGTAAAAATTAAACATTTGTTTAAAAACGGTAATTTTAGGTTGATTTACTTTTCAATTATTTTTCAAAGGTTAAAAGAAAATTTTTTTAATTAATTATTTTAAAACTATCGTAAAGATACCCTCACCTTAATGTGTCTGCTGTCTAATACAATCATTTATAACAATTAGTCATGAAGCAGAATCAATAATATCTTCTGCTACTTTATTATTATCCATCATAAATACTTTTATTCTTCTGTTAACCAGTCAAATAGCCGGTTGTCTTTATTGGTGCGCCAGATACCTAGTCGCGTACAAATTAAATCGTTTATATATTATGCTTATTTTCATTTCTGTCATTTAGAAATGGAAGAAGTATGCTACGAAGATACGTGGAACCATTTACAATATTTGGAAATGGTTATGGGCATCAAACGACATACGGAAATTAAAAGCCAGAAAATATTTTCGGAGCCGTGGTTGGTGATAATAAAGCGTGTAATCACTACGATATATGCAGCAATAGTTCTATCACTACTTATTCAGCTTCTAATTGTGGTTGCATATTTTGATTTTATATCAAACAAAAGCTTCACAATGGAAACAATTCACAATGTAGTATTTTTAGCAGTATTCAGTTATATCATTGTTGCATCTACTTTTTTGAAATGGAATAATTTTCCTCATTTTATTGTCGAAATGGAAATGCTGGATAATTACTTGGATTGTGATGTTAAAAGATCATTATATGAAAAAGCATCGAAGCAAAATCGTTCAAATTTGTGTAAAACATGCCTACCTATCTTTTTAATGGCTTCTGTTGAATGTATATATTTTTTCAACGATTTTAATTTACATTTTAAATTTTACAATTCTTTGGTTATATTATATTTTGGTATAGTGATGTTGAACGTGTCCTTTTTTGCACGTCACTCAATGACGTTTTAAAAAGAATTGAATATGAAAATTTACAACTGTCTGCTCTGTTCAATGTCGACGACTATCTTGGTTTGCGCAGTGCTGAAGACGTAATGACAATCGTAATGGATGATTTGAAAGCATATTTTGATAAAATAGTTCAATTATACTTAAAAGTTTTGATGTTTGCTTTCTTTTACATGATGCCTTCTACTTACACGTAAGACCCCATTTAATTACTTTGTTCTTAAATTGTGTGTTTTTCATTTAATGATTAAAAGACGTAAATTTCTTAAATAGGTAGAAATATTATTTTCATACTAATTATTTTGAAAAACGTTTTACTCTTTTTTACATTTTTAATTATATTAGTATTTATGATAATTTTTTAATATATGGATTTTTTTTTTTTTTCCCCTTATCTGCAATCAGTACTTGAACTATAAGCAGATATGTTGGGCGGCTTTGTCGGGTTGAGGATATCCTCCAGCGAGAACAGTCGCTCATCATATTCAAGGTCTGATTTGACTATATTATGTCCTTTCTTTTCAAACGTTTTTGATAGCTGCGCAATGTTAGATTCGCAGCAAGCGCATTCGGGTGATTCTCCAGCCGCTTTTGATATTTTTGTACAGAGACCTCAATTTCTTCTTTCACAGTGCTCATCTTCAAGTGCGTGTGGATTTCTGAATTAGTCACAAACCAAGGAACTTGCGCTATTGTTCTCAGTATAGTGTTCTGCACTCTTTGTAGTATTGTGATATTGGAATTGCTGGCACTTCCCACAGTTGTATGCCATATATCCAAGTTGGTTGTAGTATTGAACTATAGATTAATAGCTTATTATCTGTGGATACTCTACTATTTCGGCCTAGCATCCAATAGAGTTTTCTGTGACGTATATTAAGTTCCTCTCTCTTGCTCCTAATGTGCTGATTCCAGGTTAGACGACGATCCAGGTGTAGACCCAGATATCTCACTGTATCTTGGTGTGGTAGTATTGAGTCCTTGAGGTGAACAGGAGGGCAGTTTCCTTTTCGCAGAGTGAAGGTGACCTGCACCGACTTGCTTGTGCTCACTTTAATTCTCCATTTTGTAAGCCACTCAGCAATGGTGTCGAGTCCTTGTTGGAGTTGCTTCGTGGCTACATTAGGTTGCCTGTTGCTCGCCATTATGGCCGTGTCATCAGTATATGTAGCAATCATGACGCCATCTACCTGCGGTAGATCTGACGTGTATAATGTGTACAGCATCGGTCCCAACACCGAGCCCTGAGGCACTCCAGCTTCAATTTCGAAAAATTTGGATGTTGTTCCGGACTCTTTTACCTGAAAGATCCTCTCCGTGAGAATATATGGATTTGAACACAAGAAAAAAACCTTATGCACCTTAAAAATTTCTATGTTTTTAATTCATTCATATCTATATATCAATACGTGAAGTGAAAACTTTCTACCCCTTTTTAAGCATATTGCATACAGGGAGATTTGGCATAATTAAAGTGTGTATACAGGAGGAAAGCAGAAAGCTTGAAAATTAAAAAGGTTAAAGCCTAAAATTTATGCATAATATTTGTTACAAATACATTGAATTATATTTTACAAATACATGAAAATATTCATTGTTTACGTTCATACTATCAAATTTAAACACAAATAATTGCCAAGAGTAGAGGTTGTCGCCAAAGAATGGTAAAATGTCAGATTAAATTAATGAGTTTCGAGCTGTGAATTTTGTGTGATTTCTAATGTTACTTTTTCAAAAGTCTGTTTAGTGTATGTTAAGGCAAAAAAGAGTTTGTTTTGTATTTTGTGTAATAAATATATTTGTTTTATATATATTAGTGAAATACAGCTTGCTTAATGCACACCTGTTACAAAAAGAAAATTTTGCAGCAGCAATCTAAATCGACTTATTCTCGCCTACCTATTGGTGTTTTTAATAAAGTGGTAGGTAAGTACATTTTATTAATTAAATTAAATCCTGTCTTGTAATTTTATAACATGAGACAAGATTAAATTTAAATAATAAGTATAACTCTTTGACAAAACAATCTCTGGTCAAAGTTAAAAGTTTAAAGAATTACAGTTGAATTTTGACCACTGGGCGACCACTACTCCAAATAATTTAATACAATCTAAGTAAATAAATATATTTTATTTCAGATTCTTTTGGTATTTTTAAATTATTTTGGAGGCATTTTTGTTTCCTTTGGATTCGTTCTTCATGTTGCTGACTCGGAGGTTGGTTAAAATTTAAAAAGTACAATTTTATACCATTTATGTAATTATTATGATACAAATATATCCATTTCATCTGCTCTATTATTTCAGGTTGAACTATATTTACTGACAGCGTATGTATCAATATTTTGGTCATATTTCTTAATAGGATTGCTTTTCTTGTGCATCACCTGTGAGAAACTTACACAGCAACTTCATTTTACACGAACGCTTGCGCTAAAAATAAAAATGTATAACAAAATACATAAGTCAATTTATCATACGTAAAAAGTCAATTATTTTATTGATCCCTTCGTACTGTCTGGTTATTGTTATGTATTATCTTTGCCTCGACGATACATTTAATTGGTTTCTGGAGTTATATCATTTCTTTTTTATTACATATTTTTAATTGTACTTGTATATGTTATTCATATTTGAGTTTTGTTATATTTACTACTATAGATAAAGTAAAATTTCATCCTATAAGTGTTTTTTCTCATTGCCAAAAGAATATTGATTCAACTATGCTTGATTGTCAAAATGGAAAAACTCAAAAACTGACCAATTCAATATTTTAAAAAATGTCATCCAGAAATAAACGTTTATGTGTGTATTATTTTGATGAAATGACGCAAATAATTAAAAGATTGAGAATAAATTTTTTCCAACAGCTGAAAGTGAGCGACATACATTCTTCATAATAATTGGTTCCAGGCATCTGAAAAAAAAAACGAAAAACTCAGGGTGTCGATTAAATAAGCCTGTAAGGCATATGTATGTGCATCGTCACTTTCATCGACAGTATTGACACTGCCGACGAAAGTGACGATGAATGTAAACCACACAAAAAAGGCCCAGGATTACAACTTGCGATGAAAGCATCAGATATTTCTTTTTTAATTTAACATGTCATGTCCATTGATGTTAACATATGTTTCATTAATATTACTGCTGAGGATATTATGTTATACCATTTACCATGAGGGATGTTTCTTGCCTATTGGGCTAAAATAATTACATGAAAATATCACTGAGCTTTTAGTTATGCTTTCTTTCTGATTATTTCCCAAGATAGAGCTTCACACAATGCAAAATATTTAAGTTCATATTTAACACCATTTATTCACCAGTTGGTATTAGCGTAATAGACATAATATGACACTGATTGAATAATACACGTACATCATGGAAGATTTTAAATAAATTTCTGACTGACGATAATATTTGTTGTTACCAATATTGATCAAACTGAACTTTGATATACATATTTTAACATTTAATTATTTCCTTAACAATATCATTAGTGATGTACAATATTGTACAGCTTGTTAACAATATTGTACAGCATGTTTTACAAGATCAGCAGCTCCTCCGTGATTAAATTTTGAGAGAGTTCAGATTTTTGCATGACTGGGAAATTAAATATCATCTCTTGAATGTAGTCACTATCATATTTTACAGATTCATCATCTGTATCAATCGTTCTTGGATTTAGTGGATACAACATCCTTTTATGTAACCTATCTTGAAAATAAAAAAACAACAAAATTATGTCAAGTCACTATATCGTATCAGTCCATAAAAATCCTGGGTATAACATAATAAATAAAAAAATATGTATCTATACATGTATTCAACCATAAATAAATGTACTATAACAATAAGTCACAACATGTACAGTTAGTGTCCTGGGGTGAAAGTGGTACCCCACTCCAGCTTTGACGCTTTTGGAAAATGTGGGGAAACATGCTGCTCCCTCACTCTCTATTTGCACTTTAGATGGCATTAAACAATAGCTTACATAACACAACGATAAATATTTCAAAATTGCGCAATATTTTAAAATCAAATTATAATGAACAGAGGAAGAACAGTTTGAGGTAGAACTGCAATCTCTAGAGCACTGAATTTTAAGGACACACCTCGACCACACTTTGCATTATGCAGTTTGCTTGAAAAATATTTTATGTGCCATACAGAATATTTTAAAATTAATACTAAATATAATTATTCATAAATTATTGTAAACGAACAAAAGTTCAAATCCACTGAGGCACGTTTTACTCATTTCCAGAGAACTTTTTGCACAATAATTTGTACAAATTATTAAATATACTCATGCGTTCCTACCTAAAATGGTGTCATTATCTCAGCGTAAATTAATAGTGATGACGACTACCGGTTTTTATCAGCCATGACTCGTGCTTTGCTTTTCTCCTGATTTTTCACCCAATAAAATTAAAAGTACATTAAATATTACTTAATACCCACTATACAAAGTAATTGTGAATGAGTAATAATTGTTGTGGAAGTTAAATTATCTAATGTTGTTTTACTTTTCCTTAATCGATAGGCAACCCCAAGAAAACAGATCCATATACAAAATGAAACATGTCTTACATTTCAAAAAGAAATATTAAACTTTATTACAGTTTTATCTATTATAACTAGTTTGAAAGTTCCATTTCTAGTCGCATATTATAAAGACTTTAATTCAGTCAAAAGCCGCCTGCCTTTAACAGATTATTGCCCTAGATAAAAGCCCTGAACTGTCCTTTCAGTAGAGTTAGTAATAGGGGGAACATATATTATGTCATCAATTAAATCATTTATTTCAAAATTTTCCAACAGTTTTAATACTATTAGTAGTCAAAAGTAAACATTACGCCTAATCAATTTAAAAACGCCTTTTCTCAAAAATATTAATTTATAAAAGAACTTTGTACACCAAATTTTTCCTCTACGTTTTCGCATTTGATAGAAGCAGAAAAAAAAATCTCTGCTGATAAATCTGGGAAGAAAATCCAATTCAAGTTTCAACATAAATGTACAAATAAATATTTTATACAATATTTTAAATATAATAATTATTATTATTATAATTACTAATATTCATAACATTTTGTACACTTACATGAAAAACAAATGTTTACAGCTGCTGAATTGCAATCTAAATTGGAAGGTTTGTGTCAACTGTTGGCAATACCTGGCATTGCTGAGTTCAAGATTGCTCGTCTCTTTACTCTGAATGCATCGACTTTTCTTAAATTTTTGAGTTTTCTTACCACTAATTTTATTCTGACATTTCAATTTTATTTTATGAAAAATAGACCTGATTACCTGAATTCAAAATGAGTAAATGTTTCCAAACATTTATCGACCGATATTTTATTAGAATAGTAAAATCAAATTTATTGATCGCAGCAAAAGGATAGATTTGAAATTATATAGTACAGTGTACATTCGTGGCATTTTATGTCAGCCCTTCTAAGGAAATTTAAAAAGTTATAAAAATATTATACTCACTCATACCGAAGTATAAATTTTAGATGCGCTAATATCAGACTAATAAAGATAATTTTTGTTTAAGTCGTAATGTTAATATTTAAATGTAGGAGAGTTATTTTATTGTGTTAACAATATTGATGGCCACTTTACTATGAAACAATTACATTTTTAAAAAAAATAAATGTATGTTAGTGTGATTTCAAATATTTACGAAGCAGAAACCATTGAAAATAACACACACTTTTAAGAAAATTACACACAAACTTTTTTGCATGTACGAATCCATATTTGCATGTTCATCCATATTTTGAATTTCCCGAAGGATTTCAAATATTTCAGACAGTGGCAAATGAATCAGGAACTATGTGCTCTTGACTAATTTCATGAAACCTAAAGGGCAAATGAATAACATGTTTAGATTGATTAAAAATTAAATGAAATATACACATATTTGGAAATGTATTTCTTTTCATACTAAATTATACTTCATGACAATTCGTTCATTGATTTCTTCATTGATTAAAGTTGAAAGAGGTCACGGAGCAGTATTAGTGCACAATCTGGGCCGTACTCCATGTAGAGTGCTAAATCAAACAAGGTTATACTAAATGCTCCTTGTTTTTGTATGATAACAGTGCAATCCTCAATAGGATTACACTAAGAAATGTTCACATGAGAAAACAAGATATATCAATTAGCAATAAAGCTCTACCACACTAGTGGGAATAAGTTCCTAAAAAAAAGCTCTAAGCAACTAAGTGCTGCTAAACGTATTACTCTGTTATAGTATGAGAACTTGGTAAAGAGAATTAGTCTCATTTTGTTTTATGTACAAAAGTTAATGTTTAGATTTTTTGGCAATATTTTTCTAGGGTGAATTAGATAAACTGCCATTTGAATAATAATTTAAGAATGGTGTTCTTATGTTTGGAGAACTGTTTCGAAATTTCAATAATCTACAAGGTAAAATTAATATTTTTCGTAAAGTGGGAATTTTCCGACGTGTCCATTCTAATACTATTAATAATATTTTTTTTTGTTTATAGTGTAGGACTATGGTTTTTTCAAGTAAATTATTAAAATTCGGTGTAGGATATTATATTAATAATTAACCTATTCTCGAAAAGCAAAGCAAGCAAAATGCAATATTGTTACTGTAAATACGAGGGGCAGCTGAAAAGTTTTGAGCCTAAGTACCTAAAATATAAACTTTTGTTTATATTTTAAATATACCAATAACCTTTTTTTATACCGAATTTACCGTCACTTTGAAATTACCGTCGATTCTATAAGTTTTTTTTTAATAATTTGTTTGATGTTTTGTCTTTTACTTTAATCAGTATGATGTAAATATTTACTTTACAATTAAAAATATTTAATATATTGCAAATGTTTGCAAATTTTCAAAATATTGTCAATTAATTTTTTTTAATTTTTATCATCAAACCACATAAATGTTTCTCCATGGAATCTTGGATTATTTTTTAACAAACTTTAAGCAGGAGATTGTCAATTTAATTGTATGTATGTAAAAAGTTTTCAAAGTTTCTGTTCTTATTTGGAATGTTACATCTCAAGCGTGATCCCATCTGATCAAATTTTGTTTTATTTCTTATATTGTTATATATCTCAGAAGATGGACATCAAACTCCTCAACGGACGACAAAACGTCATTTTCTAAAAAGTCCAAACAAATTTTAATTGAAACTGTTTAACCCGGAGATTTGAAATCACGTTAATATGATTGTATCTCAATATTTACCATCAATACTTTTCATCAAGACATTATTAAAGGGGCCAATAAAGCACTAAATTTTTTTTCTATTTTCATTTTATACTTTGTGTGTTATGTCAATTGAAAGAGCATTATTAGAATTTTACCGAAAGGTTACCGGAAAACCATATCAATGACTGTACGTTCATAATTTTTTTGATATTCACATCAATATTACACTATAAAATATGTATTAGACAATCTATTTATCTGAAAAAACAAAATTATTTGTAAATTATTTAATAAATATACTATGCGTCTCTAAATGTGTGCATGTGCCTGGTTGTGAACCTGCCTTACGGGTGATTTTTATTCGCACTTGTCTTGTTTTATTTTTAATTTAAGGTAGCATGTTATATTTTTATGGGTGTTTATGAAATAAATGTTACTTCAAATTTATTACTTTGTTTCATTAATTTAATTTGGGAGAAGTATGATTCATTATAAACAATTTGACTTTATTTAAACTCAATACCTCGTTTAAATACAAAAATGTTGCAAATTTCAATCTCGTCTATAATTGAAATCATTTAGACTTGAGCACAGTTCTGAACCGTATAATTAAAATAAGGCAGAATAATTGAACATGGAAAAAAAAAAGAAACCAGTCTTCAGAAATAATTATTAATTACTATAACTAAATACTATAATTGTAATCGACACCAATACCTTTTAGATACACGCTAATAATTTTGTTTTCTTAGATTCTATCGATAAAAATAAAAAAAATGAAACTCCTATATGATCACTTGGTTGTCTATTCATCCATCCGTCTCTCTGTCAAAGACCTTTTTTTCAAAAACAACTTGGATATTAAATTGAAATCAATACGCAACAAAAAGAAGTACCCCTTTAAAACACATTTCTTTTTTATTCATACAATAGCTATACTCGCTGATCAGAAAAACCTATGGTGAACTTCTAATTGCTCTAAAATGTTGAAAGTCGGCATAATGGGACGTCTTATAGCACAATTAGAAGGAAAAATCCAAAAAATCAACAATTTCAAATTCTTTTTGTAATTATACATGTCCGTAATTAGTTTATTTTTACACCTGTGAAAGATAGAGTAAGTAATATATTTACGATGTGAAAAATTATTATTTTTTTGTTAGATCTAGTATGTACTTAAATATTTATAAGTAACTAAATGTGTACATTCGTAATGCGAGTTCTGTTCGTACTTGCAACTTTTTTGGAGTCAGTTGCAAATCCACACAAAGATAAATAATTGTAATAGTCAAATCCACCATAAGATTTGTCTGATTTTTTTTATATTATTCCTATTTTGTCGAAAAGAGAAAGAGTAATGCCTAATACGAGCTTCAGAGGCGTCGGTGTCAATTGGTATCTCAATATGTATTTTATTATTTGACTTTTCAGTGCTCTATAAAGCTATGTAATGAGTTCCATGTTCATATATAAAAGAAGGATTCAAAGCTATTAACTACATCGAGCATAGTCACATATGAAATAACAAAAGGAGACATAAGCAAAAACATGCACTCAAAACATTTAAAAATATGGACAAAATTCATAGACATTGTTCAAAACAAGATGAAATTTTTTTAACAAAGTGAAAACGAAATAACCAACTGGATTGAATTAAACATGTATTAATATTATTAATATTAACTATTCTTCTATACATCTAGTTCGAAGAAAAAGATTACGTTGTACTGAATATACCTACTATTTTATTTATTTTCTTTTGCATTAGTTAACTGACATTTAAGTTCATAATGATAATATGTTCGTGTACTTTTATAAAATAAAACTCATGACAATCACTGATTTTTAATTTGTTAGTTAGTTAGGTAGGTACATGCAAGTGAAGTTGATAAAAGTTTATTAATACATAATATATAGGTATAGATACCTACACATTAATGGGCTAAAAGGATTGCTTCTCATTATGATAGATATTGTATTTACTTACATAGTAAATTTTCAAGAAAAAAATATTCCAACATTATTCATAAAACATCGCTTTTCTATTTAATACTACTTGCAAAACAGAGTACACAGTGACTCATGAGTTACTATGTACATTTTAAATTTAAGTCACTGGGCACGGAGTTGTCAGTTTGAATTCGATGTAGTACAAATCTCAACTGATTTGCTGAAGCGTGCAAAAATGTATGCTATTGCCTAGCATACTGTAGTCACTTTCCAACAAAAGAATAACAATTACATAAATCTTTAAATTTTAATGAAAAAAAACATGTATACCTTACCTAGAAAAGTAATTTTCAAGCCACCAAAACAAATGTATGCTCATATCACAACCAAAAGATCCGGAGCTGGCTGATTACTAGTTTTAATGTGTTCGGATGTCGAGCCCTACTGACGAATGAAGGAAACAGATAGATAATGCTGTTCTAATTCTAAGTATCAGTGTAAACCAGTATACCTAACTGAGTCACTGTTCCTGACTCGACCCTACCCTTAAATGCCTATGTGTGCCCGAGTATTTATATGACTCTCATAAAATATATTCCATTAGAACTTAAAAGGTTAGACCTTTTAATTAGAACTTAAAAGGTTAGTTCATTAGAACTTTAAAGGATAATGCCTATAATCGCCACGCTGAACAATCACAAGAGTTAGTGCTGTTGTGAGTACTAAGGAGGACTTAAATGAATTATGAGCATAAAAAAAAAAAATATATATATATATATTAAGTCTTTGAATACCAGCTTTTTAAATTCACATTTGATGGTGTTTCTAACAATTTTTCTGTATGTATATATTAAAAAAATCAGTAGTTTGTAGGATAAATAATTTTGTTTTGTTATTAAAATTTTAAAATAAGCCCCGTTATTTCCCTCAAAGCACACAACTTCATTATTCAAACTTTCTTATTAAACTGTATGGGCACATAAAATAAGATATAACTACAGTGGTTATCGATTGTCTGGCCTATGATTTCATAGCAAAATGCTTCAGCATTGTAGAAGGGGCTTTGTCTTTGTCCTATGCAAGTGGATTGCTGGAATGATTTCTCAACATAATTTTTAAGGGAAGGAAACTGTTCTATGTAACTATAACAATTGCTTAAATTTTTTTTAATCCGACAACTACGTCCTTCATTCTAATATGTTTGCCTTGGTGTGTAGACGTTAAGCCTATGTTGGTTTTTTCTTCTAATATTAGAATTGCCAAGTCATCATCCAATTTACAATAAACAATGCTAATTCATACCGTATATGTAAATATCTCATGTTTTGGTGAATTAACAAATTCACCGTGATAACACGTACCTTTATTTCACTGTTTAATTTGATATTTTCTTAAAATTGTTTTATGCTCTATTGTTACTTCATTAAAAGTCAAACAGAAATTACTGCTGATTATTTGTGCAATATTATATGTATGTATGTTATGCTCAAACCCAAAATAAACATTTTAGAATAAAAAATATGCCCAAGAATCATAGAAATGGGACAAAGATTTTTAAAAAATTCAACGATGAAAGAAAACACATCCACATTCACATTCTTGAAACACATTATTTATTTAAACAAGAAAAAACTATTACACAGTATTTACAAAAAATTTTTAAAATGATTCCAAATTGAATAATTTTCAGAAATTTGGTTTAACATATTTAAAGTATATACACATATATCATTCGACATTAAATTTTATAAACAAAGTAATGACATTTGTGTGAAATTGACAAAGTGAATCCCAATAACATGCGTCTTTGGTTAATTATTTTGCCTTTGTCTTAAAGTTAGTTCCTTAGTTTCCGTGATAAAACATGGAACCTTTTAACTCTGTCATGTTTATTCCGTCTGACCTATCTGTCTGTCTCAACTTCACATTTCTAAAGATTTAGACCTATGTGCAACTTAATAGTTCAGACAGAGATTTCAAATATATCTGGTGAAAAATTAAAAGTCAATTCATATAATTCCCCATAAATATAAAATGAGGCGACATATTTCTTCAACATCCCATATTGAGTGGTATTTCTTTAAATAGGTCATTCCATATAAAACTGAGATTTCATTTTTCATTTCTAGCCCCGCTTCCGGGATGGCGTTCAGGTCTGGCATTTAGTTATAACTTCTAAGTAAACTATTTTTATTTAATTTCTACAATCATTTTAAGAGATATGGACAACTACAGAACTCTACTTTATGCGCATTCTAATATGCACTTAGCAGTTTTTTTAATAAATATAGTCAAGTTTATTTTATATAAAAAACTATTTAGAAAAGTCATGATATCTCTGTCACAAATGTATGGGGCTGTAAACATAATATGTGTGAAATATTTAAGTATAAAACAATTGCTTATAGCGAACTTGCAAAGTTTATGGTGACTTTGACTGTGTTTTTTCACTTGAGTATATATCTTCTCGCCAACGGTGCATATAACAATTGTCAACATAGCATAGTGAAACCTAATTGTGAAACAAATCGAAATGTTATTAAATTTTCATTCTTCTGCAAAAAGATAGTATATTATCACTAATATGTAAAAATTTCAGTAAAGAATAACTGATTTATGCAGCCTTTTAATATAAAATACCCAGCAGAATCTATTTGCGTAGCTGATACGTGTTGTATACATGCAAAACAAAATAAATATAAGGTAATTGCGGCACATTGTCATCTTCTGGCATCGTGTTTTAAAGAGAGAAAATAAATTGTTTCCACTCGCTGTTAGCTTCACATAGTTGAGAACCATTTAAAACAGTCAACAGTGTATTGAAAAATGTAAAAAGAAATTTAAAACAAGTGAAATGAAATATAAAGTTGAATCATTATGAACTAAAAAAAATAAATGATATTGATCTTTATAGTTAATTTAAAAATGTAACTATTCGTATAAATATGTTTTATCTTAATATAAAATGTGTGCTTTAAAAAATGGCATAACACCATAAATTTTAAAAGCAAATCTGAAAAATTTAAAATATTGTTTTCCTAGGAGACAGAATAAAAACATGGTCATTGAAGTTATCATTTGCAGGGTTAGAATTTGTGTCACGCTGATTAAATGTCGCAAATTTAGACAACAAGCGTTAAATATAAAAATATTTTTAAAAGATAAAATTATATAAATTGATAATTATTTCTTCGACATTGACGTAATAAAAATCAAATCATAAAAAAAATTATAAATTAAAATTTTGGAGAATTGCATTAATATTTCTTGGCTCATCATGTTTAAACAATTGTTTGTGCATTTTGTTGACATATTAAATTGACATACATATTTTCTTTACCAAAAAACATTTAAGCCCACTAAGTATACTCCATATCCAATGATCACAAAATAGTATAAGAATTCTAAGTCCAAATATTCTAAGTGCATTATATGATAGTTAACATAAGCAAATCCTGACGTAGCAGAGTATTCTGCATGTAATTTTGTTATAGCACCCTGCACCAAGCAAATATTTGCAAAACAAAACATGCTAAAGTGTATCTTTAAAGATAACATTCTTAGTTTCTTTGTAGAATATTCTTAGTTTCTATATGGTATATTCTTAGTTATTCTGATAGCATACAAGTCTAGATAGCAACTAAGTAGTTTAGGTAAAATCGATGGTCAATAAATGATTGATAACAATTTAAATGAGTAAAGCTATATCCATCATTTGTCAACCGACCTTAAGGGTAAATATTGATTTACTATGTAAATCAATATTTACCCTTTTTGCTGGCCCCATTAACTCACTAACGTATGTATGACATTTGAAGAAAGATAATATTTGGGTTTTATTTATGTCTCAGTTTCATACATCACTATGTGTAACTGCAACGTAAATACTTTTTTATTTTTGCATCAACTAGTCAAAAGTTATCTTCCTAATTTTCAATGATGCTTTTGAAGTTTTTGACTGATATTGTTGAAGATGTTATCCATGATTTTGTATGTATGACAATAATTTATGATCTAGTCGGTTAACTTAAATGGTGTTTTTTCAGAACAAACCACTAATAGTAAGCTAAAAATTTTCTAAAATTTAAAAATGAATTTGTTTTATAAAGACTTTGGCTTATTGTATGCATAGGTTAACCCATAAATGACCCAGGCTAAAACTAGTAAATAGATGCAGAAGGTTCCAGCCCAGATTTTGCATACATTACATGCATGATATCAAGCCCTCGGGCCCTCTGTTTAAATTTGTACTTGCACATGGTATTGGGCACTCGGGCCGTATTCCAATTGAATACAGGTTGTTCTTGAATGGCGTTATTTCGATATACCACAAAAAATTTTTTTGACCTATTTTCACACATTGTGACCTTAACAATTTAAGTTATTGTCATGTTGCTTTTAAAGAAATAATGTATTTGAGAAAATGAGGCTTGCTAATGTCGTAATTCAATCTAAATAATTGTTTTAAGCATAATATGTTTATATATCCTATTTTGGTATACCAATTCTTATTTAAAATTTATTCAGACAAATTATTACTAAATGCTTTTATTACTTGGTTTTATACTTTCTTAAATATTGTATGTTTGAATACAGTTGTTATTAGTAAGTTCTATTAAGTTTTGAATATTTGAATGGCACATTTTTTATAGTTTAGCCTGTATTTATTATCAGGCAAGTTCTGTCTCGTACTATTTTGTTACGTGAAATATTCGAGTAACAAAATCAAATGTTAATTATGTTACATTATATAGTCATGATTATGTTACTAATGACAGATATGTTTGATAAATTTTTAAACACCAATAGATTTTGCTACATTATTTATATGTATAATGTTTTTCTCTTCGTTACATTCAGTTTTGTTATAACAGGTTTAGAAAAAAATAAAAACCAAATATATGAAAACTTAAATACACTAATTCAGAGCAAGTTTTAAAAATATACTGAAATGTAAATACACAAGAATTTTTTTAACAGGTTAATTTAGTTTTAGTGATATTTTAATTTGAATTTCGTCAGCTTCAATTAGATGACTGGTTCCATGAAGAAGACATTTTTTGAGAAAGATATAATTTTATACAACTTTTGCACTATAATTTTATAATAGTAAGTTACAAACTGAAAAGTGATAGTGTACAGTTTTATATATAGGAAGGTTACATAATAATTAGCCGAAAATTAAAAACTGTGAAATTTGACATGTTGTCTAATTGTAATATTTAAGTTAAAATAGATTATCCACATTAAGGAATTATATCAAAACAACAGCGTAACTTGTAAAGAGGCCTAGAAAATGAAGCAACAACGAAGCTCGCAGATTGAAGGAATGAAAAATTTTAAATTGACCCAGTTTGCCTGTTTCTATCATATCATTAATAAACTTCATGTGACGTCGGACAATGGATGCTGAAAAAAGAAATAATATATACTTATAGCAATGTATTGTTAATGAAGTTAAGAAAGAGGTAACATATTCTCAATTAGTAATCTATGTTTCGAAGAGGGAAAAGTAAGAGATGCTTGCAAGATGAAATATGGTAAATATTCACTTTAGTACATACAGTAGTGAATATTTACCATTTTTCATTACAATCGCAACTAGCTTTGTCTGGAATTGGTAAGAGTATCCGTCATAAATATACATGCATGTTATGGATACCTATATTATGTGCATCTAAATAAATATAGTAATAAATGATATGTTTACATGGTAATAACATACTCTGTGCTACATACCACTCTCTTCCTAACGTCTAGTGATTAATAACTACTGTGACATGCCAGCCAAAGTTTCATAAACCTAATCAATATATAGTGTAAATATCGCAGGTCACATCTATTTTTCTGTCTGTTGTCACTAATTTCATAAATTATTGAACATATCTGTCTTCAGTTTTCAGCAATAGATCAACTGATTCTCACACCATAAACATAAGAAGGAAATCCCTCAGTTGTTATTTTATTCGTAATTTGTGAATTTGTAGTTTTAAGTTGTGTATATTTGGGGTAAATACTTCCATTTTTACATAGATTTTAATTGCAAGTGCGATTTTGTTTATTTTTATATGCTTAAATTGTTATTATATTCCACAGCAGAGTCAAATATCAGTTTATCCTGCAGGAAAAATCAAATATTATTAAAGTTACTACTGGGGATTGTAATCCTGCAAAGTGAGATCCCACTCCTCTTATTGGCCCACACCTACAAATGCGGATCTGTAGATTCTGAATGTTTGAAAATAGGCATCAAATCTTTGACGACATTGCCATTTTGCTTAAAGATGTTTAAAAAACTCCTGCGGATTGTAGTAAGATTTATTCAATAAAACCTCCTTGGTCTATTTTTTTTAGAGATTGAGATTTGATAATCACATGTCATAAGCTGCTCCGATTAAAATCCATACTGAATAAAGAAGTAAGAAGTAAATAAAACATGTCTCAGTCCAAAGAAACACAAATATAACCCGAGGAAGAGAAAACTAGTGATAGCGATGGTGAGGCCAGCCAACTCAGTCAAGGGTCACACAGGAGTAGCAATTGTGGATGAATCTGATGACAACAACAATGACGAAACAGGTGAGATCAAACAGGGCCTAATTGTAAATGTAAATACACCTCCTGAAGTGAGTTCCACATACGGTTTACCTACTGAAGAAAGTACAGAAAGGGGGGGGGTCACGATTTTTAACCGGTCACCAACCAAGAATGACATATGTTTACAAAAATATGTAAAGGAACAGGAAGGGCCTGGAAAAGAAGTGGCTTTAATGTTAGACTGTCGTACTTACTGGAACAGCCTGTTAAATATGCTAGAACGGTTCTATAACTTGAAAAATTGTATTGGTGAAGCATTAATCGATATTGGGTTTGACGTGAAATTGCCTGAAGATTCGTTCATGATAAATAATCACATAATTAGCTTGCAGCCTTTTAAATTGGGAGTTGAAATATTTTGCAGGCGAGAGACGATACTTATAACTGCGGACACAACCTTTCAATTCATTTTGGATAAATTGCAACAACAAAGCACAATATTCAAGAGCGCTGCACTGAGTTGACAGGAATTTTGATTTACTTAAAAAACCTGAAAAAACGGAGGACGGAGCCAGAAATACGGGTCATGTATTTTTGCCAAAAAAAATCTGCATTATGCCAAGAAATAAAAAGAATAATAGAAAGAGTCATTGGAATTGGAGTCAATGAGTAAGAAAGCAAGGTATTTGTAAACACACCTGAATCTGGAACATCTGCAACTGCTAGAGGCCCTGCACTCACTTTAAAGGATGAATTAGAAAAACAGCTTAAACATGAAATAGAAACCTTCAAGAAAAAACCAGACAACAGGCAAAAGGATTATGACAAATTTCTGAAAAAAGAAATGGCGTGCTTTGAGTCTAATGGTATCAGAAGACAAACCTGATGCGTACCTATGAATATATCCTCACAGTCAAATGACTAGTGCAGACGCTGAGAGACCTTTTTCTGTAGCTGGATATATTTGTAGTTCTCTAAGAAGCAGGCTGGGAGATGATATCATAAACACCATTTGCTTGTTAGAGCACATTTTCAAAAGTTCATTTCCATAGGTTAGTCACAGTCATGGCACATATTAATAATTATAAGACTGAATAAGCATAACAATAAACAGTTTCATAAGATAGCTAGGTACAGGACAATAAGAACAAGCAAGGGTAGAATAAGAATAAGCAAGAGTATTTTCATATTGAGGGAAACGTTTAAAAATTAGTCAATATACGTTAGCTAAGCACTTCCGATAATTAAGTAAATTACCGATTATTCGACTAATTATAATTTAACAAAAAGTACTTTAATATGATTCCACAAAATTAAATTTATAGTGTGAAATCCCACGAAAGATCGATAAATCCCGCACATCGATCCCACGGGACTGAAGGAGGGACGGGTTGGTATTGAAAAAGAAAAAGGAATGAAAACCTCTATGAAATCAAAAGCAGACTCCAGTACTGTAATGTTCTATCTATTAATTCAATGTCACTGCAAGCTGGTACGTGTGCTGGATCAAGTCATATGCAGCACAAAGTCATTATGCATTATAATGAAACATTCATAAGAGGATATCATTCTAAGGAACTTTTGTTTCCATGGAAGGACAGGGTGAAAATGCTATAGGAATTTTCATTGTTTTTGATCAATTCAATCTGAAAAGCAGAAGTTCATTGTTTGTACCATCTTCTGCAGTTGCAAGGAGTTGTCAACAAAAGTGGAAACCTCATCTACCAGAGGCAAGTATATCATCCAATTTGAAAGAAATTTTGTCCCACCTGCCGAAGTTAAGTAAAATCCTAAAGATTTGTTTTCCAAATCACACAAGCGACATACAAAATATTGGAAGTTTCTTGAAATTGATAAAGTAATGGGAGGAGTTAGAAGTATAATAGGGATCATTTTTAATACTGCCCTAGATAGCTAATGTTATTAAATGATATATTTTGGAGATTTAAGATCCTTTTTTAAGTTAATTTTTTATTTTAGAAAAGACTGCAATTGATATACCAAAGGACATTCTACAACAGTTGGTAAAATTTTAATTAAATTTTAAGTTTCACAGAGGTTAGGGCTACAACAATACTGTTTCCATATCAGATAACCATAGTAGAGTTCAGCGGAAAATCTGCATATTCCTTGATTCTTCTTACTCCAAGTGCATATAATTTCTTAAATTTTTCCTTGACCCATTCATTTGCATACATTCTTTCAAGTGTAATTGTGATTTCAAAAAAGATTGTTTCACTTGTGTTTAATGAGCATATTGCAGATATTTGTATATGCTGTTTAAATGAAGGTTAAATAGTCACCATCGTGTCATCACCATGGTGTGTTGTGTTGATCGTAAGACATTGTTTGCCGTTGAGTGTGCGGCGCACTGTGAGGTCCCGGGTTTGATTCCCGGCCTCTCATCAAGCGGTACTGGAGA
Source organism: Druceiella hillmani (assembly GCA_039881145.1). NCBI lineage: Eukaryota > Metazoa > Arthropoda > Insecta > Lepidoptera > Hepialidae > Druceiella > Druceiella hillmani. The sequence continues at coordinate 37,597,660 of JAYKKI010000019.1, forward strand.
AGTCCAACTTTTCAAGACTCTGGCAACCATTTTTTCCTATGAGATCTTCTTCATCTCATGTGGACACAACAACAACAATAACAAATGATCTTTTTTGCTTTCTTCACGTTTCTTAACTTCGCTACGTTTCTTAACTTCTTCAGGTTGTCGTGACACTTGAATGTTGGTTGTTTAATGTTTCTCCATTTTCTTGTATTGTGTAATGTGGACTTGACTCAATTAATGCCTTGATTTTGTCATTATTAACTTCAGTGTGTTGAGAGTGTCATCGAGATCAGAATTGCCAGCACAAAATTTTATGGTATCACTAGGAATGTTTTTTTTATTACGTAATAATGATTAAATATAACAAAGTAAAGTGAGTTTTGTTGTAACTATTTTTGATATGGTATTGTCATTCACAGTGGCGTGAGCATTCCTTTTCTTGCTATTTTTTTCAGTCCACAATAAGACCAATGAAAATATAAATGAATACCAAATGGGGCAGTCTGAATAAAAAATCAAGCCTCTATCGTAGTTATTAGTGTCATCATAAAAAAACTCATAGAACTTGTACTGACATGAGAAAAGAATAGACAAATAATAATTCTGAAATGATGAGAAAATGCTAGAGCGATTCGAATAAACCTTGACTTCCTCCAATTTCTTGACATTATTTCTCGGGAAACCTAACATATATGTCTATAAATACATATGTACATGTATTTACCTACATATTTTTATTAATTAAGTTATATGCAATGCCCTCTTCGTGGCAGATGGACAATAATGCCTTATCATATTTATTTACTTACTTCTAAGTTTTCATTGAAATTTTAAGTTTGGATTGAAAGTAGATCTCACTGCTAACTTAATAAATTGACATTCATAAAGTCAATGGATCGATCATTTTTAGTTATTGTAACATTATAATTGTGTCATCAAATAGTTTAACTGTTTTCTAATCAAGTTTGTACGTTTCTCTATTACACACACTGGTAGCATTCGGGTTATCGGTTTGAGCTTGCCAACTTTGCATGAATACCATACATTAAATACGTTTAAACATTTATAAATATATGATGTATGTAGGTCAGATGTTCAGAATGAGCTATGTGTAATTGGTTATATGGTGCTGCACACCACTGTGAACAAATCACAAAGTTTAGATTGGATTAAAAAAAATGTAGTTTAATTGCAAGGGGCATTGGTAGATTGAAACACTTCAATGTAGTTGTTCATTATAAGGTGTCAAAGAAAATTAGATAAAAAAACCGATTATGGATTGAATTTCATACATTTATTACAATGCTATTTAAGACATTAAGATTTAAGGTGTTACACAAATTTATAAATATTAAATTAATGAAACTCGGATAATTTCTTCATTGCAAAATATATTTCTTTTCGTAGTAGAAAGAAATTTTGTCAAGGTTCAAGCAAAACATTCAAACGTTTCCATTTAACTCTGCACTCTGCAGAGTAGTGTGAGCGTTAAAATAATTTTTCTTCCTTTGGAAATACAACTGTACTATCACAATTGTTCATTAATGGTTATTCAGTATGTTTTTTTTTCTGATGTCAAAAAATTTTGACCGAAATGATTGATTCACATCTTACATTGTATCCTAAGTAGATGATATCTTTTATTATATATGAGTTCCTTTAGAATAAATTCTCCCAAACAAGTTCAACAAGTTTTACCACTTCAATTTAAAAAAGGGACATATTTTTCAAACTCTACTTCTGCTTATCCTAAGTTATGGATGTGTAAGATATCAAAACTTAATCAAGGAAATGTTGAATAAATTAGATACACATCAAAAATTGTGTTGCGTATTCAGTTCATTCTCAAACAAATTTCAAAAACCCGAATTCAAAAATCTTTCGGTTCATCACTTTGACCTACTTTATAAAGATGTGAAAAGCTGCCTAATTCCTTAATACAGAACTACATTTTATGGAGAATTGTTTAAGGCGCACATTGTGAAATGAAAATATTTACACTTTCATAAAATACAATTCATTAGCACTGACACTGGAGAAATATGAAAGGATATCACACATAGAACACCTTCAATAAACATATAAAGAAAAATTGTTTACTTACGTAATTCTTCATCAACTTGCATTGATGTCAGAAAGGATTTTGTAGTTTCTATCTGCAAATATATTTTCTCACATATAAGACACACGGTCATCAACCCCACAACTTGGTGGATTGGCCATAACATGAAAGTCATCGAAAGTGATATGTCCAATTTCTGAAATATTGTCTATATGCATGAATGTGTGATAAAAAAAATGAGGATCTTTGGAAAACAGTTTTAATTTCAGGCAAAATTGAATTCATCTCCCTTATTTTAGGGCAAAATTTGTGTGCCGTCCACACAATTATTCAAAGCTACTGCAGTTTGTGGATGATTATGCATTAATTAACTTTTTATGCCTTAGTTTTTTTTCCATTAATTACAAAGTTTTAAATAGGAAATTCCAAGCAAATACATAGTTCAGAGTCGGTCACTTCACTGTACGTTCAAGAATGGTTAATCTCATTTATAAATAACTTTCATCCCATATTTCTAGATATGGTTATATTATACATAACTCTTCAACATTATCAACAGGGATGCAGCAATTAGTGGAAATACCAGACAAGAAGAAAAAACTACCTGAAATTGATTACCCAAATTTAATTTAAATAATGCTAGAGTATTGTGCCTACTAATTAATATTTTTTATAACATTATCGTATAAGGCACACACAGTCATGTTAGGGAAACCGAAACAAAAGAACATTAAACTAAATATTAAGACAAATCAGAAATCCAGAGTTAAAGATTGAAACATGTTGAGGATTGAATGTCACAATATATGAAGAAGAAAAAGAAAATAAATCTCGGCTCTCTCCTTGATCTCGATTCAGTCGCTGCTAGATGTAGATTTAGTTCTTCACGACAGTATTATTCTTGTCAGACCTGGCCTTTTCTGCAAGACTTTCATCAATAAAAGTCTAATTGTGTTTACACATCTAAATGTATTTAAATTATAATGGAGAAAACATACAAATTTTTTTATATGCTTCATCAATTGAGTGACACTTTTCTCTATAAGCATATTTGTTATCTTTTTGAAACATTTGTAGATTTAAATAATAAATGATTTGCCTTTAGTTTATGGTCTATCGTATGTAATTTAGTTTAGTGCTTTAAGTTAATTAGTTATTGTATATTTTAACAATACTCACATTACGTTTAATATTCTCAAAAAAGCCATACATTGTAAAGAGCATGCCAGAAAACATTAGAGTGATTGACATGAGTAGCTGAAATGTAATGGTTAATTCATAATAATATTTGTATTGACATTTTTGATGCCTTCAATATTTAAAGTTAAAATGTTATTTCAATACTTTTATTAAAAATTACTATCACAAACCTGAAATTCAAACACCTTCTTTAAATAGTGGCACAAGTCTAACAAATTAATATAGAATTGAGATAAACAATAAATGGAATTTTTTTTTAGTGCTAATACAAATTGGAAATGGTTGATGGAATTGGGATTATGTTGTGGACTGCCAAATATGGCATCGACAGGTGCCACCATATTTTGTCTACTATTAAATTTGAAAGACGCATTCAACATTTCCACACGTTTTGAAATACTAAATAATATGAAACAAAACAATGCGACTTCTAAATAAAAAATAAAGGGTATAATAATATTGAATACAACAAAAAAGGAAATACTTAGAGAGTAATACTTAGTGCGTTTCAACTGAATACCAGCACGACTATTTTATTCAGTGTTTAAGAAACAACTGACACTTTATTGATTAAATGCCTTTTGAATTAACAGTCATTAGTTTATCATCGTGTGGAATCTCTTGAGTGCTTAACACAAATAACAAAACATCATATTGATCTTTTTTATGTGCAAAGTTTATTGATTTCTGTTTAAACACTACCTATTAATAAGGTTTGCTTAAGTAAAGTATATACAATATTATTAACACAGAACACCAATAACCAAAACCAGGTGGCCAACATTACCATGTGTTTTGAGCTTTGGTTTGAGGCTTTGTATTTTGAAATTTGGTGTAATAAAATAATTTTAAACACTGCTTATCGTAGATTTTTTAGTACAGTAACTTTTTTATTTAATGTAGTTTCTTATATACTGTAAAAGCTCGTGATTCGCATACTGTATCTCGGTTATATAAATGATAGTATTAAGGTATATAAATGACGTTAGTTGTGAACTTTTCTGCCCAATTTTTTCAACATTTACAAAACCTATTAACATTTTATTCCAATATAAACTAAAAATTCATCAACATCAAACACTCTTGCTGCTTTTACTTGACCATCAAGATCTTATCGAGGATTGTTTAACAAAGAGACAATGAGAATAACTTGAAAATAAATGCATTTACACATTTTCAACCTTAGGTAATTTGATCAAGTTTCATGAGGACGAGGCGCAGGAATATATAAGCTGCGAATAAGTGACAGAATAAGAAGGCGGAAATAATTGTATCCTATTGTACTTATTCCCAAACAGAGTCAGGCCAGATCTACGATTGTTCCTTCACTATTTGTACTGTGGAATAAGTAATACACTGATATCCAGAAAATTTCTGTTGTAAGCCCCTTTCATAAACCCCCTTTGTCCTCTCTCTATTCCTGTCCCTCTCCATTATTGTTGCCAATATATCACACATAAATGTGGATATGATATACGTTATATCTATTTTTGTACAAGAAAACTACTTGTACAAAAATACAAGCCATATGATTTGTAATATTGGAATTAAAATAAATCATAATATAAATATGTAAATAAGAATATACTTTTTTCGTTTCTTTCATATTTCTTAGTAATTACTTTTTACTTGATTGTTTATGTTTTACTTGTTGTTGGCTTACTACTTTCTTTGTTATTGTTTTAACTTTGTTTTTATATTGTTTTGCAACTGTTTTCATAGTCTGTTGTAGTCTTCCACAACACATAATATATTTCATTACTTGGTGCTTTAGCTGCTGCAGCAGTAAATCTGTCTTATATAATTGTACATTAAAGTTAATAAATGAGTATATACATTCTGACAAAAATTTAAGAAAGCTGTATAAATAAGGATTATTTACATGGATTTTTTACAAATAAATAATTGCGGCATGATACAATAAAAAAATTAAAGAATACGAAATATTTCTTTGATTTCACTTGTATAAGTTTTTTCCTGATATATCACATGTGAAAGACAAGTTCGTTTCTATTAAACCGGTAAACAAATACGTTAAAATTTACATATAAGCGAATAGTACATTCCTTTGAAAGTACGCAGTAAATTTGAAAACTATTTAAGATAATGCATTGAAATAATAAAGAAGCACTTTCATGACATATACTGTGACACTTTATTGTTAACAATTTCTATAGACGAGACAGGCTTTCGTCTAATTTAATAGCATAATCCAGGGACAAAAGCCTTCACATAAGTCAAATCTGCTAAACATTTTTTTTATTTCCACAGTGTAAAAAGGTGACTCGGGTTTTTGTTGTCATACGGTACCCATTCTTTTTTATTGTATACCACCTTTGGTAGACAGTAATTAAAGCCTTCATATTTTGACTATTTGGCAGCGGTGAAATTTGCTGATGTGTGATTTGATACTACATCAAATCACTGCTTGAGAAACAGCAATACGTAATCTAGACTAGGTATGATTAGTATAAGAAAGTACGCAAAACAAAACTTTGTCTGAAGAATATGTTGTTCCAATCTCTGTTAAAATTCTCTTTCGCCCAAGTGACGTTTTCCAGTTGCAATTTCTTCACCTTCACATAGTTTTACATACGGAAACAAATGATATAATGCTTAAAATTAGAGAAAATTACGGCAACATTTTTTCTCTGCTGGAGCCCGTCAGCCACTAAAACAGATAGTTAAAACTGATGTCAAAGACGCTAACAAATTTTTTTTTAAAAGAAACTGAATAATATGATATAAACATTAGGGTGGAGCGATTTTTTCAATTCTTGTGTAATTAAAAGGTGCCTTGGCAGAAAATTCCTTAAATTGCAAAATATGACCTTTCTATGATAACATCTTCAGGTGGCTTATAAGCGATGAAATGTTCAAAATTAGTGGAAATTCAAGGTTTATAAAAAAAATACAATTCATTTAATTTCAGGCTTTATTTGAGTATTTTTAATGTAAATGGTAAAGAAAGCATAGTCCACTAGAAAAAAAATAATTAACTGCTTACATCAGAATCTGAATCTTTTTCTTTTATATTAAAATATTGTGATTTTGTCTCAAAAATTGGTAAAGATTTTCTTGATAGGATCCTGGCTTTGATGAATCCATCTCCAGTCACTAGACCGCAAACTAGCAACGATGCCTCTGTAACACGTTTAACACACCGTTCGACAGCCTGGGCGTGATAAGGATATCCAAAAATTTGCTTGAATCTGTCTTCATTTGATATTAACTGTTGTAATTCCGAAATACTAAAACGCTTTGTAAGCGATGGCTCATAGATTTTTTCTTTGGTCCAATTTATTATATTACAGTAAACTGAAGCTTCATATTGCAACTGTGGTATGACAAACTGACGAACTTATTCATTATTTTGAAATAACAAGCTCACTTATATCTTGATGCGCGTCTTGCAGCATTGCTACCAGTAAACTTTCAGGATGTAAAAAGAATGCGTTTCTCTGTATTGTCTTATACACAATGTTTTTTAAATCCTGACAGAGATACGAAGATCTTTGATCTCCGATTTTCCCAGAAAAACTATTCGGGCCAGTAGTTGTACCGTCCAGCTGTATAAATAAAGGACGAAAAGGTAACTCATTTGCGTGTAATAATCAAACAAGTCATTGCAGCACTCGATTCAAATGTCTCTCTAATAATGTTATCGCACCATTCTTGGGTCCTGTGTTAACTGCTGTGCCATCACATCCAATTGCCATTAAAGAAATATATTCGTATTTATCTTGTAAAAATTCCACAATCCCTTTTTGAATAGTAATGGATTTTCCTGAAGTTACTGCAATATGTCCAAGATACTCTGATCCTGGTTCAGTAATTGAGGAGATATGCTCCTCAGTTACGATGTTAATCTGATATTTTCTTAAAATTGTTTTATGTCCTACTATTACTTCCTTCAAAGTCTACAAAAAATTATTGCTGATTACATGTTCGTTATTATTAGTATAAATGTAATGCTCAAACCCAAATATACATTTTAGAAAAGCACACCCAAGAATCATGGAAATAGGACAAAGATTTTTAAATGATTCAACGATATAATGAAACATATCCTCATTCACATTCCTACAATACATTATTTATTTAAACAAGAGAAAATTATTACATAATATTTATAAAAAGTTTCTTAAATTATTCCAAATTGAAAAATTTTCAGAAAATTTGTTTAACATATTTAAAGAATTTACAAAGTAATCACATTTATATGAAATTGACGAAGTGAATCACAATAACATGCGTCTTTGGTTAATTATTTTGCGTTCGTCTCAAAATTTAGTTTTTTATTTCGTGTAGTGAAACATGGAGCCTATTAAATACATGTTTGTTCCATCTGACCTATCTGACTGTCCCAACTTCACGATTTTTAAAGTGTTAGACCTATGGGGAACATAATACTTCAGGTGGAGATCTAAAACAATAACTAGTGAAAAATGAAGAGCCAATTCATGCACTTCCCCATAAATATAAAGCAGGTTGACATATTTCTTCAGCGTCAGGTTATTTTATATAAAACTGAGATCTCATTTATCATTATTCATTTCTAAACCCTACTTCCAGGATGGCGTTCCGGTCTGGCATTTAATTATAACTTCTAACTACACTACTTTTATTTCATTTCAATAATTTTAAAAGATATAGATAACTACAGAAATCCACTTTGTACACATTGTGATATGCATTTAGCAGTTTTTTTTAATAAATATAGTCAAGTTCATTTTGTATAACAAACTATTTAGAAAATTTAAATTATTTGTAACCACATATAAAAGTCATAATATTTCTGTCACAATTGTATAGAGCTGTGCACATAATGTACTCGGTGTGTGACATACACAAATATGCAAGAACTGCTTTTAATGAGTATATACGAAGTTCAATTATAAATTGGCAAAGTTTATGATGATAACTCCGTGATTTTTCACTTGTGCATATATCTTCTTGAAAACATATAACAATTCTCAATATAAGGTAGTGAAATCTAATTTTGAAAGAAACCCAGATGTTATTAAATATTCATAATTCTGTAAAAGGATAATATATTACCAATAATATGTCAAAAATTTCAGTAGAAAGTAACTTGCTCATGTAGGCTTTTAATGTAAAATGACCAGCAGAATTGCTTTGTGTAGCTTGTACGTGTTGCATACATGCAAAATAAAATAAATAAAAGTTTATTATGGCACATTGTAATCTTCTGGCATCATGTTTTAAAGAGAGAGAAAATATAGTTTCCACTTACTGTTAGCAACAACGCCCAAGAATCATTTTAATAGTCAACAGTGAATTGAAAAACATTAAAAAGAAAGTTAAAACAAGTGAAATAAAATGTAAAATCGAATCATTATAAATAAAAAAAACAAATAATGTTAATCTTTATAACTAATTTATGAACATAACCATTCTTTTAAATATGTTCATAACATCATAAATTTTAAAAATAAATCTGAAAAATTAAAAATATTGTTTTCTTAGGAGACAGAATAGAAACATGGCCATTGGAGTTATCATCTGCGGGGTTAGAATTTGTAATTGTATATTGATTAAATGTCATGAATTTAGACAATGAGCATAAAATATAAAAATGTTATTAAAAAATCAAATTATGTAAATTTATAATTATTTCTTTGACATTGAGATAATAAAAACAAAAACATAAAAAAAATAATGAATAAAAATTGTGAGAATTACAATGATATTTCGTGGCTCATTATGCTTTAAAAAATTGTTTGGATAATGGAGTTGAAATTATTCATGTATATTATTAATTTGATATATTAAATTGTCATACATATTTTTTTAACAAAAAAACATTTAAGCCCATTACCCCTAGAAACATAGTCTGCGTAAAATTGTAGCATGCGTTTGCGAAATGTAGCTGTCTCTTTCTAAATAGCGCGAATACACAGGCGTCCGTTGAGGACATCTCATTCGTCGCTGGGAGCTGCCGTGTGGCATACATGTTGTTAAGGTAAGTGTCACCAATTTTAAAATATAAAGACCTTTATTTTGACTTGTATGATGGTTTTGAATTTTTGATGTTATTACAACTAGATATGATTACTTATAATTATATTATTCTTTTTATAAATATTGAAGCAAAACTATAAAAATATGGGGAGTAGAAATTTGGACGAAGATGATATCTTGGCTGCTCTTATGCAGAACGATGACGAGCTTCCCTGTGAGGATACCGATAGTGAAGTAGCGGACCACGAAAGTGAAGATGACGTACAGAGCGACACAGAAGAAGCTTATATAGATGAGGTACAAGAAGACCAGCCGACGCCAAGTGGAAGTGCAATCCTAGACGGGCAAAGCAGTACCGAACAACTAGGCTCCACATCGGCCTCTCGTAGGGTCGTAGTCTTGCGACAGAGGACTATCAGAGGTAGGAATAAACATTGTTGGTCGACTTCAAAGTCAACGAGGCGTGGCAGAGTGTCAGCGACTAACATTGTTCGAGCTCAAAGAGGTCCAAGCCACATGTGCCGTAATGTATATGATCCCGCCTTATGCTTCAATATGTTTATTACTGATGAGATAATTACCGAAATCGTACGATAGATTAACGCCGAAATATCATTGAAGAGACGGGATTCTATGACAGGTGCTACATTTCGTGATACACATGAGGATGAAATTCGCGCTTTATTTGGTATACAGGTACTGTCGGCTATAAGAAAAGATATTCATATGTCCACTGACGAGCTCTTTGATCAAGCTTCTACAATGGTGTACATCTCTGTGATGAGTTGTGATTGTTTTGATTTCTTGATACAATGTCTTAGAATGGATGACAAAACCATATGACCCACATTTAAAAAAAATGGTGTTTTTGCTCCTGTTAGAAAAATATGGGATCTCTTCATCTATCAATGCGTACACAATTATACTCCAGGGGCTTCTTTGACAATAGACGAACAGTTACTTGGATTTAGAGGGCGGTGTCCGTTTAGGATGTATATTCCCAACAAGTCAAGTAAGTATGGCATAAAAATCCTCATGATGTGTGACGGTGGTACTTAGTACATGATAAATGGAATACCCTATTTGGGAAGGGGAACTCAGACTAATGGGGTGCCTCTCGGAGAATTCTATGTAAAGAAATTATCAAAGCCTGTACATGGAACTTGTCGTAATATAACGTGCGACAATTGGTTTACCTCAATCCCTTTGGCGAAAAGCTTACTCCAAGAACCTTACAAGTTAACACTTGTGGGAACCGTACGATCGAACAAACGCGAGATACCGGAAGAACTAAAAAACAGTCGCTCTAGGCCAGTCGGGACATCAATGTTTTGTTTCGATGGACCTCTTACTCTTGTCTCATGTAAACCGAAACCGGCAAAAATGGTTTACCTGTTATCATCTTGTGATGATGATGCTACCATCAACGAAGCTACTGGTAAGCCAGATATGATTATGTATTATAATCAAACAAAAGGTGGAGTAGACACTCTAGACCAAATGTGTTCTCTGATGTCGTGTAGTAGGAAGACAAATAGGTGGCCTATGGCTTTATTGTATGGTATTATAAACATTGCTTGCATAAACACATATATAATTTATAGCCACAATGTTAACAGCAAAGGGGAAAAGCCTCTAAGTCGCAAAAATTTCATGAAAAACCTTAGCTTGGGTTTGTCTTCTTCCTTTTGCGTAGGCGTTTAGACGCTCCTACTTTGAAAAGATATTTGCGAGATAATATCTCCAATATGTTGCCTAATGAAGTACCTGGTACATCAGAAGATCAAGCTGATGAGCCTATAGTAAAGAAACGTATTTACTGTACTTTCTGCCCGTCTAAAATAAGACGGAAGGCTAATGCCTCTTGTAAAAATGTAAAAAAATAATATGTCGTGAGCATAATATTGATATGTGCCAAAGCTGTTTGTAACTAATTTTTATAAAACTTTATGTTCGTTATATTTATAAGATATTTTCATTGTTATTTTTTATAAAATAATGACTGATTATTGAAGTAAAAATATGACAGAGTGAATGTTAAAAAAAAAATTTTGATTTGTAACAGAAGTTTAAAGTTTTTGTTTTTTTTTATGAATAAATGATTATAAACAAATTGTCTGCAGTATTAATTATTCCAATATATATGTAAATATATAATAACATATAATTTTTTGAAATAAATTAGGAAACTTCAGTCTACCACTAATTAAAACACATGCGTAAATTTTATGCATGATTATCTTTTCCGTACTACACAATATGATTATCTTTCTAGGGTTAAGAAAATTTTGACAATTTAAAATGATAAGTTCAGCTAAATAATGTTTCTGATGAATTTATCTAGAATTGTTCGAAATAATGAGTTATTGATTTTATTATATTGACAGGAAGCAATACTTATCTATTTCGTGCAATAAAGTAATTTATTATTACTTCAAACGTGCCATGGTCTCAATGCTCAGATCTTTGTCTTTATCCCGACAAGTCATGCATTTATTTACTAAACTTAAATATCGATGCGACATCAGCCAGCAGTACATTTTGATTCTAATACTCATAAATGTAACTATTCGGTGGGTTTTAAACAATTATTATGTGTATTAACATTTTATTTCATTTTATCCTGTCGTATCATCGACAACTCCTCATAATTCTTTATTGTTGATGTTGTTGTGTCCAGATGAGATGAAGAAGATCTCATATATGGAAAAATTATGAAATTTGTTATGAGGAGGACAGACCACCATTACAAAACATTACAAATTTACATGCATTTTCTGCAACTTTTTTGGAGCTGCTATGAAGAGATGGCTTCCTTTAAAAAAGCAGCAGTGTCTGAAGAAATCCCTAAAAGCCCATTTGCAATAGAATTACTGAGTTATTTAAACAAAAAATTATTACAGTGTAATCTCGGTCCATTCGCATGGTGGTTTAGCTAAAGATCGTTTATCCTCTCCCGTTTCTTCTGTGGACAGCAAACATCTGTTTTCCAAGGTGGAAAATTTTTATGAAAAAAAACGTAACGGACTTTTACCAGAAAAAGCAGAGAATATAGTTTTCCTTCATCACAATTTACCTCGTACCGATTTCATGTATTAATTTCTGGTATATTTTTTCGTGATTTAAAATTAAAGTTATTCTTGATTATTTTGCTATGCACATGCTATTAATAATTGTTTGCTTGTTAATTTTACATTTGTTATTTTGTTCCTATTTAAGTTATTATAACTTCCATAGTATTAAGTGCCTCTACCAAAATTAGCCAATGTCGGTGTTCTGTTTTTTGACTAATGTATTAATATTTCAGTTTTACGTCCACACTTAGTTGATTAGTCATATTAAGAATTTGCTTACCTTAAGATTTGATTGAAAAGTAGTATATAATAAAAAAATATAATGGGAATATCTTTTTTTATATTTGGTAATAATTTGGCAAATTAATCAAATATTCTATTGAATAAAATGTAATGAAATATGCTGAATGTCCCAAATACTGAATTATTGGGCCATCTCCAGGAATTCTAGAAAACAAGACATTCAGACATTCTAGACATTCTAGAAAAACCAAAGCTCTGAGGTTGTGGAAAATTAATATTTAATACGACCCATTCAAATTATAAAACAGAACATTTGAAAAAAGTTCAATTTAATAATTTTAATGGGTTAGATACAACAATTTTTTTTAAACATCTAACTGGGAACTTTCCATTAATATCCAGTCGGGTTGACAAAACCATCTAGGGCTTTCTTTTTAGGATTTTTATATGCAAATGTGAACAATTAGCAGAATCTTTCCTTCTATTTATGTTTCTGGGTTTGCATTTGTAAGAACCGAAAATACCATACAGAGTCAATGCTACAAAATATATGATTGAAGATATTGAAGGCATTTGCAACTAAGCGATTAAATTAGTTTACCCATGTAAAAAATGTAAGTCCCTTGCTAAGTCATGGCTCTGAGCAGAAAATAACGAAAAGGCGAGTAGACGATTTTACAGGTGTTTCAGAAGAATCCTCGTCTAATATTGGGTGGCGAGCAGATAGTTTTGCATAAAAAGGATTTAAATATTACATGTGGCACTACGTGAAGGTGAAGAAAATGCAACTGCAAAACATCACTTGGACAAAAGAGAACTTTAACAGAGATTGGAACAACATATTCTTCAGACAAAGTTTTGTTTTGGGTACTTTTTTATTCTAATCATACCTAGTCTACATGCTACGTGGCTGTTTCTCGAAAAGTGATTTGGTACTATGCACGTCATAGCAAATTTCACCACTGCCAAATAGTCAAAATACGAAGGCTTTAATTACTGTCTGCCAAAGGTAATATATACAAAAAAAAAACCAAAATTGGGTACTGTAAGAAGACAAAAACCCAAGTCATCTTTGTACAACGTGAAAACAAAAAAAATGTTTAACAGATTTGACTAATATAAAGGCCTTTGTCCCTAGATTTTGCTATTAAATTAGATGAAAGCGTGTCTCATATATACAAGTTATAAGCATCACGGTATGTCATGAAAGTATTTGTTTATTATTTCAATGCCTTATCATAAACAGTTTTCAAGTTTGCTGCATACACTCAAAGGAGTGTGTACTATTCGGTTAGATGTAAATTTTTACGTATTTGTTTATTGGTCTAATAGAACTGAAGTTGTCTTTTTATAAATGCAATGTTTCAATTGTAGCAGCTATTTTTATTTAAATGCTTCAGATTTTCTACTGAAGACAACTTTTAGCTACATATAACAGTATGCGTGATATATCCGGAAAAAAACTAAACAAGCAATATTAAAGAAATATGTCTAATTTTTTAATTTTTTGTTCTAATTTACTACAGTTATTTATTTGTAAAATAATTCTTATTTACATAGAGCTATTTTTAAATTTTTAAATGAATATATACACTTATGTATTAACTATAATATATAAGTTTATAAGACAGATTTATTGATGCAGCAGCTAAAACATCAAGTAATGAAATATATTTTGTGTTGTGGAAGGCTGAAACAGACTGTGAATACAGTTGCAAAACAATATGAAAACATAGTTAAAACAATAACAAAGGAAGTAGCAAGCTAACAACAAGAAAATATCAAGTAAATGTAATTACTAAGAAATATAATAGAAATGAAAAAAGTATATTCTTATTTACATATTTTTATTATTTATTTTAATTCAAATATTAGAAATCCTATTGAAGTGGGGTACACGAGTACTTGGAACCAGAAAATTATTTATTCAAAAATGGATATAAAATATATTCATAACCACATATATACGTTATACATTGGCAACGATAAAGGAGAGAGACAGGAATAGGAGGAAAACTAGTGAGGAGAGAAAGGGGGTTTACGAACGGGGCTTACAATAGGATTTTTTTCTGGTGATCTTTGAATGTACCATTTGTGGTGCATTCCGGACATCAGTGTATTACTTATTCCATAGTACGAACAGTGAAAGAATAATGTAGGCTTGGTCTGACTCATGTTTGGGAATAAGTAAAGCAAGGAGATTTTCCGAATGATGTCCAAGGCTGTGTACACTTATGTCTGAGGATCAAGACCTAAGGTAAATAGGGCTGTGGAAATACTTAAATTTGAAAAGAAGGTACAGAATAAGTGGCATGTACCCGCAGTGAATTTATATTTGGTGCGGGCACAGTCTACTTATTCTCCGCCTTCTTATTCTGTCACTTATTCTTAGCCTACATATTCTTGCGCCCTGTCTTCATGAAACTTGATGAAACTACCTAAGGATCAAAATGTGTAAATGCATTTATTTTCAAGTCGTTCTCATCATCTGTTCGTTAAACAATCCTCGATAAGGTCTTAACGGTCAAGTAAAGGCAGCAAGAGTGTTTGATGTTGGTGAATTTTTAATTTATGTTTATCAATTTTGTACCGTTGAAAGAACTGTGTAGAAAATTTTAAAATTAATGTCATTTATATGCCTTCATACTATCATTTATATAATAGAGATCCAGTATGTGAACTGCAAGCTTTTATGGTATATAAGAAACTACATTGTATCATTTTATTACACCAAATTTCAGAATAAAAAGCCTTAAACCAAAGTTCTAAACCTGGTTTTGGTTATTGGTGTTCTATGTTAATAATATAGTATATACTATACTTAAGGAGACATTATTAATAGACAGTGTATAAACAGAAATCAATAAACTTTCCACATAAAAAAGATCAATACTATGTTTTGTTACTTGTGTTAAGCACTCAAGAGATTCCACACGATGATAAACTAATGACTGTTAATTCAAAAGGCATTCAATCAATAAAGTGTCAGTTGTTTCTTAAACACTGAATAAAATAGTCATGTTGGAATTCAGTCAGAACGCAAATATTTAACGAGCGTTAATATGGATGTCGAGTCTATTGAAAATACACTGTGGCCAATTTTAATAACCCAGCATCTATTTGGAGTTTATAGAAAAACTGTTAACCGAATTCCTGCCAAATTTACCTTATGGTGTCAAAAGTTATACACATTATTTATAATTGGAATATTTATGGTGCAATACATTTGGCTAATAATTGCAACATTGATGGAGCTGCAAACGGCATTTTTAATCAAACATGGTCGGCATGTTATACTGGCATTTAGGACACTTCAGATGATTCTCATTCTGCGCTTATTATTGATTAATATAACATGTGACAGAAATATGTTTAAAGAATTGATTTTGAGAATTCAAAAAGCAGATGATCTTTTCAAACCAGAGCACAAAAGAAATTTGTTGAGACGTGACAAATGTCGAAACCTCATCATTATGGGTTTTCTTGTAGCTTTCCATATTTTTATTACAGCTTTTGGTGTATTTGTAGCAATAAAATACTCTCTAAGTATTTCCTCTTTTGTTGTATTCAATATTATTGCACCCATTATTTTTAATTTAGAAGTCACATTGTTTTGTTTTATATTATATAGTATAATAAAACGTGTGGAAATGTTGAATATTTCATTCAAATGTAATAATAGACAAAATATGGTGGCACCTGTCGATGCCATATTTGGCAATCCACAACATAATCCCAATTCCAGCAACCATTTTACATTTGTATTGCCGCTAATAGAAAATTCCATTTATTGTTTATCTCAGTTGTATATTAATTTGTTAGACCTGTGCCACTATTTAAAAAAAGTGTTTGAATTTCAGGTTTGTGTTAGTAATTTTTAATAAAAGTATTGAAATAACATTTTAACTTTAAATAATGCGATCAAAAATGTCAGTACAAATATTATTATGAATTAACCCTTACTTTTCAGTTACTCATGTCAATCACTCTGACGTTTTCTGGCATGCTCTCTACAATGTATGGTTTTCTTGATGATATAAAGTATAATGTAAGTAGTATTCACATATTAATTAATTAATTTGAAATATTAGAAATATTAGCTAAATCACGTTCAATAGACTACACACTACAGGCAAATAATTTATTATTTAAAACTACAACTATCCCAAAAAGCTAACAAATATGTTTATTAAGAAATGTGTCACACAATCGATGAGGCATATAAAAAACTTGTGTAGGTTTTGTTAAATATAATTTAAATATATTGACATATGTAAACACATTTAGACTTTTTTTATTAATGGAAATGTAGGAGAAAAAGTCAGGTCTGAAAAAATAATACTATCGTGAAAAACTAAACCTGTATCCAGCAGCAACTGAATCGAGGTCAAGGAAACAGCCGAGATTTATTTTCTTCTTCATACTCCCGGAGAATGGACTGATAATGCATCTGACTGACATTTTATATTGCACTTGTTTTTTTCACAATTAAATGAAACTACATGATGTAGTATTATTTCTACTTTCTTTAAGTTCTTTACCATGTTCATATCATTGTAGCATCCAATCCTCAACCTGTTTCAATCTTCAACTCTGGATTCTAATTTGTCTTTATTTTTAGTTTTATTTATTTTGTTTCGGGGTCCCTAAAACGATTATGTGTGCCTTATACACCAATATCATTATAACATATTATCGTAACTAGTGTTGCTTCTGTTCAACTTTTCTGGTATTTCCACTAATTGCTGCATCCCTGTTGATAATGTTGTGGAATTACATATCATATAACCATATCTAGAAATATCAGATGAAAGTTAATTATAAATAAGTTTAACCATTCTTGAATATACAAGGAAGTGACTGGCTCTGAATTATGCATTTGCTTGGAATTTCCTATTTAAAACTTTATAATTAATGGAACAAGGACTGATGCACAAAAATTAAGGCCTAATTCTCCACAAAACTGCAGTAGCCCTGAAAAATGACCTTCAACACACAAACTTTGCCCTTAAATGATGCAGATGAATTCAATTTGGCCTGAAATTAAAGCTGTTTTTCAAATAATCTCATTATTTTATTACCACACATTCATTCATAAAGTTAATATTTCAGAAATTGGACACATCACGTTCGATGGGTTTCATGTTATGGCAAAGCCTCTATGTTGTGCGGTTGATAGCTGTGTGTCTCATATGTGAGAAAATGTACCTGCAAATAGAAACTACAAAATCCTTTCTGACGTCAATGCAAGTCGATGAAGAATTACGTAAGTGAACATTTTTTCTTTGTATATTTGTTGAATATTTTTATGTTTGTTTCATATTTCTCCAATATCAGTGCTAATGAATTGTGTTATGTCAGTGCTAATGAATTGTAATATGTGCAATGTGTGCCTTAAATAATTCTCCATAAAATGCAATTTTGTCTTGAGGGTTTATGTAAGTTTTCTCACTTTTATAAAGCCAATCAAAGTGTTTATCTGATAGGTTTTTGAATTCGGATTAGAAATATGTAGATTTCATCTGTTTTGAACCATCATAAACTCACAACATTAGTTAGGAACAATAATCGGAAATGCGGTCACATTTTATGAGACTGAGGATGAATTGAATACACAATACAGGTTTTGAAGTCTTCTTACTTTATTAAACAGTTCCTTGGTCAAGTTTTGATAGCTTACACCGCCATAACTTACAATATGTAGAAGTAAAGTTTAAAAATTTATACGTTTTATGAATAGAAGTGGGAAAATTTTTTGAACTTGTTATCAGTTTCGGTGTAATAGATAAAACGTACAAACTTCCTACCTATCTATTTACATGGAACATTGCTTTGCAAAAGTTTTCTATAAGAAACTAAAATTTATTCATTCATTTAAATTCATTTGAAGTATGAATTTATAGGGAGAAAGTAAGCTGTAACTTGCTAGCTTACCTTTGGCTGTTTTCCGAGTGAAATAACCTATGTTTATTTATATTAAAAGTGAAATAAGCCACACGCGTACATGCACATAGAATCATTGTGTAAGATTTGCGGTCAAATGCAAGCTGAAGTAAATAAACTTTAAGAAAATATCTTTTGTGATGCCTGTTCTCTCTTTGTATTCATTTTATTAGTTGATTATTGCGTGTTTTCATTGCAAAAGTTTGTAATGGTGTAATGTGTGTTGTCGTGCAGGTATGATTTTAAAATTTATTCTTTATTGAAAAAATGATATAATTTTGAATGGTGGACTGAAGCGAGCTTTAAAATTATACGTTCCTAATAAATGTATTTTATGACATTCTCATACACAAATAATATTTGTATTTTGAAGAAAATGTTGAACGATAAATTCACTTTCTTCCTTTTATAAATGGAAGAATGTTAATAGAATACCACGTACTTAATAAAAAAATACTGCTCATTTCAAAAATACTGAATTTTCATAAGAAGTGTCTCCTTTAGTAGTTTGCCCTACCTAAAAAGCACACCCAGTTTGTTCAGTACATTAATCTTCTTTGTTGACTAGACAACAGTTGAACTATTTGATGACACAATTATAATATTACAGTGATTAAAAATTATGGACCCATTCCTTTTATGAATATGTCATGTATCTATGTAATATTAATAAAGTTAGCTGTAAGATCTATTTTCAATTTTTTCACATAAAAACTTGGAAGTAAATATATAATAAGACATTATCGTCGATTTGCCACGAAGAGGTCATTCCATATAATTTAATTTATCAAAATATGTATATAAATATATGTACATATGTATTTACGTATATATATGTAAGGTCTCCCAAGAAATGGCAAGAGAGTGGAGGATATCAAAACATATTCGAATCACCCTACGTGTTTCAGGCAATTTTTACAGTTTCAAATTATTAGTTTTCTATTCTTTCTCGTACCAACTTATGTTATATGAATTTTTTTTATGATGACATTAACAACTGTGACAGATGCTTGATTTTTTTTGTTCAGACTGCCCAATATGGTGTAATACATATTTTTTTCACAGATTTTATTGGGGCACTGAAAAAAATGGTAAGAAAAAGACTCCACTCCACTATGTTATGCCGTAACGAAATTAGTTGCAATTAAACTCACTTTTTTATTGTATTTAATCATTATTTTCAAATAAAAAAATATATTACTGTTTATAATTTTGGAATAACTAAATAATATCTTGATCGATGTTGAGAAATGTCATTAATGCTCAATAACTATTTTTTCAATTTTGTTTGAAATTTCACGTACAGTAATCATGAGTCATAAAAAAGTTTCTAGTTATCATTTATATTATGGGCCACACCAATTTCACTAAATAATAATGATGAGGTTTTCAATACGTCAAACAACTCATATGACTCTGATACGTTCACTCAATTCGGGACAAGTTGTTGTCAATATTATTATAACAGAGGTGATACTTTATTCCCTAAATAAACAATAATTAGACTCGCTGTACTCAATAGTATCATTAAATTTTCGGGGATTTCTTTTTGATGTTGTTCTTGATTGTGTCCGTCCTAAAGTAAGTAAGTTGTATTAGGTTTTTGCAATAATGAAAAAATATTTTAATAAGATATAGAAAATAATTTATTGAAACAAATTAAAACATAATTCTGAAGCAATAAAGCCAATATCAAAAACAATATTCGTAATGCGAACTTTCAATACTATTATTCCCTTACTAGATTCAGATTTTTTTATATTTTAGAAAATTTTTCAAAACTTTTATTTACTTACCAGAATACAGACATCTCGAGCTATGCTACTTATTTACCATACAACTTTATTTATTCTATCAGACATTTTTTTCCCTTTCAATTCTATCTACGTAATTAAGGGTTAAATAAAAATCATTGTTATTATATTTATTTGGATATGCATACATGCATATAATATAGATATAAATAACATGCATGTATATTTATGACGAATACTGTTACTGATTCTAGACAAAGCTGGTTGCGATTGATATATGCACTGTATTGAATATCTACCATTTTTTATCTTGTAAACATCTCTTACTTTTCCCTCTTCCAAACATAGTTTCCTGATTGAGAATCTATAATCTCTTTATTAAATTCATTAAATATACCTTGCTATAAGTATATATTATTTCTTTTTTTCAGCTGTCATTGTTCGACGCCATATCAAGCTCATTAATAATATAATAGAAACAAGCAAACTGGGTCAATTTACAGTTTTTCATTCGTTCAACATGCGAGCTTCGTTGTTGCTTGATTTTCTAGGCCTCGTTACAAGTTATGCTGTTGTTTTGATCCAGTTTCTTAATATACATAATCTATTTTAACTTAAAAATTACAATTAGTCATCTTGAAAAATTTCACAGTTTTTAATGTTTGGCTAATTATTATGTAACCTTCCACTTTTCAACTGTACACCACGACTTTTCAGTTTGTAACTTACTTATTTTTTAAAAAAAATATTTTCTTCATAGAACCTGTCATCTAATTGCAGTTGGCGAAGATCAAATAAAAATCTCACTAAAACTAAAATACCTGTTAAAAAAATTCTTGTGTGTTTACATATTAAAACCAATTCTGTTTACATGTAAAAATCATATCCAAACGTCAATAGGACTTATTAACAGCAACTGCATTTAAAACATACAATATTTAAGAAAATATAATACCATGTAACACAAACATTTAGTAATCATTTATCTGAATGAATTTTATATAAGAATTGGATATCAAAATGGAGAAGTAAACATATTCTTCATAAAACGGTATTCAGATTGAATTACGACATTATCAGGTCTTATTTTATCAAACACATTATTTCTTTTAAAGCACTCTGACAATAACTTAAATTGTTTAGGTCAAAATAGGTCAAAGAAATACTTTGTGGTATATCGGAATATTAACTCACTCAAGAACAATCAAAGACAAGAACAAGAAAAGAGCAATCTCTATTCAACCGGAAAACGGCCTGAGCGCCCAATATCAGGTGCGAGTACAAATTTCAACAGATGACCTGAAGGCTAGATATCATGTAATGTGTGGAAAATCTGGGCTGGAGCCTTCTGCATCTATTTACTAATTTTAGCCTGGATCGTTTACGGGTTAACCTATGCATACAATGTTATTGATATAGCAAATTCATTTTTATATTGTAGAAAATTTTTAGCTGATTATTATAAATTTGTTCTGAGAAAACACCATTTCAGTTAATGAACCAGATCATAAATCATTGCCATACATAATCGTGGATAACATCTTCAACAATAACAGTCAAAAACTTCAAAAGCTTCACTAAAAATTAGGAAGATTACTTTTGAAAAGTCAATGTAAAAATAAAAAATATATTTACTTTGTAGTTACCTATAGTGATATATAAAATTGAGGCATAAATAAAACCCAAATATTTTCTGCCTTTGAATTTCATATGTAGGTGAGTGAGTTAATGGAGGCAGCTACAAAACAAATATTGATTTACATTGTACTCGATTTTATGAAGATCGACATTATATTTTGACGCACAAGAGGATGATAATATTAGTATGCATCATCCAGATAACAAGTCGTCCTTCAAAGCAATGAATTAATGTCAGTTGACAAATGATGGTTGTAGCTTTACTTATTTAAATTATTGTCAAACATTTATTGACCATCGATTTTATCTAAATTACTTAGTTGCTATCTAGACTTGTATGTTATCAGAATAACCAAGAATATACTATATAGAAACTAAGAATATTCTATAACGAAAACTAAGAATGCTATGTTATAGATTCATTTTAGCACATTTTGTTTTGCAAATATTTGCTAGGTGCAGTAACAAAATTACATGCAGAATACTCTGCTACGTTAAGATTTGCATTACGTTAATTGTCATGTCGATCTGTCATATAATGCATTTGGAATATTGAGACTTAGAATTGTTATACTATTTTGTGATGATTGGATATGTAGCATACTTAATGGGCTTAAACGTTTTTTTGTTAAAAGAATATGTATGACAATTTAACACATCAAATTAACGATATACATGAACAATTTGAACTCCCTTATTCAAACAATTTTTTAAAGCATGATGAGCTACAAAATATTAATGCAATTCTCACAATTTTAATTTTTAATTTTTATTATGTCAATGTCAAAGAAATAATTATCAATTTATATAATTTTATTTTTTAAAATATTTTCATATTTTACGCTTGTTGTCTAAATTTGCGACATTTAATCAATGTGATACAAATACTAACCCTGGAGATGATAACTCTAATGACCATGTTTTATTCTGTCTCCTAAGAAAACAATATTTTTAAAAAATTTATTTTGTACCAGTTTTTAAATCACATGTTTTATATTAACATAAAACATATTTATATGAATGGTTATATTTATAAATTAGTTATAAAGGTTAATTTTATTGGTTTTTTTATTTATAATGATTCAATTTTACATTTTATTTTAGTTATTTTTAAACTTTTTTTTGGCTTTTTCAATACGCTATTGACTATTACATTTGTTCTTGGGCATTGATGCTAATAGTGAATGGAAACAATATTTTTTCTCTCTTTAAAACACAATGCCTGAGGATCACAATGTACCATAATAAACTTTTATTTATTTTATTTTGCATGCATACAACACGTACAAGCTACACAAATCAATTCTGCTGGCCATTTTACTTTAAAAGCCTACATGAACCAGTTACTTTTTACTGAAATTGTTGACGTATTAGTGGTAATATATTATCCTTTTACAGAATTATGAATATTTATTAACATTTGGGTTTCTTTCACAATTAGATTTCACTATGTTATATTAAGAATTGTTATATATTGGCAAGAAGATATATGTTATGCATATATGCATATAGTTTATGATGATAACTCTGTGTGAAAAAGCACAGAGTTATCATCATAAACTTTGCCAATTTATAATTGAACTTCGTACATAACCATTAAAAGCAATCTTTGTATATTTGTGTATCTCACACACCGAGTATATTATGTTTACAGCTCTATACATTTGTGACAGACATAACATGACTTTTACATGTGGTTACTAATTATTTAAATTTTCTAAATGGTTTGTTGTACAAAATGAACTTGACTATATTTATTAAAAAAAACTGCTAAATTCGTATCTATATCTTTTAAAATAATTGAAGAAATGAAATAAAAATAGTTTAATTAGAGGTTTTAATTAAATGCGAGACCAGAATGCCATCCCGGAAGCGGGGTTTAGAGAAAAAACACCCAATGTGGAATGCTGAAGAAATATTTCAACCTGCTTTATATTTATGGGGAAGTATATGAATGGGATTTAAATTTTTCACCAGTTTTTACTTGAGACCTCCACCGGAAGTATCGGGTTGCACATCTAACACTTTAAAAACCGTGAAGTTGGGACAGATGGATAGGTCAGATGGAATGAACATGACCTAATTAAAAGCAATCATGTTTCACTACAGGAAATAGAAAACTAAATTTTGAGACAAACGTAAAATAATTAATTAAGATGCAAGTTATAGTGATTCACTTTGTCAATTTCACATAAATGTCAATACTTCGTTTATAAAGTTTAATGTCAAATGATATAGATGTAAATTCTTTAAACATGTTAAACAAATTTTCTGAAAATTTTTCAATTCGGAATAATTTGAGAAACTTTTTGTAAATATTATGTAATAATTTTCTCTTGTTTAAATAAATAATGTATTGTAGCAATGTGAATGAGGATATGTTTCATTATATCGTTGAATCGTTTAAAAATATATGTCCTATTTCCATGATTCTTGGGTGTGCTTTTCTAAAATGTATATTTTGGGTTTGAGCATTACAATAATACACATGCAATCAGAAATAATTTTTTGTAGACTTTTAATGAAGTAATATGTACTACACATAAAATAATTTTAAGAAAATATCAGATTAAACAGTGAAACAAAAGTGCGTCTTATCACCATGATTATGTTAATTCACCTAGAATATGAGATATTTACATATGTGGTATCAATTAGCGTTGTTCATTGTAAATTCGCTGCATGGGGTCAATAGCTGTACAAAAATAAAGTAACATATCAAGTCTACACACTAGGGCAAAAAAATTAGAATGAAGGTCTTATAGACCAATACATAACGGTGGATGAAAACAAGCTGTTGTCGAGACCGTCGTGAATGCAACAGAAACTATTGGAACTTATGAAAACTATTAAACTCATTAAGTTCTAATGAAATATATTTTATGAGGATCACATACATACTCAGGCACACATAGGCATTTAAGGATATTTAGTATTCCTATCAAATTTATGTATGAGTCTACGGCATCTTTCAGGAAAACAAACGATATAATGACAAAAAATTATGACAAAATTTTTTCTTGTTGGAGCCCGTCAGCCACTCCGAATAACTTTCTTCACTAGAGTTGTGAAAATTATATAGTCTAAAATACTAAATATGTTCAAAGCCTTCCATCTATCGCAACAGACAAAAATGAAGAGACAAGCCCGGCAAACAATAGTAATCTCCCTCTGGATACAATAGATCTGTTCATTACAGAAGGATTCATTTCATTCTTATTCATAATATGAATTTAATTATCGTAAATTGCAACACTTTTCATTATTAAATGAAGGCATTTGCAACTATGGAATTTTGTAAAAATTTTCATTGTTGTAAAAGTGTAATCAGAGATTTAATAAATTTAATGTTGTCTTTGCGCAGCTTATAATATCATAAAATGTTTAGTGAAGCGAAGCATTGAGATGTTTTGGCAAAGAAATAATACATCAATCATGAGTGGTTAGCTTAAATTTCAACAGCTTCTCTGAACTATTCCTCGACCCAACAAGATGTATACAAGTTCACTTAAACAATATTAAGTATTATAATCCAATATCAACACTTATTTTGTTCATTTTGTTTTCAATTAGTGCAAAAAAATATAGTCCTTTTTCTGGCAAATGCTTATGAGTTTGTCCATTAATTACTTTTGCTAAATTCTGCTTATCTTACTTCATATATAACTACATATGACATAGTAAATAGGTTGGAATCTTACTTTTATATATGAACATACTCTATAATTTATATTTTTGCTTAGATTTGAATTGTTTTCTAATTTTTTTTTATTGTAGAATGGGAATAAAATTTTCAGTTGGGAATCAAATTTCCAAAGAAGAGCAACTTTTACACTTCACTTATAGAAATAAAAAAAATAAACTAACTAATTTCCTTTAAACTTTTTAAAATTCTGATTTTCATGTCTCATTTAGTCAGGTAATAAATTGCATTATGTTTGATGACTTCTCTGTTCATCATTAGCTTCACACCACCATAAACCACTCCTCTCGTACCGAGTCTAGACTTACATAATTACATCTTATCACCAGAGATAGCATAATTCCTGCAAGAAACTTGGTATTTGTGAAAGCATAGTGGCATCCTCTTTTACAGATGGGCATTGCGTGACAGTCAAATAATATATGTATGATAGTTTAGTCAATTAAAATTATAACCATTTGAATGAAACGTATATTTCTATAGAATTTAATTTATTAAAGACAGTAAATATTTTTAGTTAAATCTCTTACACTTAAATATAATATAAATGTATGTGCTGTAATCATTAATTTAGGGTCTGCATTCTTAATAAATTTTGCAATTTATATACTAGCTGCAAAAGTGCCCACGCATTCTATTAAAATCAATGTTACTTTTCACAACAAATACGTACAGCCTGAAATATATCAAAAGAGAATACAGCACATATTATAATAGCATGAAAATAGAACTTAAATCAACTATATTGTGAAAATATATCCATTTCAATAATAGTGCCGTTCCATAATAATTTGGTACTTACTGTTTGAATATTTAAGCGACGAATTGTTTTAGATTATTCATTATAGATAATGGAGTGTATATTGATTTATATCTTTCATAAATACGAGTCATTACTCATTATTTACGCTATAAGAACATTTTGTACAAAATCTCGTACAGAGTTGAACGAAATACATACTAGTTTAATATGCCTTGTAACAAGATAACAAAGATCAATGACAAGAATCAGACCATAAGTTTCATTGAAATGCATCAGTCCATCTGTTTTATTTAGTCTGTCGTTGGTATTAGTCGTTGGCAGAAAAACTACCATTAAAGATAATCTCTTGTCCCAATTAGGAAAAATGTATAGTTTCATACTCATAATTTTTCTTATGTTGTTCTGTTAAATAATTTTATTTTCCAAAAATTTTAATATTGCTAGTTTACCGTATAATTTAATCTATTTAGTTGGTATTGACATATGTTGCGCGAAGAAAAAAATTTATAAATTTAATTAAACATTTTGTCATGATGGTCTCTTCAAGCCGGTTCATAGAAATATTATTTAATAAAAAGATTCTAAACCTTGTTTCGTTACCAGTTTCATGGTGTTATGTTTTATAACTACGGGGGGCGTTTTTAAGTTCAAGGAATAGAGGTTAAGGAGTGAAAATTATTTTTATTTTTCAATATATTCATTTGCTACCCTAATATATTTTTCAGATCTTTCAATTAGCTTATGTATACCTTCATAAAAAATGTTTCGTCTTTGCCTGAAAAATAAGCTGAAATTGCTTCCTTCACTTCTTCATTGCTTGAAAACTTCTTTCCACGAAGTTCTTTTTTAAGGTTTGAGAACAAATAATAATCACTAGGAGCCAGGTCGGGACTGTAGGGTAGGTGTTCCAAAATATCGAAGCCCACCTTGGGCAGGGTAGCCAACGCAATGCGGCTCGTGTGAACGGGCACATTGTCGTGCAAAAGCAGGATACCTTTGATTAATTTTCCCCTTCCTTTTTCTTTGATTGCTTCTTTAACCTATCTAGAATTGACGCATAGTATTCTCTGGTTATTGAAACATCTTTATCTTCATAATCCGTCAACAGGATCTCTTCTGAATCCCAAAAGACTGTTGCCATGATTTTTCCAGCCGACTGTGACACCTTAAACTTCTTGGGTGGCGTTGTTGATTTTTTGTGCAACTGCATTTAGTTTTGTTTTGACTCAGGTTCATAATGATGAATCCAAGTTTCGTCTCCAGCAATGATTCGACGCGATAGTCCATCCTTGTCTTCACTACAGAAATCCAAAAACACACGAGAACACTCCTGAAAAAAATTCTGTTTCCTTCTTTATTTATTTATGAACATTTCCCACTAGTTTCACCTAAATTACTATTTTTTCTCATCCCTATTGATACAATAACAGTCTATAAAATATAAAACTTCCATAAGAAGATGCAGAAATATGATAGGCATTGAATAAATTTTTACAGGTGATGTTTTTGTTTATTATCCATTTTCACTATTTTTATACGTAGGTGTTTCACATGTGAATTTTTGAAAACTTTACTAGAGAAAAATTATTAGATGCCATTTTTCAGCCGAAAGTAGAGGCAAATGGATCAATCCACACATTCTATGTTTGAGGAAGAGCTTTCCTGTTAATCT
Source organism: Druceiella hillmani (assembly GCA_039881145.1). NCBI lineage: Eukaryota > Metazoa > Arthropoda > Insecta > Lepidoptera > Hepialidae > Druceiella > Druceiella hillmani. The sequence continues at coordinate 37,625,682 of JAYKKI010000019.1, forward strand.
TATTTAGCTTAAATGTATTCTGATCATCAAGATACCTTGTATGGATGCATAGTGAATTTAGAATAAGTATCAGTTTATGCAATGTAAATTGGACTAATTTTAATAAAATAAGTTTTATATTTCACCATGAGTTCTGATGGTGTTCTGAATGTATTTTTTAACTTTTGAATTATAAAATCTAATAAAAGGTTTTATTTTAACAGAACAGAATATTTTTTCGAGTAACTGCTAATTAAATTACTTATGCCATATTGTAAAAGTTAATATGTTATCACTCTTCACTTTTCAAGGTGTTTCAGAAGAATCCTAACACGAGTTGCGAGCAGACAGTTTTACATAAAAAGCATCTAAATATACCATGCGACATTATGTAAAGATATTTATTATGTATTAAAATTTCGAACCACCGTCAAAAAATTGCAACTGCAAAAAATACACATCACTTGGACGAAAGAAAACTTGGACAGAGTTTATAACAATATATTCTTTCAGATAAAGTTTTGTCTGGCATATTTTCTTATATTAAGCATACTTTTTCTACCCAGACTTATATAGCAGACCATTAAAAAATCAATAAAAGTCATCTATGACTGTTTCTCAAGCAGTGATTTACTTCGCATATCAAGACAGAAAATACCTGCTGTCAAATAGTCGAAATACGAAGCCATTATTATCCTTTGCTCAAAGATGGTTTATATAAAAGAAAAAGAAATCGGGTGCTGAATGACTGCAAAAACCCAGGTCATCTTTCTATGGTGTGGAAATAAAAAGATTTGATAGTTAAGTGAATGTCTTTGACTCGAGATTATGCTGTAAAATTAGAAGAAAGCTGACCTTGTAATATGCCAGTCAATTGTTAGTAGCGAAGAACAATATATAAGGTATTCACAATTATGCACGGTATATTTGGTAAAAATATATCTTTATTTTTTCAATGCTTCATCCTAAATAGTTTTTAAATTTGCTGCGCACAGTTCAAAGGACTATATCATTTGCATACACATAAATTTTAATAGACATGATCTCGTCTTTAAAAAAAAAATTAATATTTAAATTGTAACAGCTATTTTTATTTAAATGCTTCAGATTTCCTATAGAACGCGAATTTTAGCCACCAATAATAATACATATATCTAGTATAACAAAATAACATACACAAGTTATATCAAAGAAATTTGCCTAATTTAGTCCATTCAAGATTTCAATATTACTTAAATTTCTTATAATATCGTAACTACAGTTATTCATTTGTAAAAAAGCTATGTAAATAATTGTAATTTAAACAGTTTTCAACCAAAAATAAATTTTTGGTCGTTTAGATTATACTAATTTTTACATGAATAGTAATATTAATTTATTAATTTTAATATACAAGTATATAAGACAAATATATAAGACAGACTTATTGCTGCAGCAGCTAGAGCACCAGGTAATAAAATATATGATGTGTTGTGGAAGACTGCAACAGGTTGTGGATACAGTTGCAAAATAAAATTAATAAAATATAGTCAAAACAACAACAAAGAAATCAGCAAGCTGGCAACAAGAAAATATCAAGTAAAAGTAAGTACACATTTTTATTATTTATATTAATTCCAGTATTACAAATTGTATAGCCGCACCTCTCTATACACGAGTACTCAGAACTAGAAAGTAATTTCCATATGTATGTAATATACTGGCGAAGATAAAGGAGGAGAAAGCTAACAAATTAAGAAGGGGACAATGGGGATTTACGAACGGGGTTTATGAAAGGAATTTTTTCAGATGACCTCTGAATGTGCAACATTGGGCGCATTGTGGGCATCAGTATATTACTTATTCCACAATTTGGCAGTATGGACAGTGAAGGAATATTTGAATGAGGAGGTCTGTCTCACATTTAGGGATAAGTAAAGTAAGGAGTTTTCTAGAACTAAATACATGGACACCAAAGGTTGGGAGTCTAGACCTGAGGTAATTACGACCACGAGAATACTTAAATTTAAGAAGGCAGGGAATAAGCAGATTGCACCGGTATTATATATTTATCCATATCATCTGCGCCCTGTATTCACGATACTTTGTCAAATTACCCGAGGTTGAAAATGTAGCAAATGCACAATTTTCAAGTAATTCTCATTGTTATTTTATTAAGTGATCATTGGTAAGATCGAAATTCCTTAGTTAGTTATGTTGGGTTAGGATGTGAATAATTGTTGTAAATATTACAAGTATTCTGTAATAGTTTTTATGACTAAAGTCGTTTATTTGCCAACTGAAGTACAGTAGGTGAATTATGGGGTTTATATATTTTTTACATATAATAGTAAAAAAGATATATGACATTAATGACACGTTTCATTTAAAATAGTTTTATTATACTGTGTTTCAAAATGCTAAGCCTGAAACTAAAGTCCAAAATACATGGGAATGGTGTTCACTCAGACTTGGTTACTGGTGTTTGGTAATGGTAATATAGTATATACATTATGTAAGCAAACACTAATAATAGATAGTGTTTAAATGGAATTCTATAAAAGTTCCACATAAAAAAGATCAATATTATGTGTTATTACTTGTGTTATACACTCAAGAGATTCAACACGATGATAAACTAATGACTGTTTATTTAAAAGGCATCCAATCAATAATATGACACTTGTGCCTTAGACACTGAATAAAATAGTTGTGCTCGAATCCAGTTGGAATACTAACATTTTACAAGAATTAATATGGGCGACGAGTCGATTGAAAAAGCACTTTCACCAATTTTAATATACCAGCATATATTTGGCGTGTGCAGAACAACTACAAACCAAATTCCCACCAGATTTACATTATGGTGTAGAAAGTTATATACCTTGCTAATAATTGGAATGTTCATGGTGCAACACACTTGGCTAATAATTGCAACATTGATGGAGCTGCAAATGCCATTTTTAATCGAACATGGTCGGCAAGTTTTATTGGCATTTAGGACATTTCAGATGACACTTGTACTGAACTTATTGTTGATTGACATAACATGTGACAGAAATATGTTTGAAGAATTGACATTGAGAATTCAAAAAGTAGATGATCTCTTCAAATCAGAGCACAAAGAGAATTTGTTGAGACGTGACAAATGTCGAAACCTCATAGTTATTGGCCTTCTTGTAGCTTATCATGTTTTTTTATTGCTTTTGGTATATTTGTGGCAATAAAATACAATCTTAATATTTCCTTCTCTGTTTTGTTTAATATTATTTTTGATTTAGAAGTCACATTGTTTTGTTTCATATTACATAGTATAATAAAACATGTGAAAATGTTGAATATGTTTTTGTAATAGACAAAATATGGTGGCACCTGTCGATGCCATATTTGGCAGTCCACAACATGATCCTAATTCCAATAACCATTTTATGTTTATATTACTGCTAGAAGAATATTCCATTTATTGTTAATCTCAGTTCTGTATTAATTTGTTAGACCTGTGCCATAATTTAAAATATGTGTTTGAATTTCAGGTTTGTGTTAGTAATTTTTAATAAAAGCATTGAAATGATATTTTAAACTTAAATAATACTTTCAAAAACGTCAACAGAAATATTATTATGAACTAACCTTTACTCTTCAGCTACTCATGTCAATCACTCTGACATTCTCTGGTTTACTCTTCGCAATGTATAGTTTTCTTCAGAATATAAAATATAATGTGAGTATTATTAAAACATATATCAATTATTTAACTTGAAGCGTTAAACTAAATAACATTTAATACACTATAAATTAAAGCAAATAATTTATTATTTGAACCTACAATTCAAACAATGTCCCAAATGTCTACACATTAATAAAAGACAGTGTTAAAATGGAACTATATTAAACTACCATAGAAAAGATCAATACTGTGTGCTGTTACTTGTGTTAAGCACTAGAGAGATTCCACACGATGATAAACTAATGACTGTTTATTCAAAAGGTATCCAATCAATAATATGTCACTTGTTTCATAGGTACTGAATAAATGTGCTGGAATCTAGTTGTCATGCGATTGAAGAACATAAACAAACATTTTGTAGGTTTTCTCAATTATAATTTAAATACATTTAAATATGTAAACACATTTAAACTTTTTTTGTGGATCCACTAATGAATGTCTAGGAGAGAACACCAGATCTAATAAGAATGACATTATGATAAAAAACTAAACCTACACCCAGCAGTGACTGAATTGAGGTCAAGGATAGGCAGAGATTTATTTTCTTTTTCTTCCTGACTTCTTTTTGAAAATAGACTGATGATGTATCTAATTCAATATTATTATGGCATCTAATCTTCAAAATGTACTTATCTTCAGTCCTATAGTCCTAATTTGCTTTTGTGTTAAAGTTAAATGTCAACTTAAAAACAATTTAAAAATCTAGGCTTGTTTCAGTATCTCTAACACCACTATGTGTGCTTCATATACAAATATCGTCATAAAACCAAAATCATTATAAAATAGGGTTGATCTACAATTTTTCATAAAGAAAAATATTAATTAGTACTCTCAAGCATTACTCAAATATTTCTAAAACAACTAAATTCAAATAACTTTCAGGGAGTTTTTTTTTCTTCAACTGTTTTTTTGTTTGATTGTCTGGTATCTTACTATTGCTGCAACCTGTTGATAACCATATCTAGAAATATCAGATGAAAGTTATCTATAAATAAATTTAACCATTCTTGAAAACATGGTGCAGCCTCTGCATTATGTATTTGCTTGGAATTCCTTATAAAACTTTCTAATTAATGGGAGACAGACTGAAATATAAAAAGTTAATTAATTACTAATTATCCAAAAGCTGCATTAGCTCTGAAAAAGAAACTTCCTCACACAAATTTGCCTTTAAATAGGAGAGAATAAACTTGTTTTCAAAGATTCTTATTATTTTGTTTGTAACATTTATTCATAAAAATATTTCAGAAATTCGACATATCGCTTTCCATGGGTTTTACATTCTAACAAATCAACCATGTTATGCGGTTGGTGACGGGGTGTCTCCTATGTAACAAAACGCACTTGCAGAAATATACAGATACGAAATCCTTTTAGACGTCAATTCAAATCGATGATGAATTACGTAAGTGAACATTTTTTCTTTACATATTTATTGAAGGTTTTTATCTTCGTTTCATGTTTCTCCAAAGTCAGTGCCATTGAAATGTATTTTATGAATCTGTAAATATTTTGATTCATAAAATTCAATGTGCCTAAACAATTCTCCATGAAATACAGTTTTTAAATGTGGTCACATTTTTTGAGACAGCACGAAGTGAATTAGAATCTTTCTAATTTATTCTGAATAAGCAGTAAGTCTTTCTAATTTATTCAACAATTTATTCAATTTATTCTCAAACACACTTCAATTCAAAAAAGGCAAATTTTTAAACTTTACTTCTGCCTATCCTAACTTATGGAGGTGTTAGTTATCAAAACTTGATTAAGTTTTGATAACTAACACCTCCATAAGTTAGGATAGGCAGAAGTAAAGTTTAAAAATTTGCCTTTTTTGAATTGAAGTGTGTTTGAGAGAGTGTATTCTGAAAGAAATTATATAAATATTATTATCTACCTTAGGATATTATACAATAGGTGAATCAACTATTTCGGTTAAGATTTTTTGACAGCAGAAAAAAAGGTATTGAGTAACCACTAATGAAAAGTTGTGGTAGATCAATTGTGTATGTTTTCCATGGAAAGAAAATTGCTTTAACCCTCACACTACTCTGCAGAGGGCAGTCACATGAAACTGTTGGAATGTTTTGGTTGAATCTTGACAAAATTGATTTCTACTACAAAAAAGAAATATATTTTGCAATAAAGAAATTATTCAATTTCATTAATTGAATATTCATTAATTTTAAAGCCTTAAACCTTAATGTTTTAAATGGCATTGTAATAAATGTATGAAATTCAACCCATAATTGACATTCTTATTTAATTATCTTTGACATCTGACAACAAACAACAACATTAAAATGTTTCAATCTACTAATGTGCCTAGCAATTGAACAAAGTGCCCTTTAAGTCAACCTTAACTTTGTCACTTGACCAGAGTGGTGCTCAGTGCTGTATAGGCAATTACACATAGCTTACCCTAAACATCTGATCTATATTCAGCATATATTTATGAATATTTAAATATGTTTAATTTATGGTATTCAAGCAAAGGCAATTATTTAATATATTATCTGTAGCCCAAACCGATAAACGGAATGCTACCAGTTTATGTAATAGATGAAATGTACAAACTTCATGCCTATCTAATTACACAGAACCTTGCATTGCAAAAGTTTTCTACAATAAATTAAAATTTAGTATCTAATTTCAAGCGCCAATTTATAGGAAAATAAGCCCATAACTTCCCTGCTTACTGTCGGCTATATTCATAGCGAAATAATCTTAGTTTTATTATACTGAGAGTGAAACAACCCACACACATACACGTCCACGGAACCACTGCATAAAGACCTGCCAAATGTCAAATGCCAGCTGCAGTAATCGAACTTTAATAATTTTTGTGAAAATATCTAGTTTTCCATTTTATAAATAGACCTATCAAATTTTGTTAGTGAATTTAATCCATTGAATTAATTGTCGTAATGTCTGTTTTCTGTTTATATTTATTTTATTAGTTTATTACTGCGTGATTTCATCTTTAAGTGCGAAAGTATATGAAGAATTATATTCAATATGATGTTATGTCATAATATGTTACTGAATACAATATTTCTATAAAAAGGAATATAATTACCTGAGTACTGATGAGTGAAGTACCGATGAGACAAATAATGCCCAACAACCCAATAAGATAAATGTATGACGCAAATAATTAGTAAATAGATGTAGATATCAGCACGCATTAGATATATTGCAAAAGTGGAATGAAACTGTTCTACAAATGAAAGCTGCAAACTGATTTCAAAAGTAGACATTCGATAGAAATAAACATCAGTGACAATTGCTTGTGCTATTAAGAATGTAAATGCTGATACAGTGATTGTTCTCAAATTTCCATATATTTCTTTTTTGTGATCGGGAGTTAACATTTGATTTACTTGATAAAACTTCCTTCACAGTTTTGTAAATAAATTTCGTTTGAGAAAAGACACATTTAGTACTTGATCTACAAAAATAATGAAACAAATATTAGCCCAGCTGAGGACAAAATAACCATAATAAGCTATATATAGACAATAAATGGTTATTAAAATGAAACAGTACAATTTGTAAAATATTTCATATTTCCCAAGAAATGGTTAGTCAGTGTTGTTTAACACCAAAAAAACTTGAAGAAAAGCTAAAGGTTTTAGGCCCTTTTTTAAACAATACCTTCCTTCACCAAACATCAAGTCAGTAACCGAAAGAGTTGAATGAAATTGTGTACACAATAAAGAGATATGAATCTATTATGACGAATGTCCTTGCTTTCGTCACTAAGTTAGCAGATGAGTTTAACTAACACAGTCAATGACATCATATTAAGCCACATATTATAATCTGATAAAACAAAAATATTATTACGTGCAACGTTAACACATACAATATGAAATTTTCCACACATGTAATATTCGTGTTCATGTTTGTCTATATTTGAAGTAGGGAAATATACAAATAGAGGATTACAGAAACCACAAATACAAAAAAAGCAATTGGAATTGTAAAAGTTCGATCAATACTTTTCCAGGTGTGAGTACGTCGTAGGTGTGAATAGGATGGAATAATAAAATATTTTTTAGGTATTTATGTTTATATATGTTTTGCTTTCAACTAGATACAAGTTATACTAACTAATAGAGAGAAAGAAGTATATATTCAGTCATAATTAGCTCACGGTCATTTTTTTAATAAACACATATAAGAAGCATAGGTAGTATATAAAACAAATATTTAAATTGCAAATGGAAATGCTTGTTTCATACTTACTTAGATGTATAAACAAAATTTTAAAATTTAAATGAACCCAATGTTTCTAATAAACTAATTACAAAAATAAATTATTCTAATAATTTCCAAAGGTCATATATGGAAAAATTTTAAAGATGGATATGAAACTTGTTTAGAAACTGTCTTATCCACTTGCAAGCACTTCTTCAAATATTTTAGATATATGTTGTTAATGACAAAACATTTAGAAATCAATTGTAAAAATGTAGACAAAACCAGAATTTAAAACAAAACAAATTCCAGTTTCAAAAGAACAATTAATTTTAAAAACCAAACAGTACTTACCTCAAACAATAAGATAAAAGTCAGGAGTAAACGTCATAGAAGTAAATTAAAAAAGAATTTTCTAATTGCCTTGTGGAAAGGTTTGTCCAAAAAAAATATTGAGACAACTTTAAATTGGCAAAAGAAGAAAGGTCAAAGTAGCAAAATAAAAACTAAGCAACTTGGATGTGAACAAAATGGCAAAAATAAATGAGTGAATTCACACAAAATAATGAAAACATTCTGAATCGACCTTCCTACAGCTGAAAGTTAATCATACATACTCTTCACACTAATTGGATCAAGGCATCCAAAACAAAAAAAAACTCATAGTGATTGTTTAATATGCCTGTGAGGCACATAAGGACGGTTTAGGATTGACCACGGAGCAATTAATGATCAAGATAGGAGGTGTTTCTTTTTTATTTCAACGTACTATATCCATTGATGTAAACATTCGTTTCAGTAACACAGTAGTATTCTGATATTATAGTATACCAAATACCAAAAGTGTTGTTTTTTACTGATTGGGCTAACATTATTATGTAAAAATATCACTGAGATAGTGGCCATACTTTTCTTTTGATTATTACCTAAGATAAATAAACACTCAATACAAAATTTTTCAATTCATATATATTCAAGGTTTTTCCGCTAGTCGGTACTAGTGGAAAACTAATCCTCTAAATTTAAGTTGCTGTTCATATGTTCATTGAGTGAATAATATGTAGACATCACTGAATGTCTTAAATTTCTGACAGATTCAAATGTTTCAAAGCAATTCATTTATTCTCAAGTAAATCATCTGATTACAGGTAATTAAACAAAAACCAAAAACGATTACAATTCATTGTTTTTTGAAATATTTAAATCATCGCACATTTTTTTTGTTTCCCGTAGCTTGATATGCATAAGCCTGCTAAAACTAATCAAATTAAAAATGCTTTTTTTCTGTCTTATTTATTTATTTTTATTACGGTTCTTTTGTTACGAAAATTTATAACACTGCATTTCAATACACATCCTAGAGCTTCCTTAAGTATACGTTTTTGTTACTTCCTTAACTATACATTTTTTAATGTACAGCTCAAAGCACCCAATTTGCCATCTGTAATACTTCACTGCTCCTTTTGTTCTTAATCTGTCAGCATCCGCATTTTTAAAATGTTCCCTGATGGATAAATGGCTCTTTTCTCAAACTACTTTGTTAATTTAACCTTACCTAAACAAAATATTGTGTTAGTAAAATATTTTGAGATGACACTAACTGTCATCTTAGAATCCTAAGATGATGAAGTTCTGTAATTATATTTTTGGCGTGATTAGGAAATTCAACATTATCTCCTTAGATGTAGTTACTACCAACTTTTGCAGCTTCATCATCTTAATCATTCGTTGTTTGATTTAGTATATACAATGGTTTCTGTTGTCCAATGTTTCCTATCCTGATCCCTCCTCTCTTCTTGCGCTATCATAAATATTTCAAAACAGCATAATTTTATAAAATCAAGTCATAATAATTACAGAAAAAACTAGTTCGGGAAAGAATTGCAATCTCCAGAGCACTAAACATTTACTAGTACATCTCAACCTCGCTTTGCATTACGCGGATTTTGCAATAAATATTAAATGGACTATACAACATATGTTAAAATGAGTGCTTTTTTTTAAATGACTTCAAAATTAGTATAACCTATTAAAGGGTTTGAATAGGATGGGGTCTGTTTAAGTTATTTTTAGCTAATTTTTTCACAATAATTTCTACCAACTATTAAAGACACTAATACACTCTTGCTATAGAGTGTCATTATCTCTGGATAAATTAACGGTGATGATGGCAAAGTCTTTTTATTAGTCATGATTCCTAGTTTACCTTTTCTCCCTGACTTTATGCCCAATAAAATTAAAAATACATAAAATTATGGTTAATACGCGCCATCCAAAGTAATTATGCATTTATAATAACTCTTTAAGAAGAAGTTTGGTCGTCAAACGTGTAAGTCGTGGTAACTATTCTTTATTTGGTAGTCAACTCTAAGAAAACATATCCATATAAAACATCATAGATGTACCATATTTCACCTAAAAATGTTAAACATTATTATTTTTTTATCTCAGTTCAGCTCGAAAGTCCTATTTCACATCACATCGTTATAGCAACTTGAATTCAGCCAACATACGTGTCATTATCAGATTGTCACTCAAGATAAAAGCCAATAATAACACTAAAACTGTGCTTCTAATGCAAGCAGTAAGAGAAGAATTATATATTATTTTGTGAATTAAAACATTTACTTGAAAAATTTTCATCTGTTTTAATAAATTTCTAAATAGTCAAAAGTGAATTTTATGCACAATAAATATAAAAAAGCAATTTTTTGCATGTTTGACAAGCATTCATAATTTTAAATAATATTAGGGTGTGAAAGTAATTTACATTTCCAAATTTTTGTCTGTGTTTTTGCATTTGATACGCATTTATAAAACGAAAATCTTCCTTGACAAACCTTGGAAGAAAGTCCGATTCACGTTTAAAAGTAAAATATAATACAGATAATCATTTTACATCATATTTATATGAAAATCATAAATAGTAATCAATATTGACAACGTCAGGTATTTACTGTATTTATCTGATAAAAATGTTTACAGCTGCTGAACTGCACTCCAAATTGGAAGATTTGTGTCAACTCTTGTCTGTACCTGGTATTGCTGAATTCAAGACCGCTCGCCTTCTTACTGTGAATGTATCAACTTTCCTTCAATTTTTAAGTTTTCTTGCCACAAATTTCATTGTGATGTTTCAATTTTATTTCATAAAAAATAAATCTACATAATTAAGTTTAAAATGAGTTAAGTTTCCAAATATTTTTCTGTTCATATTTTGTTAGATTACCAAAATCCGATTGTATTGTTGTACAACAAAATGAAAAATTTGAATTTGTATAGCATGGTGCGGTGTACATTCATGACTTTTCATGCTCGTTCTTATAAGCAACTTTACATACTTGTGTAAATGTTGATTAAATAATACATAAATAAATTAAAATAATATTAAGTTTATATTCTACTGCATCACTATTGAAAATTTTTCCGCAAAATTATGTTTTTATTACTGGCCAAAATTGCAATATTATTTATTTAATATTATAACTAAACAAAAACCCATATTTTCCTAAGTTGTAGACTAAAAGCAGACTTTTAAAAATAATTTTTGCTTTAATTGTAATATTAGTATTTAAATCTAAAAGGGTTATTTAATTATATTAACAATATCGATGACAATTATAATATGAGAAAATATCACGCTTAAAATGAAAAAGTGTATTATTCTAAGTAGATGAAGCAATGACCACTGCAAATGAACGAGTCGTTTTGTTTTCCTTTCGATATCTTTAAAGAATATTGAATATATTTGACGTTAATTTTGTAGAAATTCATTATTCACAATTAAATGAAACTACGTGATGTAGTATTATTTCTACTTTCTTTAATTTCTTTACCACGACCTAGGTTTCGTTGTATTACAACATCTTCAGGTGGGATATTATCTTTGCTAATATCCCACCTGAAGATGTTGTACTACAACGAAACCTAGGTCGTGGTAAAGAAATTAAAGATAGTAGAAATAATACTACATCACGTAGTTTCATTTAATTGTGATCTTTAAAGAAATTATGTACAAACTTTTTTGCACATGTGAGTGTGTTTTCAAGTATATTCACTTATTGTGTTTCCTGAAAGGTATTCTATACAGTTGACAAATGGATCAATAAATATTGAAAAATACATTTACGATAAATAATAATAAATATTATATGTCCTTCAAGCCAGTGAATCAAGAATTATAAGCTGTTGAATAATTTCATAAACCGTAATGGGCAAATGAATAATATGTCTAAAGAGATTTTGAAACTAAATGACAACTGTAGTATGACAGAATTACACACTTAAAATAAAAAAGTGTGTTTTTCTAAGTAGATGAAGCAGAGGCCACTTCAAATAAACGAGGCGTTTTGTTTTCTTTTCGATATTTTTAAATAAATTATGTGCAATCTTTTTTGCGCATGCAAATATGTTTGCAGGTACATTCACTTATTGAATTACCTGAAGGCTTTTCTACACAGTGTACAAATGGATTAATAAATATTTAAAAATACATTTACAATAAATAATAAGAAACTGTCCTTCAAGCCAGTGAATCAGGAATCATATGCTGTTGAGTAATTTCATAATCCACAATGGACAAATTAATAACAAGTTTAGAGATATTTTGGAACTAAATGAAATATATACATGCTTGACTTTCCATTAAAATCTTTCTCCAAAATAGCATATCGTCAAAATTTTAGCTGATGCCATGTTTCCTCGATGATGTAGAGTCTATTGATCGGAGTGCGAGCTTATGTAGGAACGATATGGAATATAGGGTGAATTATTTTGCCCATAAAATTTATAACCTATTTAATAAATACGCACCTTAAAGGGATTAAAATTGAAGAAAAGGCCACTTCCTGCTTAAGTGTTTAATATAGAAACAGGAAAATTCCAAATCTATACATAAAATAGATCATACACCTTTTTCCCTGAGAAATCTATACAGTACTATGAAACAAGGTATCGCAAATGTGGGAAAATGTAAAAAGTATCGCTTTAGAAAAAAAAATTAACGAGTATATATCATCTGGTATTTGGAAATTGCGAGGTACTCCAGGTATTAGTAAACTACAAGAGACAACGCACATATAGAAGTAATGATCTCAACATTTTCTTGCAACTCTCACCTGTCGTGTTAGATATTATATTGAGGACAGAAATTCTGAACGCTGCAGTGTCTGCCCTATTCAGTTTGATAATGGAGAGGTTATTTCGGAAATTTTAGTATGGAAGTAAAAAAGAATCCTGTCGAAATTAAATTATTAATGATATAAAAAAGTAATCAATAAATTGTTGAATCTGTTGCACAAAACCGCAATCAGAAAGTATGCAATATATTTTCATGGGTAAGTGGATAGAAAATGACTCTTTGGCTTCGATAGCATTGTTTGTAAACAAAACTTTATGATATTTGATATTATTTGAACAGCAATGGTGCTGCTTTGTTGACATTAAATAAAATATGAATAAAAAAATGTACGTCTTCACATTTAGACTGCTTTTTATTATTTAATATTTAAATATAAATATTCTACAAGCAGTAAAAATTAACATACCTATTATTCCAAATAAACATGTAGTACCCAGTTGAGATAAGAAAGATTATAATGATAAAAAGGAAAGTCAGCAAGAAATGGCAAAAAACTAGTTATCAGGGCAACAGAGTAGTATTCAATGAGCTAGTAATCTTTTTAAAAAAAATTGGAGAAACCAAAAGCGTACACACCATTTCTTAATTCAATATAGCTTAAAGAGTTGTGCAAATATAAATTTAGCAGTAAAAAACGCCAGGGTCAACCTATAGTTACATTTGAAATATTTTAAAACAATTGTTGAATCTAGCTCTGGAAAAGTCACAATTTATTATAAATGTATGTGTTAAATTTTGACATGTTCAAAAATCCTGGAAAATTTCCGATGTAATTGTTGTACACAAATCCGGAAAACCGCTTACAGCAGCGACATCCCACCAACCAATACCACTACTTCCTATTATGTCAAAGATCTTTCAGAAAGGTAAATGCTCTTGATTTACCAATTTTGATTTAGAATTACCTACTCAACAATAGATTAGGTAAATAGAATCACAACCAAGATAGAAAATACATTTGAAGGGGAAAAGGTGTGCACCGCATTGTTCCTGAACGTAGGATAGGCATTTGATAAAGTCTGGTATGAATCATCTTTACTTAATATGTACTTCCTGACTGAATACTTTCCATATCTACTGCATAATGATGTTTATAAATTACTCAATGTAAAATTAAAGTATATTACATTTATCATCGTTTTACGAATTACGAAAAATGATGACATCAAGTATACACACGCGCATATGTATGCATCTGTGTTTGTTTACATATAAATATATACATATATATATATATATATATATATATATATATACATTTATATGTGTGGTTGTGTGTGTGTGTAAGTGCGTGCGTGCGTACGAACATGTGTGCGTGCGTGTGTGCATGCGTGTGTTTGTCTGTGTGTTTGTGTGGAAAACAAAAGAGAAAACATTTTACTTGCAAGTATAATTCAATTATTGAAATGAAAAAAACATGTTTAAGTTTTATGTCAGATAACATTTATATTTATGATTTATTGCCTATTTATTGCACAAACAGATCTGAACACAATTACTGTTGTTGTGATCTGTTTGTGCAATAAATAAGATTACTACAATAGAATTCAAAGAATGCATTTCACAAGAAAACACTACACACATACATTTTCATTCTCCACCTTGTTAGATCAACGCACAGATACAAATTTTGTATTGATTTTGCACAGTTTTAAAAGCAGCAACTTTACTTCGGGTACCTCATAAAACTATAAAGTATAGACACCGTATTGTCGTTACGTATATTCTACTACAACCAACCATTATCATCTAGTTGAAATCAGTGACGTTTTACGTAAGGAAACTCCATATTACCATTTAAGACTAATTATAAGATATTGTATCTATTATTTAACCTACATATAATCCTTTTGAATAATTTCTGCAACAGAAATATAATTCTGGAACAGTATAATTTCTGGAACAGAATACTTGTAATATTTCCGTTTTACGAAATAAATAAAACTGAAAAATAAATCACAAATTTTGTCAATTAAAATGAATATTGTGAAACTGAGCTAGAACTATGACGTATGTGGTAGAGACACTCAGGTAGCTAAGGACTAATTGACGATCCAAAGTGAAGAAGCCAAACACCGTGAATTGTGGCAGAGGATCCATCAGCTTAATTAATTTCTGTAGTACAAAGCGATCATGCCCATCTGAAAGAGATAAGAGATGTTATTCCAATCCAAGTGTTATCGAAGATTATTTTAAAATAAGATTAATATGTGGTTTTAGCATGATGGACCTCCTTCACACTCCAGTAATGGATGGCAAACAATAGTTTCTTGTGCTTAGCTTTTCCCTTTGCTGTGCCTTTTGATACGTTGGAAGTAATGAAAGCAAGAATCGAAGAAGCGTTTGTTAAATTAAAGTAACACTGAAGAGTTTGGTTGCTATCCATACATCGATCTATGAATGACTATTTCCAGAATTATTATTTGGAAATATTATCATTATGTGTATATATATTTATATATTATTTTTTTATTTATTTCGACTTTTTAATTTTTCGGTCAATGAATAGTAAAATTTTATTGTTGTCAAGATATCCTTCGCTAATTAAATTTAAAAAAAAAACAATATTCACAAACTTTAGTTTTTGAATAAGTAACATAAATAACATTATAAAATAATTTTTAAGAAAATTTATACATACTGACCGTATTTCTGCAATGCCAAAAGACGACTAGTGATCGTCCGGATGTTGAAAGCCTCTTTTTGGACATTACTAGAGTAAAAACATACGATGCAGATGAAAATGAATTTTAACATGCTCTCAATCATTACAATAGACAACAATCCTCCTCCATTGGTCTGGAAATAAATATAACAAAATAATTTGTGTAAAATGAATGGAAGATATTGATAATGATAATTCCTACTGAATATTATTTCTGAAGCCTTAAATATGAAAAGAGTCCTTTTGTAAGGTTTTGGGAGTAAAAGTTTAAAATATTACTAAAATATATGAAAAAATTATTCGTTTCCCCTCAAAAATAGAGATTGGGAACAGAAAACAATGAAAGAAAGCAATTCAAAAAATTCCTATTTGTGAGGATAAAGGTTTATATAGGTGAAGGTTTTTTGTTTAAGGTTTTGGTACAAATAAAATAAGGTAATATTATTGTGAACTGGAAAAAACAATGTAAGAAACAAAACCATGTATTCACATTCACCATACAAATAATTAGATATCTCTTGTTTCTGTTGAAAGATTTCTTCTTAAAATCATAAAACTCTCTTTCCTTTTAAGTTAACTACAATATTTCCCTTGGTTTGTTCATCAACTTCATTATCAAAGAGTGATAAGATGGCAGTTTTTTCTGACAAGTACCAAAGGTAACTAAACTTGCTCAAGGCTGCTTTGGACAACAGTTTATCAATAATTTCAAATACTTTTTAATGATACTAAATCTTTAAAAAGCACAAATCTTGATTTGGTGCCTTTACTGCCAGACTGTATCCAAGCCAGAGTTTCACATATATCTGCACTGAATAAACAAACGTCTTATAGTGCTTGTTTATCCTTGGCGCTCATTTCAAACTGGGATTGCGGCACATATATTTTTGAAGAGCTAATAGCTCTAACTTCTTCCATGTTGTGTGACGAAATCGGTGTATGTTTCTGTAGCAGTAAGATAAATGTTTTCTAGTTTTTTCTAAAATTTTTGAACAGTGGAATATGAGGGCTGCTTATAACTTGGTGGATTTTTGTTTCAAATACATATTTTAAGACCAGATCTTAAACATGATGGCGATAAGCGAAGAGTAGCAATTCTCGTTTTAGTTTTTGTATGAAAAGTACACAAGCTCCATTCAACCATTATAAGTGTTAGATGGAATTGTGTCACAGCACATTATTTGTACTTTGTTATTGAGATTACAATCGTAGATTGTGTTTGATACAGCTTTAGCTTGATCTTGGCCTGAAGAACTCTCCAGTGTTTGTATAGCAAGAAATTGTTCCTTCTTTCCAAAGGAAATAAGAATTGGCAAGCATTCTTCTTTAGAACTTCCCACGTCCAGTGCAAGTAATAATTTTCCATCCAAATGAAGAGTAATTACTTCAAGCATATTATTCTGCAAATCGGATTTTATGGATTCCGCTTTATCTTCTCTACTCTGTGTATGGATGCGTTGATAGAAGATTTGTTGGTTGGGAAATCATCACAGCTAAAACCTATTACTTATACTAGAGCCTGAAATAACTGAATAAACTGAATCCCTTGTGCTTAATTGACTGTCTAAAGCTGCAACTAACTTAGATGTCATAAAGTATTTCCTTCCTTTTATTGTATTAGGTTCAGAACTTACGGATTGAGATCTCGGTGGCAAAGGTTCAGTGCAGGTAGGTTGATCGTGTTGTTCTTGAGGTTGTATAGAGTCTTATGTAGTAAGAGATGACAATAAACTCTCAGAACACATTTGCTTGAGTCTTTTTTCTCTGTCTTGTCCTTTCTTCTTTCCTGGCTATCTTTTTGTCTACACCCGATCAACATCCTGGATGCCCTGATTCTCTTTGTTCTTGCAAATATATTTTATCTTCCTCTATTTTTATTCATTCCAAAGTATTAATGTGTGCTATATTGAATAAATTATATAAATTATTTTGAAAGTCCAATTTACGGTGTTTATAAAAACCTTGCATTTCCTTGGAATTTTTTTACAACTATTTCCAAGCTCTATAGAGGTCCAAAAGTTTCTCCATACAGTTACGTATAGTTCTCGTAGGTATTCTAGCTTTGCCCCAGAATAAAATACACAATACCAATAAGATTTGCAGTTTCACTAATAGTCAATTTAATATTAAGCAAGAACTTAATAGTAAGACGGTAACTTTGCAACCGTTATTTGATAATTTACGTCATCGACCAAGAAAACACTTTTTTATTGCATCTTACTACTTTTAAAACAATACGTGTTAATTATCCGACCATCCGTGAAGAACTGACAAAATACCATGAGCATGCGACGCTTCTTCCCGTGAACCTTGTATGAACATGTTTCGATACAAGTCGGCAGGGTTGCAGTGCTCCAAATAAGGTAAAAATTTATTTCCGAACGTTTTAAGGGCCAATGAAAAAAACTGGAACCTATACGTTAGAAAACAAAACTTTCAAAAATAAGAAACACCCTAATATATATACATACACACACACACATACACACACAAACAAACACACACACACATACACACACACACACACACACACACACATATATATATATATATATATATATATATATATATATATATGTATTACCGTAGAAATAAAACTGAGTGGCAGATTTTTATTACATTCAAGAAAAAATTAATGTTTCAATATGTAAATAATAAGAGAGTGTTGTACTTTTATCATTGCAATCTATAATGCCCGAAACATTATTAAATGGAAATGTGGTACGTGTGGATATTTATGAAAGTGAGATTATTAAAAAAAATTAGATTATCGGGTATTCATGGTAGCACATTGCCAAATAAAAGAAAATAATACATAAAACTTTTTCTTAATTTATATAACAGTTATGCAATATAATGTATTGAATATATTTGGCTTTAATTTTGTAGAAATTCATTATTATTATTAAAATTAAATGAAACTACGTGATGTAATATTATTTCTACTTTCTTTAATTTCTTTACCACGACCTAGGTTTCGTTGTATTACAACATCTTCAGTTGGGATATTAGCAAAAATCGTTGCTAATATCCCACCTATTAGTAGAAATAATACTACATCACGTAGTTTCATTTAATTGTCAATATAATGTAATTGAAACTTTAATATAATTGAAATCACTTTAAATTAATTAAGTCTGATGTGTATTGAATTAGAATTACGGTCATTTAAAACTATACTGCTACTTAAAATTTGATCTTTAAGAAAAATCCTTTTGCAATATTAAAAATTGTATAGACGTTCCCATAATTTACTCTTATCATTCCTCTATGTGAGTAGCAGAATGGAATAATGACTGGATCTATTGTGCACACGTTAGATAATAAATCCAGGTGTACTGACCAGAACTATCAGTTTCTAATCATAAGTTTATTTCAACTTATGAGATAACAATTCTAGAAAAAAGGATGTCTCGTGGATAGAGCTTTTATGCAGTTACAATTATGGTCATATACCTTATGATCATTCAAAGACTTTAACAGTGGCATTGGATTAACTTAACCGATGGTGCATCCAAATTCTTAGTTTTATGTATTGAGAATTAACCCTCCATATTTATATTAAAGCTGTGTGTGTCCACAATTTTCAAGTGTTAATTGCAAACCAAATCCCAATTACGAGTTAATCAATAATATAATGTGTAAGAATATTAAAAAAGGTCTTACCGGGTTTGCAATGTACTCCAACAACTGGTTTAATAATACTAAAGTGTGAAGAAACGTCACCGTAAAGTAAACGAAAAGCTGAAATAAAGATATCAAAAGATTAAACAAGATGCAGTCTAGTGTTGTACACCTACATCTTCTAGCCATTTCCTTAAGCAAATAAATGTAATTAAATTAATGTTGTACTTATTTGGAAATATATATTTTTGGCGTTTAAAGTCAAAAGTATGATGACAGAGAGTTATGAGAAGTTTACTTTGAGCTTATTGAAAAACTATAACCATGAATCTAAATCTAATAGAAACATTGCTACAATTATGGAGAGATCTATGAATAAGTTGCGCTTGTGAAAAGCGTACTTGCACAATATACTAAATAATGAGAAATATTATTATTATAACACTTGTAAACTGTTCAATAGAAACACCATGAAAATATAAATGTCTAAATACGAACGGAAACCTCGTAGCACGTATTCTGCCACAAGTAAAAGATTTGCTTTAATTAAAGCACTAAACTAAAGGTAAAATTAATTTATTGTTTAAGGTTATTTATTTAAACTTTCACACTTACCTGAACAGCAAACAGTGAATTTAGAATTTTACATCCATTCACCAATTTATAGCATACGTTGTACAAATCAATGATTTTGATATCCAGATGTGTCCCGGAAGAGGTTTGCCTAACATTTAAATCCACAGAAGATCCTTGGATACTTTCAGATGACTTTTGTACACTTAACTGTTGCATATAATTCTGAACTAACAAATAACGTAGGTTTATTGTACGAACAATTTGTATATAGATGCAAAGATCTGTGTGCAGCAGATATACAAAAGAAATATCAAACAAATTATACCAATAATAATACGTGGTACCAGTGAAATAATACGGATAAATGTTAATAAAAACAGCTAAAATTATTATGAGAAGGCAAATGATCTTATTATATGTCTTCATGTCAATATGTATATTTGGTTTATGGTCGACACGTAACTTCAGATCTATTTCTTGCAATTTGCAGTAAAATTTGGTAAAATTGTTTTGATCGAGAAAAGTTATTTTTACTATTTGAACAATAAAATATGACCAAAAAATATTTCTAAAAATTACACGTGGTAACACTTCATAATGCCAATTGTTGGCAAAATAATAAAATTTGATTCCACAAAAAAGTGATATTAAAAACAAACAGTACAGTTTGTAATAAAATTCATAGCGGTCAAAACTAATTAAAGATTTTCTTTTGATGCCAAATATGGCTTGAATAACAGTAAAAGGCTTGAGGCCATTTTTCAGAGAGTATATCTCATCAAACACCATGTTTTCAAATGAAGAATTTAAACAAGGCTGTGAGCAAAGTATGGAATCAGAAATCGATAATACTGACGTGTTTCCAACTTTTTGATATCATCATTTACTAGTTTACTTTAACATAGTGTGATGATTAATCGAAAACAGTATCCCCCCGTTAACACATCCATCTTCTCCCTCCCTCCCATTCCCCCTGCCCTTCCACCACCCCCATTGATAATCAAGAAATTGGGTTACTCAAGTAGTTCAAGTTCGTTATTATTTTAATTTGAATAAATAAAATGTTGTAATACGATCTAATGTTTTTATTGTTGACGAGAAGTTAAACGTAACTCTGCAGATTGCATTTTTGTAAAAAATGAGTCAAATGAAATGATTTTAATGCAAATATTGTTTACACGCATCAATATATATATGGACGGAAGATATTATTACTGTGTATACACACAATAAATCATAACTCCCCCTCAGCTCGCATTATCCAAAGCATTCAGTTTGGGTCTTATTTAAATATATGAATTAACTTGAATAAATTATATTTAGTAGCTAGAACTGAATACTTTGTGTTGTGGTACTTGTCGATTTTCACCCATTCCACGTTGTCAATTAATTAATTTATATAAAAAATTCCCCCCTCTATGTTATCAAAATGACTTCTTTACCTTCGGCCATAATTTTAAATCCATTTGTTCATTAGTGTATATTTCACTTTGATTTTTCATCTGAAAGACAAAGATGAATTATATAATCATATATAATATGAGATGAATGAAAATCTGTTAATATTGCTACAATGACATTAAAAGATCAAATCTTGAGGGGAAATAAGAAAATTTTAATTTTTTAAAGGGCTTTGGAATTCAGATAATAAGTGTAAGATATTTTTTTAGTATTCTGGTATATTAATAATAATTATAGTTAGATACAGCAAATATTACTAGAAACATTGAAAATTATGGATAATGATCTATTCTTCGTAGAATCAAATATCATTCAAAGCAGTTTATTGGATACAGAATATATCGATGATAAGATTGGTATAATAGCAAAATAGTTCTTTATAGATTATATTTTATCCATAGAAACAGATGAACATAAAAACAATTTTATATTTAGCTGTTATATTTAAAGAAAAAATGTGTTTCATTTGGAAATACGCTCACAAATTTAACCAAGACTTGCACACATCCAGTAATACAATACCTACTTCAGGTATCACGCTTGTTGATTTCATTTTATACTTAGTGATGTGAATTAAACAGACTTTCAGTGTAAAATGTTCAAACATTTTTGGAAAACAAATGAATATAAGGAAGGCAGCATAAAATTGATAGACGTTATGATGCAAGTAGATCTTACTCGTAGCAAACAATTTTTATCTCGTAGGTGTTTCAAATTCTACATAAATTGTTTAGGAAGGTTCCCCGGCAAAAGTAAATTCTTTATGTTCATTCAAAACATACACAATTATCGAGATCATAATTGAAGTGGCGGAAGCTTTATTCCAGACTTTGCTTAATGATATCTTGTGCTGTCTTCTGTTTTCTGTGAATAATATCCTTAAGAATCAATCAATTAAATAACATGACACAAATGCTAACACGCAATACGAGCGCTCTGTACACAATTAGGCTAATATAAACATTTAAGAAATTAAATGAAACTACGTGATGTAGTATTATTGACAAAAGTCTTTGCTAATATCCCTCCTGAAGATGTTGTAATACAACGAAACCTAGGTCATAATAAAGAAATTAAAAAAAGTAGAAATAATACTACATCACGTAGTTTCATTTAATTGTGAACAATGAATTTCTACAAAATTAACGCCAAATATATTTAATAAACATTTAAGTTTAAATGGTATTCCTATTACACTATTCATAAATATTTACATTATTTTTTACCATAAGAACAAAGAGCTCCGAACTTTGGGTCAATTATAAGATTATGGATCATTGCTAGTTTTCTGATAAACTTCTAGTAAGATTTTTTTTCATAAGTTTGGCTCAGAAATTGATTGAGGGCGTGATTTTTCATACATTTTCAAGTACATATTTAGGAGCATCTTATGTTAAGTTCTGAAAAAAAAATTTGATATCCTTAAAATTTTCTTTCATGTCATTTCTCACACGATGTTTGATGTAAAAATAATTTTCCATATTTTTATTTGCCCTCTGTAAATCTGCTGTCCAAATATTTTTGAATATTAATTTCTGATATATCGATATGTCTTTTCACCCTGTGAAAGTTTCTTCATCAAAGATTTTGTGAGAAAAGCAGCTGTGCTAGAAGGACAGATGAACAGACATGTAAGGGGTTTCCAACTAATGCATATTCACATATCCATATTTATATACCCATACAATTTTTTAATCACATTTTATTTCACATAAACAAATAATCCACAGTGCTCACCTAATTTTCACGCACTTGCGCGGATCTATGTTACATCACAAGATGCGCCAAGTCTGGATATTGTTCTATTTCCTTAAATATTTCAGGAATTCAGTCATGGAGTTGCTTGACATAATAAAATTTAACATTAGTTAACATGAAGTTAATACGAATTGTTCTATATTTAGTATATTTTATTAATTATTATTTAATTTATAATTACAAAACAATATATTTGTCCATTTCGTGCTTAAATATGTCGAAAGTGGTAAAATAGCATATGGGCTAATTTACCACTTTATAAAAATAGTATATGGAAGAATAATATACTTTTTTTACACCCAGTTATGTAATAAAATTTAAGGAATATAAAGAGATTGAACATTTACTACATGCAATATATAATGGTGAACTTGAATTTAAGTTGGCCTCCATTGTGAAAATAATGAATGCGATGTGAAATTTTTTATCGGCATATTAATAACTTGTGAAATCTACAGCACGATGATGTTTTACTTGGAAAAGATGGTCGAAACAACTGGCAGCGTTCTAAGCAGTGAGTGATTATAAACATTTAGGAAAATGCTGCTTGCTAGAGTGTTGTATAGGAGTTTTGCTTACAAAGGAAATATACGGGGTGCGCATTTTCTACGATTTCAACTGTAAATAACATTACCTCACATTTCGCCTATCATTCTGTCTCTACCTTCCATGATGGGCCAGGCTTTCCTTCTCCCTTGAGCAGCCATAAACTTTAAGCTGTTAAGATTTTCTAGGTTGATACCAGATACTACAAAGTGTGATATTTAACATTTCTTAAATTATTCTAAATTTCAACACTTGTCGTTTATTATATTGAAATAAGAATTTTTTTTTGTTAACATTCATTCTAGCATTAATACAAATAAAAAGGTCTTTCTTTTTTATAAATGTGATCCCAAAGTTAATACATGAAAGTCGAATATGAAAACAGCATTAAATAGTTTTATTCAAATTGAACGAAGAATCACCGTTTATAATTATTTATATGCTGCAATATATCAATTTCATTTCTGCTTTCTTTTGGTATGGAAAAAATGGTCGTGGTCATATTTTCAATGTTACTAGTTGGATAAGTAAGGTATATTACCTGCAACAGGCATATTTATATCTACTAAAGCGATATATTGATCCTTTGTTGTTCTAATTGCTCATAAAATTATTTCTCCGTATCGGTGTGATGATGAGAAAAGAATAGTTTTTCATTTATTGAATTTTATAAAGTGCACTGGAGGAATTTTTATCAAAATTCCTTTTTATCCAGAAAATAAGAGATAAAATTTTTTAAAATACTTCAAAATAATAATGTAATTCGTATCTAAATTAAACAATGAATTATTTTAACTTAAGTAAAGTATTACGTTACTCACTGTATAGTCAAAGCATTGTTTCGGAATAATCGTTGATAAATACATGACTCTTGTGTGTCAGAAAGTGAGTTTTACAATGCTTTAAAGCTTGAAAGAAGAAACGCAAAAGTTGAAAGAAGTAAGCTGGAACATACTGTAATTAAAAAAATGATATTTTCAACAAAAAAATAAAGTTACAATAGCACCATTTAAGCATAAAGGTTCAGGCGTTTATGAATCAAATTGAAATGATCTTAACGGTACTTGCTGATTTATTGCTGAGCTGCGGGTTTTGTCATTTTCTCTGCTGATAATGATTCTAATCTTGTTGTAATTATAATCCTGCTATATCTGTCAATATAACTGATTATAATCATGTCATAATTTGAATTTGTTTTGAAGACACACACTGGTTTGCTTATTTACAAGTTAACAAAGAAAGCTATTATTTAATTGATGAAAATAATCGGCTCAAGTCAATATTCGTGTTTGTCTCTCAAAGTCCTTGAACATGCTTTACGATTACACAAATAAAAGATGACATTTTGTCGATCTGTGTTGTGTCGGTGTATATTTTTGATTAGTCCACTCCATTAGTCAATGACCACAATATCACCTTCACATATAAATACTCAAATATATTTCTATACTTTATTAGCGGAAATATTATTTTGGACTGAAATTATAATTAAAAATGTTTAAATACTTTCATCTACAGTAAAAGAATATTTTAAAAACAGCATAATGTATCAATATATATAGGAGTAAAATGAATTTGCGTAGATATATTTAATCAATATGATGATATATTAAAATAAAAAAATATTTTATTTTGCCAATTATTGAGTATGAATGCAGAAAAATATAATGTCATATTTGTTGACTTTTATTGCGAAACTAGGTATTTAATTAAGACAAACCATGTGCTTAAAAAGCGAGTAGATGAGTTTATTTGTTGTGCAAATTTGCATCCCTCTACTTGAGAGTAAGAAGACCAAAATGAAGATATAATAGCTGTATATAATTGAAAGAACTGAAAAGAAAGTAGAAAGCATGAAGATATAAACGAAAGGAAAGTTAAAGCGCCCTAAGACAAAGTTTTCCGTTTGGAGCTCTTTCAAACCGATGGATAATAAACCAACGGAGTGAGTAAAGTGTGCGTTAAATTTATTTTTTAGTACAAATCAAATTATATAAATACTTAATTATATATAAAATAATTATCAGGAAATAGACCTTCATCTGGCTTTCTTTGTTTATTTGGTATCGGAGATATTTTTAACATGAAGAAGATTATTTTGAACCTGACTTGGTTTTGGCTAATAAACTGTATGCAATACATGATTCAGTGTGAAAATTAATGATTTCTTATCCAGTTTTTTTTTTATTAATATTAATTACATAACAAACTTTTCAGTAATAGACTCGATGTAAAGTTTTGCGTTGGGTATAAATTGAGTTTAGAGTCAAAATTTGTTTCATTTCAAGAAGGAAGAATTTTTTGATTTTTTGTAATCTGCAAATTCTGCATCTACGTTTAATTGCTTAAGAATGTTATTGAGAAGTAAGTTTGTTTTTCTGTTCCTTTTTTTAAGGTCTGATAAATATGGTATACCTGGTGGACATGAAGCTGTCACCATCGTGCTGTCAGACGTGCATCAGCTATATAGTAGGTATATTTTTAGAACATGAACAACTATTTACGCCAAGAGTGTTGAAGAGAGCCGAACACATTTCTGAGTTAAAACGTTAAATAATTATGGCTATATTCGAAAACCTTGTGAATAATTGCAGACGACATGAAAAGCTATAAAGTAGTTTGACAGTATATACCATTAACTAAGAAATAGTGTCTTTCATTACTCATTTCCAATTGATGATTGGTCACATGAAGATTGCAGCCAATATTTAAGATACTTAATTACAAGCATTCTCTATAGGTTTCTACAGTGACATAATGAATCATTGTATTTATACACTATTTTACCCCTGCCATGTAAGGGGTACAGCTAACCTAAGCCCTATCATTCTGCTAAGTCAGAATTCCACTTAATCAATAATCCTCACGCATCTCCTATACTTAATCGATAATAATGATCACGATCTGCTCACAACACCGAGTTCTCCAGTCAATCGATTCCAAGCTCCCATCCAGAATGGTTGGCTGTTAATTCATACTAAAATAAATCATTGTGATAAATTAA
Source organism: Druceiella hillmani (assembly GCA_039881145.1). Taxonomy (NCBI): domain Eukaryota; kingdom Metazoa; phylum Arthropoda; class Insecta; order Lepidoptera; family Hepialidae; genus Druceiella; species Druceiella hillmani. Next base: position 37,652,344 of record JAYKKI010000019.1, read on the forward strand.
ATATATTATTTTTTAAAAACCCTATTTACGAAATTGTATAACTTAAATTGGTGTAGCGTAAAAGAATCAGTAAGATCCATGGTTTTTCAACGGCATAATAATCTTCAGTTCTAATATCCAAACTCCCTATCCAATGAATTTATTTATGATTCCTGATAACGACACTACGTAACTTGTGCTACGCTGCAAACTGAAATTGATATCATCACAGTGCGAAATTCACACCGTCTCCATTGTTGCGTTCTATGAAGCGAATCATCAATACTTCAGCTCATCCTACTTCAAACATTATCCTAAACAACACTGGCAACATACAATGTTCCTAAAGACAAGTTTACTCATCGTGTTCTGTAAGTTACTCATCTCTTTTTTTTCTACATAGTGTTTTGTGCAAGAATCCAACTCTCTAATCTCTATATTTTAAGTGAAAGTGTTATTTTAACTATAAAATAATTATGCATAATTCATTGACCTCTTATACCGCATAAGTCTACTACCAACTGTATTGCCATATCCCAGAACCTTATCAATTGTTGATATAAACAACTCTTGTTTAACATAGCCATAACAAAGTCGCTCGCAGAGAAAGATATTTAACATAACACCTGATTACATTAGTTGCACCTGTTTAATATTCACATACATTGTCATCGTGTCGAAAGGCAAGGAAGAATCAAACACAGTGCTACAAGTAATAGATATTAACATACTAATAGTAGATATTAACATACTAATTAAATTCATTGGAATATTTGACGGAACCAGCGATATATTGGATAATTTTTTAAATAATTGTCGAAACTCAATAAACCTAGCGTCTCAATTCTAAAAAAGAAATGAATTTAAAGTACATTTTAAATTAATTAGGAGACAGACCTGAAGTTGCATGCTTTTACAAGAATTCAAAGATTGAACCTAGTTAGTGGAATTCCTAAAAATTCAATTTGGGAAAAGAAAACATTACACATATTTACTGTCAGACTTGCAAGATTATAGTCGCATTGACACTCGCCTGTCAAAACTATTATCAGAGATAATATTTCTATACCCACAAGGAGAAAAGGCGAGCTCTCCAGTCGAGTAGCTGCAGTGAAGGATTTAGCTCTCCATACCTTTATCGTAGGATTAAATCCAACCTTGTTAATGATAATTAGATCTTGTAACCCCAGTACAAAATCTAATTATCATTAACAAGGAAGTCCAGTCCAGTTGCAAAAGAAAAAGTACTTGAAAACAAAACTAGAAAAAACCATCATTCTAATTCTTTTTCAAATAACAGATTCAACAAAAATAAGTCTCGTTCTCCCAATAACAAAGAGTTCCACTTCCGTCTGAACACGCATTCTGCACCTCAAATATTGCATCCTACGCAATTGTCTACAAACCTGACCCCATTGTTTTTCAGTATTGCAAGTTTAAAGGCCATACCATAGACCATTCTAGGAAAAGACAATATAATAATTCGAGATGGAATCTGATCATTTTCTCGCCATGTAACTACATTACGCCATGTAACTACATACTCATGATCAAAATCCCAATAAAAGAATTCACAACATGTGGTATGCACCTCAGAAAAAGGTATCAATGTAGTAGATACCCCTCGAGATGACAAAAATTTGTCGATCAGTGTTGTGCGGGAAATTTAAATAAAAAAAAACAACACTCCTGAATACATTTCTAATTCTACTGTATTCACATTGTGTAGTAATAAACTAGATAACCAGCCACAAAATCATACTCGCGATATATTCCTGATTCAACTGTATACACATTGTGCAGTAACAAACCGGGTAACTAGCCTGAAAATCATATTCACAATGTATTAATTAACCAATTCATTTCTAACTCCACTGTATCCATATTGTGTAGTAACAAACTGGATAACCAGTCCCAGATTCATACTCGTGACAACATTACCTCCCATAAACCCTCTACTTCCACTAAGTCAAGTAAACAAACTGAGAGTTCGATTTCTTTTCACAATTCCATAACTCCTGTACACGAAAGTGTTACACGGCAGGAAAACCAATTGTAAAATGAAATACAACCTTATCTATTTCCTATAAAGATCATTCCAAATTCACATTCTCTCCCAATAATGAAGTAGATAAAATTATTTGAAGTAACCACAAATTCTACCGAAAAATATCTACCATGTTTAACCCTGAAGACATCTGTTTCTCATAAGGTCCGTATACTTTTTGGTTGACAGCGGTGTATAAATTAGCCTGATAAAGAAATAAGTCATCGAAATAATGCCCGAAATTATACGCTACGAAGTAAAAATAAAAGGCATTGATGTACCTAGTAGCCCCATTATGACTCAAGGTCACATATCCATAACGTTTAATTCTAATAAGAAAATTATTTTTTACCACTTTCAAATTATAGATAAATTAGACGACGGAATTATGGGTAATGACGTGTTTAAGGAGAAGAAAGACAATATCGATTATACTGTTAGCACCTTAAAAATGAATAACTTTGAAGCAAAAATGCAATTTAAAGATTCAGTATATACCATTCGCCCTCCAAGTGAAACCATGATTGAATGCTCCGCTATTAACCCCGAATTAAAGAAAGGCCTTATCCTTAATCAAAGCCCTGTTGAATCCTTACTCATAGGGAAAAGCAGCTGTCAAAACTGATTGTCTTATATAACAAAATGTTGTATTCGTTTCAAGACGCTGGTATCAAAATACATATTTATCATAATAATAAAATCTATTCAATTCCTCGAGAAATCCTAAAATATTGAGAGAGAATCATGATATTCCAATAGTTGGTCATCCAAGCTCCTCAAGATTAAATAAACGAATAGCAGAACAATATTACTGGAAGGTTATGCGAACTGAAATAGAAGATTACCCAATAAAATGCGAATCATGTCAAGAATATAAAATAAAGCCCTTCATAAAATAAATCATGCACTCATGCAAAGATCAACTACCTCCACTGCACGCACCATTTGAACGAATTTGAAGTATATACCATTCGTCCTTGAAGTGAAGCCGTGATTACATGTTCCGTTATTAATCATGAATTAAAGGCCTTATCATTGATCAAAGCCCTGTCGATATATCCTTACCCATAGCGAATTCCATAGCAGCTGTCAAAACCAATTATTGCACAAACATATCAGTAATTAATATCTCTAACTCCTCAATATATGTGAATTCTAGTTTAAATCTAAAACTGTTATCCATCGATAATAATATCTATGAAATACAGGCAAACAATGCTGATACATTTTCCATAAATAACATAACGATAATTATGTAAGAACCCAGAATGTTTTTATCGTTACGTATTTCGCATTTGAATCAACAAGAAATTAACTCTTCACACGAAAGCTCTTCTGATATTTTCCACTTCCCTAATGATAAACTATCCTATACAAATGCTATGAAGCATGAAATGAAAACCACAACTTCTGCACCTATTCATGTAAAGTCATGTCCTTTACCAGAATGCCATAAACAAGAAATTCAAACCCAAATTACCAAGATGCTTGAACAAGATATAATTAAACCTTCCATGTCAATGTAGTCCTCGCCTATATGGGTTGTACCCAAGAAACTCGACGATTCCAGAGAACGCAAATGGCGTATTGTCATCGACTAGTGAAAATTTAATGATATAACAATCGGTGATTGTTATATCGGTAATTGTTATATACCTACCCTATTCTGTGCGAAATGTGACAGCAGAAGAAACCGTTGAATGCCTGGTCCATTTGACATCACTTTTTGGAATTTCAAAACATCTACTTACTGACCAAAGCACCAATTTTACCGCCAAACATTTAAACAAACATACTCTTTCCTCGAAATCAAACAGATCTGATCCTGCCCTTACCATCCTCAAACACAAGGCATCTTAGAATGTAGTCAATCAACTCTAAAAGAATACTTTAAGTCTTACATCAACGAAAACCAAGACAACTGGCCTCGATATGTACACACAGCCTTACTAGCTTACAACACTAATATCCACAGAACAACTAAACACTCTCCTCACGAACTTCCTTTTGAAAAAAAACCCTTATATACCCAATTCTATTTACAAATCAAACCTAGACGCTGCTTATCTGAAATACATAAGAATTTATCAACAATGTTTAAAATACTCTCAAACTAAGGCCCTACAGACTATCACTCGGTCAAAAGGATATTACAATTTATATACTAAACTTATTAAATATAGAGTAGGCATTATGTGTATCTTAAGAATCATCAACGATTAAGGAAAGCCATGTTCCCTCTATGGAAAGGTCCATACAAAGTAGTTTCTCATTTCATTTTCACTCTTAAAACATTTCTCTATTTATTTTAATCAATTAAAAACACGTAAAACACCATTATGACCAAATTAAACCGGCACACACCTAATTATCTTCACAATTCAAAAAAGTGTAAATTACATTGGCAATTTATTAAGTATATTCTTTTTATTTACAAATTTTCATTGTAAAAATTCAAGTCGCTCAAGAAATTGTAGCAACACTATCTCAGTCACAATTTCCTTAGAGTTATAAACAGCCATTTAGATTTAGTTCATCGAGCAATAACCCTTTAAAATTTATGCGATTAAAATTTTTAATTGCGGTTGATTTTTACATTCCATCAGTTCATCATAATTATTATAACCTAGTTACAAATTTATATTAAATCGATTGATTCAAAGAAAATTATCCTGTGCGCATGTACATACACAAGAACATATGTAATATCGATCCAATATGCTTAACGAGTCACTTTGTAATATTAACGTCTTGTAACGTTTAGTTCTTAGTGGAGTTGAAAAATGGACACCTATGATGTAATGGGAAATTTTAATACAATTTTTCGTGTATGTTCACTGTCCCGTGTTTCAAAATTAAGCAATAATATAATGGTAAAGAATATCATGACACAGGCTTTGATAACAATATTCTTTATAATAATATTATCCACAAAAATTCTGTCATCATCATTTCAACTTCAGTTCTTTACTGATTATCCTGTTTCAGATATTTTTGGCTGGATACATACGATTACATCAAGGATACAAGTTGTTATTTTTATAATTTTTGCTGCAACGGAAAGTTATCAAAATATTCACAGACATTTTGAAAATTACAAAAATATAGACAATCTACTAAAAGTAACAATCCTTATGTATATGAGTGAAAAAAAATCATTTAACCAATTATTTATGATTTTTAGTTTCACATCAGTCTTTATTGTGTTCTTTGAAATAATTTCACAGTACACAGCTTATGATATTGGAATGGTAGTCCATTTTCAATCATATTTTATAACCCAATTCTTTTTACAAGTACAAGATTGGAAGTGCATCGTAAATATGAAAATATTCAGACGGCGTCTAAACATAATTATGAAAGGTGTTAATAAATTATCAGAGGGATATGTTTATGTTGAAGCCGAAGATATCGCTGATAATGAAATAATCAACGAAGATAATGAAATAATCAACGAAGATAATGAATTAATCAACGAAGATAATGATATGGAAGTAATAATTGAAATCAAAAAATTTAGAGAAAGCTATATGATCTTAAGTGAGCAATGCAATTTATTGAATGGTGCGTACGGATTTCAGGTTAGTTCCATTCCTTGGCTTATATTTTTTTCTATTGAAACTTAAAAGGAATATAAACTAATATTATTCTTTTTATTAATTGGCCTAATCGAATGTATAAAACATTTGAATATTTGTTCTCGGGTTGATAAAACCGACTGAAACGGGAAGCAATTTTTTTTCTAAATCTAATTATTAGATATGAAGAGAAAGGTTCGAAAATATATAATTTATTTTTCTTGCAAATCTTTTCAACAATCAAAAAAATCGCTATCTGCCCCAAGCCATTTCCGAAAATAAGGAAAATTGGAGAGAAAGCAAAGATTGAAGAAAATTATGAAATTTACATTTACTTCAACATTCATTTCCAACATAAAAAACCATTGTGATATCATTACATTTTCACAAAAATCCTATCAAAGTTTAGATTATTAATCTAATATAAAAAGGAACCCCACTAATAATAAAAAAAAAGTTGATTTGTTTCAATGAAAAAAGTAATATATTTTGCCAAGAACAAGAGTCAGTAATAATGATGAGAACTTATCATTAAAAAATAAAACTCCTTGGTGTCAGTAGTCCAGTACCAGTCTCGGTAAAATGGAAACGTATAGGGATGAAAATTTTAACTGATAACGAAAATTTAGAAATTTATCTCTGTACTATTTATGTACATTTGAAATCCAGAGTGAGACAAAGAAAGCGATAGTTTTAATTATTTTAAACAAATAGTTTTCCATTTAAAAAACCTATTCTATAACATACGAATATCTGTATTCAAATATAATTGATTGTATCTGAAATTTTATTTTGCATGTGCACCGGGCAGTTTTTGCTTAAAACTGTAAACACGTACCGTAATTATGATATTGACTAAAAATAAAGTCTGATTTAATCGATAAGTAATTGTTAAAATTTCAATTATTAAATGAAAAAACAGCACTGAGATGAATAATTTACTCATTGAAACAATTCCATTTATAAACTGTATTATGGTCAAACAAATTGCCTGTTTATTGGTTTTCGCAGTGAAACAAAGAACCTAAATAATTTGGTAATATCCATCCATCCATCTGTCCGTCTCTCAAAGCCTTATACTTTCAGCCATTACACAATGATATATATGGCATTATGCAAATAAATGCTCCATAGATAGATGGAAATTATTAAACAGAAGAAAATATTAAAAAATCTTTATTTGAAGTGCCTCCCCAAACATAAGCATAATGGCGTAATTACTTTCTCCGTTCATTTCGTTGAACGGAGTATCATTGGAAAGGTTTTTGAAAAGGAAAATAAAATTCCACCTACCATTTTCCGATTTAAATCCGGCTTCAAAAATATTAAGCCACTAAGTGTCGGGCAGTGAATCCCCATCCCTTTAATTTTACACATTTTGGTCAGAAAATCCTAAAAAAATATAGGCATTTGGTAAAGTAATTTCGGTTAATTTGCAATTCTAAGATCAATTTGAAAAGATATAGACAATTTTCCTTTGTACCTGTTCCAACACGCACTTAACCAGGTTTTTGAACAAATATAGTTTCGTTAGATTTTGTGCCCATTTTATTTAAAAAAATCTATTCCTCTTAATTAAGCACGATTATTAAGGCTCTTTAATTTTTGAATGAAATCTGGAGTTTGATCAGTCAAATTTTATTCTGTTCAGAAACTTTTATTGTTTCAATGGCATTTGGTTTCAAAAATCAGCTAAAAAGGAATCATTGAACTTTTTCAATCCTGTTTTCACCACTTACTAAGAATTTGACCATTTGAATTGTAAAAAGTTATCTACGTTTTAAAAATATGAAAATTGGGAGTGTATATAAATATAATTAATTTTTGCTAATTTGGAACGATCTGTTCTGCAATGGATAGTTGCGAGTTAAAGTGAAGAAGCTTTGAGAAAAAGTAAATTATCAGTACTCATTGTTTATTTTTCCAATACCGACGTTAATTCTTGACATTACATACTTGCCATGACTGTCTTGTTAGCTCAAGTGACGTCGGTAAGTGACATTGGCGTAAGTCTATCAAACTATTGCCTTGAGTTACTTCTGACTAATGTGTATGCAGCATTGTGTTTTTATCACCTGAGTCCAACTATCATAATTTTACAGTTCTTCAGGTTTCATGTCATGGTCCACGTCATATTTAGAATCTCTTCACTTTTGGGCATGTTCAAATAAAAACCTGTTCGCTCAAATAACGAGGCACCCCTTTTTCTGAATTTATATACTTTATCAAATAACTCAATATTTTATTGACACTAACATCAAACAATGTTAATAATTCAATTGTAATATTCGATAAAGTTGTGACCACAATTACCATCTCTTTATCTCAATTAACCTCAATCACCATGTGCCCCTTTATTACAGAGTGTCCTTATCCTTGAAGTTATAAATTCCAAAGCGAAAGTAATTCAATAAACAGCCGTTGCTTGTTTTGTATAATCCACACATACAACTCCTATATTTTTAAATGATATCACACTGTATTATTCTTGTGGGAAATTTGTATTAAACAATAATTCTAAAATTTAATTAGTTTTCACTAGCAAAATTATGAAAAACATTACGAGTTAAACAACACGCAATATATGCACAACACTGGATGAAGGTGTATCCTCGATTAATACGGCCAAGTATTGGTTCAAATATTCAGATAAGGAAATCTTGACTTCTCCAATAATCCTCAAGCAGGACGACTTCTTCCTTTGAAGTCGGAAAAATTAAAAAACCTTTTTAAAGTAGCTCCGAGATTAAATGGGCGTCATCAAGTAGAGCTACCCCAAATTGAAAAAAAAACTACTTGTTACTTTGCAGATGACGTGGAAATACCTTGTTTGATCGTCACATCAGTTAATACCTATGAAGTGATATTATAGTTGCTAATCTAACATTACTTAAGACAAGGTCTTCAGAATCTCATACCGTGGTCATTAGCAACTAGGTTAGTGAATAACTATTATACAGGAAATATTTTGAAATATTGGCAGGCCATTTTTCCATCCACTCAAGATAACAGTTTTAAACACAAATGCCAAATTTAGTCTAATTAAAAATGTAACAGATTTACCTATTATTTAAAACAATTTATTTCCTCACGAAGGGAATTGCGTATTACCTATTTCCATATCCAAGTAAACAACTTGTGCTTTCAGTACATTCCACACAGTAAGCATCCCTTTTAGTTGTCACTTAAAAATAGGGATGAACACTTTTAATCTATAAAAGAACACAAAATATGTGTGATATTAGAAGCGTTTGAGTAGATCAATGTTCGCTTATGAAATTTTTAAAATTGTGTGTTTCAGCTGCTTTTTGGCCTTTTCCACACGAGTATCCATTCAATTTTAATCTGTCACATAGCCATAATGTTCACTTTGGGAAAACTGGTACGTACATATATAGATAAATGTTTATATGTCGTCTTTCCTTCACTTAAATATAAATAAGATGTAAGAGATTTATTATGAATAATTTTGTAGGATATTTATGAATATTTATATCCCAACTTCACAGTGCAACCACTCTAGACAACTGAAACTCAAATCAAGCCTTCTTTTATTATTTTTTTCAAATTTTATTGAAACTTGAAGAACATTTCAGTTCCCTGTATGTTTTATTTTTAAATTCTTTTTTTTTGTAAATTGCTTCTATGGATTCCGCATAAATTCCTCACGTCTATCTCTCCGTCTGTATATCACAACATCTCACCTCTTTCAGACTTATACCAACTGTGATAAAATTTAAGTGGAAGATGTGGTTCAACTACATGAATATTTATAAAAAACATCTCTTGGTTTTTTTGAGACCCAACGGGGTGGATAATATTCACATGGTCTTCAAAAGGCAATCAAAAACGTCTACTAATATTTTTAAACAAACTTTCCTTTATGAGATACGAATTTGAAGATATTGCAGTCTGAAGGAGTTTATAAGATATTGCATATGGAAAAAGTATTAGGTGTCTAGTGGCTCTATTATCCTATAAAATATAGGCCACATATTACTTTTTCATTGCATGTGAAAAATGTTTTAGGCAATATATGCATATATTGTTTTAGGTATATATATATATAAATATAAACATATAGATGTATATGTGTGTGTGTATATGTGTATGTTCATGTGAATAATTAAAAAGGATAGATCCTAATTAAAGTAGAGATAACGCTAAGCCAAAATAAGTAAGTCACTCCTAAAATTTCAAACCTTTATGTGAACCTAATTGTGCAGGAACATTCGCGGTGTGAGTTCTACTTGCATTTAAAATGTTCATTTAATTACAACGAAGGTTGACTTGTTTAAGTTCCTCAAAATTCCAAACATTGCCATTCACTACAAGTTCTCATATACAGACATCGATCGCATGGTAAATCTAATACAAAATATCTAATATTGCTGTAAAGGACAGATATATGTGATATTATAGATATTAATTATATTTAGTAATGTTTTTATCAATTAGTTAAATATTGTTTTTGTGTATGTACATACCCAGTACTATTTTATTTACATTGCCACTGCAATAATTCTTAAAACCTTATTTGAATCAACCTAACCTATTAACCTTTGAATCATTTTAATAAACTGACTCATTCTTTTACAGAACGCCACACCTTTTGGATACTTACTATTAATAACTTTTTTGATACGATTTTTGTATGGAGCTATGTTATTAATTCTACTCTTAAGGGAGTCAGTCATTATACAGAGACTCAGATTCTGTTTGCTGTCAATAATTGACAGCGGCCGGGTAACTAATAATTATGGTAAGTATTATAAGCACACTTTTCACTTTTTGGTAGAATATTTTCCAAACTCAATCACATTCAAATATTTTTGCAATCTATAATAGCTTATATGACAAAATGATTCTAGAAGTCACTTAGGAAATTTTAATGATTCATAACTTTCGAAAGTCTGAAAGAGAATAGGCGAGAAAAGATTTTGTAAACATTTGTTGCACAACTTACAAAATGTGATTTTGACAGAGAAGTGCTGTGCAATCATTTTTACTATTTCATGTAAAAACAGATTGTTGCTGAAGTAAAATCTACTATGAGTATACAAAGCACTTGAATTGACAAACAATGTAGTACCGTGTTGGTTAAATTCAAACTATATGTGGTTTTTAATTACATAGACGGCTCTCTGTATTCAGTGTATAGATAATATAAGGGAACATGATGTAACTAAAATGGAGCAAAGCGTAAATAAGATGCATGCATTAGAAAGGAAAATATACCAACATGCACAAACATAGTTTGCTGCTTCATAAAAGCCAACGAATTGAAAGAAGAGGATAATTCCTTAAATGTATATTTTTGGGGAAACTTTAAAGAAATTACTCAATTTTGTCAAAATGCTATTACATTGTAATACTCTGTGGATACGTTGGTAGCTCACATTGTGATCATATCACAAGTTTGATTAAGCTAAATTACAGGAAGGTAATGTCAACTTGAATTAATTTTTTTCTTTATTTCTTTTTATTTCAGGTTCTAATCTGTCAGACACTTTTTATGAATTCGGCATCATGGTTGAACACCAGCCTTTAGTGTTCAGTGCAAACGACTACATAAAATTGGATTATTCCTTTGTTTACAGCATGTTTACCTCCATAATTAGTTATGGAGTTATATTAACTCAATTTAATTAGGAAATTAATAGTTAATTATGAGTTTGTGTTGTTATCCTATGTAACTTGTATTTATTTTAAGGAACAATATGTCATGAGGCTCAATGAAAAAGTATTGCTTGAAATTAAAAATGAATTTATTGCAGAATATAATTCTTTTTATTCGAAAACGTAGCCCTCTTTTTATTAGGGCCCATAGTAAAATTATAAGAATCGGAAAAGATGACTTTGAAGCGTAATTGTCATGCAAACAAATTTTTTAAGCAACTACTTTGAAAGTTGTGTTATCTATTACTTTTAGAATGATAAATTTGACTCTTACTACTTGAGACCTTATTATTCGAATTGCCAAATTTATAATAGAGAATAGTAACTGTACTCGCAAAATTTAAATGGATATTTATTTCAAGTTGTACCATAATTGGTGGAAAAATTATTGAGGGTATATACACTTGACATTAAATCTGTTCTTTCTTATGCATTGAAACAAGTTCAAAATGTGTATGCTATTTCTAATTGCAAGGACATATTAATACTCTTCATGTTGAATTAGAACCAGTGACAAAATTGGAAAGTATAGTACATGTGTTATCCCATATGAACGACACATATTTCCTTATGTCACGTAGATTACTTAACTTAATGTTGAGTAAACCATGAAAAACATCAATACATTACACTAATTAGTTCATTAATCAATACATTACACTACACGCAAGTGTAACCTAGGCGCTGGACGAAAAGAACTTTATCGTTTCGGAGATCTATTATGTCTAGACAGTCATAACTTATCTTGATGTCACTTGGCTGTAGTAGATCATATAAATAAAACGAGTATGTCCGTAGAAATATTTTATTAAAGAATCATTATCATTTATCACAATTTTGGGGATGGTGAGGATTAAAAGGTTAAGAAATAACCACCATGATGACCACGGTGATTATTTACCTTTGGGTTTTTCCAGGATAGCAAGTCTCAAGAAGTCTCGAAACGTTTGGATGTTTCCTAGTTAAAGGCAACTAGTGCTATGCTGATGATACGACGCTTGGGTCTCTACAAAGTATTTTTACACATTAGTGAAATCAAAAGAATCTCTTAGGATTTTAATAGTTCTCTTATGATCTTAATAATTCATTATATTTGGTTCACTTTCTCAAGGGTTAATGAAAATGACACGTGGTTATTACGAATAGAAATTGCTAATTGGCATTTCACAAGGTAAATGAAATAAAACATTGAGTTTTTTAGTTAGCCCCTGAAAATTTTCATATGAATATTTGTTAAAGTCCTCAATTATGATATACGCAGGATGCAGGTTAATATGTTTATATGATTATCAAGAAAAATGGTTGTGACAGACCAATGGATGAATGCACATGTTTGAGGCCTTATAAGAGTTCCGCTTTATTCCTTTTGAGACAAGAAACTCTAAAAACATGGGATATATACATATTGACAAACTATTTGCAACGAAATTAAACTACTCATAACCACACTGATCAATTTGATAATTACATTCGTCACTTGAATTCTCGTTTGCTTTTAACACAACTGTGTAAGGAATGGATTAGATTCCGAAAAAAAGTATCTTTCTTTCCTTCAATACATGACACTGAAAATATACATATCGAAACTTTAGAAGGGACAAATAATTTTCTAAATTATTTTTTAAAATTTTTTACCATATGGTTATCAACCAAGAGAGACACTTTAAAAATTTCAAAATATTTATTTTTAAATATCAACTAAAATATGCACCCACCCCATTTTCGAAACTGCTAAAGTGAAAATTATGAAAAGAAAACAGTCGTTGGAAGTTAAGGTAAAGCTATTTTTTAAAAATATTTACAATATGTTTATATCGGTGAAGTATGTAATATTCAATATGTTTACATAGTGAAAGTATAAATGGTTAAAATTTTTATTGACGTATATTTTAAAGTCTAAATAAAAATTTCCCGAATACTTCCATTATGGCTAGTTTTATATCAAATACCTGGTGTTACTTATGAATTAAATAAATTTACTACGAGAATAAATTATGATCCAATAGAACAATATAATATATATATTTTACAATAAGAAAATCTTAAATTTAAAAAAAATAGAAAACGAGTTGTTGCTGTTGATGTTGGAAAAAATAGTCTTCATGATAGGAGGGTCCTCTAAAAAGGAAATAAACCTAAAACCACAATGAACTTAGCGCATGTATAAAGGTCTGAAACCTACAAAATTTCTGCACTAGTACTATTCACCTTTCTTACTTCTTATTCAGTTAAATATGTTATTACTCTTGCCCGTTTATTAATAGACCAAGGCCAGCCAATAATCCAATCAATCTAAAAAGTAAATTACAGCAGAGCTCGCGTTCCAATGTTTCACTGTCAAGGATGAACAGTGATGATGAGTTAATACACAGCTTTTCTTCGTCAAAAATATTTTATATTCTCACACGAGATTTCATTTGAGTACACACAAATTTGTGAAATAATTAAAGAAAAAAAACATCAACTTCGTTATTTTGAATTCCTTGTTAATTAGAAATTTGCTATACAGCTCTCATTTAACTGATGGGGCATGCATCACTTCCACAGCTTCGTTTCTTCAAGTATTACTGAATTAACATATGAGAATTCGAATTCGTGAGCAGGACCAGTTATTATAAAACGATTAATTATTAAATTTATAATACAATTAAATTTATAATATATCGAGAAAAAAAATATCTGACTGAAATCAATTTATTTGAACTGAGTTCTGAGGGCAGTTATTCAAGGAAGGTTTTTAGAAGAAAAGATTATATCTAAAATTTTATCTAAAATTTAGATTGTATCTAAAATTTACACATGCATATTTAGGACAATTAAAATGATGAAATATCGTATGAGGAATAAATTAGTTCTGACTACTTTCAAAATTAACCAACATGACATGAAAATTGACAATACAAAATGAAAAGCCGCTGTTGTTAAAAGTAATTAATAGCCATGGCATGGAAGATCAACACTCAGCCTATTAGCATTACTAATTGCTAGCCCCTTGGTCAGTTTGTTTTGTGTACTATTTTTACGATATCAAATAAATGTGTATTAATGTAATTTAATTACTTTGAGTGTTTATCGTATTATTAAAGTGTTTAGCTGAATATTGATATAATTGCATATCTGTTTCAAAGACCTCATGAAAAAAATATATGTCTGAAAATAGCATTAAAATAAAAAAAATGATTTCGAGTAATACCAAGATTATATTATTTTTAAAATAAGATAAAAATATTTGTGCAATAAACATCCATTCGCTTATGTTTTAAATATTAGGAAATAATGGAATATTACGTACGTATTCCAGTTGATTGAAATAAATACTTGTTTTGTCAATATGCTTTAATATAATTTTATTATTGCCATAACATATATACCAATGAGAATCGCAAGCCAAGCAGCAGTGAAGCGCATGTGAAACACAGTGAACTGACCCATTTTACTGGCTTCTCCCTGTTCATCGATTATCTTAATCTATTTATGTAAATGACTTGTTAGAATTGTAAATAAAAGCAATACATTAATTAATTGACATTTTATTGTTTGTAGTAAAAAATACAACCAAAAAAATGTTTTTTTGCAAAATAATATTAAATGAAAGAAATAAACTTATATAAGAAAAATAACATTTAACTGAATGGTGTTCATTCAACTCAAAGATGAATGTTCACCTTAGTTGCGAAAATTTGCAAGTGTAACTTGAAAATGATTGCGATACATTTATAGGATACCTCACTGTATATTATTTTCAATATTAGATGGCAGTGAAATATGTCAAAACAGAAGAACTGTCATCATGTGAGAAAATTATAAGAAATAATTCTGGTGTGATGGAAGCAAATATTCTGCAGAAAAATTAATCTCAACCTTAATAGTGATCATATATTCCCAAATTATTACGCTTTTTTACCATAATTTGAACCATGAAACAAAATGCTTCAGAGCTCAGCAAAAGTTCATACTTCAAAGTTTTTTATTAAAAATGATTGTCTTTCTATTTGTAATGCTTAACCTGCTTACAAAGGTTTAACGATCACAGCTTAAACTTTTTTTTATAATGTTTATTTTAAAATAATTTTCTATAAATTTCGCAAATAAGATTCGTGTTAGACCAAGTGGAATAATAATACCTCTGGTTTACTCTAATCAGCCTTTTAGTGGTAACACAGTCAATCAATATATTTTTAACATAATAGTACAAAATATCAACAAGGGTCACTGGTCTTATAAAGTTTTGTAAATAATTTTAAATAAGTGGCATTACAGAAATTCCACTGGTAACTGGCAGTGGACTGATATTGAGACCGTGCTTCACAAAATGACCATTCTGTAAAACTTTCAAAAGGAGGGTGGTATGGATTGCATAAACCTACGCTTAAGCATTCAACAAGCATAGAACTAAATGCAATTTCTTTCCGCAGTAGTTAACTGTTGTACTGTTGCTTGTGATAAAAGCATAAGAAGAACCTCGTTGCAAGCAATAACAGGACATGTATTAGTCGATAATTCAATAACCACGTATTATATTATTGGTAAACACTAGTAAATGACTATTTTTTTCGAGTGATTTATTCCAATTCTCAGTTTGGCAAATAATTCTGATATAAACAAATCGTGGACTGTAAAATATTTATTTCTTCATCTATTATATGTAAATAATATACAAGTTTACATAATAATTTTGTGTCTAATACAGGAGAGAATGACCAAAATCTACTATCGAAATTGCTTCTATTGATGGGCCATCAGCCACGTTTCACAGCGCTCGGCTTATTTACCCCGAATCTCAAGTCTAAAATTCACATTATTAAAATAAATTAAGTAATTTTTACAGTGATTTATGTATTGTAATTCTTGGGAACGTATTGTTGCAAAATTGATTTTTTTTAGATATAATTACATAAAGACAGCATCCTCCTTACAAATGAGACCACTCCAGCAGCAGTTCCATGCAGCAGCAGTGCTGAACAAAAGGTTGACAGTTCGTAAAAACTATTCAAATTGCACATACATAAAGAAACGCAAAACACAATATATGTGTTTCGAAAGTAAGAATCAATTTGCCTTGAATGCTCAAACAAGCTGTGTTTTCGCTGTCATGAAAAACTAAATTTAGAGCCTCCAATTTCCTTTGATGTATGATTTTAATTAGTGAGAATTTAATATTTCTCCATGTGGATTTTATGTTGAAATTTTTAAAAAATTTATAAAAATATTCCTATTATGTTTCTACTATAATTTTTACGGATCTTATTGTCCAAATATGTTAGTTTGTAAGCTTCATGTAAGTGATATCGATAATTATTAGCATTTAAAGAAAAAAGAATATAGATTTTCATGTGCTTTTTTTTCTAATAAAGGATTTAATATGTTCCAAAACCGACTTTTAATTAATAACAAAACCTGACTTTACCAATTTTTACAATTGTGAATTATTTTACTTACGAGTCCCACAGATGTATGACAGGTGGTTGTATGACAAGAATATATGGTAAGAAGTTAAAGGTTAATATTTTGAGCATCACCAACTTATGACTAGAAGCCAGTCACTAATTTTTAGTGTAGACCTAGTTAAATTTAATACATGTTACAAAGGCATGTAGATACATGCCTTTGTAACATGTATTAATGATAGTTAATATTTAGTAATGGTAGAATTTATTTTCAATTATGAACTGTTTCACCAATAGTATTGAAAAAATTTTACTTTTCTGCATTCAAGACTCAAATATATTTCGTTTGTTAATTTTCGGATACAGTGTTTTCATCTTCCAACACATGTTTTAGTAAAAATGTGTAAAGTATATTTTGTTAATGTACTCTGAAGACTGTAAAGAATATTCCTATTAAACAGTAGCCTTAATTCATTTTTAAATTTTCCTTGATACATGAACATATCTAACATGAACACATTTAGCATGAACATATTTCTTATTCGGTAATAGACTATCAGAAACATTAATTTAGAACAAATTGTAAAGGATTGGAGTGTCATAATTTTTTTATATAAAAATATTGAACTTTTTCTACTCTTTCTTACTAAATATTGAAAATGTTTATAAATAAATTTTCAAATATTTATAATATTTATAAATTTTCCTCCAGCTTGTGCGATGAAATTATTTCAGATATAAGTTATACCCAATTGCTTTAGAAAAAATCTTTAATATTTGACCAAGGTACATACAAAATAAACATTTTCTAAAATATTCACAGATGAACGGCAAAAAATAGCAGACCTCTACAAATTGGTGCAACATAGCTCAATAGGCGAGTTCATTGTATGTAACGTATTCCGAATTAACGCTGCTTTATTGCTTAGTTTTATAGCCATTGTCACTCAATATGTTATTACATGCACGCAAATGTCAAGTCTTTTCCTTTAATAATGTACAATGGGATATTATTCATTACATTCAATTAAGTTCTTAAACTGAAGCGCGTTTTATCAACAACAAATTCAGTGTTTTTCTTGACCGCAATAAGAAAGGAGCCTAAACGAAATATGATCGATGCTCAACAGATTTGTGGCGCCTTCCCAGAACTGACATTCATGCTAATCATCTACTATAGATTAGTGAACATTTTCAAGAGACTCACTCCATTATGAGTGAGTTAATAACCCGTACATTTACATGTAACTACATCAGCAAACGTAGATGGTAATTTAATTTTTTAGAGGTTTTGCCTTAATGTTATTAAATTCCAATCGAGTTTGTAATAACTAAATAGTAATGATAGTTAGCCATCATTACTATTTAGCTACTACAAACTCAAACGAATTGTTCTGCAATGCACAAAATATACTCATTTGTTATTGTCAAATCAGTGTTCCAACTTACTTCTCGATTTGTTTTATTGACAAAATTTGTAATAAAAATAGAATATTAAGAAAAGAAGCAATATTTAATACAACTATTATTTTCTTCATTATAGAAATGAATTCCTACTATTACAGAATAACAAATTTTCATAATGAATTTTCAAATGGAACAGGAATTATTTATTTGTTCTAAATTTCTTCTTTACTTAGTTTTTTTCTACAGATACAAATTTATTGTAATTAGAATATTGTATTTTTACTAAAGCAAATAGAAATACGTGCATTTTAACTTATACCACTTGTAATATAGTTTGGGTACTTTTCATGCAATAATTTACTTTGTTTTCTGATTTTTTTTGATACTGTGTAAAATAAAAAAAGATTACATTTTTGTGTAAAATAAAAAAAGATTAGTTACATTTACATTTTAGTTTAATTTAGATTCATACGGTAAATGATTTATAAACACACTTTATGATTATGAGAACAATTTATCAAAAAATGATGACCATTTAATAAAGGGTTTTAATTCTAGGAATAAAATTACTTATGCAAAAATGAAACTTATCTTATTTAAATACATAAAATTATATTAGCAGTATTTAATAAATATAACATTTTTATTGACCTGTGTGCTCTCAGTATTTCAAAATTGTAAGTTTGTCAAAATGTGTCATTTGTAACTTTTGTAATTCTTATATATTTTGTATTTGTGTTTAATATCAATTTTAAACTTTTTTAAACCATTAATTTCTTATCATTACGAATAGGTTACCTGTATTGTAACAATAAATGTTTGTGTGTAAATTAATAAATAAATAAATATATCATGGTCATCAGCAAAGTTTCTATATTTTTTTACGCTGTCAGGGACCAACCGGTAATACTCCCCATGATTCAAGCAAATGTTATTTTGAATGATTAAAATGATTGTAGTTGTATATAATAAACATATTGTTATAAACTTGTAGAACTTTTAAAATATTTGGATAAATGTATGATGGTTGTATAGATTTATCACCACTTAATATTGTTCAGTGCAACGTTTCACTTTTCCATTGATTTAATTTGCCATTAAATTTTTTTATTTTTTCACTGACAAATATCACTATCGATATTTTCAATGGTTTTCACATTTATTTTGTCTTTCGTCTTATTCACAGTCATTGTATCCATTATACTCGTCCTTTATTGTACATTCAAACGTAAAGCATAAATTAAACTTGCAAAGTGATAACATAGTGATATTACTAAATTCTGACAGTAAATATATTTAAGTTCTTACATTTCAATACTTTTTTTAAATAATTATTCATTTTCTCCAATACACTAAAAATTGCGGTTAAAGTGTGATCGACCTCATGTTCACAGCAGTGATGTCACAGACAAATGTGTCATTGTATATACAGCCGATAGCCGTAGTTAACAGTGAACAGTTAATGCAATTTCAAATAATTTCATTTTTGTTATGATAATATACAAATCGGAATTGTATCATTGCACACAATTAAATTATTTTCTTTCTGTTAGTAGTGCATTTGCAATGATTGTGAGAGGAACAAAATGTGAATAGAATTAATAGACAACCAGTGTCGCAGAAGCGTCAGTGATCACCTGTTTTGACCTTTTTGTTGTGGACAGTAAAATGTCACTTTTGAGTTTCGTTCGTAACATTTTTTTAATTCAAATGTAGAATTTAAACGCGTATTTCATTAATGGTCAAAAGTAAATCAATTAAATACAATTTTGTTATTGTTTCTCCGTTGGGGGGACAATAATTGGGAAAGTAATTACTTAACAGCATTTTTAGTATTGTTTTATTATATTTTCGTTTTCTTCAATAAGCAGAGTTAAATAGGATAATGATAAACGGATATTTTTTCCTGGTTATAAATCATTTTAAGATATTAATTTTAAGTGAAATATGTTAAGTGTATTACAAAAAGATTTTCGGTAAAAGTATTTCTAAAAACTGTTGTTTTGTCTGATCAATAACATTTTATTGAAATTTTGGTAAGCAAGTTTGCAAGCACTTCTATCCAAATTATCAGAGAGCACGGTCTGGTGACATGCTGTTGAGGTAGTCTTAACATCACTTTAAATCTTGATCTCTGTCTAGAAACGATGATCCTTGCAAGGCACTTTTATAACATTAATATAATTTAAACAAAATCTTTACATGTTAAAACCTTAAACATATGTTATACGAACTTTAATTCATTTATTTTATCCTTATTTCAAAGACTATTACTTAATCTTCACATTGGTGTATACAACGCTTACTGAGGATGTTGAGAACAATTGTTGTATTGAAATAATTTTCAATATGTCATTTTAACATTAGGTAACACAGATTTTTTTTTGGCTGATCTTGCCCTGATTTTATTGTGTATAACAAGTCATATATATATATATATATATATATATATATATATATATATATATATATATATATATATATATATATATATATATAATATGTAAAGACTCCCACTGTGAGACTGAACTTACATTCAATTATGTTAACAATTCAAAATCTAAGAAGTAGAGACGTTGGATAATAAACTTAAGAGGTTATTTCTTTTACATAGAAAATTATTGAAAACTTGAGGAGATTTGCCAGATTCCTAATAATACCCTGTAATACTTTTACAAAAATAAGATACCTCTCCTCTATTTAGAAATTACCTAAGTATAATGAGAAAACAGAAACCATGTCATGGTTAATCTAATAATTTTTGACAAATTCTCTATGTTTATGGTTTTGGGAAAGGCAATTTGATGAAAAATATATTTAAGATTTGTGTCATTGAATTCGTATTCACACAACATTTTATTACATACCCTCAAATGTTATATACGCCTAAGCATGAAAGGAATCCTTGTAGTTCATGTTTTACGCGTACCTAACAGGTTTATTTTTAATTAAGTAAAGGAAGACAACCATATATTCATTTTCAATAACATATTGTGTCTTTGTTCACTATTTCCTTTTCAATAATTTGTAAGTTGTAGGTAAGGTATTTTGAAACTGTGCTGAAGCTAGGGAATAGTATTGATTAATTAATGCGAAAGACTATGGAAAAGAATATAAGCATTATAAAAATATTTTTAAGGTTTTTTTAACTACCCTCTTCAAACAATACCACATATGAGACAGAAAATAAAAAAATATGAAATTGTTTTGCCCCTCTCAAATTTCTATATAAATAATTATAAGGTCCGCTTACTAATACATACTCGTATATAAATTAGTATATTTTATCACAACACTAATATTTCTGAGAAAAGTAAGTGTGACCGATAGTGAGATGGATGGGCCCATAAGTGATATTGTACAGCTCCTTTTATCCTCTTGGGATATGGAATATTAAAAATGAATCAAAGCTGATTGCTTAAATAAAAGTCTGTCTTGCTAACTTAGATTTTGAAAAATAATTTTTTTTTATTATTCGATACGTGTTAAAATTTTATGTTTTCATTGGTACTCGCTGAAGTATTTTCGGTTTCATGGGACAAAAATATGCAATAAAATTATTAAAATTTATTTAATTACTTTATTTCTTTATTACTTAATTTTTGTACCCAACTGGACAAAAATTCATAAAAAAATTTCTCATATGTGTTTCATTGTCCCAGTCCTTTTTTTCAAAACTTAAAGCAAAAAGTTCTTTATTCTCTTTGTTTTATGATGGATAAAAATATATTTCTTTTCTCTATGACGGAGTTAGGATTTTTTTTCTAATTTTACTATTCATAAATGCAAAATGGTCTTAGTTAAGTAAATGATATGCAAACATATTTCTGATTCTTTCTGAAGTTCTTGAAAAAAGTATTCTCTAAACATGTTTTCCGTTGACTCGTATACTTTCAAAAGTTAAGAAGGAAAAAGATTTAACCAACACGTTTTCCAGTGATAAAAATATTTATTGTCATCAGTGGCACAGACTCCTTCAAATATTGCAGTGGGTATCGTGTAAAGAGGAAAATAGAATCAAAATTTTAAAATTTATATACTCCACGTCAAATGGTAATAAACCGTATCTACTATCAACTATTTTACTAATTATATGTGATGATTTATGTTGAGATTGCTTTGAGACTTTAGAAAGCATTATTGATTTCGTTTTATATCTCCGATATAATGTTAGTATGATTGTCTTTAAAGAAGGCAATGCATATTAATAGTGTTAATTATTTGCAAAATAAACTTACCAATGTTATTTTCTCTACATTTCCTTCATATTAGAAGCTAGACTTAACTTATATTCTATAAGTTTCAATTATTTCTATACCGTGAAATATTACATCTCTTAAACAGAGACCCTTAAAGAGAACAATGATAACTTTATGAAGACTAGGTAATTAAGTAATTTAAGTAGTTTTTGAGTAAAGCACACACTAGTGTACAGACAGAAGAAAATGCCAAAAATCACTGCAATACTTTAATTTCTTAAATGTCCTACCAATAAAAAAATAAAGTAAACACTCATGGGCACACGGAAAGAGACAATATAATATCGTTATTGGAACCTACATTAAATTGTAATATTTAATCAACAATTATAATTACATCGAAAGTAAGATGAAATGCTTCATAATTCATTCATTCAAACCAAAAAATATTTTTATAAAATTTCAACATTTTGTTTAACTACATAGCATAAGAATAATGTGAAGAAATGTCATTACCGATGATTACGTATAGGATAAAGACTGTTTGTTCAAGACAAAGAATATATAGACATAAAAATGCATCTTTCTCTTATCTTTATGTATATCTCTTTTTTTCTGATTTCACAGACATGGGTCTACAAAATAAGATCAATATGTAATACTTTCTATAAGATAAATATGGAAAAGTTGATCATAAATTTTCCAAGAATACATATTTCTTAAAGAAAGACAAATTAGCATAACTAAATATATGTCATTTGACAAAAGGAATCTTCTATGACAGCTATTGATTAAGTTGGATCAACACAAATGCATAACTGATCAATGCAGTTAGGATACTATAAAACAATGTATAATCCAATTTGACGTGATCATGCGCAGTAAACAGTAAAGCCTGATGTTGTACTATGGAGCCAAATTCGTAAAGTGTGCTCGATGCATTGAAACCTGTAATTTGAAGAACATATGAATCAAATATGATATTCAGTGGAAAACATTTTAAGGAATTTTCGTAACTTTGCAATGTCATGTATATTAGACGAGTCTTTTTGAACTGATTTAGAATTTAAACTTGGTGCTATTATTGAACCGATTCAAAAACAGCATACAAAACAAATTTATAATATATTTCATATTGATCAGATTATTTGCATTGTAATAGATTTTTGAAATTATACCATATGCAAAATCATAACATATACTTTATTTTTAAATGCTAATTATTAAGTATTGGTGTTATTGATAAAAGAAAATTTATTAAATATTTAAATATTCTTGTTATGTGAAATATTCTATCATAAAATCAAATTAAAATTCACAATTTTGATACTCACCATAGGAATTAGTGACACAAGCGCTGTCAATTGTCGATGACAAGTAGAACTTGAGTCTTTGTACAATAACAGCCTCTCTCAAGACCAATACTAATAATAAAATTCCATGCAAAAACCGAATTATGTATGATATCACCATGCTCCATTCATCATATATTATGTTCTGTGAAAGTATGAGGTTGATTAATGCAGCTTGACCGATTAAAAGAAGAACTTTGAATTGTTTTAAAGTTTTTGTTGAGGTTCATGTCAACCCAATGAACTTCACTTTATTGTCTCTTCGTTAGAGTAAAATTAAATTTACATTCGTGGAATTTGAATAAAAGTAATAAATAAGTTACGAAGATCAACTTTGAATGCATACTCTTGAGATATTAGATAACACTGAAGGTGTTAATGTATTGAAACTGTCCGCCTCCATCAACAGCATTAAAACATTAAATTATAATTTTCAAAATATCACTTTTTGATTTGGATATATACACAGTGTCCGGGAATAAGTACAAAGAAAGACATTATCCTTGACTGAGAAATAGTTGAATGTCGTTGAAATAAAATTTAAAACATGACTTTTATTTTCAGAAAATTAAAAATAGTATTCATAATTATTTGTCATCTTTTTGGTAGGCACAATACTGGTGCTACAGTGCCGCTTGGGGGAGCAACCCGTGAACAGCTGTGAAGACATCGCCACTACGGGTAAAAACCGCCCTTCGGGCAAGTATACGGTGTGTCAAATAGAGTTATGTGTAATATTTTTTTTGCACTTAATTAGAAAAAGCAATTTACTCCTTTATAGCCAATGAATAGCGTATTTCTTTGTCCGACGTCTATACCACGACACCGTGTATATATATATATATATATATATATATATACACACACATATATATATGTGTGTACGTATATGTATATATGTACAAACACACACATATATCTTGTACATATATCAATTACAAAGCTATTTTTATTACATAATTTTAAGGGCAACTTGAATATTGCGTATTTGCAGCAGAATGAATTCATTCACACAATTAATCAGCAATTTAATGCAATGATATTTCATTATTTTTGCTGTGTTCTTAGTCTGGTAGAATGTTCCTCCAACATTCAGCTTAAATTCTATTATGAATACCATTCCCCATATCATTTCCAACCAGTTTAATTTAACAAAACTCACTTCAGTGATGATACTGAAAAGGAGGTAACGCTACAATAATAAGCAAATTCGCAATGTTATGCGGGTCATGTTAAAAATAGATAAATTGACTGTTATGAACAAATAGAAACTGATTTGACCTTTCAAACATGTGAGGGATGCTCAAGGTTATATAGGTGGTGTCCTGAAAAGAACTACCAACAAAGTAGTAAACCAAAGAGGTTTTTACGAAACCTTAAAGAAGAAAGTACAAGACATCGACATATTAATATAAATAACATTAATCTTTCAACCAGGCCTTTTCTGTGAGAGAAATTGTATGGATTAATTTCACAGATAAAATTGTCACAAATATATCTTTGATAAGAAGTTGTCTTGGAAGTATGATTATATTACCGACAATCTCAAAGTAATATTTTCATTAAAGTTTGGTTTAAATTACTTTGAAAGTCACATAAGTGCATTATTTATGGAGAAAACAAAACTGTGGAACATTTGTGGAACTAATGAAATGTTCAAGAATTTTATTACAACTGGTAATCGAGCTGTTGACGAGATTTTTAAAGGTAGTGTCAAGTAATATTGCATCGCTATTTGGGTTTATGCAGACAATATTTCACTACAATATCTGCAAAAATGTCTGGTGGAACTTTTTTTTATTTTTGGAAGGTTTTGAAATCATCTCGTTTAATTTTTCAAGTAAGTGATGACATCGAATTCCGAATTAATGAATATTAAAATATTATGTTAGTGTAAATTTTACTTCCAAAGACGTATCAATCGTAAATTAAAATGAAAATTTAATATTTTTTGTCTGAAATTTAATGTTGGATGTGGAATTTAATATTTTTTTTAAATTTATATGATTTACATTGACAGCATATAATTATAATCTGAGAGATCTTATTTTCATTTTACCGAAGATTTTAACTTTTTCAACCCCTTTGATTTTTAAAAGAATGTTGCTTTATTGATCTGCAGCCTGTATCCTGACAAATAATATTAAAATAAATGAAAATATTTAAAAAAAAATTAAGACACAGGTTAAGCAAATATCATTGTGAATTATAATCATTACCAAAAACTTGGTTAATTATAAGTTTATTATGACATTAATAATAAATATAATTGTTGTCTATGTTAAACAGTATTTTATTGTTTTTATTTAAAATTTAACAACTTTTTTCATTAGTGTTAAGAAAAGATAATTTCTGTTATTAGTTAAAGATTTAAAACTTTCAAAGGTTATATACTGTTATTGTTATTCACAAATGTGTGATGAACAAATTTTAATTCAAATGTATTTTGTCTTGTTGATAATGCTGAAGTATGATTGTTATTTCAAGTTTATTGAATAATTATAAACAATGACGTGAAATTAGGATGAGTAGTATGGCGTTATAAATATTTGTAATTAACATTTCTGTGGATTTTTGCAGTATAATTAAAATGTTTGAAATTATAGAGCAAGTTAAGTGCTACAATGGCTTATATACCTGTGGCTACAATGTTTTTAACCTAAATATTTATTTATTTTTCATTCATATTTTAAAAAATCTGAGTTTTTTTAAATTAATAAAAATAACCCAGTCGGAATATTATACACATATATGTAGAAAAAAAAATGTTAAAACTCATTTGGTATTAAAAATACACATAAAAAATTGCTTAATTGCAGTTCAAACAATAAAAAAATATTATTCATATCAGCTTACCAAATGTAAATGAAAAATTTTGTAAATTACATGGCTCAGAAATTACTCATGACTTCTGGATTAAAACATTTGCTAACAAGGCTATCTCAAATTTAACTGTGCATATTAAATTCAATAAATTTATTGTTTTTATGTTAATAGTGATTAATTTCAAATAGATACATAGCTATAAAAACAAACAAAATTATGAAACGTGTCAGAAACAATCTTTTAAAAATTACTAATTAAAACGAATATTTTGGTACTATTTTTTTTTAATAATTTCTACACACTAATAATTAGGATCAAAATTGTTTTGACATACAAAAGTTTTACTTTTTTATTGTCATTAATCTAATTAATTCAATTAAATCTAGGATAGATACATGATATATTAAAATAATTCTAACCATTCATGATTTCGGTGGGTGACAGATGAAAAATATTGAAAAATCAAATAGTCAAAATAAAAAAAATAGCGCTACCAATATAATCAACTTCTAAGTAATTCGATTATTTCTGGTGAATTCCATTAACAACAAAAAATCATCTTTCATTTTGAGTTAAAAACTTTATTACTTTTTAACTTGTTCAACGTATTATATATAACATAAGAGTAGTTTTCAGCTATTCGAACACAGGCCACATACCTTGTAAAATAATTACAACTAACTAAAACCATGGGCTTTATAACCATTGGACGTGCCATAGTTGGACAATTAGCTGCACCCAGGTAAAGTCAGTTGCATATAGGTTACAGTTGCGAATGTATAATGTCACAAAATGCCTAATTGAACAGTTAATTGGTTCAGAGGTCATAGTGGGACATCAAATTTTGAAAAAGATAGCATAACATTTATTTATGAGTATATAATATTTATATTATATCACATTTGTTTTAAAGGTAATCGTTATTATTTATAAATTATATGTAATAGGAACTGAAATTTTTAAGACATAAGTGGGGGGCATAAAATAAGTACCGATGTGTTATTGCTAAAAATGATTGCCGTTATAACCGAAATGTGAAATATCTGAATCCACATTATAACAACATCATTATTACTCATCAAAAATATATCATATAAAAGTTTAGGCATCGCAGTTGGAAAAGAGATCATTAGAATAATGGTTGTTAACAAAGCATACTATTAACAGGGAAAATAGCTTAGATAACTATAATCGTAGCTTGGATAACTATATTAAATGAATATTATTGCTTTTATTATTTGCAAATATTACCGAAGGACCCAAACATTATGTTTTTCATTTATTATGTTATTGGCTCATTAAAATTTTATTTTATTGTTCACATTGTTTTTATATATACCTACTTATATAATGTACTTTTGACATGATGGTATATTCCTTGTATATCAACCCTGCATAAAACTATGTCTATAAATGATGACAATGTATGAGTGATACCGATGATAAGATATGACCTTCAGCGACCATATATTAAAAAATATGGTCGCTGAAAGTCATAACTTAACATTGCATGATGTATTCACTCCATAATGTAGATAATATTAAGAATTTTTATCTGTTTAACAACTAAGTTCGATAGCATATTTACATTTAAAGATGCATATTAGAAAATTTACATTTTACATTATGCCGATTACATACATTTTCAAATATGTACTTTAGGTAACTGTACTCAAGAACTGCGTCACTAGAATGTACTAATAATAGTACGAAGTACTAATGTACTAGAAAATAATTTCCATTCTCCTTTTTTTAATTTCCATTTTTCTTTACTAGAATTATATTTGTATGACCCAGTTTTGCCTGTACATTGGACCAATTTTATCTTTGTCAATCCTACAAAATAAGTTTACGCAGAATTATGTTGAAGAATTTTTTTGATTTTATATTTAATACAAAATAAAAGTAAAAGACGGCACTGGCTCATTCTTATTATATTGATTGTTCATGCGTGTGTTAGTAACTACAAAATTTCATAAAGAATGAATAAAGGGTGAAAAATAGTCATTCTTACTATCTAGAGAATGTCTTCAAGTACATTAAAATTATTATTAAGATTAGTTGCACAAAGTTTAAAGAAAAAAGTACATATTGCAGAGAATTATTTACTCTAGTATGTTTGTATGTAGTCGGTAATTAAATACTATTGAACAATGTTTATCAACATCGTCACAGCCACAACACTCACGAATTAAGGCACAAGTGATTTATGCATCTGCTGACATTTTCAATAAAACCTGCGCATAGTGTTAGCCAATCAAAAGCAAGTATGATTCCCTTGTCCTCCTCAAGTTTTAATACTATTTGTCTCATAGTGAATTAATTTAAATACATCCACGGGTTATACGGTCCAGAGGCTATTAGGTCGATTTAAAAAATTAATAAATAATAATTTAATAGGAAATGAAAACTTTCACCGACACAAATGTGTTGCCTTGTGGCTCCTGTCTACTGAAATGATACATAACCTCTTAAATCTGCTGTTATGTGAGATAACTTCACAGTACAATAGTGGTGATCATGTGTATCTAAAATGGTTGCGTTCAGAAACATTCCTAAAATGCTAATTTTAAAATGACTGTGTTTGTAACAAAGAAATTCTAGGATACTTCAATAGTTTCCAAATTAGTTAAAAAAATAGATTTAATATTATTTAATTTATCATATTATTTATAAAATCCCACACATGGCTCAGGGATAAAAATTTACATATAAATACAATATTAAAATTATGAACCACAAAAATAGTCATAATGTAAATGTGAGTTGTATCAGGAAATATTTTGATATCATTTTTGAGAAAAAGACTATAAAATATTTGATTATATAAAATGAAATGTTCTGTAAAAACATAAAAATTATAATTAATTTTATTATATTAAATTCGCGATTAGGAAACGAATTAGTGTTCACGTGGAGAAAAATACCCATTAGACAAAAATAAAAATTCTTTCATACATACCGATTTGTCAGAAATATACATTACGATCATGTAGCATAGAAGTGTCAAATGGAGAACCTTGTGGACAATGGATAAAAGCAGCTGGAAGACAAAATTTTAGATAATTTGAGAACTCCATGTTAAGTTTTAATATTTACTTAATTAAGTAGATATATTTTCAATTAGATATTTTTTTTTCGTTCCTTATAAATACATTTGTATATCTAAAAATTATTTATGTATCATTTTTGTATACATATATAAAAGAAAAAAATATGATGTTAAGACCATTAAAATTTTTATACTGACTTGTTATTGATAACTTACGAACTTTGAGGATCAAGTCGCTCATGCTTTATCCTTTCTCAAATTAAATCTATTTTGAAAATGATGTTATGAAATTATGTAATGTTTAAGTCATCATATTTTAAATATTAATTATATATTTTAGAGATTTATTTGCAATATTTATTAAATTGCAAATACATAAATTTTAAAAACTATTTTTTCGCGATCTTTAGTTATCTAATAACCAAGTAAAACTGTAGTCTACCATTTTTACATAATGCAAATTTGTTAAATCAGTAAAAGTGTTTAATGTACATGGATTATGGTTTTGACGGGTATATATTCAAGTAGTCGCTTTATGGAGTATGTCCTGCTGAAGATTCGAAGACCTATACCTTAATAATACCAACAAATTCTAAAATAATCCTCCGCAGGTTTTCTATATTAGAAATATAGAAAACCTGTGAACGGTATTATAAATTCGTTATAATTGTGAAGTATATGAAAGTAAACATAATCCCAAAATAATTAAATTAATATGTAAATGTTGATAATTATGTTAATAGTGTCAAAAAAAATGTTAAAGTATATTGTTTTCTATGATATTTAAAGCATAAGATAAATATCTGTATGTTAAACACAGGTGTATTTGCATGTAGCCACATTGTGAATGCACCAGCAGTAAAAGCAACAAAAAAGTAACATTGAAAATGTTAACAATCACCTCCTAATGGTTTAATCTCCGTTCCACATTTACTGTACTATTGATATGTTATATTAACAGTGTGGTAACAGCAAGAGACACATGCCATTAATTATTTCCTTTAAGGTCACTTGTAAATCCCATGATTCATAATTTTCACAATTTATACCATACCAATATAATTCATGACCATCTAAATATGTTTGAAATGACCACAAGATGGATCCTGTGTCTGCTCGCATTTTGGTAATCTGTGACGAAAATTTCAAAGACAAGGGACAATTTTAAACGGGCGGACTGCCCCAAAAATAACCCTGCATTGAATACGTGAAAAATAAAAACATGTTTTTTTAACAATTACATTATTATAAATTTCACACTAGTGGCTACATGCAGTTTACCTCGTGAAATAAAAGTTTTACTATAACTTGATCTCTAAGCTGAATCGCTATTTTTACTACACAAGCACAAAACAATAGAATTGCAAGTTACTTAAGGATTATACGACGAGTGCACAATTAACTTTAATTTTTATCTAAAACTAAAAATCTATATATTTATTTATATATATAAATATATATATATATTTATATATATATATATATATATTTATATATATATATGTATACATATATATATATATATATATATATATATATATATATAAATAGTTGGATACCTTTAAAAGATCATAAGGTCTAAATGATACATACAATTAAAAATATTACTAACTTGAAATCCATAAATGCTATTGAATAAACGGCATTGGTTACTCAAGAGCACATAGCTTGCTCTCAGCTTTTTAAGGTCAGTTGTTATTTGTGCATCGATACCTTCATTGATTCTTGACGCATCTGCGATATTTTCATCTTGAATATAAATATATCCCTCCAATAGTCTTTTAACGTGGCTAAAAATAATATTCAAGCGCATTCTGAATATTCTCAAATTTACAGTGAACTTCCAGTCTTGTGCTTGTAATAAGAATTGCGTTACAAAATAGGACAGAAGTAAATATATGTTGTTTACTTTGTACCAAGCTAGGATGTCAAAAAATATATTAAACGTTGAAATGAAGCCAAAAACTTTAATTAACTGATTCAAAGCTTTCTTTTCATTCATGTGCATTTGGACTGTTACACCCAATAATTCATCTATTTTCTTGTAGATTTCAAAATATCTATG
Source organism: Druceiella hillmani (assembly GCA_039881145.1). Lineage (NCBI taxonomy): Eukaryota > Metazoa > Arthropoda > Insecta > Lepidoptera > Hepialidae > Druceiella > Druceiella hillmani. Next base: position 37,683,915 of record JAYKKI010000019.1, read on the forward strand.
AGCACTTTGATAACTTTTCATAGCAGACAAAACAATAATCCAAATAACTATTATACGTGTTGCAATCGTATGGATCTCGTCAAATTTCTTTGCCGTAGGATAATCGTTTAGAAAACGCCTTTGCACTGGTTCAGCCATAGCAATTGCAGATGAAACTAATATACAAAGTATAGTTATTGAAGCTCGAATCGTGATATTTTTCACGGTTACTTCATTATTTAATTTTACTATACGGGATAACGAACATATGCGAAAAATTCTAATGAAATTTTCCATCACAGCGTAAACATCCATTTTTCTTCGGTGACAAGGTGTATTATGAAGTAGTACAAAAGCGAAACTGGAGTGTTTCATGTTATTAATTTACTCAATCGATTTAAATTTTGTTGATATGTATGTTTCCATGGTTTCAATTTACCATCAATTCAATTTGAATACATGCTCAACATTTCTATAATTTTAATTGTTTCGTTCATCAATTACACATTTGTGATAAAGAGTACATGATTACTTACGACAGCATAATTAAAGAAAGACAATATTAGTATTATTATTGGTGACATAATTTTTAATTTTTTTTATTGACTCTTCCCAACATTTCCAATGAGATCTTTTCCCAACAATTCCATTTAAAAGATCTACAGTTCTGAAGATTATAAAACTAAAGTTCTAAAATAATTTTCAGGTTTAACGGAAATCATTGTGTTCTTCTACCGATAGCAGATATGACATTGTCGATAATGCTTTTGTCGTTCTATTTTTTATTTTAATTTTCTTTAAAGATTGTATGGAAATATTGTCTAATAACATCTAATACATTTACTGCATTAGACTGTAAATATTCGTAAACATATTGCTTTCTTTACACGATTAACACTCGCAACGTATGTATTTGTCCAAGTACTTTTTATTTCTTAATATCACTTTACTTCATTTTTACCTAACAGATCAAATATATGCGTACAAAATATAAAGCGAAAGCTGCCTGCGACATTATTCTTCTAATTCTTTTCATTAATTTAATATTTGTTAAATTATGATGCAAAAAGTAAAAACAATTAGTTACATGTTACACATATTACACTTACTTGAAAAAATCATGGGATTTTGTGAACGGATTATGTAAATAACTAACAAACACTATAAACAAAGTACCTATCCTCCATAAAATTATTTAGAAACTTTATACAAAATTTATGTCGGACAAATTGGGAGATTTGTACTTTGTGTTAGTCATATAATATGGCAGCCCCATGGGAATGTCACGTAATATAACATTGCCATCAATAAATTTGCAGTAATATATACTACAGTACCTTCAAATAGTTGTAACTTTGTCTGTTAGGGTTTGCGTTTTACAAAATATTTATCGTAATTATAGTTTAAAAATGTTTGGCATTTCCTTGGTGTAAAGCAATTTTATACCGGTAGTATTAATAATTTTTATTACCAAGTTAAATAGGATAATTCTTAGCTTTGGAATGCTTTTGAAAAATGGTAAGAACTCCGAAGTAACAAACTTTCAGTGCCTGTTTCGAAACTGTAGAATCGTAAAATTTTGAAGCCAACAATTAAGAAAAAGCTAGTTTTCGTTGTTGTAAAAATATGTTCCTTTCAATTTTGTTGTCAATATTTCTAATTACTTGGTTGTCTAATTATTGGTGAGATTTTAGTTGTGTAACATCTATATTCTGAAAAAAAATAGTTATTTTGGTAAAAATTTATTGTACTGTAAATGCTCTTAAAGTTTCTTTGCATATTTGTTACTTTCCTAGACAGGTTGGCTTTTTTTATATGCTAAGCCTGCTTTCCATTGAGCATTGATGTGTTCCATTGAGCATTGATGTGAAGTCTTTACATTCACAACCAGATATTATTACACATGATTTTTTCTTGAGCCATTAAATGCATAAAAAATGTTATCCCAACGGGTGCAAAAATGATAGTAATCGCATACATAACGGACACAACGTAACTGTAAGGGTTTCGGTCTGAGACTACGGAACTATAATAAAGTTTGAGACACTAGTGAATATTGATCATTCTTCTCATCTGATGTACATACTACGTAGTTTTTATTAGTTTAAGGTCATGATAATAATATTTGGCATGGATAACAAATGTGTCGCATATGATAAACCATTTTGGTTTAGAAATTAAAAAAAGAACAAAAATTGCAGCAGAGCGACAGGATATGTTGAGTGTATTATTTGATAGAAATCTGGTTGGGGAAAGGTATTGGTCTTGAACTTGTGAGTCTCTAAAAGTAATAACTCCAAACCAGCAGTACAAAAGATTGTAGTGCGAACTGTCTATGTAGAACCATAGATCTATAATGCTTAAAACTTGGTAGATACTGCCATGTTTAAATACACAGTTATAAAATATTTTGAGAAAAATACAGATAAAAATTCAATAAACATTTCGTCTTAATATATGATTGAAATTGATAACGTAGATTACAACCAAAATACATGCCAATTTACTGGATGTTTTAAGGTAAAAAAAAATATTTGTGTCGTATCGACAGTATAGCCCTCAAAAGTATTAACCATACCACATTATAACATGACCATGGACAAAAACAGAAAATATGTATAAAATGGAGAAATCATGTAAAAAATCCTGTTGCATTTTAAATCTGAGGTCAATTAAATAGTGCCTACTTTGTAGGACGAAAATAATTGGTTACATGAGAGAAATCTATTAAAAGTTTCCGTAGGCAATTTCGAGGCTTATTATTTTTATATAACTTCTATTAAGCTATGACAGATGAACTTTTTAAAAAATACCGTTTCCCATAACTTTTAATCTTGAGTACCTCACAATGCCAACTGGATATCAGTGGGGATTTTTGACGTATTTTTGGGAACACCATAAAAATATACACACAAAGCTGACTAAGAAACTAACATTACTGAGCTATTACAGAATACATTGTTTGCATCAATTATTACAGCCGAGTCTTGTATTAAAAATTATTATAATTCTTAAAAATTCAATATTGAGGAAGCGTGTATTGCGATTAAATTAAAATGAAATATTACATGCCATTACTTAAACTATTTGAGCGTTGTAAAAACTGTGTTAGATATACTTAACTGATGATCAAAAATTATGTAAAAATAAGAAGAAGCTTGGTTGTATGGTATTTGTACTAATAAGATGACAACAATTAACAATGTCCTTTATAATCAGTATCATTACTGATTAGATTAACTTCTGCTTATAGTTGGCAAGTGAATAAATTTAAGTGTAGTCAAGTTTGAAACTTAATTTTGCCAATAAGATAAAATTAATCGAAAAATATTTTCTTTTTCACTCTAGACAACTGAAACTCAAATCCAGCTCTATTTTATTATTTTTTTGGCATTTTATGGAAACTTAAAAAACATTTCAGTTCCCTCTATGTTGTATTTTTAAATTTTTCTTTTTTGTTAAATTACTTCTATGGAATAATACTTTTTGTCCTTAGAATTAATGCCAAATTACTAATATGGATTCCGCATAAATTCCTCACGTCCAGCTCTCCATCTGTACATCACATCGTCTCAGCTCTTTTAGACTTATATCAACTGTGATAAAATTTAAGCAGAATGTGTGGTTCAACTACATGTATATATATAAAAAACATCTCTTGGTTTTTTTGAGACCCAATAGGTTGGATACAATTCACATGGTCTTCAAAAGACAATCAAAAACGTCTACTAATCTTTTTGTACAAACTTTCCTTTATGAGATACGAATTTGAAGGTATCGCAGTCTGAAGGAGGTTATAAGATATTGCATATGGAAAAAGTATTAGGTGTCAAGTGCCTGTGTTGGCTATCCTATAAAATATATGCCATTTATTACTTTTCCAAAAATGTTACATATTAACATATATATTATATATACACAATACATACACATATATTTTTAAGTATATATATATATATATATATATATATATATATATATATATATATATATATATATATATATATATAAATATAAACATATACATGTATATGTGCGTGTGTATATGTGTATGTTTGTATGAATAATTAAAAAGGATAGATCCTAATTAAAGTAAAAATAATGCTAAGCCAAAGTAAGTAACCCACTCCTAAAATTTGAAACCTTTATCTGAACCTAAATATACAGGAACCATTGTGGTGTGAGTTCTACTCGCATTTCAAATGTTCATTTAATTACAACGAAGGTAATTATTTCTTTAAGTTCTTCAAAATTCCAAACATTGCCAATCACTACAAGTTCTCATATATAAATGGTAAATCTAATACAAAATATCTAATATTGCTGTGAAGGACAGATACATTTATATTTAGTAATGTTTTTATCAATTAATTAAATATTGTTTTTGTGTACGTACCCAGTACTATTTTATTTACATTGCCGCTGCAATAATTCTTAAAATCTTATTAATCTTTGAATCATTTTAATAAACTGATATATTCTTTTACAGAACGCCACACCTTTTGAGTACTTAACAATAATAAGTTATTTGATATGATTTATGTACGGATCTACATTATTAATTCTACTATTGAGGAAGTCGGTCATTATATAGAGACTCAGATTCTGTTTGCTGTCAACAATCGACAGCGGCCGGGTAACTAATAATTATGTTAAGTATCATAAGCATACTTCTCACTTTTTAGTAGAATATTTTCCAATCTCAATCATATTCATACATTTTTGCAATCTACAATAGTTTATATGATAAAATGATTCTAGAAGTCACTTAGGAAATTTTAATGATTTACAACCTTCGAAAATCTGAAAGAGAATATGTGAAAAAAGATTTTGTAAAAATTTGTTGCACAACTTACAAAATATGAGTTTGACAGAGATGTGCTACGCAATAATTTTTACTATTTTATAAGCAGGTAAATTGACAAACAGTGTATGTGTAATTTATAACCGTGTTGGTTAAATTAAAATGATATGCAGTTTTTATTTACATAGATGTATCTCTGTATTCAGTGTATAGACAATATAATGGAACATGATCAAATGGAACATGATAACATGAAAATAATTCTCATCCATTGGAAGAAAAATCTATATTTTCTCATTGTCTAAAAATCATAGGAAAACTATTAAACCAGCTGATCTAAAATGTTGGTTGGTCTAATATTTTATTATTTTACAAAGATTAAACTTTAATGAATCTCAATTTAGTGATATATGTCTTCGTAGGAACTAAACAAATCAAGTAACTTTCACGTTCTCCGATTGCGGAATCTATTCAATGTGATATGCGTGAGTAAAAATTGTACTGTTTATTTGTGTATTTAAAAGTCATTTAAAAGTTTTACTGCAGCACTTATAAAATGTGATTCGTTTGTGTGTATGTTCTGTGAGGTATTTTGTTTTAGACAATATTTCAATTCATGTCCATCGCACTTTTAGTCACCGCATAATCGTTTCAACTTTCTTGTTTTCTGAAAGTGTATTTGGATGTAGCAATCGCACGTAAGCAAGTATAACCGGCCAATCCATGCTTTGTAGATCAAATGTAGTTATCACCTTTTTTGCGGCAGTCTATATACGTGAATACTAATGCCAGAAACAAAGTAAATCCTACTTCAAATACTTGTGATAAATTACAAGTTGTATTTGTATCTAAGTACTTTAAACACTTAAAACATGATTCAAATTAAATTAAATAATATCAGTGTTATTGTAAATGTAAATTTGCCCATTACTACATATTCCGTCATTTTGAAATAGCAAAATTGATCAATTTGAAATGGTGAAGTCGCCAAAATATACTATTAACTTCATTAACCCTTGTCAGACCTTATTAAATGAGATTAGTTTGTGTGTAGCCTTTTTTGGATATAGTTACCGGCTAACCTATCCATCATTCGTATACCAACATGCACAAAAATAGTTTACTGCATCGTGAAAACAAGAGAATCAAATTAAGACGATAATTCCTTAAACATGTATTTTTGGGAAAACACTTTCTGCAGTTTAAAGAAATTACTTAATTTTATCACGAGAGAATATACAAATTTAATTCAGTTCATTGATTTCTTTATTACAGTAACATTCAAGTTACTCAGTACTAATTTCTCTTGCTGCATGTTTCCCAAGGCGAGGTAGGTGAATCTTACACGAGGCTCAGTAGCTTGACAATTAAATGTGTACAATCATGTTCGGTGTATATTATTATAATAGTAGTTGTTCTTGCTCATGACATGAAGAACTCCAATCTTTATCCTTCTGCACCAAAGGGTCTCTAAACGATGAACTGTGATAAATTGTGATATCCTTTTGCAGAAAAACATACCATTGTAAATAATTGTTTTCCAAAATATTTTCAATTAATATAATAGACTCTGGTTTCATTTACATGAAATCTACTAATCAGCTAAATGAAATCAATGTACTTAATCTTGATTTACTATACATACTTTTTCTTACTTACAAAATGCAATACATTGTATTACTCTGTGGATACGTTGGTAGCTCACATTGTGATCATATCACAAGTTTGATAAAGCTTACAGGAATGTAATGTCAATTTCACTTTTTTTAAAATTTTTTTTTTAATTTTTCACATTTCTTTTTTAATTTTTTTACTATTTAGTTATCAACTGAGAGAGTCACTTTTAAAAATTTCAAAATTATTTATTTTTGAACTTATTGCAAGATAGAGATATTATTAAAAATATCAACTAAAATATGCGCCCCACCCCATTTTCGTAACTGCTAAAGGGAAAATTATAAAAAGAACGCAGTCGTTGGACGTTAAGTTAAAGCTAACTATAAAACTAAATTTCATAATTTTTTAAATATTTTCTTTTTATTTGATTCTTATTTCCGAGTTAGTTTAAATATTTTATTATTTTTGCTCGTTTATTAATAGACCAAGGCCAGCCAATAATCCAATCAATCTAATAAGTAAATTACAGCAGAGCTGCGTTCCAATGTTTCACTGTCAAGGATGAATAACGACAATGAGGTAACAAGCAGCTTTCCTTTGTCAAAATTATTTTACATTTTCACACAAGATTTCATTACATTTCACACAAATTTATGAACTAATTAATGAAAAAAAACATCTACTTGTCTATTTTGAATTCCTTATTAATAAGAAATTTACTTTACAACACTCATTCAACTGATCATTCATCAGCATCGATTCATCAAGTAACTTGAATCTATGTATGGGTATAGTGGAGCTTAATCTGTTACTTAGAACTGAGAAAAATTAATAAAATGAATCACAATGTTGGTAGAATATGGTATTTAGTCTATTTTTCCAAGTAATTTTATTTAGATAAATTTCTTGTAAAATAATCAATCGAACAGTTAGAACATAAGTCTCAGGCTTTTACTATTTGAGACTGGAAGGTGTAAGAAGTGGAAAGTATAAAAGTTAGGCAAATTAGAACTGAATGCAGCAAACAAAACATATCATAAACTTTGTCTTAAAGATTAATAATAGAAAATAACAAATTTTACAAATAAAGTGTTTTTTGAACTCGGTGAGTTTGAGCCTTTATTGTGAATACCGTACATCATATTATCAGACATAGCCTGTCGGAAAACTGGTCAGGTTATATTGTACAAAACATAATGAACCTTCATTATGTATTGATTTATATTAAGAAAACTTTTTTGTTATATTTCCCAGGTTCCAGAATAGCAAATAGTTTCATGCATTCTACAGAATGTGAGCTAATATGTTAGTTTGCAAACTCCTCAGGACGTCTACTACCTAACAAAACTGAAGTTCTGTTCTCGCATGAATTTCACTATCCACATCACAGCTTTCTTTCGGATTTTTTTAAAATAATATAATTTTTTTAGGGAACAATTATTTAAAATGTACTCAACATGCCAAAACAAAACAAAAAAAATTTACTCAACATGCCTCAACGTGCCAAAATTTATAAATGAGTAAATTTTCATACAAAAGAAGTTATATGTATTGAGATATTATATTTGTATATTTATGTACAGAGAAAAAAGGGAATGGAGAAAATTAAAGATACCTAAAATATGACCTGCGAATTTGTTATTTTAATATTATTTTGTCAACAGTATCTTAGTTCATTTAGTTTTTAATTTCAAGCATTCAATACCGATATGTCGGGTGGAACCTTGTTGCGATAACGTTGTTCATCCTTCAGTATATCAGAGGCTTCCAACAGTTAAATGAAATGCGACAAAGAGTCGAAATTCACATATAAAATCCTTCGGTCGAAACTAGAAATAATGTTTAAAATAACTTATAGTTTCATTTCAAAAGGGGCTCCAAAACAAGTCAGTAAAAGAGGAATTTGTTGTTTTGATTTATGGAATACCATTCAGATTAAAGAAGAAATGTGTTTTAAATTTTTTTCCATGAAAAACAATTGTTTCTCATATCATCAAAGCTACTGTTTTATAGCATTTTGTTAGCAGGTTTGACTGAAAAATGGCATTATGTAGGAAACTGAAATTAATCTCCAATATTTCAAATATCCTTTATTGATAAGATAGATGCTAAAATGGTAAATAAAATTTATCAACAAAGTATTTTTGAGAAAATTTACTACATTGTTACGCCTATTGAAGACATATTAGGTAATATCGTTTAATAATGAAAAATAGAATTAATGTTTGCAAATCGTTGAATACAAATATTCTTTTCCTTAAACGTTTATATTTTTCGTATCCATCCATGTATCCTATATCCTGCCATCGACAAGACGAGAGAAGGGTTTACAGAACACTTGGAGCACGAATTCTACATGTACTTATTAGGTTCATCTTTATGTGCTATTATGTCATTATTGAGTTTCTTTTTAAAATAGACTTGAAAAACTCTTAAAGAAAAATGAATAACATTTTGAATGAAAAATGGATAAATTTTTTTATAACAACTAAATCACGTTTATTAAAATCCTTATTAATATTCATGGCACTTAAGCGTTTTCAACTCCAAATTCATGCCATGTTTAACGTCAAAAAGATTGCTGAACACCAACATAACACCAACATTTCAGTTTTAAGGAAATAAATGGAAATATCTTCATTATATGATTTAAAACAAATGTCCTCTGATATCCAGGATTATCCACGGTGCACCAACTTTTCTAAAGCTGTTCCTTCTACTTAAGGACGTATATTAAATTAAAAGCAACTTATTAAAATTAAGTGATGTACTGATATATTTTCAAGAGTGATAATATCATTTAGAGATTATTTGTGACAAAAATATAAAATGCTAAGTACGAAAAAGGTGCTTTTTTTTCATTTTTGTACCATCAATATTTAAAAATATGTTGAATCGTTATGAATATCCATCATACGATGGTATGATCAACAAAATTCTTTTTTACGCCAATTATAAACGTCCGATAAAGTATTAGACGGCAGTTTTTAACATTTTTGAAACAAAATATTAACAATAAAATATAATTTCGCAATAGAAGCATACTATAAACTAAAACCATTAAGATCAGATTTAGTTCTAATATTTTTTGGAATATTTACTCCAAAGTAAATCAAGTAATAAGATCAAAGTTGAAATTAGGATATTGCCTTCACACTTTGAAATAATTAGACGTTCAAGTTTTGTAAATAATTCAAGCAATGTTTCAATGCACTTTTAATTAATTGTAAAGCTAATACCAGTGTCATCCACAAGAGAAGCGATGGAATTTAAAACGCTGTGTTTGTGCCAGATAAATTTTTAAGCCTGGATTTGGAAGCCATCATAAGGAAGGGATTGAAGGGAAGCAAGAATAAAGGAGACAATGTTAGACGGTATTTTATTCGGGGAACTCAGAATTTTGACCAAGGTGGTCAAAAGAAATTTAATAATACTCGTAGAAGACGAATTATTAGCTGAAGGTTGTTGACTAAAACCGCGACCATTTTCAGGTTGAGGAATTCCGAAGTCTGCCTGGGCTTATTCTAGAGTCGAACGATCATAGCCCTGATTGGAACTTGTCAAAGAGTGGAATCAGGGTTTAAAAGTAACAATTTTTTTTGTGAAAAGAATTGGTAGGACGAGACGGAGAGAACAAATTTTGGAAAGAACTTGGAAAAGAAGAATTAAGGGGGATGAGCTGCAACTGAGGCGTATGATTTTCTAGCAGGAGGGGGAAGCGTCCCTCCTGCTAGAAAATGTCTCTTTCAGATCTTTCAAATTTGATTTTTCTTTGCCTTCCGAATTCCGGACCAATTGTATCGGTGGAATCATGATTTCCACTGCAAAAAATACATTTTGCTTTGTCAAGAGGAAGTGGGTAGTTTCTTCCAACATCACCACATCGTAAAGAACGCTCGGAAGTTTGGATTTTTGTCATCAACTTATAACATTTGAAACACTGTATTGTAGGGAATTCATATTTTGAAACTCGAAGCGATGAGTAAGCCAAATACATGAGTTGGATACAAACTTGGCCATCAAAGGTAATATCCATTGTATCGGACGGAAAACATTTAGTTTGGCCATCGATTATTTGTTTTAATAAACTTCAAGGACGCACTTTAAAAAATTTCTAGGACTTTTATGTTGTGTAAAACCTCCTCATCAGACCAATCAACTGGAACATTGCGAACAATGCCCATACAACTGATGTTAAAGGAGGGAATGAACAATTTATTTTGTCCCGTGAAGGCAAAGTGGTTAACGAAGCGGTTGGCGGCGTTTGCAGATGAAAATTCCACCGAAATTATGTTCCTGCCAATTTGTTTCACTCCATATCGAATTATGCCATTAACATGATAAGTTTTTAAAGTGTAACCAAATTTAACAGTATGAAATGAGAATCCGGAATAAGGTTGGAGTTCTTTTTTTTATACGTCAACAATAAATGGTTCAACGTCACCAGAGACAAACGATCCTGAAAAGAATTCGGAGGGTGGGAGGGATTCGATGAGGTCGACGGTGAAGGAAGTAATTTAGAATTTACTTCTGAAAGAGGAGTGCGAGGGGTCTCGCGAGGGATTGTATCCTCGGTTTCTGTGCAGGAAGAGTCAGAAGGACGGAACGAAGAAATATGTTTAGACTTATTTTTTTACAATTTGTTTTTTTTTTACAATTTTTGATTTTTCGTTTTAACCCCTGTTGAAAGTCAATTACGACAACAAAGCTAGCAGGGGAGATAGGAGAAGCAAATTCATTATTAGAAATAGGCGATTTTGAAAGGTCTGGAGGTTTAGGAAAAATATCTCAATCCATTTTTACAAAGCTGAAGCAGATTCGATTTCACAAAACTGAATAACACAAAAAATAAACAAAAGAAAAAACTTACCGAACGGAAAACTGATTATAACAATTGATGGAATATAGCTACGTTCAAAAATTAAATGAAAATAGATTTAAAATATAAATATCACAAATAATAAATAATTTATGGCAACAAAATAGACTAAATACCACGAAAACAATAATGAAATAATAGGTCTTCGAAAAACATTTCTACTTCGTTTACGGTTTCTATGGCCCTCCCATAGATTATCTTATCTTTATCTTTGATTATATAGCGTTCGTTCTCTCCGGAGAGAAACTTTGCCAATGTCAAGTGTGGAAAAAAGGCTAAACAACACTGACTAATCATATTTCGAATATTCTGTCATTGTTGCTTGTTAACAAAAAAATAAACTATACAACAAAACGAAAGAAGAAAATGAGATTTTAATATACAGAGAGTACAAAAGAAACAAACATAAAAACAAAAATATAAATATGAAAGATTCTATATTTTGATGTCGTTCTTTCTTATGAACGGTATGATTAATCCTAAAATAGTTTTTTTGGCAATAAATAAAAGTGATCTTATGTTATGGAAAAAATGGAATGATTTAGGTAGCCTTCTCGAAGCCCACAATAGCAAATTGGAGATTCTCTGACCCGCAGTCTAGCCTAATGGGTAGGAATAGAACAATGACCCAAACGTTGGTCCACGCATCCAGAAACGAGTTGTGAACGAGTAGGAGATTCTCAATGAAATTAATAGTGAAATATGAATTCCCGTTCACGGCGGTGAACCGAGGTTTTGCATCGACTATTTCATTACCTACCATGCCACAGTGACTAGGGATCCATGCAAGAACGACATCGGATCCCGATCTCTCCAAAAGTAAGTTGCTCAATCCGGAGAATCAGGAAGCCACAGTTGGCAGACAATGGATTAGCAAAAATGGACTGTAAAAACTTAAGGAGTCAGAGAAGATAAGGAGCCTGCGAATCTTTTTGAGTAGAGCATAATTCAAGGCCTCCAGAATAGCATGGCATTCCCCAGAGAACATCGAACACTCCTTAGGAAAGTGAAAGTATGCTGAATGAGCAGTGGATGGAGATTAAAATGACGCTCCGACATAGCCCACTCTCAGGGTTTATGATACATCTGTGTATATTGTTTACAGCGATTTGATGACATTTCTATTTATTACAGTATTTTGTTTAGGACAACGTGCTTTCAAAAATTAAAAACAATGACGCTATTGGGAATACTTATTATATTTGTTACCCATTTAGTCGCTTTCATTGTAATCTGTATTGAAGGTCCAACTTTATTCTATATAATTTTCTATTTTGGCTCATTCATAAACGAACTGGAACTGCTATTAATGTGTATACTTACGAATGCTATTATTCAGAAGTTGAAAACGGTAAATGATTACTTGAAACGTATGAGTCGAGATACATTTCGTAATGATGCAAACTGTGAAAATTCAATCCGAGTGACAGTCTGCAACAGATTAAATGGTGATGGCCATTTTGATGTTTCAGGAGATCCTACGTTTATATTAATTTTACCAAACTTATTGACTGTAGTAAATGAATTGTGCAATAAACTTAATAAAATGTTTAATTTACAGGTATAACATGTTAAGAAATGAAACATTTAAGATTTTTTTTTCACACTAATCTGTATACGTGTTTAAATTCCTTTTCAGGTAATTCAGCTTGTCATTCTAATTTTCTTCTCATCCATTAATGGTATTAAATTTGTACTATACTTGTATATGCATGACGTAAGTATGAGTCACATCGCAGTTACTATGTTCATTTCGATTTTGTCTCAGATAGCATGTATTAAGTTGTCCTCCTCGCTTTACATGTGTATAAACTACTCTTACGATTACGATCAATTATTTGTAGATTTTAAAATATTCTCTGTGCATAATTTGCTACTAACCAAACAATATTTCAGCATTTATATAAAGGAAAAATGATTCACTTTTTTTTATGGTTGATGAATAATGCTGTCGTCCTTATAGTTATCTGCACCTTCCATGAGATGTTGATTCTGGAATTTCGTAGATTGAGAATCATAATTGCGAAGCTGAGACTCTCACCTCAAATGAGTAAGTATCTGTATTTATATGCCAGTCATGTTTTACAAAATTCATTTATATGATATATGTAGCATCATTTCATGTTATCCAAATGCTAATGCGTTTACTAAGTTAATGCGTTTACTAATTCAGAAGCCGTTGCTATTATGTGAAAATCTACTTGTTATTTTTTTATATTTCATTCTCTCTACACTGCTCAATTTTTTGAGCTGATATTTTGTTGTTTTTGAATTTCTCTCTGTCATGTGAATCATTTTACAATTTATGTTCCCCTAATAAAATGTAATGAATATTTTGTTTACTTCAACAATTTTTCGATAACTTGAAGGTCAGATTATATAATTTCCACATTATACAATTTGAAAATGTCTGATAGAAGCATATACGGCCAATTTTTTTTCTGGATACTATTACCAGGTATATTCAAACATGAGCAATTGACAGGACTTTTCCTGTACAGATTTTATACTGAAGGCCTTGGTTGTCATTCGGTCTTGAAAAAGAGTGTATTTTTTATAGCGCTAGGAATATATCACATTACAAAATAATTTTTTTCTGTTTGCATCCAAATGGGCTGAAAATATCACATTGAGCGGTTGTTAAATACATAAAGATGTCAAAGATTTTTGTAAGTAAGTGGGTAAAAGACTATTCCTACTTAAGAAAAAAAGTCTTCAAAAAATAAGGAAAAAAAATCCTTGACTAGCAGACAATTTCGTGTGGAAAGAGTCAAAATGTGTTCTGTGACACAATAAGAAGCCATTATTGGTTCACGAAGTGAAATTTTTAAGTACACGTACAGTAAACAAACCGCTATTGTTCTAAAAACACGTAAACAAACGATTTACTTGGGCGAAAGAAAATTTGGAGAGAAATTTAAATTATAAATATTTCTTGAACAAATCTTTTTTTTAAGTTATTTAGTGCTTTCCAATAGTAATGTCTGGTCTACCCATATCAATTGATTTATCCAGTAGAACCGTTAAATATGTGGGAAAAATATACATCTGTGACTGTTTCTCAAAGCAGGAATTTGGTACTTCCCACGTGTTCACCGATAATTGAAAAGCAGCCAAAAGGATCAAAAAATATCAGAGGTCTTCATTATCATCTGCCCTAAGGGTATTTATAAGGAAAATCCCAAAATTGGCTTCTGATAGAAGAGAAGATTCAAAAGTTAGGAATCAAATTTATGCTGCTTGAAGACAAGAGAATGATATTGATTGCAAATCCCATACAAAACATTTGGGTACTTTTTAAGTTTAAGCTTTGAGGGAAACAATCTGGAAAGAGAAACAGTTAGTTTGACAGTTTCGACCAATATGATGGTCATCGTCCTGAGATTATGTTTTAAAATTATTAGAAATGCCTGCAAATATTAACAAGCAACTTAATAATAAGAATCGCAATGGTCATCATGGTATTGAGTGTATATTTTTTCAATGCTTTATCCAATATTATTTTAGAGTTTTGCCATACATGACCAACCAGATTAATTTCATATAGATAAGCTACAAACCAATCTATGACTTGATAAATTGGATGTATGTCTACATGGATTGATGTATAATCATCTAGATGTAGGACAGTGATACCGAAATATATACTGTTCAATACTAAAGTAATATTTATTGTTTGAAAACTGATAATTGTGAATCAATCAAATTTACATCTTTGAGATGAAATAAATTGTCAACAAATGATTATCTTGGATAAGAATTACAACAGAGACATTTCTCATTCTCTTAAACTTGAATGCATGTTGTCCCGAATCTCTTCATGAAGAAAAGAGATATCAATAAGTATTAAGTGTGTGGCAAAATGTCATAGCATAGACCTACTGCTGAAACTATTCTAGTCACACCTTGAGGGCAAGAAAAATGTTTTTTCGTACTTAAACTTTTGGTTTTTTTCGATCAGTTTTATATCAATTTATATGTGACTTGATTTTATCAGTTGGAAAAACCATAGAGAATAATTTTTAGTCAGACCATGAGAAAAACATTGACAGAATATTTGTTGAAATGTACGTTGATTTACTTTGGTCTTCTGCCAGGAGAAATGAGGAAGTTGGCAATCAATTGTGCTGTGAAGTTTAATATGCCTAAAATTACAACTTCGTAACATAAAAATAAAGAAGCTGTAGCAGATTGGCTTACAGACTTCCTGAAAAGAAACTCATCTTTGTCCATAAAAAGCAACAAGTGCAGGCCTTGTATCTTCTTTCAACCGCCCCAATGTAAATGAAATCTTTACAAAGCTAGGAGATGTTATACTGAAACATAATCTAACACCATGAAGAATATGAGACTCGGAAAAAATAGGAGTTACCACTGTATTAAAACCAAAGAAAATAGTGGCTTCAAAGGGCATGAAATAGGTGCCATAATTTTTTTAATTAACTAGCATTAGCAGCAAGTGCAGCGTGGAACACAGTACTGTCTATTTTTGTTTTTCCCTGCCTTAAATACAAAGATTGTTCATTCGTATTGGACCGCTCGAGAAGATCGGAGCTGGGAATAGCTCCAGACGGTTGACCGCAACAGAGTTCCTCACCGTTATAGATCACTTTATTAAGAAAATTGGCAATTTTGGCTTTAGCTGAACAAAAAGGCAAGAAGAGAGAAAGACAAATGTAACACAAAGGAAAAGTGAACCAGAAAGGGCAAGGGAAGGGTGAAGCTAAATGTAAATCAAAGAATGTTAAAGAACTTGTAAAAAGGAAATGATAGCCCGGAATGGTATTGTATCATTTGCTGAGATTCCTGTTCCAATTCACTAGCAAGATAACAACGGATTGAATGCGTCATGTGTGAGAATTGGTTTTGGACGACATTAATTTTTTTATTTGTCTGAATTGCAGTACTGACGATGAAGCTTACGAATAGTAAGTGTATAATAAGTTGATTCTATAAGATTGAATAAAGACTGTACAATTTATATAGAATATTGAAGTCCAAAATAGTTGATTAATATTTAAAAATGTTTAATTAGAATTAATATTCAATGTGGATTAATGAGTGTGAAACTTATTGATTAAGGAAAAGTATATAATTGGTAAAAATGAAGGTTGCTTGAAAATGTTGTCTTTGTTTTAATTATTTCTTGAGACTTTTTTCATTATCTGTCAAAGAAAATAAGATTTTCTATTTTTAAATAAATGAAACATTATCCATGTTTCATTTATTTACAAATACCATAGAAAATCCCATTTTCTTTGACAAATAATGAAAAAAGACTCGAGAAATAATCAAAACAGACATAAAATTTTCAAGCAACTTTCGTTTTTACCAATTATATACTTTTTTTTTTTTTAATCAATAAGTTTGATTTCTAATGTATTTTTTGTTCATTTATACATATACATATGGTACTTCATGCATCGATAATGATTGCAATTACTATCAGAACAACAATAGAACAACCATCCCCATAAAAGGTTTGGTCGTTCCTTACCAACTATTTACAAAAAAATGGTGCTGTGCCAAAAACCATTATTATTTGAATAAATGCGATCATAGAGTTTAAATCTAGAATAAATTCTGTATCTATTTAATAGCAAGTCTTGAATTCCAGACATTATCTTGATATTTTTTTTATTTGTTATTTAAAAATCGGCATTTTGAACCACAGACTCACCTAAATTAAAAATATTTTTAAAAAAAATTATGGAATATGCTATTTAGGCCTCTCATAATTAATTATGAAAACATACTCCACTGATTTGAATGAAACATTAAAATTTAGGCTGTCTTTTGTACCTGTTACTTATTTCCTAAAGGACATTTAGCCTGTCTTTTTGTTTAGCAACCACGACATTTGTCTAATGGTGACCGAATCGTGAATGAAATAAAATATTGTTTATTTTTGAACATTTGTTAGTACTATTTCCATAGCTGATATTAAAACATTTTTCCTGAAAAATTTGCCAAAAATTAAAACAAAAAATTTTTTTGTTTACATTAGTAGGTTTTTCATATATGTAAGTATTTTCTTTAATTCACGCTCATATTACCTCAACATCTTCACAAACAAAACACTGTCTTTTATCTAATGACAAGTTTTTAGATTAAATTTACATCATTAGTATATATCTATTGCGGTTTTATCAATGTTTTAAGTGAAACAACGTAAGTCAAGAAATATGTTGTAATTTGATTTAAAATTTGTGCATTAGAGTAATGCAGATTTATATGATTCATCTGTTCAAATTGAGAGAATAAGTAACGACAAAAGTTTCATTGATATCAGTTTGATGGTCACTCAAGATTTTCGCATAAATTGCAAATTTTTATGTGTTTATAAATAAGACTATTAACTTTATAGACTTCCTATACACTTTAAATTCAATATAATTCAATTGTGCTTTACGAGTCGACTAAGTATTTGGTTTAGACCACTTTATTGAAATTATTAAAAAATTCAATTTAAGTGAAAATGAAATTATATACAGTGCATCTAAATTTTTTTTATTATTTAAGGTCCTCAGTTTGATGAAAAATTGCAAATGCTTGAAGAAGTCATACATCAGGGCAATGAGGGAAATTTTGCAGTGTGTCAGCTCTTTGATTTACGAATAGCGTTGCTGCAAAGTTTTTTCAATCTCATTGCCACGTATATTATCGTTATTGTTCAGCTAACAGGCCTACGGATGAATGAATGAGTTGAAATTTCGATTTTATTATTTTAATTTGTCATTGATGTGAGTTATTTCAATTTGTTATATTTTGGTTTCTTCGTAATAATTCTTTATAAAAACTGAGTTTGACACACGTCATCCAGGGCAAAGTGAAAAAAAGCAGAAGGGAGGCAAGGTTTTTTTTGAAGAGTAAATAAGGATCTATATGACGGATGAAACCATAGCTAAAGTGTGTATTTTGATTTTTTCATTAATTATAAATTTTTGTTTTTGACATTGTTTTCTACAAAATTTATTTTTTTTATATGGTCTTTATATGGTGTTTTGTTTATATGGATACAGCAGCTCGTAGTATGTGGTCATATCGATAAGGTTTCAATACGAGTCAAATGCTGCTTTTAGATTGAGTTGATAGAAATGGAATAAAATGTACCAACTACTGTTGTCAAGATAACACATAACTTTTTTATAAACTGGACTTCATATCTAATTTATACAAATGAACAAATTACATTCATGTACTTACTAAAATTGTTTTTTTTTATCAGAAACGATCTGAACTCAGAAATTTTGCTAAGAGTGTAATTTGTTTTCTTAAGATATTTAAATATTGTTCATAATTTTGTATAATTATATATAAGCGAAGTTGATGTAAACCAAAATATATGTATAAATCTAATCCAATAATAATATAGTTCCAATTTTTCTATCCTATCCATCCATGGTTACTACAGTCAAGAGTCATATGTCTCATTCAAACAGCAGCTTATTTAGCGAATTAATGGTAATTAGGAACATAGAAATTTATCTCATCACTAATTTTCACGTTACCTCTTCTTCTTGACATGTTTTTACATTCCATGTTTATCAATCTAAAACTAATATGACTATTGGTATTTTGAATATATTTGTAATCTAAAAATTTGAGCAATGTTTTTCGCTTTAAAGTTGGTTTGCGCGTGGTAAATGTAAATTCATTCTTCAAGATAATTGTAGCTAAATTAAAAATCTTTTTCATTAATTGACTCCAAGCTATTTTTAGATAACACAAGACACAACTCATTGATTATCCGCAAACTTTCTATATTTATTCCAGTCTAAATATTTGCGTCAGATTTTCACAAATTTACGTAACGTTTATTTTAGACTTATAATAAAACGTGGACATTTCTCCTTAACGTAAATAGTCTTACTATTTAGTGAAAGTAGCACGCGGCAATTAAAGTTGTCTTGGGGAGTAAATGTATAATTTTTCTTTTCCATTTTATTAAAATATTTTCTTTCAGTTGTATTAAATACTTTTTCTGAATCTTTAAAAATTTAATATCAAGTATAGAGGTCATACGTATTTTGTTTATGTCATTATAAACTTGATATTATTTGTTTTTAAAATATTATTAAAATGTAATTTTGCAAGTGTCTTTCATTCCTTCCATCATATTCTTGCTGCCGTCTTCTTTATTAGTTTAGGCATAGATAATGGCTTTCTGTTCACAGAACTGACTTCGTGTATTGTTAAATACCCGCACATTTACCTGTAAATGCTTAGTTTTGTTTTCCAGTGCTGCAATTCCTGAACAATTTAATTTTTTTAATTATGTGCCTAGTAGACATATTCTTTATGTTCAGAGTAATATATAAAAATATTTTGCTAGCACAAATTTTATTGCCATCTTTTATTAAACAAAAAATACATCAGTGATCGCATCCACTATTTAATCCCTGGTTTTAGGCTAAATGACTGCAATACACACAGCTATGAAAACTCAATACCGAATTACAGAATTTTCTAGTAGTTTCCAAATGTTTTGCATGTCATCAAATGTAAAATGCTTCCAAAATGTCAAGTAAAATTTTATTGCGTTGACAGAGCCCATTTCTCTAGCTGTTAAAACATTTTTGGATTTTAATCCGATACATTTTTTGCTTTGCTTTCCAAGTTTTATGGTTTCTTACGTTTTTGACATCTAAACTCCTTTACAGGATAACTTACTAGGAGATTATTTAATATTTTCTTAATCTTTTTTATTGTCATGTCACAATGAAATATCCTCTAGCAGGCAGAAAATTGTATGAAATGTATTTTGAAAGAAATGATGTTCATTTGGGTGCAGCTTGACTAGAGAATCTAATAGATTTTCTTTGTTTATTGGTAATGATAAAATTTTTAAAAGTTAATTTTTCTGTTAGAACTTGAATTTAAATAAAAGAAAAAAATTTATTTAAATAATTTTTCTGTAATTCCAAGGAAATAGGTCCTTTTTGTTTAGTTTGGAGATTTTCTTAGGCCAGTGTTTGTATTGTTCTAGCTTTCACTATGTTAATCCTTGAAAGCAAAATATCATTAGGTAAGAAATAAATTGTGTAAAAGAAATAAAGTAATATTATGATTTGCACACGTTGAAACAAGAAACAATGTGAAATTCTGTAAAACAAAATAACTTTACATATAGGCCAGATATTTGACATTAATTTTTAGAAATATGTTACAAAACTTTTTTATATGAATTCAAAAAATTATTTGTAGTTCTTTATTTCATTTTATTTTTCATTTTATTTTTATTTAAAACATTTATAAATGAGTTATAAATGTTTTATTTGTTTTATTAGATTGGCTTACCCATTCAATATGTGGTTAATTTAGAACTTTATATTATTTATGGTTTTGAATGGTATAAAATTAACTGAACTGAAATTGTTTAAAAATTAACATTACCTAAAGTGTCTTGTGGCAAAGAATGCCTTAACTATAATTTACCTGGAAGTGGGCATGGACACCAAGTTAAAGTCAGATCATTCTAACAATTATCAGCCCTCATTCAATATAACTTGTAACTGTTTCTGAACTAGAAAATAATTTTTTTTTTTCAGTACTCTTAGCATTCACAGTACTAATAAATTAATATTTTGCTTTGTGTTACCGTAACAATATATTAATATGTTGATTAGCGTTTATAAGGAAACAATCCACTTATGTAAAGGGTCTAGCTGTATTTCCATGGTGAAACTTGTTCTGATAGAAACCTATGTCATTACCTATATACTGTTTTGTAGAGGAGGCTAAACATATTTGATACAAAAGATATTACCTATCTTAGTTAATAGTGAAGATATTTAAAAAAAGTGTCTGGAAGCAACTTTATTTCAAAGTGCATGTAACTTTTAAAATAGAGAAAATGAAACTAAATGCAATCTTGTTTTTATTAAATGTTGTGCTTCATATCGAGCCTCTATTGGTATTGTTTTGATATTAGATTTTAAGTTATATAAAAAACAGTACTTATGAGTCGAAACTACCTCTAAACTGAGTAAATAGGAATAGCACCAACACAGCTATATGCTAATTCATAATATGGACAAAAACGTATTAGTATGTACGGACATGACCGGTGCGTGGAACGCTAATGCAAAGGGAGCTGAAATAAATCGTAATTAAGCACATACGCAAGTCTTTACCACTTACAAGTATTAGGGAATGTTTAAGCAGTGATATCTGTGAATATAATAATAACAATTATGTTTAAATGTATCAACATAGTAGCCGTGGAGTACATGTAAATTTATCTTAATTTTTTTCAACTTGGATTTTAATGAAACTTGGCAAACTTCTGGGCGACATATAGGCAAACATTATAGTTTTTTTTTCAAAATGGTAATTTAATTACATCTTATAGAAATTGATTAATATAATTTTTTTTTACAATTTTCTAATATATTTTTTTAGGCGTGGTTATCGTGGAATAAATTCTAAAATATACCAAAACACGTACAGTTAGTTTCATTTACCTAATTTCATAATGTACTTAGATATAACGCTTTGAAAAAAGTTGTCAATGGACACTTTTTTTTAAATATCTCCACGATTAACCAAGATAGACAGGTAATATCATCTGTATCAAATACTTTTGGCCTCCTCTACAATACGGAATAGTTACCAATATGGATTTCTATCAAGGGCAGTTTCACCATGAAAGTACCGCTAGACCCTTTGTCCTGAAACTAGTAATCATCTAGACAGATTACGAAATTTGTTTTTGAATCACTGTATTATCGTGAAAATTAAGGTAATTAACCTTAGAAAACCACTTGGGAGACACACGATTTTCCAACATTTTCCATAACTTATTTATTTATGTATTATACTAAGCTACATTGAAAATTATTTAGTCGTCATCATTTTAATGAAATGCACCAAAAATATATTTAATGAGTTGAAAAGAAAGACAGACAGTACATGATAGTCTAGTTAAAAACAATTACAGCCTATGGTAAATCCTTAATGTCCATTATCCAGAAAACAAGTAAACTTCTAAGTTTAATTTTGGGTTGGTGAATTATTTCTTTGTATTAAGCTTTAATAAGTGTTTCAGTGAGTAAGACAAAATTATAAAAACGGAATTAAAGAAAACTATTAAACTAGTTTTGCGTATTATTCCTTAAAACTAAAATTGACTGAGAACAAATTGCTCTGGCATTACGAAAAATGTTGTTCCATATTGTATGTTATATAAGTACAATATGAAAAAAACAGTTGCAAGTACTAAAATACTGTAATTTTGGTTTTTTTACCCGCTCCTCCAAAATATTCAGTTTTAACTTTTACGGAAATGATAATGCCGTTATGAAATTAAGTATCCAATTATTAATAATATAACATAAGGAAATGAAATTTTAAGAAATGTTTGCACTGCAGCATTAAACAGACTCTTTCTATTTGACAAAATCCTGTATTCGAAAGTTAAAATTTTTTTACAATACCATCATTTAAGTGCATGTATGAATTATTATAGAAATTTCGACCTCTCTCCGGCTTTCAATAGTTTTATCATGCAATTCATAACATCGAAGGTAAGTTGAATGTAAATTAATTTTTAGTGCTTATGCCAAAATTGTCAAAATGAAACATTTATAGAATCAATTTGGTATCCGTGTATGTGCCCATTTTCATGGAAACCATTTAACATAAAAATTCGAAATTTCATCCAGAGAAAAAGAACATTGCATAAAAGAAGCAATTAGTTTGAAAAATGTATTTTCTTCATTTTTTAAATTTTGTTAGTTTTCTGAAGTGTTGTCTGTCACTTCAAAACTTAACATTAGAGTCTGAGTAGGTGAAGTTTTTAATACATTCAGACTTGCATTTATCTATTTAAAAGTGTGAAGTAAAAGTCTTATAAGTTTTACATTTTTTTTTTCTGGTTGAACTTTATCTTTTTAAAGCAGATTTTCCCAGTACGTAAAAGTCTTTCAATATGTGAGATAATTGCCTTTGATACTTATCTCCTCCCAATTAATAAAATTTCAAATAATGTTTTGTTTTAAACAGTATATAGTAGTCGGAAAGTAAATTACAATACATATTTTTTATCTATAGCAACTTTTTCACTGCTGGTAAGCTACCAACTTATAAATGTTATCGACAGGTTTAATGAAAAACAGAAAGAACAACAATAACATTTTTCATTACAGATTTAATTTTTAAAATTTACAAAGTTTTTTCCCTGGTCTGGTTATTTTTATATTTAATTACAATTTTTTTCTGGAATAATATAATAAAAAGATTTTTCATGTTGTGGTTCCAGAATTTGAGTAATGGTTATTTGAAAAACTATAATTATTTTGCAAACATTTGTTAAAAAATAATGAATGAAATTATTATTATGGAAAAAATAATTCATTATAATGGAAAAAAGAAAAATCGAATACAACTTAGCGTAGCAGTGAGACATTAGAAGTAGCATTAAAGTTGCTCAAAGGGAAACAAATATCATGCTGTCATGCTGAGAAGCTGTTTGGGTTTCCGAGAAGAATACATCTGATAACTGGCACAAAAAACATAGCTTGAGAGTAGGGATTTCACTACATTTATAAACTATTGTAAAGGTTTTAATCGCAGCTAGTGAATTTTGGTAGTCCTCTCAATCTTGTGGACTTAAGATTGATAATTTATAAACCTTTAGAATCATATCGGAGGACTGGCTTTTTTGATTTTTTTTACATACAACATGATGATAATTTTAACATTCAGTCATTGTAGAATACAAAAACATCTTGAGCAAAGAAAAACTAGTTAGAAAGTAGCAATATACTTCAATAATTTAGAATAAACTTATCTGACATACAAAAAGATAAGTTAATAAATACCTTTCCTGGCTCAATCCTGGCCCAACCTGTTCCTGGCAAATCCTGACTCAACTAAATGCCTATTCTGTTGCGGGCATTGAGTATCCAGAAAGGAAAAAAAAACAATATTTGTATAAGCAATGGACCATTAGATGACCTGCTCAGGCCAGATATAATAGAACAGACAGCAGTTGGTTTGACACTACAATTTTTGTAAACTGGTTTAAGTCTTTTTGGTGCTATTGTGTAACTATCTACCGTTTATTGTTATTTTTATGGATTACCCCAATATGCTAAGAAAATACAAACAGAAGTTTGGTTCTAAACGATGCTCAGACTATAGTATCAAATAGCTTGAGCTATACTTACAAGCTATAAAGTCAGAACAAATGACTCAGAGACGAGCAAGGGCACACTTCAATATTTCTCGTCGGACTCTGGTATACAAATTTAAAAAGGTTCATATTGGTCTACCAGGGTCACCATCCACATTCACAACTGTAGAAGAGGTTGCTATAGCAATGTGCGTAGAGACAATGAGTAATTGCGGATTCTCATTGACAGAGTATGATCTCCAAATTACAATTAAAACTTGTCTCATCTTGTCTTAACCAGAGCTTTTCTGATTTTTCACTTTCTTCTAAGTTTTCTTTTTTCTGATATTAGGACTCTATTTTCTTTCGGATAATTAAGACCTTTTAATTTTCTTTTAATAACCGGTGTACTATTCCAGGCAGCTCCCTGAATATCTGCGGTAAAAGCATTTAATTCTTTTACAGTCTTTATTGGACCACCAAATTGATATCATTTTCTAATAAGTAATTAATATAAATCCAATCTGTTTTTTTGTTACTAAGAGTTAATATTTGTTCTGTCAAAATGATTGGTTTGTTGGTTTACCACTTGACATGAATTCGCATCCATAACTTACAGCAGCCCTGTTTAATTCTCGCCCCTTAGTATTGATTAATCTTGAGCCCCAGTGGGTGTGTTTAGCATTGAAGTCACCTCCAATGATGAAGCGACAATTTAATTTTTTAAAAAGTGTGATATATTAATCTGCATAAATATTATATTAGGTGGGCAATATATTGCACTTACCCTGAGTTTTTGTTTAGTTGTCTCAACCGTTACAATTGTAGCTTGGATATCGCAAGTCACATATTTTTCTTCTTCAAAGTGTTTGATGCAGTTTTTAATAATGACAGCACTACCTCCGCGAGCCGTGTTAGCAGGATGATTTGAATAATAGGTTGAGTAGCTTTTGAATCTAATAAAGGACTCCCTAGTAAAATGCGTTTCTGAGACAAGACATATGTCAATGTTTTCTGTGTATAGGATTGCTTGCAGCTCATGTTGGTGCTGTAGCAATCCATTGACATTCCATTCCATAATTTGTAGGGAAGTCATTGTTAGTTTCCAGAGACTTTTATTTTGCTCTCAATTTTATTGAGTCGCAGGTTTTGATCTTTTAACATCTGCATAATTTCTAATAACATATTATCATTATTAGGCATTTGCTTAGTTGCACGGGTATTTGCTTAGTTGCAGCTTGGCTATATGTTCTTCCGGAAATTTGGGGATTTTGTGGTTTTGTGGGCTCAATCTGAGTGGTCTCATTCTGAGTGGACAATTTATTAATATTTACTTGTTGTTTAGGTTTGTTTTTGCTATCTCTTAGTTTTTGAAGTTCTTTAATCACTTCACATCCTCGATAGTTGGCAGTATGATTTTTCCCACAGTGACAGCATTTTGGCTGCATATCACTTGATTTATCACAATTAGTCGTCATATGATGTCCAGCACATTTAACACATCTAGGTTCCTTGTTGCAATAGTTTTTGGTATGACCAAATGATTGGCAGGTTTTACACTGCGGTATGAATTTATTGCTTTTAATTGGTTCGACAGTAATGATTACAAACTTTTTTAATGCTGTATATTTTTTTAATGCCCGTATTATTTTTAAACGCAACAATAAACATAACTAATGGTTCCTTTGTTTTCCATTTCAATTTGCCTGTGGCATTCAGTGCTTCCAAACCTTGAGCTTTTAGATTATTTATGATATCTGTTGGAGTGAAAGAATGATGAAAATTTTTTATCATTACTCTGATATCTCTATCTTGTTTGTTTTCGTAGGAATGCCACGAAATTTCATGTTTTTTCAATTCATTAGTCAAAGCTCTGTATGCATTATCACTCGAAACGTTTATTTTACTAACGTTATTATTCATTAATTTAGTTTGAAAATGATCACTACCAATTGTTTGGTTTATTAACGCAGTTAATTCATTAATATTTTCAACATCGGTTACAATAATTGGCGGTGGTTTATGCATTTGATTTGGTTGTGACTGCATAGCAGGGTTGGTATTATCACTTACTTTGTTTATTATTTGTCGGCCATGTTTCGGTGATTTAATATCAGCCAATTTTCTTTTTTTCTTGTTATTTTTAACTCTTATCCAATCTGTGTCGACCGCTAGATCATTATCGCTTAACTCATCTATTCCTTGTGACTTTAATTCACTCAAATTTCAATTTAGTTTTAAATTTTCGATTTCTAATTTCATTACTTTGACTTGTTCCTGAAGATCAAAGATAATTTATTTTAAATTATCTTCATCCTGTCTGGCTTGGCACCAAGCTATAAATTCTAAATGGAAAAGACCCAAAAACAGGACTCAGAAAGGACTCCAGTACTTCAATTGCAACATCACAATGAACACAACAATCACATGAAAACAAAACACCAATCTAAGCAAAAACAATAGGAGAACTTAAACAAAGAGACTATAGTAATTCTACTTTCTCACCCCCCTCAACAAATGATACCGAGGAAGTGTGGTACATACACTTGGATTCCTCTTAATTTAAAATGTAAAAAACAGTGAAATATACTACTATGAAGAGATAATTATTAAAATACCTAGAATATAAAAATATGCTTTAAAAATCTATTAAAAGTATTATCATTTTTGTTCAACAGATTGCAACAAGATATTGAAACAGAATTTTAAAAAATAAGTTTAAAAAGAAATCGCTTAAGTACTTAATATTAGTTTATTTGTATGTAAATCAAACATATGTTAGGGTGTAATATTTTACTTACACATTTTTTCGAACAAAGTTGTTCCTCATTTTTTGTCCTTCACGTATTTTCAGCGAAGAGTATATTATTTGATTGAAGCAATTAGGCTTCATTAGCTGTAGGAGGATAATATTTCGTCATCACTGTCTGTGATTGTCCTCTTGAATTCCCGTTATCCATGCTCTTTCACATGCTACCCGATGTAACTTGCATAGCATGATGACTACGTACTCCAACTCAACGTGTATTAAGTGTAATTTCAAATGCTCAGTACTAGATGGCGGCAGTATTGTTGCTTAACTACGTACTAATAAAATAAAAAATAAAATTCAAAGAACAATGCACGCTACTAGCTAATCTCGAACCCGGGGAGCTCACGCCGCCCGCTTTACGACGCAGCAACGCAGGCGCTAGCGTTACACGCTGCACCACGAACGTGCAGTGAGGAGCCTCGAAAAATAGTTATCATTTTGTACACGACGTGCGGTTGTCAACAAATAAAGTGTGTAAATACGTTAACACGTTTTGTCTATGTACCGGGCACCGATTGAAAATTACAAACCACTCACTTTTTTATCAATATCGAATTACAGTAACTAACTTTCATAATTTATTTATAGCATTTAGTAACTGATTTTTAGTACAATTTATGAGAGATTAACACCACTTTTACACTATATGTTTTAGTATCACTTGTACAAATTAAACATACACTGCTACTCCAAAGAAACACTTTGGAAATATAACGACGTTGAATCATGTAATAAATATACTGCCAACTGCTTTTTCACTTGATCATGAAGACTCTAGATCAAGAAGACTTGCTATGTTTTTAAGTTCTGTTTAGCTAGAATACAATATGGTTGTATTAGAACAAACTGTTGTCTCTCGACATACAGTATCATTTATAGATGTAGCTTCATCGGTAACAGGTCAAACTTCTATATTGCAGCCTCAATTTCTGTAGATTCAACAGAACCACTTTGAACAATAAAAAACTCGGACAGCTTACGTGTTTTTGATAGAACAGCTTCGTTCTTTTTTCCTTTTCATCTTTAGCTTTACGCTTAGCACTAACTGAAGTGTAGTGCCGACCCGTGTCCCTAGATCTGCTGCTCATGTTACCTACGGTTAGATGAAACTCCTTTTTGTCATAAATGTTTATCCTACCCAGCATCGAACTTAAGCACGGCAGGCAGAATTACTGCCAACTGCGTCATTCGTTTCACTTGTGAAGTCCAGCCGTAAATTTAACAAATGACATAAGCCCAACAAATAATTCAACTTAACAAACAATGTACACACGGCGATAGATCAACCTATCAAAATATCCCAATTAATATTGAATGTTATCTATCTATTTGACACTAAATTAAATATTGGTATTGAAAGTTTGAGAGATTTGGGTAAGTTGATGTGTTGCTGGCTATTTTGTGTACTTAGATAGCGGAAGCTTGCGAATGGAGTCACCGACATCAGTAAAATAATTTACATTAGTATTAGTAGATTGAAATAGTTTTTGATTATATTTTTTGCGTTTGTAACGTTTGCTATATACTGCCGGACCTTTTAGATGAATCCAGCAATTGCTTAGAGTTAGTTAAAGGTAATAATAATTTCAGTTTGAATATGTATAATTTAGCTTAGTAAAATATCTTACCTTATGCGCAGTTAATTTCGTTTATATCTCAATCACTACATAAAACACTTCTATTTGGTATATTTTTAAAAAAATAAATGAATAGTGCGTTTACATTGCTATATCAGGAATGTAAACGCCCTATTCACAGAAGACAATACCCAATGCATTAACAAGACAACTTTTCTCAAGAATGGCTCACAACGAAAGTGCTATTGATTACTATTATTATCTTTGTCGGGTTATTACGACTAGCTCGATGGCAATATCAGGGAATTCCCCCATTAGTTTTGCGGCGTTGTCAATTGCGCTCAATGTGGTGTAAAACATATTTTGTGATGTTACCAGCGCTCACTTTTAGAAATGTACTAAAATTTTAAATTATTGTCATACATTTTGATACCCAACTCTTTTGTGGTAAGTAGTGTAGGTACCTATATTGATTTAAAAAATATTTTCATGCTCCTATCTAAATTGATACTTATTTACGGTCAGAAAGTATTGGTGCGCAGGGCCCCTAAATACGTGGGGCCCGTAGCATGCTACGTGGATAATCCACCACTTGATATATATTCATATATATGTGTATATATATATATATATATATATACATATATATATGTATATATACAAACATACACACACATATATATATATATATATATATATATGACTCCGCCAGAAAGGCTGGAATACAAATGAGATACAGTATGTAAATTAATTAAATAGTTTTGCGGATTGAAACCAGGCGCTCTGTCACGTACTTTTCGAGAATGATACCACCATCACCTGCTTCAGCCTGACAGTGGCCCTTTCCATCATCAAAACAGAGTTCATGGCAACTTGTGTAAGCAATTAAAGCAGTGATATGGTTGTAACAGGTATTGTTTGAATTTGGTGAGTATCACCAAAGGACTTGTGTCTAAATATCAATAACAAAAGTGCTATAAGCAGGCAAAAAACAGTGAGTTGAACAAATTATGCAAAAATTGAGATATTAAATATAAATTCCTAAAAACTTCTTGAAAACATTATAGAGTTGAATCTTTTGTATACAGTCAATATGTAAATATGTTCACAAAAGCCTTAACTAAAACAAAATAATATTATCGAAAGATCACGTCTATCACAATGTCACACAATTATGTTACGATTAACAATTAATGTTAATCGTAACACAATTGTCTATTTTTAAACTGTATATAAACATAATAATTGCGAAAGTAATGTTAGCACTGTAACAATTTAAATACAATATGTAACTCTGTATCTGAATTTCAGTACATTTGTAAACCCAGTGTAAATAAATGTTTAGTTTTTCAACTTTTCCTGTAGACATTGAAGTATGCAATAAAGTTTTGAATAAAGAAATTCAGATACAGTTTAGAAATCATACGTACATGAACACATGTTTAGCAATTTATTTTCCCCATCTTTTGCAGTATATTTTAATCTCGTGTGTCGAAATAATTAAATAAAAAGAACAGCAGGGGAATACAAAGTATAAAATATTAATTTTTTCAAACTTTTATCTGAATCTGTATAATTCCCAGCAATAAGCCTTTCAAATTTCCATTTGTATGGCTATAAAAATAAAGAGATCTCAATAAAACCGTAGGTAAAGCAAGCATTGATTTAACCATTTCTATGTGTTTGCAGTTTAAATAAGAATATGAAGTACTCTTTGCGGAAAATGAAAAAAAAACTAAATACGGCGTACAAAGAAATAACAAGTTTTTAAAGGAACTAAAAACAAAATGAAAATTAAAAACTGCACGTAAAAACATTGTAAATGAGTTAAAAGCAAAACGTATCAAAATAAAAATATACACAAGACAGAATTAATTATAATTCTTATATTTTGTTCTTATTTAAGGAGTCAATAACATCATAAGCTAAAGTCAAAAAAGTGAAAAAAAAATAAGAAAGATGACAAAAGAAAATAGTAAAGGATGATTATTGCTACTCTTTTATTAAAAAAAGATAATTTGATGGTGGAAGAAAATTTCTTTATAACATTATAAGTATTTACAGCTGCTAATTATTTATATCCTCATTTCTGAATTGATAAAAGTACTACCTATTGTTTTATACCATCACACTAATTGATTTGAATTGTAATACGTTTTTCATCACTTTATCATAACTATCATAATAACCTAGTTACAAATTTAAATTTAATCAATTGATTCAATGAAAGTCGTACTGCGCACATGTACATATATATATATATATATAATAATATTGATCCAATGTACTTCACGAGTCAATCTATTGTGTTAATGCATTGTAACGTTCAATTCCTAGGAGCTAGTAGAGTAAAAACATGGACGTGTATGATGTAATGGGAAATTTTAATATAATTTTTCGTGTATGTTCACTGTCGCGTGTTGCAAAATTAAGCAATAATATAACTCTAAAGAATATCACGATACGGGCTTTGATCACAATATTTTTGATAATAATCTCATCCACAAATATTTTGACAGCATCATATCAACTTCAGTTTTTAACTCGTTATCCTGTATCAGACAATTTTGGTTGGGTACATAGGATAACATCAAGAATACAAGTCATTATACTTGTCATTTTTGCTGCTACAGAAAGTTATCAAAGTGTTCACAGATATTTTGAAAATTATAAAAAAATCGACAATCTACTGAAAGTAACAATCCCCATGTATGTGAATGAAAGAAAATCATTAAATCAATTATTTAAGATTTTAAGCTTCATATCAGTCTGTATTATGTTCTTTGACATAATATCATGGTACACAGCTCATGATATTGGAACGGTAGTACTG
This sequence comes from Druceiella hillmani, assembly GCA_039881145.1. Classification (NCBI taxonomy): domain Eukaryota; kingdom Metazoa; phylum Arthropoda; class Insecta; order Lepidoptera; family Hepialidae; genus Druceiella; species Druceiella hillmani. Next base: position 37,715,533 of record JAYKKI010000019.1, read on the forward strand.
TATCAATCATATTTCATAACCCAATTCATTTTACAAGTACAAGATTGGAAGTGCATCGTAAATTTGAAAATATTCAGACGGCGTCTAAACATAATTTTGAAACGTGTTAAAAAATTGTCAGAGGGATATGTTTACGTTCAAGTTGAAGATAACACTGATAATGGAATAATTGTCAAAGATAATGATACGGAAGTTATAATTGAAATCAAACAATTGAGAGAAAGCTATATGATCTTAAGCGAGCAATGCAATTTATTTAATATTGCGTTCGGATTCCAGGTTAGTCCCATTCCATTGTTTAAATTTTTTTTATTTAAACTTACAAATAATTTAATCTAGTATTATAAACCAATTGGCCCAATTCAATATATACAAATATTTGAATGGTTATTTCCAGGTGAATTAAAGAAAGTGAAACGGAAAGCGACTTTTTTTTCAAATCTAAAAATATATGTTTTTCTCGCAAATTTTTCAATACTTTCAAAAAATGCTCTAAAACTGTTCTCTGTCCAAGCCGTCTCCAAAAATATTGACAAAAATCGTTATTCGACATTTATTTCCCACATAAAGATAGTTGTGATATCATTCTATTTTCACAAAAAATTAACCATCTATTATCAAAAGGGACACCTCCAATTAAAAAAACTTGATTTGTTTCAATGGAAAAAAGAAATATATTTTGCTTGGTAACAAGAATCAGACTTATAACATTAAAAAATGTAGCTCCTTGCAGTCCGCAGTCACCTTGGTGAAGTGGACAGGTATTGCGATGAGAGTTAACAAATTTAAAATTGTAGCTATACTGTAGTTCTCACACCCACGGTTAGACAGTGAGAGCTATAGTTTTTAGTTTGCTAAACAAACTGACATTCAGTTTAAAATACCTTTTTTATAATATATTTTTGTTCAAATATAAATGACTGTACAGAACACTAATTGTGCCTGAACGACTTACATTGACCAATTTTATTTCCTTTAATTGTGAAAATATCATGAAATTTTATATTGCACGCGCACCCGGCAATTTTTGCCTAAAACTGTAAACAAGTGTCATCAGTAATATATTGGCCAAATATAAAGTAATCTAATTGACAAAATTTATATCAATTATAAAAAAACAATAATCAGATGAATAATATATTTGCTGAAAAATTGACTTTTGGGAATTGACCATGGTCTAACATATCGCTTTTTTATTGGTTTTCGCACTGAGATCTGTCCATCTCTCAAAGCCTTATTGTTTCTATACTTTCAGACGTTACACAAAAACATATATAGCAGGAACGGAATATTTTTTTTGCTCATTTCCTCGAGCGTAGTATCATTGGAAAGATTTTTTAAAAGGAAACTAAATCCATTCACCCGTTTGGAAAATGTTAAGTGTCTGGAAATGAATCCTATACCTTTTACATTTCGGTTTGAAAAATTCAAAAAAATTATAGGCATTTGGTAAAATTATTTCGGTTAATTTATAGTCCAAATATCAATTTAAAAAGCATAGAAAATTTTACTTTGTGCCTGTTCCAACACGCACTTAACTAGGTTTAACAAAAACAGTTTCCATTGTGGATCTTGTGCCCATTTTACTTGGGAAAATCTAATCCGTTAAACTAAGCACGGTTTTTAAGGCTCCTTGCTTTTTAAACGAAAACTTTCGTTTTGTTAAAATTTATACTCTTCACAAACTTGTCAAAAGTCTGCTGAAAAGGAATCATTACATTTTTTTAAGATGGTTTTCACCACTAATTAAGAATTTATCGTTTTGCATTGTAAAAACCAGAATTCTGTATATAAATGTAATTTTTGCAACTTTATAATGATCTGTTCTGCAGCGGATAGTTGCGTGTTGTAGTGCATTTTGCTAATGCACTATAAGGAACATGAAATTACCAGTGTTAGTATCAGACAAAATTGACTATACATACTTGCCACAACTCTCGTGTTTGCCCATGTGACGTCGGTAAGAGACATTGCCGTAAGTCGTTCAAACCATAGCCTTGAATTACTTCTCACTAATGCATGTCCAGCATTGTTTTTTTATCCCATGGGTTTGACTGTCATAATTTTACATTTCTACAGATTTCATATTCTGTTTCACATCACATTTAGAATGTCATCATTTGTGGGCCTCTTCCATAAAATGAAAATTTATTGGTGTTCATTCACATTTTTAGAATTCATATATTTTACCAAATAAGTTAATATTTTTTAATAGTTCAGTTATAATATTAAATAGAGATGCAACCACGATTAGTATCTATTTATCTTTAGCAACCTCAATCACAGGATGCACCTTGATTACCGAATGTCCTTGTTCCTGAGGTTATAAATTCTAAACCAAAAGTAATTCAATAAATAGTTTTTGCTTGTTTTGCATAATCCCCATATATACCTTGGATGCTGCCCCGTGAAATCCGCACTGCATTAATCTTGCGGAGAATTTTTATTAAACAATAATTCCAACATTTAATTTGTTTTCACTAGCAAAATTAGATAAAAAAACCTCATGCAGTGCGACAAATTGGATCGAAAAATAAATACACTGGCTTGAAAATAAAAATATTCACTAATTTTGACTGAAATGTATAAGAGAAAAGACTCTAGTCACGAGAAGTAAAGAAACATAAAATCAATATGTCAATACTTAAGCAAAATTTTAAATTTTATATTAATTGGTTGCCAAACAATAGATCCAAACTTTTTTTTTAATTAATAATTAAATTCGGAACTTTATCATTTTCTTTGTTAATCGGTGGGAGGTGGGTGTCGAATGCAGTGTTTGAGCTCCTTTTCGGATAACAACGAGTGAAGAACAATAAAAATATACAAATTTTAGTAACCCTCTTCTTTCATGAATACTGTTTCGGGTTAAACAACATACAACATGTACACAACACTGGATGAAAGTGTATTATCTATTGACATGGCTAAGTATCTGTTCGAATATTCAGAAAGGGAAATCTTGACTTCTGCAATCATCATCAAGTAGTACGAATTCTTCCATTCAACTCAGAAAACGTAAAAAGCCTTATTAAAATAGCTCCAATATTAAACTGGCTTCATCAAGCAGACTGCCCTCATATTTTCATACCACAATTAGAAAAAAAAACAACTTCTTGATTTGGGGATGAAATGGAAATACTTGATCGTCACATGAGTTAATACCCATTAAGTGATATGGTAGGTTTATTAGTTGCTAACATAACAATACTTGAAGCCAAGGTCTCACACAATGTTCATTCGCAACTAGGCTAATGAATTTGATTAATAAATATTAGATAAGAAATATTTTGGAACATTTATCGGCCATTTTTCCACAGACTCAAGATAATATCTCTATACACCAATGATACGTTTAGTAAAATTAAAAATGTAACAGATATACTTAATATTTAAAACGATTTATTTCCTCGCGTTGTGAACTGCATATTATCAATTTACATAAAAATTTGGGCTTTCAGCACTTCCAACACAGTAATCATCTGTTTTAGCTATTTTGACGAATTATGATAATTCAAAATTACATTTCATAATTTTGAATTATCATAATCGGTCAATTTAAATGGTGAAGATGCCACAATATGCAAATGTCATCTCTGACCCATAATAGATCTTATTAAATGAATATAGTTTGTGTATAACTCTTGTTTAATTGTCAGTGCCTGTAAATAGTAGTTTGTGTACTTACCATTTGACCTATCTGTCGTTGGCTATTTTGTACAAATAAATGTCACTTAAAAATTGGGATGAACATATTTCACCTTTATAAAGAAACAAAATATGTTTAATGTTAGAAATGTTCGAGTAAATCGATGTTTGCTTATGATATTTTAAAATTGTTGATTTCAGCTGCTTTCCACCTTTTTCCACGCAATTACCCATTCTATTGTAATCTGTCACTTAGTCATAATGTTTGCTTTGGGAAAACTGGTACGTATTTATGTCAATAAATGTTTATATTTTGTGTTTTATTTACTATAATTTAAAAACAGAAAGAGATTTATTATGATTAATCAGGATATTTACAAATTATTTTATGTCTTTTGAACATACCTCCTAAATTAAAAGTGCAACCATTCTAATCAACTGAACCCCAAATCCAGCTTCCTTTGTGTTGCCCGCGACAGTAATTGTCGTAATGACACAATAAGGCTAAGTGCAATTGCACCCGTGAGCTATATATAATTATGTAGCTATTCCTCCTTAACAATAAAAAAATAGGCATACAAATGAACTTGGAAGTATTTATAAATTATTTGTATAAGGCCACTCGCATCCATGGAACTTATTCTTTATTACTCAGCATGACTAAAGGAGAATCTCAGTTTTGCACTTTACTCACGTACCATTTTCAATTATTTTGAATATCAGTGAATAACTCATTTGAATATCATTGCATATTTTTCTGCAGGGTAAATGAGTGATAGAGGACAGAGAGGATATTGATACAGGGTTTTTGGTTTTTTTCTGAAAATTTGGGGAAAACATTTCAGTTCTCTCTATTTATATTTTTAAACTGTTTTTTTTTTAATTGCTACTATGTGAAAATACTTTCGGGTCCTTAGATCTAAATGGGCAAATTGGGGTGAAATCCGTGTTAGGATTTCGCATAAATTTCTCACGTCCATCTCTTCATCTGCATATCGAAATCTTTCCACTAAGAGACTAATACCGAATGTAATGAAATTTGAGAGGAAATCTTGGTTCGTGAACTACGTGAACATATAGAAAAAAGTATTTTTTAAAATTTTTTTGAGACTCAGTTGGGTGGATATAATTTATGACATCTCAAGGACAATAAAAAATGTCCAGCAATATTTTTGTACGAAAGTTTCTTCATGAGATGTAAATTTGAATGTATTGTGCAGTCTAAAGGAGATTATAAGGCATTGCATCTGGAAAAAGTAATTAGTATCCAGTATACTATTCCTTGGCCTGTGAAAAATATTTTGTGCAATATAAATATAAGGGGGGCGGTTGAAAAGTTTTAAGCCTAAGGTATTAAAAATGCTGATAGAATTGTGTAAAAAATTTATTTTTATTTTTTATTATACACTTCTTACATTTATTAAAAAGGGCTTTTAACCTGGTCAAAAAATATTCGCCGTATTTGTCTTTGAAATGTTCGTTTACGGCCGTTTTCATTTCTTTATCATTGGAAAAATCTCTGTCCTTGAAACTTTTTTTTCAAATTTGAAAAGAGGAAATAACCGCTAGAGGCCAGGTCTGGACTATAGGGCGGGTGGTTGACTTCTTCAAATCCTATCTCAGCGAGGACACACCTTGCAACTCGCGCAGCGTGGACGAGTGCATTGTCTTGCAAGAACAGGACTCCTTTCGCCAGTTTGCCTCTCTTTTTCTCAACAACCACTTGACGTACTTTTGTCAACAAGGCGGTGTAATAGTCTCCATTCATTGTAGTATTTTCAGGCAGGTAGTCGATGAACAAAATTCCTTCACAATCCCAAAAAACAATGGCCATGAGCTTGGACGCGGATCTTTCCACTTTGAACTTCCGTGGCGGCTTTTCTCCCTTTTCTATCCACTGCATTGATTTCTGTTTCGACTCAGTCTCGTACTATCGAATCTATGTTTCATCAGCAGTGACAAGACGAGAAAAAACATCATAAGGTTTATCACCACAGATGTCTAAACTCTTGTGAAGTTGTGACTCCACCTTTTTCATCTACAAATGATTATGCAAAATTTCGTCTATTTGTTCCGTGCTTATGCCCATGGATTTAGCTATATACCACAACTTGATTCGCCAATCTTTGAGAACATGTTTTTTCACTTTTTCAATGTTTTCTTCAGTAAGGGTGGCTTTTGGGCGTCGCAACCTGGTATCATCTGCGAGCAACTCCCTGCCATGTTTGAACTCTCGGCTCCAACATTTTATGATCACAAATGAAGGTGCAGACTCACCTTAAACTGCTGACATCTCTTCAAATATTCCCGTCGGCATTTTGTTCTTCTTTGTAAGGAATTTGATTACAGCTTTGTATTCCAATTTCGTGCAAAATGCAGATGACTCGGACATGGTGACGTTTATGGTTACGTTACTAAAAGAGTAATGCTAATGACATGAAACTTTACATTTATATTTCTTAGAATACCCGCAATGAGTGATGTGCTGCGCGAGTCATTAATAATATTTAAAGGTTATATATAGTATAGTTGCTCGTATCAAAATCAGCACTCGACTTAATCCATAGGTTTAGATATCGGATCCCATTTAAAAATGAGATACGAGATTACGCTAAGTCAAAATAAGTAACTCACTCTTAAAATTTCAAACTATAATAATTTGTGACACGAGTTGCATTTGTGTGTAAAATGTTAATTTGTTTACAACGAAAGTAATTATTTCTTCTAAATTTCAAACATTGCCATTGGCTCTAAAATTTCTCAGATACAGAGACAGAAAGCCTTGTACTCATGGTACAAATCTAATACAAAATATATAACATTGCTGTAACGGACAGACATACATATTGTAAAACTGAGGTGTGATATATCTTTTAATTATACTTCCTAATTTTATAATTGATTATTTTTTATCAAATAGTACCTAGCCAGTTATCCATAAATGTCAATTATTTCTTTGATTTTAAAGTTTACCATAACTTTATTATTTACATTGGCACTGCAAACATTCCTAAAATCTTATTAACCTTTGATTCAATTTAATCGACCGAAACATGCTTTTACAGAATCTCACATCTTTCGAGTGCATAATCATAGTAATTTTTTTTGTACGATTTTTGTACGGAGCTACACTATTATTTCTATTATTGAGGGAGTCGGTCATTGTTCAGAGACTAAAATCCTGTTTGCTATCAAAAATTGACAGTAGCCAGATAACTAATAATTATGGTAAGTATCAAATCTACACTTTTCACTTTGTAATAAAATATTTTCCAAAACCCAACCATATTCGAGTATTTTTGCAATCTGTAAATTTGAATAGCTTATTTGATAAAATGATTCTAGAAGTCACTTAGGCAAATTTAATGATTCATAACTTTTAAAAAATTTTAAAGGAAATTTATGAAAAAAAGATTTTGTAAAAATTTGTGTGATTTTTAAAAAAAACGCACAAAATATAGTTTGTGAAAAAAAATCACTGTATGAATTATTTCAATTGATAAACGGCTAAATAAAGAATCGTATGTGTAATTAATAACCGAGATGGATAAGTTCAAATAACGTGCAATTTATAATGACAAATACTGATCTTTGTGTTCAATGACCAGACGATACAATGGAGAATGATGTAATTAAAATGGATCCAAAACATAAATAAAATGCGTTCGTCGGAAAGGAAAATCTGTATTTTTCATTCTTTAAAAATCATTGGAAAAATGTTAATCCAGTTGATCTAAATGAAATAAAGTTTATTTGGTGAAATGTATCATCGCAGGAACTAAACTAATTAAGTAACTTTGACTCTCCAACCACGGGATCAGATTTCAATGTGATACTTGACTAAAATTATGCTGTTTATTTGTGTATCTTCTCAATTAAAAGGTTTGCTACAGCAAATATGAAATGTAATTCGTTTGTGTCTATGTTACCTGAGGTATTTTGTTTTGAACAATAGGTATTGTAATTCATGTCCATCGTGCATTTAGTCACCTGGTAATCGTTCCGAATTACCTTCTGAAATTCGGAACGATTACCAGGTAATTACTTTTTGAAAATATATTCGAATATAACAATCACACATAGGCTAGCAAAATACACCCATCCATACTTTTCAGTTCAAATGGAGTTATCACAGTTTTTGCGACATTCTATATATATGAATACTATTGTTGGAAACAAACTTAATCCTGCTTCCAATGCCCGCAATACACATAATAAAAATTGTAATTGTATCTTAGTAATTTAAAAACTTAAAACATGTTTCCAATTAAATTAAATAATATCAGTGTTATGTCAACGTTGCATGTTTAAATTGCCTATTACTACACATATCGTAATCTTGAATTATCATAATTGGTCAATTAGAAATGGTGACGTCATCAGAACATGCAAGTATCGTCTCCAACCCATAATAGATCTTACTAAATGACCCTAGTTTGTACACAACACTTGTTGCATTATCAATGCCTGTAAATAGTACTTCGTATACTTAACATTTTACCTATCTCTCGTTCATTTTATGGGTACTTGAACAAATACACTTTACTGCATCCTGAAAACAAATGAATCGATATAAGAGGATAATTCCTTAAACATGTATTTTTGGAGAAGCACTTTCTTCAATATAAAGAAGTTACTTATTCTTGTCATAGGAAAATATATAAATTAAATTTAGTTCATTGATTTCTTTATTACAACTACATTTAAGTTACCCAATACCCAATTTCTCTCACTACATGTTTCGACAATGAGAGATAGGTTATACTTCAACCCAATCATATAAATATCCACAACGACGCTAAGGAGCTTGATAATTAAATGTGTCCAATCGTGTTCAGTTTATATTATTATACCAGTAAATATCCTTGCTCATCACGTGAAGAACTCTAATGTTTATCCTTCTGTACCAAAAGATCTCTAGACTACGTAAAGTCACAAATTGTGATATTCTTTTCAGAAAAACAGAGAATTGTAAATAATTATATTCCAAAATGTCTCTAATTAATACTACAGACACTGGTATTATACACATGAAATTTATTAATTAGCTAAATGAAATGAATGTATTTAATCAATCTTGATTTACTATATTCATCTTGTCAGACTTTTTCTTGTGTATATAATGCTGTTATATAGTTTTACCCTAAGGATACGTTGACAGCTCACATTTTGATCATGTCACAGGTTTGACAAGGCTAAATTACTGGATGATAACATCACTTTAATTGATTTCTTAATTTTTTTTAATTTCAGGTTCCAATCTCTCAGATACTTTTTACGAATTTGCCATCGTGGTTGAGCACCAGACTTTAATATTCAATGCAAAAGACTACGTCAAATTAGATTATTCATTGATTTACAGCATGTTTACCGCCATAATTAGTTACGGAGTTGTGTTAACCCAATTTGATAAGGAAAATATTAGTTAATTACAATCCTGTATTGTTTTGCTGCATAATTTGTAGTTATTTTAAAAAACAATATGACATGAAGCTCAATGACCAAGTTATTATGTTGCAGAACATATTTTTGTTCTTCTAATTTGTGGGTCCACCCACATTCAAATTTCCTACACACTTACACTTTCTATATAAATATTTGATGTTTTAAGTGTGTTAATAAAAATATGTTAGTTTAATATATGGACTAATCCTTTCTACACTAATAAAATGTATTACTTTCAGTATCACAAATAAATATTATCAATGTATTTAACAGAATTAGTCAATTAAGGCTTAACTACATCTAACACTTATATAACTGTATGCAAATAAATAAACAAATAAATTGAAATCTCAACTTTGATATGTTTATTGCAATATGTAACTACCTTTGTTTCATTGTTAAATTTGTAACTTTGAATATTTTTCCGCAAGCAGTACACAAAGAGCTAGCATTCCATTGCTCTAAGCAGACCTTATGTAAATTGACATGATGTTGTATTATAAAAATTAATTTACTTTAAAAAGTTTTTCACTACTTTTTAACATCCATTTGATAATAACGTACACATACTTCCGATATGAACAATTAAAGTATCCAATAAAACAATATCACAATAGAACTTTCGAATCACGCTTCTTCCTAAATCATTAGATATTTAATAGCATTAGATATTTTTGCTTCCATCTTTTACGACTTGAGAGAAGATGATAATGACACATATAGAAATATGTTGTTAAAAGTTTCCAAGTGAAACAATTTGTCATACCCTCATAAATTTCTTCCATTCGTCTGTCCATTTGCCCATCTGCTTATCACGGGTCTACAATTTCTTTATTGCTAAACCTACATACACATTACTTTGCAAGTAAATGCTTCAAGTGAAAATCTCAATTAATATGCAGCCAATATATATTTTTTTACACTATGCTGGTAAAACAGAGGCCAATTGATTTCGCACATCCTGTCAAGAAAAGTATCATTGGAATTGTATTTCAGTGCGACCATTCCAATAATAATACACTCGTTTTTATTTTCGAAATTACATTCCTGGTTTTCTTTTATATCTTTGCCTGGTTCGCAAAGGGTTGAGCTTCAAAAAGATCTACAGTATATCTATCCCAAGACATAGGTATTCTAACTAAACGCATGTTCGGATACGCATTTCGTTATAATAATCTTAAATTATTACAGACTGTATATATTACATAGCAATGAACGTTATGATATTTACATACAAAACTTGACGTTTAATTATTCATGTTTTAAGAAAACATTTAATTTATTAATGCAATAAATAATAATAAATTATATAACGTAAAATTATGAGAATGGCGAATCGAGTAATTGTCACGCAAACAACTCTAAGCAACTACTTAGAATGTTCTGTTATCTATTACCTTTATGAACAAATTTGAATCTTACTACTGGACGGTTTATTGTTCGATTGGCAAATTTACTATGGAGAATAGTAGCTGCACTCGCAAAATTAAAATCCGTCTTGATTTCGAATTATACCATTATAATTGGATGAAAAATTATAAAGAGATTTTACTTGATATTTCACCTATTTTTTTACACATTGAGACAAGTTCAAATTACACGTACTATTTCAGATTGCAAGGAAAGATTGATACCATTATAGATTAGAATTCCACGTCTCATCCCATACAAATGACACGTGTTTGCATATATCACGTAGCTTACTTAACTTAAAGTAAAACACCAATACGATACAATAAGTAGTTCCACATGCAAGTACAACCTTTGCGCTAGACGAATATAACTACATCATTCTGGATATTGATTATGTCTAGACAGTAATAAATTAACTTGAGGTTGTGACTGCTATGGGGGGTTGTAGTCGGTCACGTAAATAGAACACGTATGTGCATAGAAACATTTTACTAATAACTCATTATCATTTATCACGATTTTGGGGGTGGTGATGTTTAATAGCTTGAGTAATAACGACCATGACGACTATGACAACATTTTATTTTGTTTTTTCGTGACAGGCTATAATAAGATGTACAAATATCGGCCACATGATATGTACAAATATCGAATACATATTTTTACACATTAGTGAAATTGAAAGACATTCTTATGGTAGTGTTTAGTTACAATGAAACATTTTTCCACTTTCTCAAGGGTTAATGAAAATGACACCTGTAATTATAAATGGAAATTGCCAATTGATATTTCACACGGTACAGGAAGTGAAGAAAATTTAGTTTTTTAGTTCTGCATTCTAAAATATGTGAATGTTTTTTTAAAGTTACAAATTATTTTGTATGCAGGTTTATACGTTCAAATAATTGTAAGAAATCATAATCATATGTTATTTTTTGTTCTTCAGTATTGAGTTTTGATATATAGCTTTAATCTATATTTCCACGTAATTGTTTTAGAGATTTTCTTGCAAAGTAAATAATTGAAGTTATAACATGAGATATACGTTTTTACTATTCACCCAAAATAACCGATTATATCTGAGCAAATGAATTAATTACACAAATAGTACATGTCAATTATGATAACAGTAATACAAAATTTTATTTAATATACAAATCACGAACTTTGAATCGCGATGGGAAATGGAAGATGTAAAAATAATGGAAATTAACAACACATGACCTTAAAGACATTACAGGAAATAGAGAACAGGGTTTCCAGCCCAGCTGGATTTTTTCTGGACTAATATAATTGCAGCTGGATTTAGCGTGGAATGAGCAATTTTGATTGAATCTATTTGGCGTTAATTTTGTAGAAATTCATTATTCACAATTAAATGATACTACGTGATGTAGTATTATTTCTACTTTCTTTAAGTTCTTTACCACAATCTAGGTTTCGTTGTATACAACATCTTCACATGGGCTATTAGCAAAGATTCAACATCTTCAGGTGGACTATTAGCAGAGTCTTTGCGAATAGCCCACATGAAGATGTTGTAATACAACGAAACCTAGGTCGTGGTAAAGAACTTAAAGAAAGTAGAAATAATACTACATCACGTAGTTTCATTTAATTGTGATTAATATCATCACTCAATGATAGATGCTTCCATTCACATGCAACTCTTTTATTTGTTTTTAATTTAACCAACAGTTGGGCAGCTGGAAACAACTTGCCAAGAAGTCACCATTCGCTGTGTTCAAACTAATTATAATCTCTTTTCCCTATTCAGTGAATTTTCCTTTTTTAAGATTTCATTAAACTCTACAGACATTTTTAAATAATGTTGGTTTCTTATTGAAATATAATATTAAGTGCATCTGACTTTTTGCTGATTTAAAATAAAAAAATGGAGGCGGTTTTTAATTGCAGATGTATGTATTTTTCTTTTTATATATGCAGCTGTAATTCGGGAGATCTTAAACAATTTTCACAATAATTTTTTTTTGAAGCAAATAGTCGCCTGTAGGTCGCGTCTAAATATGGTCAGAAACTGATATTGTCTTTGGAGATATCTTGAAGAACTCTTTAACACATGAGAGTACATATTCCCTTTGAAAAAATTTTGGCTAACACTAATCTTATTTGCAATATTCATAAATGGTACCTGGTTTGAACTCATTTGAATTTGGTCTTAAGTTCTTTATTTTAGAGTTTTCTTTTAATTTGGTTGCTTTACTTGGAATTGCATAGCTCCATGGTTCTCATACAATTATAGGTTTAGAGCAAAGCCAGTATCCTACTCTTCAAGAAATAACTAAAAAATTTTACTAGTTATTGGTCGACTTAAGTGTGTTCTAAAAATATTAGTTTTATATCAAAATAGGTTAATGTTATTGTAAAGGGTAAAAATGAGAAACATACAAGTGTAACTAAATAATATTCCAGGGAAGCAATTTTCAATCAAAGAACACGGTACACATATTTTTCCTTTCAATTATAGCTTTTTTATTTTTGTTTAGTTTTCTACTAAAAATTGCCTAGGCAAATTTATTATCATAAAAATAATAGCTTTTTGTTGGAAATAAATATAAACAATAATATGAAAATAATGAGGACAACGAATAAAAACATCTATTAGAAACAAAAAAAAATAACTTCAGTTTTCTCAGACTAATAAATATATAACTCACTTTTCCTTTCCTTGCTTTGCCTCGTCTCGTCTTCTTTCCTTAACTCATATATAGGATATTAATAGAATTGAATGGTCACATGACATAATCGGCCATAATATCCCACAAACTCAATTTAAAATTAGATACCTTCCTTGTATCATAGAAATATTTATTTTTTAGGAACATATTATTTTGTTAACAAGCACTAAATATGCCAATCATTAAATTTGACCTAATTGATTAAGATATCGAGTGAGATTTTCATAAGACTGATTTTTTAAAATTATTTTCGAAATTTAAAACATTAATGTGGGACAATGTTTACAAAGCTAACGACCCTAACCAAACTGTTAATTTTTTATACACCTTAATAAACAAAGTTTTAACTGGCTGTGTTCCTAATAATCCATCATTATCCCACTTGGTCTAACACTAATCTTATTTGCAATATTCAGACAAAATCCCATTGCCAAAAATGATTTAAAAAGTACGGTATCCGTTATAATTGTGAAATGTTCTTGCAAATCGTGTACATTTGGAATGTTGAAGTTAACATTAAGTCTGAAGCAAAAACATTTTGGACGTACATGAAATGTAAGCATTCGGACAGGCAGCTTCCTGCAATTATAGTACACAATGGTGTCTTGTACACATGCTGCTGTTAATAAGGGCTCATCTCTTTTGCATATTGGTGGGGTGATCATAGCGGAAGTCGAACTTGCGTTAGAACAGCTCCAATCTAAACATATTCCAGGTCCTGATAATTTACCTCCATATGTTATCAAAGCCTTTCCTGATATATTTTTTAAACTACTTACATTTGAAATAAATCTATCATTACATTCTGAAATTTATCCATCTGTTTGAAAGACTTCCTTTGCAACTCCAGTTTTCGAATCTGGTTCTGGATCTAATGTAAACAATTATCGGCCAATAGCTGTCTTATCTTTATTCGCCAAAGTATTTGTAACTTTTGTATCACTGTATTTATATACATATCCAATCCCAGTTCAAAACGTTCCACCATCACTAATCTCATTGATTTTGTGGATTATGTGGCTAGAGAATTAGATCAAGGTTGTCAAGTTGATGTAGCCTATTTTGATTTCCAAAAGGCATTTAACCAAGTCGATAATTATGTTCTACTAGTGAAATTATTGGCAGAAGGTATGTCTCCTGCTCTAATAAAATTTTTCGCCAATTACTTTCGAATTCATAAACAATATGTCCGACTTGGAAATTTTGAATCTTGGCCTTACTTTACTCAATCTTGAGTCTGTCAAGGTAATAATTTAGGTCCACTTCTGCTTCTGTTTATAATAAACGACTTGCCTACAGTTGTCAGACCTGCTTGTTGCCTTCCCTTTGCCGATGATTTAAAACTCTTCTTAGGTGTTAATAGTCAATTCGACAGTGATCCGTTCCAACATGATATCAATTCAGTATTCCAATGGAAGCAAATGTGCTATGATGACTTACTCCCACGTACGTGTCCCACTTGTCCGTAGTTATGAGCTGGGTGGAATTACACTCAGGAGGGTTTCAACTATGTGGGATCTTGGTGTTATTATGGATAAGTATCTTATATTTCAGTCATATTGTAGAAACCTGTCAGAAAGCCTACACGGTACTAGGATTTGTCGTACGGAATTTCCACGATTTTCAAGATACCCAATGTATCATTATAATATTTACCTCTTTAGTCAGTAGTATACTTGAAACAAATGCAGTCATCTGGTCTCCGTATGAAGGTGCTTATATCCTCATGCTGAGAAAATATTCAAAACCGTTTAATAGGTTCTTGTATTATATTATGTATGCATGGGTATTATCCTTATTTATTTTGTTCAGATTTCATAATGGACATGATTGGATGTAATTCCCTTCAACTCCAAATGAAATTGCTTTTAATCATGCATTTTTATTATTATTAAATCAATGTATTGGTAATCCCTCGATCTGGAGTTTAGTGGCCCTTTATGCTCGTGGCTGCTGCATGAGGGGACCATGCCATGGTTTATTTTACCTCCTTTGCTTCCATTGCTCAACGCAGTGTTGTGATATGCACCCAGTCTAGATATTTTTTCTGCTCCATTGACCGTTTCAGAAATGGGTTCATAGAGTAACTTAGTAGTTCACGACTGATTGCTGGATGATATTTATCCAAATGACTGTGTATTTTTTTTCAATTGCATGGAATCGATCTGTGAGTGTATTGTCCTATTCGTAATTGTTTTATAACTCTTTGTTATATGTTCTTCCACATGCCCAGCATTTTGGGTAATACTGTAAGTTGGGCATGAGGTTTCAAGAAATAAACAATGTGCAAGAAATAAATAAATATTAAGGGTAATTAATACCAACAATCTATTTATTATATAACAATTGAGAAAAACTATTATAGTTACGTTACTGAAGTACAGAAAGAGCATATAGCTATCGTTGTGCGAAAGGGGCAGTCGGCGGACGCCTTCGTTCGTGTGTGTGTATCTATTTACTTTTTTATATATCCTTTGCAGTTTTTCCTTCCCAAAAAACACTGCCCGCCACTGCTATGCAATCAAGAACTGGCGATTATAGCACCTTATTTAATCATTTGCTGTTTTCGTTTGTTGCTTTTTCTGAATGTTATCATAATTTTTTCATAAATTTATATTTATATATGTTCAAATACAAATATAAATGTAAACAATACACATTACTTTTAAACTTTTTTGCTTTCAAAAGTAAGAGATACACATTACTTTTTGTATAAGCAAGTCGAACAACGTTTCCTCTACTATTAAAGATAAAAATAAGTATGCCTAATTACAACTATATGGTTCCTTCAGTAAAAACTTAAGTAATTTGTATTGAATCATATGATTACTGAATGATATACTTACATATGATACTTGCATTTCAAATGGGTATAATCTTAATCTTAAAGGTCACAATTTCCATTTATAGTTGCCAAATGTCAGTGACATTCCACAATCGATGATTCAAAGAAATTAACCATTTTCCTTTAGGTTATTCCCTCCGTTTCCTCTATGTATCATTATGTCTATTCAAAATTATATTTTATGTAATTTTTTTGCCATTGTATAAAAGTACCAAAAATTGTTCCCAATATCCTACGAACATATTTTAAAAATATCAACGATTGAATAATATTCCTCAAATTATTTTAAATTCCTAATTGTTTATATTACATAAAGACAAGAAAAGAATTTTAAAATTAATTTTCTACAAATTTATAAAATATTAGACTGAAGGGTGCAATTTTTAATGCACTGTAATATATAGTGGATTTACTACATTAGATTTACAAATAGTTATTAAACTGCTACAAATAGTTATTAAATTGTTAATTAAACTGCTTAGTTGAGAATAAGTAATAATGATATTAACTTCTGAATGTTCAAGTTACATTAGATGCCCAGCAAACATGATTTAATTTTCCAATATAAAACAAGTGATATCCTTTAGACCTAAGTTACAGTTGTTGGAAAAATTGATCATGGTCACTCAGTAAATATGTGTGACAAATATATTACAATTTACAAGAATTTTATATTAATTTGTAAATATAATGCCATTAATGTACAGGATTTTTAGATGTGGATATACAAAGGAGTAAGCAAGAAACTTTGCATTTGTGTAAATATTTTGTTACGAAATGTTAGAATAAGCGAATATTCTGTAATTCAAGTCACAAAATGTAGTTATTTAAAATGTTGAATACAATAGAAAATATAAAATATTTTTTTGTTATGACCTCGATCTATATCAACAGTAACAGTGCTTTCTTGCTCACATTTGGCTAATCATTCAGAAATTAGAAAATGAAGCAGTACTATGTTACAAAATTAAATTGATTCCAAGTATAGAAAATATAGCATTTTTAAAAGTAAAAGTGTAAACTAAAGTGTTGAATTGTCCATTTTTTTACGAAATGATTAAATATACTACGGAATTTACTTTTCTCTGCTCTCAAAATATGGTTAATTAAAACCTGACAAAATTAGGGAAGATCGTCATAAGGTTCATCTTATGACGATCTTCCCTAACTTGAGTTTTAGCCAAATTATCTGGCGTAAAAACATAGGTTGTCAAAACTTAAACAAAAAGTTCTTAAGTCTAAAATTATGATTTATATACTCATAATATGCATGTTATACCTGCCCTCCAAATAAACTATAATCATTACAATTCAAATAGTTCCTGGCCACTAAAGAATCCAATGAAACTAATGATTTTGATTTATAAAAAATATACTCATTTTTTCGGCAAACCAATTTATTCTATTTATTAAGTTCGTGTTACCATTACAAATTTTTTTATAACAAAAAAGTAACTTAGAGTCTTGTACCCAAACAGGAAAAAAGGCGATTAAGTAAGAGTAGAACATGCACCTTGAGTGTTCCATACTATTATATAAAGTTACCATAAATTTAAGTAACTTGGTATTTAACAAACAAAAAACCTGACCAATATCTCATGTCATAATGCCACATAGAAATATAATTTGCTAATTATTGAGGTTGTTAAAAAAAATTAATTAATTTTGCATCTTCTGTCTTAGAAAATCCCCAGATTTCAGTCAACGAGAAATGGCCAAAATAGTTTTGCTGACTAAGTCATCATCAGTGTATGTGATATTAGAAAGACCGAATCTTTTTATTGAATTAAGTTAGAAGCTTGAATTTTTTACAGAGTTCTGATGCCACAGACCAGAATATTTGATACTCATTTCAATTGAGTACTTCCTAAAAATTATTCGATATGTAAATATATATGCATATATGATGACGATAGTAACGTAATATGTATATACGTACATATTGATAGGCATTACTATGCAATTACATTAATTGGGAACCTCTATAAGATCACTTATATGTTTGTTCATCTGTCCATCTGCCACAGCTGCTGTTCTTAGAAAACCTTTGATGAAGAAACTTATTTGGAGGGGTGAAGAGACATATAGATATATCAGAAATGAATGTTCAAAAATATTTGGACAGAAACTTTATAGAGGGCAAATAAAAATGTGGAAATTATTTTTACATCTCAGATTGTGCGAAAAACGACATGAAAATTTTTTTAAGTATTTCAAAGTATTTGTTTCAGAACTTAACATAAGATGCCCTAAAGATGTACTTGAAAATGTATGAAAAATTACAGTCTACGAAGAATAGATGATTGTCCATAATTTCCAATGTCTCTAATAATATTTGCTGTATCAAACTATAATTATTATTAATATCCCAGAATACTAAAAAAATATCTTACACTAATTATCTGAATTCCAAAGCTCTTTTAAAAATTCAAATTTTCTATTTCCCCTCTGGATTTGATCTTTTATTGTCATCACAGTAATATTAACAGATATTCATTCATTTCATATCATATATGAATATATAATTCATCTTTGTCTTCCAGATGAAAAATTAAAATGAATTATACAATAATGAACAAATGGATTTGAAATTATGGCCAAAGTTAAAGAAGACATTTTAATAACAATTAATTTTTTATATAAATTAATTAATTGACAAAGTGGAATGGGTGAAAATCGACAAGTACCACAACAAAAAGTATTCAGTTCTAACTACTAAATATAATTTATTCAAGTTAAATCATATATTTAAATAAGACCCAAAATGAATGCTTCAGTTATGATTATATTTATTGTGTGTATACATGGTAAAAATATCTTCTCTCCATATATTTATTGATCCGTATGAAAAGATATTTGCATTAAAATCTTTTCATTCGACTTGTTTTTTACGAAAATGCAATCTGCAGAGTTATGATAAACTTCTCGTCAACAATAAAAATATTAGATCGTATTATAACATTCTATTTATTCAAATTAAAATAATAATGAACTTGAACTACTTGAGTAACTCAACTTCTTGATTATCAACGGGGGTGGTGGAAGGGCAGGAGGAATGGGAGGGAGGGAGAAGACGGATGTGTTAACGGGGGTGAACTGTTTTCGATTAATCATCAAACTACGTTAAAGTAAACTCCATTAGCCACTTTGGCAAAAAGCATTAATCATTTCGTAAAATTAGTAAATTATGATATCAAAAAGTTGGAAACACGTCAGTATTATCGATTTCTGGTTCTATACTTTACTCACAACCCTGTTTAAATTCTTCATTTAAAAACATGGTGTTTGATGAGAACTACTCTCTGAAAAATAGCCTCAAGCCATTTACTATTATTCGAGCCATATTTGGCATCAAAAGAAAATCTTTAATTAGTTTTGACCGCTATGAATTTTATTACAAACTGTACTGTTTGTTTTTAATATCACTTTTTTGTGGATTCAAATTTTATTATTTTGCCAACAAATGGCATCACGAAGCGTTGTCACGTGTAGATATATTAAATGTTTTTAGTTCATATTTTATTGTTCAAATAGTAAAAGTAACTTTTCTCGATCAAAACAATTTTACCAAATTTTACTGCAAATTGCAAGAAATAGATCTGAAGTTACGTGTCGACCATAAACCAAATATACATACCAACATGAAGACATATAATAAGATCATTTGCCTTCTCATAATAATTTTAGCTGTTTTTATTAACATTTATCCATATTATTTCACCGGTACTACGTATTATTATTGGTATTGTTTCACTGATATTTCTTTCGCATATCTGCTGCACGCAGATCTTTGCATCTATATACAAATTGTTCGTACAATAAACCTACGTTATTTGTTAGTTTAGAATTATATGCAACAGTTAAGTGTACAAAAGTCATCTGAAAGTATCCGAGAATCTTCCGTGGATTTAAATGTTAGGCAAACCTCTTCTGGGACACATCTGGATATCAAAATCATTGATTTGTACAACGTATGCTATAAACTGATGAATGGATGTAAAATATTAAATTCACTGTTTGCTGTTCAGGTAAGTGTGAAAGTTTAAATAAATTACCTTAAACAATAAATTAATTTTACCTTTAGTGTAATGCTTTAATTAAAGGAAATTTTTTACTTGTGACAGAATACGCGCTACATGGTTTCCGTGCATATTTAGACTTTTATATTTTTATGGTGTTTCTATTGAACTGTTTACAAGTGTTATAATAATAATATTTTACATTATTTAGTATATTGCGCAGGTACGCTTTTCACAAGCACAACATAGTCCCAGATTTCTCCATAATTGTAGCAATGATTTTATAAGATTTAGATTCATAATTTATTTATTAATAAGCTCAAAGTAACCTTCTCGTAACTCTCTGTTATCATACTTTTGACTTTACCAACCTTAGAACTAGGAGTAAGAATATATTTCTTGTGAACATTCTCAAAAATATGTCTAGAGTTTTCTTCAGAGAATATTATTTTGCAACAAATTATTTTGGAATCTACCTTTATAACTTGCTTTGTACCCCAGTTATATTTTCCCAAGTTATATTTGACATTTAAAAAATTGGAGTATTTTATTTGCCTTCCAAAAAATTTCCATAAAAATATTTTTGAATGTTAACTAGTAAGATTTAGAATGGCTAGAAGATGCAGGTGCACAACACTGGACTGCATCTTGTTTAATTTAATGATATCTTTTATTTCAGCTTTTCGTTTACTTTACGGTGACGTTTCTTCACACTTTAGTAATAATAAACCAGTTGTTGGAGTACATTGCAAACCCGGTAAGACCTTTTTCAATATTCTCATACATTATATTACTGATTAACTAGTAATTAGGATTTGGTTTTCAATTAACACTTGAAAATTGCGGACACATACAGCTTTAATATAAATATGAAGGATTGATTCTCAATACATAAAACTAAGAATTTGAATGCATCATCGGTTATCTCCAATACCACTGTTCAAGTCTTTGAATAATCATAAGGTATGTTACCATAATTGTAACTGCCTAAAAGCTCTATCCACGAAACATCCTTTTCTCTAGAATTGTTAACTTGTAATCTCATAAGTCGAAATAAGCTTATGATTCGAAACTGATGGTTCAGGTCAGTATATCTGGATTTATTATCTAACGTGTGCACAATACATCCAGTCAATATTCCATTCTACTACTCATAGAGGAATCGTGAGAGTAAATTTTTAATTTTTTATAACTTGTCAGTTGTTCACGGATGGTCAGGCAATTTTCTGAAAGTTCAGATTATAAGTAACAGTATCGTTTAAATGGCCGAAATTCTAATTCACACAAATCAGACTTAATGTGATCATCGTTAATTAATTTAAAGTGATTTCAATTATATTAAAGTTTCAATAATATTATATTGCGTAACTATTATAAAAAATTAAGAAAAAGTTTTATGTATTATTTTTTTTTAATCTGTCAATGTGCTACCATGAATCCCGATAATCTTATTTTCTTCATTGGCATTTGCATGCATTTCTGTTATAACTTAATTTTTATTTAAATGTATAACGTATAGGTTCTAGTTTTTTTCAATTGCCCTAAAATCCTTCTTGGTTATTGGGAGCACTGCAACCCATGCCTATTTGCATCAAAACATGTTCATACAAGTTTCATAGAAGAAGCGGCGCATGCTCGCAGTACTTGTGAGTTGTTCACGGATGGTCAGGTAATTAACACGTATTGTTTTAGAAGTAGTAAGATGCAATAAAAAGTGTTTTCTTAGTTGGTGACATAAATTATCAAATAACAGGTGTAAAGTTACCGTCTTACTATCAAGTTCTTGCTTAATATTTGCAAAGTTAAATTGACTATTAGTGAAAGTGCAAATCTTATTGTTAGAGAGTGTGTTTTATTCTGGGAAAAAGCTAGAATACCTTTTAGAACTGTACGTAACTGTATGGAGAAACTTTTGGACCTTCATCGAGCTTGGAGAGAGTTGCAAAAAAATTTCAAGAAAATATAAAGTTTTTATAAACACCATAAACCGAGGACTTTCAAAATTATTTATATAATTTATTCGATATAGCACACATTAATACTTTGGAATGAATAAAAATAGAGGAAGATAAAATATTTTTCCAAAAAAAAATAGAATCAGGGCATCCAGGGTGTTTAGTGGGTGTAGACAAAAAAATAGCAAAGGAAGAAGAAAGGACAAGACAGAGAAAAAAGACTCAAGCAAATGTGTTCTGAGAATTTATTGTCATCTCTTACTACATAAGACTATATACAATCTCAAGAACAACACGATCAATCTACCTGCACGCATGAAAGCCTGGAGGAACCTTTGCCATCGAGATCTCAATCCATAAGTTCTGAAACTAATACAAAAAAAGGAAGGAAATATTTTATGACATCTAAGTTAGTTGCAGCTTTAGACAGATGTCAATTACGCACAAGGGATTCAGTTTATTCAGTTATTTCAGGCTCTAGTAGAAGCACTAGGTTTTAGCTGTGATGATTTCCCAACCAACAAATCTTCTATTCAACGCATCCATACACAGAGTAGAGAAGATAAAGCGGAATCCATAAAATCAGATTTGCAGAATAATATGGTTGAAGTAATTACTGTTCATTGGGATGGAAAATTATTACCTGCACTGGATGTGGGAGGTTCTAAAGAAGAACACTTGCCATTTCTTATTTCATTTGGATTGAAGAAACAATTTCTTATTGTACAAACACTGGAGAGTTCTTCAGGCCAAGATCAAGCTAAAGCTGTATCAAACACAATCTATGATTGTAAGCTCAATAACAAAGTACAAATAATGTGCTGTGACACAGTTGCATCTAACACATAACGATTGAATGGAGCTCGTGTACTTTTGGTACAAAAACTAGAGAGAGAATTGCTACTCTTCTTTTGTCGCCATCACGTTTATGAATTGATCTTAAAATGAGTATTTGAAACAAAAATCCACCAAGTTATAAGCAGCCCTCATATTCCACTGTTCAACAATTTTAGAAACAACTGGAAAACATTTATCTTACTGTTACAGAAACATACAACGATTTTGTCAAACAACACTTTCGTAATACGAAAATTAAAGGATTGTTGACATGTTATAAACCGATTGAACTTTCTTTTATTTTATTAGGAGATGGTGATGGAAAAATTAAAATACAAGTTTCACAGAAGAAGCTAGAGCTATTTACTCTTCAGAAATATATATACTGCAGTTCAGTTTGAAATTAGCGCCAAGGATAAACAGGCACTATAAGACATTTGTTTATTCAGTACGGATATATGTGAAACTCTGGCTTGGATACAGTCTGGCGGTAAAGGCACCAAATCAAGATTTGTGCTTTTTAAAGATATTAAAAAAATATGAAATTGTTGATAAACTGATCTACAAAGCAGCCCGGAGCAAGTTTACTTACCTTTGGTATTCGTCAGAAGAAATTGCCACCTTATCACTCTTTGATAATGATGTTGATGAACAAACCAAGGGAAATATTGTAGTTAACTTAAAAGGAAAGAAAATTTTATGATTTTAGGAAAAAATATTTCCACAGAAACAAGAGATATCTAATTATTTGTATGGTGAATGTGAGTACATAGTTTTGTTTCTTATATTGTTTTTTCCAGTTTCAATTCAAAACACAATAACATTACCTTATTTTATATTACAGGAAAATCATTGAGTTATTTGATGTCCATTAAGAGGACAAATGTGTTCCTTTTTTAAAAAATGGTGAAAATTTCCTCCAGAAACATGTTTATATGCGATAAGAAGATGCTGCCTTTTTGGAGGCAAAAAGAAAGGTTCTTTCTTTAAGAGCAGTAGTTCTAGAAGACACAGCTGAAAGAGCTGTAAAATGTTTGCAGGACTTTCATGGTATTGATCATTGCAGAGAAGAAAAAAGAATTTTTTGTTGCGCTGTGTTTAAGGACATAGAAATCTGTATCCAAACTGTAAAAAAGAGACCGTTAAATGAAAATATCCTGAATGATGTGAAATTTTATATTTTTCTTCATAAATAATTACCTACCACTTAGACTTGCTTTTTGATTAATATTTTTTATAAAATTTAAATATTTCTATTGATTTAGCCAAATAATACAAAGCGTTAAAAACAGCTATTTTGAAAAGTTTCAAAACCCTGTCGGCACAGGTTCATAATGACGTAGGAGAATAAAATTTTTGATTTGAGTAAGTCTAAGGAGTTTAAAAAGAAGTAGGGAGCATGCGTTTTGATATACCAAAAAAGACCTTCACCTATATAAACATTTATCCTCACAAATAAGAATTTTTCGATTTGCTTTTTTTTCAAAGTTTTCTGTTTCCACTCTCTGTTTGTAAGGGGAAATAAATGATTTTTTCATATATTTTAGTAATAAATTATGACTCAGACCGTGCAAATAACGACCTTTCATAAGACAATTTGTTTGATTTTGTTGAACTACTCCTAAATTACAAATCCTCCAAATTCTAAAGGAATGAATTGTGATTAAAAATAAAAATATTCCCTCATTTTTAATCTAAAAGAGATACCATACAGGAAAATTCTGCAGCTGTGTCTAAAATTTTAAGTTCATAACAATAGCGGTTTCTGAAAAAACTACCATGGTATACGGACCGACAGTTACAGGATTCTCACCACGAGAGTCTATTTTTAATTTTTACTCCCGAAACCCTACAAAAAGACTTTTTTCATATTTAAGGCTTCAGAAATATTATTTAGTAGAAATTATGACTAGAAATATCTCCTATTCATTTTACACAAATTATTTTGTTATATTTATTTCCAGACCAACGGAGGAGGATTGTTGTCTATTGTAATGATTGAGAGCATGTTAAAATTCACTTTCATCTGCATCGTATGTTTTTACCTTAGTAATGTCCAAAAAGAAGCTCTTAACATCCGGACGATTACTAGTCGCCTTTTGGCATTGCAGAAATATGGTCAGTATGTATAAATTATTTTATAATGTTATTTATGTTATTAATGTTACTTATTCACAAACGAAATTTGTGAATATTATTTTTTTTATATATAAATTAGCGAAGGGTATCTTAACAACAACAAAATTTCACTATTCATTGACCCAAAAATTTAAAAGTCGAAATAAATAAAAATAATTATAAATATATATATATATATATATATATATTTATATATATATGTATATATGTTTATATATATATATATATATATATATACATAATGAAAATAATATTTCGACATAATAATTCTGGAAACAATCAATCATAAATCGACGTGGATAGCAACCAAACTCTACAGTGTTAGTTTAAGTTAACAAATGCTTCTTCAATTCTTGCTTTCATCACTTCTAACCTATCAAAAGGCACAGCAACTGGAAAATGCTAAGCGCAAGAAAACTATTCATCACAGTTAGTTTCAGCGACATGGCAGGTCATTTATAATGTCTAATTGGCTCAGCCATTGTTTCCTACCCACCAACTCGATATTAAACCTCCTTATGGCCTCGTTACTGGAGTATGGTGGAGCGCCATCATGCTAAAACCACATATTAATCTTATTTTAAAATAAACTTCGATGTCACTTGGATTAGAATAAAATCTTTTATCTCTTTCAGGTGGGCATGATCGCATTGTACTACAGAAATTAATTAAGCTGATGGATCCTCTGCCACAATTCACAGTGTTTGGTTTCTTCACTTTGGATCGTCAATTAGTCCTTAGCTACCTGAGTGTATCTACCACATACGTCATAGTTCTAGCTCAGTTTCGCAATATTCATTTTAATTGACTATATTTGTGATTTATTTTTCAGTTTTATTTATTTTTTGAAACTGAAGTATTGCAAGTATTTCTGTTCCAGAAATTGTATAAAAGGATTATATGTAGGTTAAATAATAGTATCAATATCTTATAATTAGTCTTAAATGGTAACATGGAGTTTCCTTACATAAAACATCACTGATATCAACTAGACGATAATGGTTGATTATAGTAGAATATACGTAACCACAATATGGTGTCTATATTTTATAGTTTTATGGAGCACCCGAAGTAAAATTGCTGCTTTTAAAAATGTACAAAATCAATACAATATTTATGTTTGTGCGTTGATCTAACAAGGTGGATAATGTAAATGTATGTGTGTAGTGTTTTGTTGTGAAATGCATTCTTTGAACTCTATTGTAGTAATCTGATTTATTGCACAAACAGATCTCAACAACAATAATTGTGTTCAGATCTGTTTGTGCAATAAATAGGCAATAAATCATCAATATAAATGTTAACTGACATAAAACATAAACATGTTTATTTCATTTCAATAATTCAATTATACTTGCAAGAAAAATGTTTTCTTTTTTGTTTTTGTTTGAAAACCGATCAAGAGTTTATTCAATTAGTATATATATATATATATATATATATACACACACACACACATATATATATATATATATACTAATATATATATATATATATATATATATATGTATATTTATATGTAAAAAAACACAGATGCATACATATGCGCGTGTGTATACTTGATGTCATCATTTTTCATAATTCATAAAACGATGATAAATGTGTAGTTTAACTAGTAGTGTACTTTAACTTTATATTGAGTAATTTATGAACAGCATTATGCAGTAGATATGGAAAGTATTAAGTCAGTAAGTAGATAAGTACATATTAAATAAAGATGATTCATACCAGACTTTCATCATCAAATGCTTATGCTATGTTCAGGAATACTGCAGTGTACACCTTTTCCCCTTAAAATGCATTTTTGATCTTGGTTGTGATTCTATATACTTAATCTAATGTTAAGTGGTTAATTCTAAATCAAATTTGGTAAATCAAGAGCATTTGCCTTTCTGAAAGATCTTTGACATAATAGGAAGTAGTGGTATTGGTTGATGGGATGTTGCTGCTGTAGGGGGTTTTCCGAATTTGGATACAATTACATCAGCAATTTTCCAGGGTTTTTGAACACGTCATAACTTAATATATATATTTATAAAATATATATATTAAGTTATGACGTGTTCTTTCAAAATCGTGACTTTGCCAGAGCTAGATCCAACAAGTGTTTTAAAATTTTTCAAATGTAACTATAGGTTCACCCTGGCGTTTTTTACTGTTAAATTTATATTTACACAACTCTTTAAGCTATATTGAATTAAGAAATGGTGTGTAAGCTTTTGGCTTCTCAAATTTTTTTTAAAAGGATGAGCTAGTAGCTCATTGCATACTACTCTGTTGCCCTTATAACTAGTTTTTTGCCATTTCTTGCGGACTTTCCTTTTTATCATTATACGCTTTCTTATCTCAACTGGGTACTACATGATTATTTGCAATAATAGATATGTTAATTTTTACTGCTTACGGAATATTTATATATAAATAATAAGTAATAAAAAGCAATCTAAATGTAAAGACGTAAATTTTTTAATTCGTATTTTATTTAATGTCAACAAAGCAACGCCATTACTGTTTGAATAATATCAAATATCATAAAGTTTTGTTTAGAAACAATGCTATTGAAGCCAAAGAGTCATTTTCTATCCACTTACCCATGAAAATATATTGCATACTTTCTGATAAAGTTTTATGCAAAAGATTCAAAGTTCCATTAATTGCTTTTTATATTATTAATAAATTTTTTTATAAATTAATTTTTGACTTCAATTTAATTTTGACAAGATACTTTTTTACTTCCATACTAAAATTTCCAAATAACCTCTCCATTATCAAACTGAATCAGGCAAACACTACCGTGTTCAGAATTTCTTTCCTCCTTGAGATCATTACTTCTATATGTGCGTTGTCTCATGTAGTTTACTAATACCTGAAGTACCTGGAGTATTTCCAAATATCAGATGATATACACTCGTTAATTTTTTTTTTCTAAAGCGATACTTTTTGCATTTTCCCACATTTGCAATACCTTGTTTCATAGTAATGTATAGATTTCTCAGAAAAAAAGGTGTATGATCTATTTTACATATAGATTTGAAATTTTCCTGTTCGTAAATTAAACACTTAGACGGGAAGTGACCTTTTCTTCCAATTTAATCCCTTTAAGGTTAAATTGAACATGGTATTTATTAAACAGGTCACAAATTTCAAAGGTAAAATAATTCACCATGTATTCCACATCATTCCTACATCAGATCACACTCCAATCAATAGACTCCCGCATCCTCGAGGAAACATGGCATCAGCTAAAATTTTGACGATATGCTATTTTTGATAAAGACTTTGATGGAAATTCAAGCATGTATATATTTCGTTTAGTTCCAAAATATCTCTAAACTTGTTATTCCTTTGTCCATTGTGGTCTATGAACTTACTCAATAGCATATGATTCCTGATTCACTGGCTTGAAAGACATATAAAATTTCTTAACATTAATCGTAAATGTATTTTTAAATATTTATTAACCCATCTGTCAGCTGTATAGAAAATCCTTTAGAAAATTCAATAAGTGAATGTACCGACAAACACACTTGTATGCGCAACAAAGATTGTATATAATTTCTTTAAAGGTATCGAAAGGAAAACAAAACACCTTGTTTATTTACAGTAGTCATTGCTTCACCTACTTAGAAAAATACACTTTTTTATTTTAAGCATGTAATTCTCTCTTATTAGTCATCGATATTGTTAGTACAATTAAATAACTCCCGAAGATTTAAATACTAATATTACAACTAACGCAAAATTTATTTTTAAAAGTCTGATTTTAGTTGTCTACTTAGATATATATGGGTTTTTGTTTAGTTGTAATATTAAATAATTTATTTATTATATATATTACAATTTGGACCAGTAATAAAAACATATTTTAGTGGAAAACTCTTCAATAGTAACACGATGGAATATAAATGTAAAATTATGTTAATTTGTTTATGTATTATTAAATCAACCTTTATACAAGTATGTAAATTTGCTTATAAGAACAAGCATAAAAAGTAATGAATATGCACCGCACTGTACCATACAAATTCAAATCTTTAATTTTTTACATAATCATACAACCAGGCTTTGGTAATCTAACAAAACATGAACAGAAAAATATTTGCAAACTTAACTCATTTTAAATTTAATTATATAGACTTATTTTTCATGAAATAAAATTGAAACATCACAATGAAATTTGTAGTGAGAAAACTTAAAAATTTAAGAAAAGTTGATGCATTCACAGTAAAAAGGCGAGCGATCTTGAATTCAGCAAGGCCATGTATAGACAAGAGTTAGCACAAACCTTCCAATTTTGGGTGCAGTTCAGCAGCTGTAAACATTTTTTTCAGGTAAATACAGTAAATACCTGACGTTATCAATATTAATTACTATTTATGACAATAAAATAATGATTTTCATGTAAATATGGTGTAAAATGATTACCTGTATTATATTTTACATTTAAACATAAATTGGATATTCTTCCAAAGTTTGTCGACAAAGATTTTCGTTTTTTAAATGTCTATCAAATGCAAAAACATAAACAAAACTTTGGACACATAGACGTGCAATAAATAGCATTTTAAAATTTATTGTGCGGAAAATTCATTTTTGACTACATACAAATTTATTAAAACAGATGAAAAATTTTCATACAAGTAAATGTTTTAATGCACAAAAAAATATTTAATTCTTCTCTTAATTCACAAAATAATATTTAATTCTTCTGTTACTACTTGCATTAGAAGCACAATTTTAGTGTTATTTTTGGCTTTTATCTTGAGGTACTTGGTAATGGCACATATGTCGACTGAATTCAAGTTGCTATAACAATGTGACGTGAAATGGAACTTTCGGGTTGAAGTGCAATAAAGAAATAATAATGTTTTAGGTAACATTTTTAGGTGAAATACGGTACATCTATGATGTTGTATATGGATATGTTTTCATGGAGTTGACTACCGAATAAAGAATAGTTACACAAAAGTTGATAATTTAACTTCTTTATCAGTTATTACGCATTCATAATTACTTTGGATGGCGCGTATTAAGCATAATTATATGTAATTTCAATTTTATTGGGCGTAAAGTCAGGAGATTAGGTAAAACAGGAATCATGGCTAATAAAAAGACATAATCATTATCACCGTTAACTTATCCAGAGATAATACCACTCTATGAAACAAGACTGCATTAATGTGTTTAATAGTTGGTAGAAATTATTGAGAAAAAATTAGCTAAAAATTAATAAAACCAATTCCAACCATTTAATAGGTTATACTAATTTAGAAATAATCTAAAAAAAATACTTCTTTTTAATATAACATATATTATATTTCATATATTTATCGCAAAATTTGTGTAATGCAAAGCGTAGATGAGATGTACTAGTAAATGTTTAGTGCTCTGGAGACTGCAGTTCTTCCTCAAACTTAAAGTCTTTTCTGTGATTTTTATGATTTGATCAAGAGGTAAGAAGAGACGAGAGATCAAGATAAGAAACAAGTATCCACTAAATCAAAAAACGAATGATGAAGATGTGAAACTGCAAAAGTAGGTAGTAACTACATGTAAGGAGATAATGTTGAATTTCCTAATCACGCCAAAAATATAATCACGGGACTTCATCATCTCATTATTATGAGATGACACTAACACTAACACAATATTTTGTTTAAGGTAGGATAAATTAACAAAGTAGTTTGAGAAAGAGCCATTTGTCTATCAGGACACATTCTAAAAATGTAGATGTTGAAAGATTAAGAACAAAAGGAGAAGCGAAGTATTACAAACCGCAAATCGGGTGCTTTGAGCTGTACGTTACAAAATGTATAGTTAAGGAAGCTCCAGAATGTGTATTGAAATGCAGTTTTATAAATTTTGATAACAAAGGAACCGTAATGAAAATAAGTAAATAACACAGAAAAAACAGCATTTTTAAATCAAATAGTTTTAGCAGGCTCATGCACAAACATTTCGAAAAACAATGAGTTGTAATGGTTTTCGTTATTGTTTAATTACCCGTAATTAGACAGTAAAGGAAATGCTTTGAAACATTTGCATCTGTCAGAAATTAAAGATATTCAGTGACGTCTACATATTATTCACTCAATGAACATACAACAGCAACTTAAATTTAGACGATAATTAGTTTTCCGCTAGTACCGACTAGTGGAAAAACCTTGAATACATATGAATTGAAAAATTTTGTACTGAGTGATTATTTATCTTAGGTAATAATCAGAAGAAAAGTATGGCCAAAATCTCAGTGATATTTTTACGTAATAATGTTAACCCGATCAGCAAAACATAAAACTTTTGGTATTTGGTATACTATAATATCAGAATACTTCTGTGTTACTGAAACGAATGTTTACATCAATAGATATGGTACGTTGAAATAAAAAAGAAACACCTCCTATTTTGATCATTAATTGCTCCGTGGTCAATCCTAAGCCGTACTTATGTGCCTCACAGGCATATTAAACAACCACTGTTAGTTTTTTTTTGTTTTGGATGCCTCGATCCCATTAATGTCAAGAATATGTATGATTAACTTTCAGCGGTAGGAAAAGGTCGATTAACTTTCAGCTGTAGGAAAAGGTCGATTAACTTTCAGCTGTAGGAAAAGGTCGATTAACTTTCAGCTGTAGGAAAAGGTCGATTCAGAATGTTTTCATTATTTTGTGTGAGTTCACTCATATATTTTTGCCATTTTTTTCACATCTAAGGTGCTTAGTTTTTATTTTGCTACATTGAGCTTTCTTCTTTTGACAATTTAAAGTTGTCTCAATATTTTTTTTTTGGACAAACTTTTCCACAAGGTGATTAGAAAATTCTTTTTTAATTTACTTCTATGACTTTTACTCCTGACTTTTATCTTATTGTTTGAGGTATGTATTCTTTCGTTTTTAAAATTAACTGTTTCTTTGAAACTGGAATTTGTTTTGTTTTAAATTCTGGTTTTGTCTTTACATTTTTACAATTAATTTCTAAATGTTTTGTCATTAACGACACATATCTAATATATTTGAAGAAGTGCTTGCAAAGTGGAAAAAACAATTTCGAAGCAAGTTTCATTTCCATGTTTAAAATTTTTCAATATATGAACTTCTAAAAGTTATAGCATACCATGAATATATATATAATAAAATTATTAAAATAATTTATTTTTGTAATTAGTTTGTTAGAAACATTGGGTTCATTTAAATTTTTAAATTTTGTTTATACACATAAATATGAACCAAGCATTTCCATTTGCAATTAAAATACCTATGCTTCTTACATGTGTTTGTTAAAAAAATGACCGTGAGCTAATTATGACCGAATACATACTTCTTTCTCTCTATTAGTTAGTATAAATGTATCTAGTTGAAAGCAAAACATATATAGACATAAATACATAAAAAATATTTTATTATTCTATCCTATTCACACCTACGACGTACTCACACCTGTAAAAGTATTGATCTAACTTTTACAATTCCAATTGTCTGTTTTGTATTTGTGGTTTCTGTAATCCTCTATTTGTATATTTCCCTACTTCAAATATAGACAAACACGAACACGAATATTACACGTGTGGAAAATTTCATATTGTGTGTTAACGTTGCATGTAATAATATTTTTGTTTTATCAGATTATAATATGTGGCTTAATATGATGTGATTGACTGTGTTAGTTAAACTCATCTGTTACCTTAGTGACGAAAGCAAGGACATTCGTCATGATAGATTCATATCTCTTTATAGTGTACACAATTTCATTCAACTCTTTCGGTTACTGACGTGATGTTTGGTGAAGGAAAGTACTGTTTAAAAAAGGGCCTAAAACCTTTAGCTTTCATTCAAGTTTTTTTTGGTGATAAACAACACTGACTAACCATTTTTTGGGAAATATGAAATATTTTACAAATTGTACTGTTTCATTTTAATAACCATTTATTGTCTATATATAGCTTATTATGGTTATTTTGTCCTCAGCTGGGCTAATATTTGTTTCATTATTTTTGTAGATCAAGTACTAAATGTGTCTTTTCTCAAACAAAATTGGTTTACAAAACTGTGTAGGAAGTTTATCAAGTAAACCAAATGTTAACTCTCATTCACAAAAAACAAATATATATGGAAATTTGCGAACAATCACTTACCAGCATGTACATTCTTAATAGCACACGCAATTGTCACTGATGTTTATATCTCTATATTTGTATTATATTGAATGTCTACTTTTGGAATCAGTTTGCAGCTTTCATTTGTAGAACAGTTTCATTCCACTTTTGCAATATAACTAACGCGCGCTGATATCTACAGCTATTTACTAATTATTTGCGTCATACATTTATCTTATTGGGTTGTTGGGCATTATTTGTCTCATCGGTACTTCACTCATCGGTACTCAGGTAATTATATTCCTTTTTATAGAAATATTGTATTCAGTAACATATGATGACATAACAATATATTGAATATAATTCTTCATATACTTTCGCACTTAAAGATGAAATCACGCAGTAATAAACTAATAAAATAAATATAAACAGAAAACAGACATTACAACAATTAATTCAATGGATTAAATTCAGTAACAAAATATGATAGGTCTATTTATAAAATGGAAAACTAGATATTTTCACAAAAATTATTAAAGTTCGTTCACTTCAGCTGGCATTTGATATTTGGCAGATCTTTATGCAGTGGTTCCGTGGACTTGTATGTGTGTTGGTTATTTCACTCTGAGTATAATAAAACTAGAATTATTTCGCTCTGACTATAGCCGACAGTAAGCAGGCAAGTTATGGGCTTATTTTCCGATAAATCGGCGCTTGAAATTAGATAATAAATTTTCATTTGTTGTAAAATTTATGAATATTAAATTAATGAAATTGAATATTTACTTTATTGCAAAATATATTTCTTTTTTGTAGTAGAAAGAAATTTTGCGAACATTCAAACATTTTCATGTGACTTCGCTCTCTGCAGAGTAGTGTTAGGATTGAAGCCATTTTCTTTCCATGGAAAAAATGCACAACTACTCTACCACAACTGTTCATTAATGGTTACGCAATACCTTTTTCTTCTGATGTCAAAAAATCTTAACAGTTGATTCACCTATTATATTACATCCTAAAGTAGATAATAATATTTATATGATTTCTTTCAGAATACACTCTCTCAAACAACTACAGAAATTTTTCCCACTTCAATTCAAAGAAGGAACATTTTTAAACTTTACTTCTGCCTATCCTAACTTATGGAGGTGTTAGTTATCAAAACTTAACCAAGGAACTGGTGAATAAATTAGAAAGAATTATTGCTTATTCAGAATAAATAAGAAAGACTTGTTGCTTATTCAGTTCATGCTCAGTCTCAAAAAATGTGACCACATTTCCGATCATTGTATCTAACCAAATGGTCAAGTATTTTGAACTTCTCACCACTTTGAACTATTTTATAAACACGAGAAGAACTTCTCAATCCCTCAAAACAAAATTGTATTTCATTGAGAATTGTTTGAGGCGTACATTGTGAAATGAAAATATTTACACATTCATAAAATACATTTCAGTAGAACTTTCAGTAGACTTTGGAGAAATTTCATTTCAGTAGACTTTGGAGAAATGTGAAACGAAGAACAAACCTTCAATAAATATGTAAAGAAAAATTGTTCACTTATATAATTCATCATCGACTTGAATTGACGTCAAAAAGGATTTTGTAGTTTCTATTTGCAAGTGCATTTTCTCACATATGAGACACACAGTCACTAACTGCACAAAATGGTCGATTTCCCAAAATGTAAAACCCGTGGAAAGTGATATGTCGAAATTTCTGAAATATTTTTATGAATTCTCTCTTAATTAAAGGCAAATTTGTGTGAGTTCCTTTTTCAGACTTAATGTAGCTTTTGGATAATTAATAAATAATTAATTTTTTATGTTTCAGTCTGTTTCGCATTAATAAGAAAGTTTTATAGGAAATTCTAAGCAAATACATAATTTAGGAGCTCCACCATATTTTCAAGTATGGTTAAATTTATTTACAGGTAACTTTCATCTGATATTTCCAGATATGGTTATCAACAGGATGCAGCAATAGTAGAAATACCAGACAATAAAACAAAAAACAATTTAAAAAAAACTCCCTGAAAGTTATTTGAGTTTAATTGTTTTAGAAATATTTGAATAATGCTTGAGAGCACTAATTAATATTTTTATTCTTGAAAAATTGTAGATCAACCCTATTTTATAATGATTTTGTTTTTTATGACGATATTGGTATATAAAGCACATATAGTTGTGTTAGGGATATTGAAACAAGCCTGGATATTTAAATTGTTTTTAAGTTGACATTTAACTTAAAAACAAAAGCAAATCAGGAATATAGGATTGAAGGTAGGTATATTTTGAAGATTAGATGCCATAATTATATAAACTAAATCAATTCAAATATTAAATTTGAATCAGACGCATCATCTACCCATTATCCGGGAAGAAGTCCAGGAAGAAAAAGAAAATTAATTTCTGCTCTATCCTTTACCTCAATTCAGTCACTGCTGGGTGTAGGTTTAGTTTTTCATGATAGTATCATTCTTATGAGATCTGGTGTTCTCTCTTAGACATTCATCCATAAAAAATGTTTAAATGTGTTTAAATTATAATTAAGAAAACCTACAAAATGTTTGTTTATTTTTTTCAATTGCATGACAATTGGATTCCACCACAAATATTTTATTTAGTGCCTAAGAAACAAGTGACATATTATTGATTGGATGCCTTTTGAATAAACAGACATTAGTTTATCATCGTGTGGAATCTCTCAAGTGCTTAATACAAGTAACAGCACATAACATTGATCTTTTTTATGTGGGAATTCCATATAGTTCCGTTTTAACTCTATCTATCATTAATGTGTAGACATTTGGGACATTGTTTGAATAGTAGGTTCATATAATAAATTATTTGCTTTAATTTATAGTCTATTAAATGTTATTTACTTTAATGCTTGAAGTTAAATAATTGATATATGTTTTAATAATACTCACATTATACTTTATATTCTGAAAAAAACTATATATTGCCAAGAGTAAACCAGAGAATGTCAGAGTGATTGACATGAGTAGCTGAAAAGTAAAGGTTAGTTCATATTAATATTTCTGTTGATGTTTTTGAAACTATTATTTAAGTTTAAAATATCATTTCAATGCTTTTATTAAAAATTACTAACACAAACCTGAAATTCAAACACTTTTTTTAAATAGTGGCAGATGTCTAACAAATTAATGTAGAATTGAGATAAACAATAAATGGAATTTTCTTCTAGCAGTAATATAAACATAAAATGGTTATTAGAATTGAGATCATGTTGTGGACTGCCAAATATGGCATCGACACGTGCCACCATATTTTGTCTATTATAAAGACATATTCAACATTTCCACATATTTTATTATACTATGTAATATGAAACAAAACAATGTGACTTCTAAATCAAAAATAATATTAGTAATAATATGAAACAAAACAGAGAAAGAAATGTTAAGATTGTATTTTATTGCCACAAATACACCAAAAGCAATAAAAAAAATATGATAACTATGAGGTTTCATCATTTGTTACGTCTCAACAAATTCCTTTTGTGCTCTGATTTGAAGAGATTATCTACTTTTTGAATTCTCAATGTCAATTCTTCAAACATATTTCTGTCATAAGTTATATCAATCAACAATAAGCGCAGTACAAGTATCATCTGAAATGTCCTAAATACCAGTAAAACTTGCCGACCATGTTCGATTAAAACTGGCGTTTGCAGCTCCATCAATGTTGCAATTACTAGCCAAGTGTGTTGCACCATGAACATTCCAATTATTAGCTAGGTATGTAACTTTCTACACCATAATGTAAATCTGGTGAGAATTCGGTTTGTAGTTGTTCTGCACACGCCAAATATATGCTGGTATATTAAAATTGGTGAAAGTGCTTTTTCAATCGACTCGTGGCACATATTAATTCTTGTAAAATCTTAGTATTCCAACTGGATTCCAGCACAACTACTTTATTCAGTGTCTAAGGCACAAGTGTCATATTATTGATTGAATGCCTTTTGTATAAACAGTCATTAGTTTATCATCGTGTGGAATCTCTTGGGTATTTAACACAAGTAATAACACATAATATTGAACTTTTTTATGTGGAACTTTTATAGAATTCCATTTATTAGTGTTTGCTTACATAATGTATATATTATATTACCATTAGCAAACACCAGTAACCAAGTCTGAGTGAACACCATTCCCATGTATTTTGGACTTTAGTTTCAGGCTTAGCATTTTGAAACACAGTACAATAAAACTATTTTAAATGAAACGTGTCATTAATGTCATATGTCATTTTTACTATTATGTATATGTTAAAAATATATAAACCCCATAATTCACCTACTGTACTTCAGTTGGCAAATAACTTAGTCATAAGAAGTATTACAGAATACTTGAAATATTTACAAACAATTATTCACATCCTAACCCAACATAACTAACCAAAATCAAATGCTCTTGCTACCTTTGCTTGGTTATTTTGATCTTACCAATGATCACTCAATAAAATAACAACGAGAATGACTTGAAAATTGCGCACTTGCTACATTTTCAACCTCGAGTAATTTTACCAAGTATTGTGAATACAGGGCGCAGATGATCTGGATAAATATATACTGCCGTTGCAATCTGCTTATTCTCTGCCTTCTTAAATTTAAGTATTCTCGTGGTCCTAATTACCTCAGGTCTAGACTCCCAACCTTAGGTGTCCATGTATTTAGTTATAGAAAACTTCTTACTTTACTTATCCCTCAATGTGAGACAGACCTCCATCTATGAATATTCCTTCACTGTCCATACTGCCAAATTGTGGAATAAGTAATACACAATTTGGCAAGTTGCTCACAATGTGCCCAATGTTCCACATTCAGAGGTCATCTGAAAAAATTCCTTTCATAAACCCCGTTCGTAAATCCCCATTGTCCCCTCCTTAATTTATTAGCTTTCTCCTCCTTTATTTTTGCCAATGTATTACATACATATGGAGATTACTTTCTAGTTCTGAGTACTTGTATATAGAGGTGTGGCTATACAATTTGTAATAGTGGAATTAATATAAATAATAAAAATGTGTACTTACTTTTACTTGATATTTTCTTGTTGCTAGCTTGCTACTTTCTTTGTTGTTGTTTTGACTATATTTTATTAATTTTGTTTTGCAACTGTATCCATAACCTGTTGCAGTCTTCCACAACACATAATACATTTTATTACTTGGAGCTCTAGCTGCTGCAGCAATAAGTCTGTCTTATATACTTGTACAATAAAATTAATAACTTAATATATACTATTCATGTAAAAATTAGTATAATTTAAACCACAAAAAATTAATTTTTGCTTGAAAACTGTTTAAATTACAATTATTTACATAGCTTTTTTACGAATGAATAACTGTAGTTATGATATAACAAGAAATTAAATAATATTGAAATCTTGGATGGGCAAAATTAGGCACATTTCTTTGATTTAACTTGTGTAAGTTATTTTGTTATACTAGATATGTGTATTATTATTGGTGGTTAAAACTCATGTTCTATAGGAAATCTGAAGCATTTAAATAAAAATAGATGTTTCAATTGAAATATTCCTTTTGTTGAAAGACAAGATCACGTCTATTAAATCAACAAACATTAAAATTTATGTGTATGCAAATAATGTAGTCCTTTGAGTTGTCTGCAGCAAATTTAAAAACTATTTAGGATAAGGCATTGAAAAAATAAAGATATATTTCTACGAAATATACCGTAGTAGTTATTTGTGAATACCTTATACAGTGTTTTTCGCTATTAACAATTGACTGGCATATACAAGGTCAGCTTTTTTCTAATTTTACAGCATAATCTAGAGATGAAGTGAATGCCTTTTCACTTAACTTAACTATCAAATCTTTTTGTTTCCACACCGTAGAGAGATGACCTGGGTTTTTGCAGTCATTCAGCACCCGATTTCTTTTTTTTTATATAATATCTTTGGGCAAAGGATAATGATGGCTTCGTATTTCGACTATTTGGCAGAAGGAATGATATGCGAAGTAAATCACTGCTTGAGAAACGGTCATAGATGACATTATTGAGTTTTTAACAGTCTGCTTTATAAGTCTGGGTAGAAAAAGTATGCTTAATGTAAGAAAATACGCCAAACACAATTTCGTCTGAAAGAATGTGTTGTTCTAATCTCTGTCCAAGTTTTCTTTCGCCCAAGTGATGTGTATTTTTTGCAGTTACAATTTTTTTATGGTGGCTCGAAATTTTAATTTGCAAGCTCATAAATACCTTTACATAAAATCGCATGGTATATTTAGATGCTTTTTACGTAAAACTGTCTGCTCGCCACGTGTGTCAGGATTCTTCTGAAACACTTGTAAAATCAGGTTACTATCCTTTTCATTGTTTTTTGCTCAGAGCCATGATTTGGTAAGCCATCAACGTTTTTTACTTAGAGAAACTCTTTCACTCACTTTGTTATAAACGGCATCAATATTTTTATTCACATATTTAACATTGACTCACTATGGTATTTTCGGTTCTTTGGGATGCAAACACAGAAACATGATTTTGTACCATGACTCATACACTGCATTCATGTTGAAATATGTCCCATGACTATGATCAAACAATAACTAAGACGTTTGACACAGAGCATGCTGGGGGAAACATTCTGCTGACTGTTCACATGTGAATATAAAAGGTCTTAAAAAGGTAATTCTGCATGCTTTTGTTGAACTGACTATATGGTAACGTTTTATCCAAATACAGAAGACTGGAAAGTTCTTGGTAAAGAAGAAATATTTAAGATAACCATTTTGTCTAACGAATTAAAATTGTAACATTGAATATTTTTTTCAGATCTGCCATACTAAATATTGTGTCCCCACAATATCCGAGCTTCGGTTTTTGTGAAATGTACTGAAAATTACCCATACTTATAACATGTACAACTTCCACCAGAGGCCAAATAAACTTTTCTTTTATTCCGTAGGGAAAAACAACACATTACAAGAGTTCTCACCATCTATGACTATTATTTTACCCAAGTTAATTTTAATGCTTTTATTTGAAAAAAATCCCAAAAACAAATGTATCTATTGTGTGTTAGATTGATTTTAAGTTCTTAATTTTTTGTTGGTAGAATGTTCATATCATATAATTCATTGTCAGTTTCTATTGAAAAGTGATTGTCACTGGAATTATCTAGCAAAGAACATTAGCTAGGGTCCCTGAGAATAATTTTTAGGATCATTGATAGTAATTGTTATAATATTTCTAAAAGCCAGTTTTATTCTTATTACACGGAGAGAGTTTATCAACAACAGGTTAAATTAAATGAAAATTAGAGATTGTTTCTATTTTTTTCTTTTATTATCTTTCTTATTTATAGTAATAATAAAATATAAGTATAAGTAATATTACTTTTATCACCAATTCTCCAAGATATTAATTTCCATTAAAGTTTGAGGACGTAAGGTAATTAACCATATTTAAAATCGTAGTACTATACCAAGCTTCAATATACCAACCCTCAAACTGAAGGTCAAAACATGCGGTAACAGTGGACACTTGGATGTGGTAATTGGCGTTTGTTGTTATTAATATGGTGTGTATAATTACCTAAGCATAAATTTTTGATAGGTAGAATCAGAGGCATATTCCAGAGTTCTTTTCCTTAATGGCAAAAGTGAAACCACACAAATAAAATTAGCTGTGTGTAATTATTTATTAATTCAAAACCAAACTATATGCACAAGTAATTACAATACATTATTATGTCCCTCAAATTCATTATTTTAATTATCTATGATATACTCTTAATCTAATAATTTCTTTAAGTCCGTATTGAAATTAAGTTCTTTTTTAAATGATTGGGAAATGCTAATCTTCAAACATAAATCACTCGCATCTAATTTTTAATTCTCTGTGACAAGGTCAATGAAAACTCTAACCTGCAGTATTTAACGTCAGCGCCCAGGACCATAATAAGGTGTTTGTGTACGGAAAAACTTTTTCGTTCTCAATAATTAACAGATTCAGATACGTTCTATTTTCACATCATTTTCAGATATGTCTTGAAAATGGTAAGAGAATGAATTGGTAAGACTGGGTCACGTGAGGTATACCCTGCAATCAGGACCGCAGTTGAAGTCTTAAAATGTAAGAAATTACATAATCGTGATACGAAATAAAATTAAAAAACGTAACATGGTGTCAAAAGAAAACTGATTAATATAACTGATCAGGTTTAAAGGTTATTAGAGTATTGAATACAATTGACAGCTGAAGATGTGACCACACTCTGAGTAAAAATGTTGGAAACAGATCTAAAAAAGATAGGCCTAGTCAAGATGGTACATCAGTACAATATTAAAGACATGATTTACATGCCATTGGCGAAATAAATCTCACTATTGAATTTTTCATAATTGCATTGCAACACAATATCGGTGATAAAGATATAGAAATTTATAACTCATTTAATTTGGGGAAAGAAGGAACATTTGACGATGTCAAAACAAATTTTGACAACCACTTTATTTCTAAAAAATCTATCACAATAGAAAGACATAAATTTTTTACACCAAAGACAATAGGAATAGTTTGATAATTTTCTTACAGATTCAGAAAATAAAAGCCTAAACTGCTAATTTAACGATATGCGTAAAGAACTAATCCATGACATCATTATTTTGGGAATAAGCAACTTGAATGTCAAAGAACGAATGTTAAGAGAAGCTAATTTAATATAAGGGAAAGCTGTTTCAACTTGCAAAGTTTCAGAATTGTTCTGTATTAAATATTAATAAATCTAAAATGTTTACCAAAAAATGGAGGTTAAACGATGTTTTAATGCATTCCCACATTAAAACATTGTTTAACCTCCGTTTTTTGGTAAACATTTTAGATTTATTAATATTTAATACAGAACAATCCTGAAACTTTGTGGTCTTCAACACATAAGTGTTCTGCAAATGGTGTAAGTTGTAACGACAGTAAAGGCAAAAATAATTTTGCTAAAATAAGGCAAAAATTTTTCTTATATTCTTGTTATTTATAAAATGGAAGATATGATAATATTGAATTTGTGATTATAATATAGACAAGGACGATTTACAAATAATTACTGATAAGTATTCACAAGTGTTTCATAGAAACACTTGTGAATACTATTAGATGTTTTAATAAACAATATGATATTAAATTACAGGATAATGCCCGTCCAAGAGCAGATCCACTTCGGTCTATTCCATTAGCTTTGCAGGAGTCATTTAAAAAAGAACTTAATTTAATGGTAGCACGAGATATAAAAGAAAAAGTGGATGAACCAGTAGAATGGATTAACTTAATTATGATAACTAAAAAAGGTGATGGAAAGTTAAGAATATGTCTGAATCTTAAGCATCTAAATAAATTCACTGTACCTCAACATAAATATTTACATACGGTAAATTGTAGTGGTGGATTTTGGACAGTTCAATTATCTAAAAATAGTTTCAAACTTTGTATGTTTTCAACACCTTTTGGGAATTATCCTTTTAAGAGATTACCATTTGGATTACGTGTATCAACAGAAGCGTTTCAACAATTTATGGATGAAATTTTTAAGAATATAAAGGGTGTAGAATTCAATGTTGATGATTTAATTATATATGATGAAACTATTTCGGAACATAATGAGATTTTCCTGAATTTAAAAAGTTTGCAAAAGAATATGGATTTGAGTACATTAATTCATCACCCTGTTATCCAAAATCTAATGGCTTAGCAGAAGCAAGTGTTAAAATAATAAAAAATGTTTTCAAAAAATATTTTCATGATAATTCATACATATACCCTAGCTTTGTTAAATTTGAGAATAGAGAATTTTGACAAATGTAGAAATAGTCTTGACATACATGAAGTTACTTGTGTTGTGATATAAATAAATATATAGATAGAAATAAAAAAGTGGTAATTATTATTAACAAACAACAAAATTTTGGCAATAAACTTGCTTTTCTTATTATCACCTACTGCTAAGAATAAGTCTGATTATAACATAGAATTAATTTTACATTTATAATCTACAAAATAATTATTGTTAACGTTACAGATAGATAAAAGTTTAGAAACTAAACTAAAATAAAATTAATGGAACACAACACTGACATTTTAACTTCGAACACTTCTATTAACAAGAGTTTGAGATTAAACAATTAAAGATTATAATATTGCATTGAAATAATTTAAAATATCATCCACAACTTATAAATAAAATAGCAAATAACCTAGAAATTGTAATCAAATTTTTTGTCAATGTCATTGAGTAGATAAAAAAGTGAGAAATTATTGTAAGTTAATAAATATGTAAAACTCACTTTTCACAAAAAATTGTTCATTTTATGAAGAAATTTAATATATAATGAAAAGAAATAAGATTACATTAATATGAAGTTAAATTCATGATAATAATAATTACAAAAATTCAACCTATTCTCTCGAATGCAAGCCCATTAACTGAACAATGACAATAACGTAGGTAACGACAAGATTAAAAAAATTAGGCAGCAACGATATTCTTAGATCGAAGAGCCGGCACACGGAAAATGTTCCACTGTTACTCCTATGTATGATTTCTTCAAGCGTAGCCAATTTTTTATCGATTGAAGGACCTTAAATAACAGGAATATGTTAATCACACACAAAATAGAGTTAAATATTTATTTGTATGGAGTCAAAAATATAATTGATTTACATACAATTAAAATATATCCATATTGATATATAAATTTACAGGTTGTGCGTATATGTAAATACACACATACATTAGCATAATCAATTTAAGTTTTCATTTGAACAATGTCAGTAAACTTTCATTGTTAAACAGCTGACTGTTTCAATTTGAATAGGAGAGCAA
This sequence comes from Druceiella hillmani, assembly GCA_039881145.1. Classification (NCBI taxonomy): domain Eukaryota; kingdom Metazoa; phylum Arthropoda; class Insecta; order Lepidoptera; family Hepialidae; genus Druceiella; species Druceiella hillmani. The sequence continues at coordinate 37,759,496 of JAYKKI010000019.1, forward strand.
TACGCATAAGACTGGAAATCAAGTCAAACTAATTCCCTCCAAATTGGCCATTTTACATCCAAAGTTGCTAAACTACAGCAGATATACTCAAATGGTACGTAGTGTTAATGGCCTCTTCCGAAATTAACTTTCAGCTTCTCTAAAGCCAATGTTTTGTACATGAAGTTGTGTCTAAAAGATGACAATTGAAAAATATATATGGTAAATGTTTTCATCTTGACTGTGTAAGCAGATTACAGTCATACAATCGTTGTTTATTTTTTAAAAAATATGAAACCTATTTTGTTAGTTGTAATGATATTTGTAACAATTTCACTTTCATAAATCCCTAATACCGCAAGATTTTAATTATTTAACTCTAACTGGTCATCAGTTTGATGAATTTGCCTAGGGTAAAAATAAACAGCTATCATCCTCATGTAATGGCAAATCTATTTACTAATTTGTATGTAAACAAAAAATATGTTTAAATTATTTTTTCCCCTAACAAGTGGAAACAATTGTTTTTAAATAAGATATGTCTAATTTTATTAGTTTAATCCTATTTAATTAACTAACAAATCGAAATCCTTTTAGTGTACTTAGGTCAAAAGTGTACGAAGAACTTAACTCGGAATAGTGATGAGATAAGTCACTTCTCTTCTAATACAAGTCTCATGTATCAGTTAGTTAAAAATGCAAAAAATTAATTGGGCTTTGGTGATCATGATCTTTTTGTTAGTCAAAGTTAAACATAATAAAAAATATTTATCGATAGAATAGACAATATTTTAACAAAAATAGGAAATAACTGCAGTTTCCCAATGAATTTATCAAGAGAAAAAAACAAGTATAACAGCTAACCCGCAACAATTTCCACAACAACTGTAGCAATGAGAAAGATTAAAAAATTAATAATATTCTATCTATCAAACATTATTGAAGAGCGGTCAGGCGAATGTTGCAATTGTTTTGTCTTGTGGCTTAGTACATTGTTGTTTTATTTTACACTCGGTAAGTTGCACACTTTGGAAGTAGACATTTTATTCTCTTTATTTTGATACTCCAATTAATATGATTTGGAATCGTTTTATTTGTTGGATTATTTTGAATTTAATTTTATAACTGAAATGTAATTCTCTTAAACAATCAAAATAAGTATCTGCATGTTTATTTGTTTGAACATCATAACAAAACTACAAAACCAATTTAAATTAAACTTTCTCTGAGATAATGACTAAGATACATATCAAAATTTAAAATATTTGTTCCTAAGAAACAGAAATTCCTTAAGCAATTTTAAATAAAATTATTGGTACTCAAGTGCGCAGGTTTGTATCTGATAACACAAATAGTCTGAATGGCTACTACGATTCAGACTAAAGTTCAAGCTAAGGCGTGGAATAGTTATCTCCGGTCAAGTATACTTTTTAGTTGAAAATGTTATTCAAGCTAATATCTTAGATATTCTCATTCTGATGAATGCAACTTTCAAGATGAAAACATTATTACTGAAGAAAAAATTTACTTTTAGTGGATAATAGAGGAAAATACAAAGAAGAGAATACGTAATAATACCCATTTTGTATATCACATACTAGTTTCCCCTGTGTCGACTGATTGTTCATATTGAATATATTTGGCGTTAATTTTGTAGAAATTCATTATTCACAATTAAATGAAACTACGTAATGTAGTATTATTTCTACTTTCTTTAATTTCTTTAACCACGACCTAGGTTTCGTTGTATTACAACATCTTCAGGTGGGATATTAGCAAAGATATCTATCTATCTATATCTATAAAGATATCTAGCTATTTTAAAGTTAAAGAAATTAAAGAAAGTAGAAATAATACTACATCACGTAGTTTCATTTAATTGTGATTGTTCATAATCGGCATCAATTAAGCCATGAGAAATGTATCACAGAACCGTTAAATTGCTTTGGTTATTATTAATAGATTGTAACTTGAAATTATATCATGCTTCAAAATATTTAGTTTTTAGATCTATGGGAACATGGACAGTGCTTTTCTGTACTTCTATTCTGTTTACGTAACCAATTGTTGAAGAATTGCAGGATTATTTTATACGTAGGATTATTTTATACGAATGTCACTTTGACAGGTTGACAAGGTCGAGAGACTGAAAAGTAAAAATTATTTTGTTCAGAATAAATTTAGCTGCCACTGGGCTGACAATAAATAGATTTATGCTGTTGGATTGTCTAGTAGTAGATTGTACGATGGGCAATCTATTCCAAATCATATCAAACCATACTAGGCGCTTATCATATAAACAAAATCTTGTGTGTTTGTATTTTATTATTATTTGAAAAGAAATGAAATAAAAAATCACTTATTTCATGGAAAGTCACAATCACAAGTCGCAAGCTTCGTAAGACCAATTGTTAACTTGGTAAGTGGCTCACAATTATAACAAATATGCCCAGTAGCATAATGATTTTTAATTTTTTAAAGCATTTTGTTCTAAACGAAACACTGTAATAAACAAAAATGTCATCAAATTGCTGTAAACAATCGGCAAATAATTTTTTTTGCCAAAATACATCAATAGATAAAACCAATATTGAATTAGTGACATTGGATATCTCGTAAAGCCACTCAAATATATTTCTTTCAATGTACAGAGAATATTGGTTAGACCATATGCCAGTACTGGTACCCGAAATGATGAAAAAAATTAATGTTAAACTGTAAATTTTTTTTAGGATAATTTTAATTGCTTTAGTTTGATTTTCTAATTTATATGAAAATCTGTTGACACCTAGAATAGACTGTAATGCAACTAGAATGTGAATCGATTCCTTTAAAATATAACACGACATTTTTCACTGAATTGATTGTTTCTTCTACTCAAGACAAAAAGAAAATGAAGCTCTTCATCGAAGAAATAACCTGTTTAGGTAAATGAAATGACGTGGTCTAATTTGGTAGAGTAAACGAGACAATTTATCTTTTCATGTTAAGTTAATTATTGATCATTGTATTTGCCTGTCTTGTCTGAATGTATTTTTATTATTGTTCTAGGTTGTAGATGTGTAAATGGCCTTGTAATTTGATGCCGTCTTTGATGTGTAATGGCCCTGAAATTTGAGAGTATTGCGAAGCTCTAAATAAAGCAAGAATTCTATTCTTGCTTTATCTAATTAAATAGAGTATTTGACTAAAATTTTTTGATAACTAAAAGAGAATAAGTAATAATATTAAAAACACTTAAATAAATATATTGTACGTAGAATGTTTCGTTACAAAGTTATAACAACTATTTAGCATTCATTATAAGAAAGATCATTAAATATTTTTAGTGTCTCGTTAAATATTGCGTTTAAGTTATATATTGCAAATTATGACTCTCATTTTTTTGTGTGGAAACTAAATTCATAATAACTTTTTCAATTTAATAAACAAAAAAATTTACACCTTTCCCTAATTAGAACTTTCGATTGTTTGTTATATGTATTATTTTTTTATAATAAATTTTGTTAAATCTACTCTGTAGTTTTGAAACATATTTACAAAAAATATTGACATCAGTTAAATACCCTATTGGAATAATGGATATGAAAATCAAGCTAATTGAATTACTATAAATAACAATTAATTGTAGGTAAAGATATACCTACTGTTACATTTATTTAATACATATATTAGCATATTTATTTCAGTATAATCCGAGATAATATTGAAGTAATTATACCGATAGGTTTATATGCAATTACACCAATCGATGAGCGCAGTACGTATACTTAAATCAGCTGGATTCCAAAGTGTAATCACATTCGAAGATTTACCACAGAATTATATAGATATCAGGAGGATATTTTGATAAATTTAAAACATTTCAAAGCCATGTTCTGAAAAATGTTTAATTGGTATCGAATCTTAGATTGAATGAGAAGACATTAAGAAATAATTGTAAATTGGAATGAAAAGGCGAGGAGATATAGGCAGTGGAGCAACGATGCGATGGCACAAAAATAGTTCTAGGGTATTCTAGAGACACATCATTATTATAGTTCTTTATCCCATAGGTCCAGAAGTCATCCAAATATACAAATTAGGTTAAAGCAAAATGGTGAAAATTAGTTTTGGTTTGAATTGGGAGGAAGTTTTGGAGTATTTACAAGAGTATTACATCAAATACTTCAGTACGTTATGCGCAGTATAAAGGTTGTACAATTTCATCAACAACTTCAAGTGAGATATTCATCAATTAAAAGGATAATGTATTTACTATATATGTGAATAGAATCCCCAAGTTTAAGGATTCTTTCGAGATGCAGAAGTTATTTAAGAAAAGATATCATTAATTTTCATTTGGTTTGGGGATACTTTTGAGATGCGGACATTGTTCAAACAAATGCAATAAAGGCTAAAAATCAATAAATTAAGAGATTCAATTTTACCTGGTTTAGCCTGCCTACAATATATACTTCTTTTTCATAACATGTAAATTTTTCTTTAATTTAAGAGTTTACAATCAAATTCTTTTGTAAAATTGAAGTTTGTATGCTAAAATATTTTGCAAAAAAGAAAAAACGTGGTCTCATAAGTCTGTTTTTGATTTTTGATATTGGCCATTTCAATTTTTGCATTGCCTTGCAAAAACATTTTGCAATGCGACCTCAAATGACTCGAAATGTGTTACAATTATTGTTAGTTATACAGTAAACACTCCACTTTTTAGTAAATGTGCTTGTGAATGGGCAATGGTGGATTTAGCCATTGACTGAATGCCATGTAATGCAGCTTATCTTTGTTACTTCACACATAAATACCAATAACTTGGGACGAGTTCAATAGTTTCAACGGTTAACAAAATAAAGTTTTTTTTATAAAGTCGAAGTTATCATCAAACATAAAGGAATAAAACAGACCAAGGGATGAGAATTTGCGACAAAACACACGTAAGTATGAGTTATTTTTGTCTTATATATAATTCTACACATTTACAGCACGCAATGAATCGAGTCACAGCCAGGCAAATAGCGCTGTGTAGCATATGCATTGTCTGTAACTGGAATGGATCTGTAAAATTAATAATTTTAATTATCTTATTTTGGATTCAGGAATGTATAGGAAGCTGAAGTGCTACACTAATTTGATACTCTTGTAATTTGGGTACTTCTGGTTAAATTAAAAACTTGAAACTTGTTAGTTTTTACCTCATAACTACAAAAAAATTAGAAAAAGAGAAAAGTACATAGTAAGTATAACTTTCCCGACAAGATGAATAATTATGTTCATACTCAAAATAATGTAACAATTAATCGTCTGAGACATTTTCACGTTAATAATATTACTGAATTTGGAATCATCATTTTCCATAAGTTTAATATTTTGGCCATTTCACTATATTGTGTTTTTCATGTGTATGTATACTTAAAGATATTTGGTTAAGTCAAGGGGGTAAAACTTTATTACTGGTGAGTAATAAAAATAAACACTTAAACATTTTCTTTATCCAAATGATAAATTTACAAAATTCATTCAAAAAATTGCAAAATATTAATAGTTCATTTAAATTGTACTGTTATTTTTAGGACATCTTATAACTTATGTATTAATTATTTCCAGAAATAGCCTAATATCCTAAGAATACAAAACTGCTACATTAGCAACCCATGCTCCTCAAACACTTTAGATTAGAACAAAAAGGGGTTTTTGTCCTTAGCCCAGATAGCTGAACTTGTCTGTCTTGTGTTAAATCCATTATGGTTTTTTTGGGTGTGTTACTGTCTCCTTTCCAAGAATGCTTTAAAAATGTTTTGATGGTGAGGTAATTAGATGGATTCTGTAACTTGCGGTGTCTCCTCATAATGTGTAATTGCATGTTTTGTGCTTTGGAATATTCTTCGAGGCCTTATTACAATGGCTCACCTAAATTTTTGAAGCCAAACTTGTCTGCTTTTAAAATAAAACCCAAGCATATTTATCTGACTTAGAGTAAGTGTTCTTGTTTAAAAATGTGTCTAATTAATCCACCATGCATTTGTTACAGAAAAAGTTTAAACAGAGTTGTAATTTATAACCAGAGAACACATATTTTGAATGCAGTTTTTATTGAAGAAAATCCATTCCTCGGGAGTTACCTATTAAAAATCGCTTATGTTTAAAAGGTGATATTATATAATTGACTGCCGTCAGAATTAGTCACAAAAAATACTCTACAATGGCTGTCAATCAGACCCAACAAGGTGGAATTTGCAAATTGAATCATTTCTTTAAGTGACACAATTTTAAATATTTGATAATTCCTAATTGCAAAATAACACTATACTTTAATTCTTTTCCCAAAATTGGTTCAAATCATATTTACCACTTGATTCAAACATATAGAAACAAATGTAGATGGTGATTTTTACTGGATTTTTATAATGTAACTCAAATAGTTATGAAAGATTTTTATATGCCCTTATGTGTGATGGGTCTTAGTAAATAAAAGCGTGTGATCTTATATTTTATATTTCCATTCGCAAGTTTAGTGAATGTTCAAGGCGAAACTTGAGATGAGTCTGGGGTTTGCCCACATACTCCCACTCAGTTTGTTTCGGTCACTTTTGATAAGTACTTGAATGTGCATTACAAAAGACTGTTGTTACACCTGTAGAAAAAGCAGTCTAAATTATTGAAAATCAACTAAACAGTCATAGACAATTGAACAGTTTGGGATGGCTAGCAACTGTTCATGTCCCATTCTCATGCTCAACCGAGCGCCTAGGCAAAATGTTCGCTGAGAGTTTGGTGCACGAACGTAGCCATGAACATTTTACCACCTGCTCGGTCATGTACGTAATTTAATGTTTATGGTCAATCTGATAGAATGTGAACTTGCTGTTTGTATACTTCTGTTTGACCAGTTTTGTTGAGTATATGAACGTAGGTTAATAATTTATGAAAGAAATGTTCACAATAGTCTCTATAAATTAATACTTTTTGGTGCTTTATGACTGTAGTTTAAATTACTGTATGGAGAAAAGTTTTTGTAATTTACACTATTCAGAGTTTCATTAAGATTATTGGCTGACTTACTATTGTTGATTACAAAATTTATTATAGACTCATTAAACACAGCAATATAATAGATTTTAATCTGTATGACAAATGAATTCATTGAGCAAATTTATTACTTGCCTTTTGTCGATACTCAGTCATTATAACTTTGTTACCTACCTTGTTGCCTCTTGTGTATTATAACTTTGCTGCCTTTTGCCTATACCCAGTCGTTCTAACTTTGTTAACTATCCAGTTGTTATAACTTTGTTCAATAGCCAGGATACCAAGGTAACCTTTGGGTACATTAATTCTTTGAATTCTTTTCCCTTAGAAGTCACAGTGGAAAACCACCTCACAAAAACAGTTATTCTATAGAATTATAAAGGGGAAGGAAGAAGGGGAATAACAAAGCTCAGTTGCCGCCGTGTATATGCATCATTCATTATTGCCAGTTTCAAACAGCTCTTGACTTGTAGTGGGTGTTTAAATATTTTGTGAATGCCATGTTATGTTTAGGTTTAAAATTTCCATTTTATAATAAGTAAACTGTTATAAATAATTGAAAATATATCAGCATCTGAATTTTCATGGTATGTTCAAATTTACACATAACTGTTAGCAATTATGTAACGCTATGCTTCTTAATCATAAAATAAATAACGGATTGACAATTGAAGGGATTGGTAGATATTTGAGGGAACTATTGAGGAAAGATTCTGCTGCCGAAGATTACACCTCAGATAAAAACATTAAGTATTATATACCCAGAAAGGGATTTTAGAAGAATCTGACTGTGAAGAATCTGGTAAATATTATTATTTTGTCCCCATCGTTATGATTTCAATAATCAAAATTTAATATTGAAATCATAATTATGGGGACAACACAGTATTTCTATATTTAGTAGAAGATTGTGGGAGGGAAGTAATGAATTATCGCATTTGACGACAACGTTTACAGCCAAATACAAGCTCCTACTTAAAATATTCTTCAGCAAAATGTGGACCGTATAGAAGTACAGACACTTTCTCATTCAGCACCAAATTCAAAAGAGTTTTCACAATGAGGCAAACGCTACATAAAAGTAGTGGATATAGAAAATTCAACTCTTAAAGATTCCTACCGACTCTTGAGAATTCTCATAATGTCAGGTGCAAATAATTCCACCACTGACCATTAGCTATGCTGTGGATATTAGTGTTCTAAGCTAGTATGGCTGTATATACATATCAAGGTTAGTTGTATTGGTTTTAGTTGACATAAGACCTTAAAGTATTCTTTTAGTGTGGATTGACTACACTTTAAGATGCCTTATGTTTGAAGATGGTATGGGGAGGATCAGATCTGTTTGATTTCGAGGAAAGAGCATGTTTGTATAAATAGTTCGGCGGTTAAATTGGTGCTTTGGTCAGTAAGTAGATGTTTTGAAATTCCAAAAAGTTATACAAAATGGAGCATTCATTCCTAGAGAAATGCTAAAATATTGAGAGAGAGCATCATGATATTCAGATAGTTGGTCATCTAATGTCTCAGGAGTATATAAACGAATAGCAGAACAATATTACTGGAAGGTTATGTGAATTGAAATAGAAAATTACACAAACAAATGTCAAACAAATAAAGCCATTCGTAAAATAAGTCTTGCACCCATGCAAATAACTCCTACGTCTACTGCACCACTTGAACGAATTTTGAGGTATATACCATTTGTCCTAGAACTGAAACCGTGACTGAATGTTCCGTTATTAATCCTGAATTAAAGGAAGGCCTTATCCTTGATTAAAGCCCTGTTGAATCCTTACTCATAGCGAATTACATAGCAGTTGTCAAAACCAATTATCGCATAAACATATTAGTAATTAGTATTTATAAGTCCCCAATATATGTCAATTCTAATTTAAATCTAAAACTTTTACCCATGGATAATAATATCCATGAAATACAACCAAACAATGTTGATACATTTTCCATAAACAACATATCCAATCATAACGATAATTATATAAGAACCCAGGAAGTTTTCGAAACATTATGTACTTTGCATTTGAATCAAGAAGAAACCAACTCTTTAGACGAAATCTGTTATAGTTATTCTGATATTTTCTACCTCCTTAATGACAAACTATCCTATACAAATGCTATGAAGCGTGAAATCAAAACCACAACTTCTGCTTCTATTCACGTAAAGTATCATATCCTTTCCCAGAATGCCATAAACAAGAAATTCAAACCCAAATTACCAATATGCTTCAACAAGATGTAATTAAACTGTCCTCATAGTCCTCGGCTATATGGGTTGTCCCCAAGAAACTCAACGGTTCCGGACTACATAAATGGCATGTTGTCATCGACTACCGAAAATTTAATTACATAACAATTGGTGATTCCTACCCTATTCCAAATATATTTGAAATCTTAGACCAATTAGGTAAAAGCAAATATGTTAGTACCTTAGATTTTGCTTCTGGGTTCCACCAGATAAAAATGTCTCCTGACGATTACTATAAAACAGCATTCTCTGTTCCACAAGTCCACTTTGAATTCAGTCACATGACTTTGGGACAAAAAATGCCCCTTCCACTTTTTAAAGAATTATGAACTCTGTTATCTCTGGCCTACAAGGTATTAAATGGTTCATCTATCTAGATAGTGTAGTCGTCTACTCCCATGATTTAACTTCACACATTAGTAATCTTTCAAATGTCTCCCAACGGCTCTATAAGTTCAACTTAAAATTATCACTTGACAAATGCGAGTTTTTGCAAAAAGAGGTTCCCTACCTAGAGTATGTTCTCACAGATGAAGTGGTAAAACCTGACCCCGATAACTAAAAGCTTTTTCGGAGTTTCTTGTTCCCAAATGTCCTAAGGACATCATGTCATTTCTTAGCCTTATTTCATATTATCACCGTTTCATTCCTAATTTTTCAAAGATTGCTAAACCCTTGCCAAACCTTTTAAAGAAAGATATCAAATTTGTCTGGGAAAACCAACAACGACTTGCCTTTCATGAATTGAAACACTTGTTAACCACCGCCCCAGTACTTATTTATCCACATTTCACGAGACCACTTGTGTTGACTTGTGATAAGTCCAGTTATGCTATGCTATATAGGTGCGATTCTTTTTCAAGGGAAATCGGAAAAGATAAACCATTAGCCCTTGCATCCAGAACTTTAAATAAAAATGACTGTAGTGCAACAGAGAAAGAATTACCCGCTATTATCTTCGAATATACAAATTTTCACCACTACCTTTATGGTAGGAAATTCATAATTGTCATAGATCATCACCCGTTAAATAGTTCTTTAATCATATCAAAGCCAGCAGCAAACTTCAAAGATGGAGACTTAACATGGAAGAATACGATTACGAAATTGTTTACTGTAAAGAAAAATTCAATAGTGCTGCAAACGCACTCTCTCTACATCCTCCTGTGGCGCCCTTTATCCCAGACCCAGACAAAAGTAGTAATGAATAATGAGAGTTTCCTTCCTAATGACAAACTTAACGATGACTTACTTCCTGATTTTGAAAACCTCTTAGATGATGATAATATCTTCGACTCGTATTCTGAATTTCTACAAAAATCCTCTAAAACTTCAACAAAAAAGTAATTGTCGAATACAATGAATCATTACTCAAGCGCTAACAAAAATATGTTATTATCCCTACTTCAATTGACTTAGTAGACTCGAACCCCTATTTTGAAGAAATGAAATCAAATCGTTTCAACCCCGATGTTTTGGAGTCCGAGAGAGCTCTTTGAGAGAGAGCTAAAATACATGTCCAAAATAAAACTTGTTACCTACTATAACTTGTTACCAAAGTCCATGACTTCGATACCTGTTCCTGTGCTGATGCATACAAGAGTCAGAGAAATATGCAACAAGAAATTCTGCTGTTTACCGGTGAACCCATAAAGTAATTAGCCATACTCTCATTTTTGCGCATGTTGTGATTACATTTTTTATGCACTTAAAGGCTTGAGAAAAAATCATGTTTAATGATATCTGATTGTGAATGTATCAACTTTAAGTGGTTATAAACTAATGAATGTTACAAACTGCTTACATCAACACTCAATGGAAAGTGCCTGTTTTAAAAAAAGCCAATCTGTCTAGGAAAGTAACAAATATGCAAAGAAATTTTAAGAGCATTTGCAGCACAATAAATTTTTACCGAATTAACTATCTCTTTTCAGAATACAGATGCTGCACAACTAAATCTTAAACAATGGACCAATTGTTAGACAACCTAGTAATTAGAAATATTGACAACAAAATTGAAAGCAACATAATTTTTCAAATAAAATTTTAATCACCGAAAACAAACTTTTTGTCAGTTGGCTTACAAATTTTATGATTCTACGGTATTGAAACAGGCACTGAAAATTTGTTGCTTAGGATTTTTTATCATTTTTTAAAAGCAAAAGAATTATCCTATTTAACTTGGTAAAAAAATTATTAATACTCCTGTTAAAAAATTACAAACATTTTAAAACTATAATTACAGTAAACATTTTGTAAAATGCAACCTTAACCAACAAAGTTATGAAACTATTTGATGGTAATGTGGTATATATTACTACCAATTTATTGATGGTAATGTTATATTTAGTGATATTCCCATGTGGCTGCCATATTATATGACGAATACAAGGTACAAATATCCCAATTTGTCCGACATAAATTTTATATAGTTTCTTAATAATTTCACAGAGGATACGTACTTTACTGAGCTGTTTACATAATCTGTTCACAAAACATCATGATTTTTTTCAACATATGTTATTTTACCTTTTACTGAAATACTGCAGTTGACTGCAAGTACGTACATGTAAATAAATTTTTTTTTACTTCTTGCATCATAATTTGACATAATTTTTAATTAATGAAAAGAATTAGAAGAATAATGTCGCAAGCAGCTTTCTCTTTACATTTTGTACACGCATATATTTGATCTATTAAGTATAAATGAAGTGAAGTGAGGCCGATCTTATTAAGAAATAAAAAATACTTAGACAAATAAATACGTTGTGTTTGTTGTGTAAAAAGAGCAACATATTTTACAGTCTATTTCAGTAAATGTATTAAATGTTATTTGACAATATTTCCATACAATCTTCAAAGAAAATTAAAATAAGTAATGGAACAACAGAAGCATTATCAACAATGTCATGTCTGCTGTCGGTAGAAGAATACAATGATTTTGGTTGAACTTGAAAATTATTTTAAAACTTTAGTTTTATAATCTTCATAACAGTAAATCTTTTAAATGGCTTTTAAAAGGAATCGTTGGGAAAAGATCTCTCACCATGGCGATATTAAAAGTCAATATAAAAAATTAACATTATATCACTAATAATAATACAAATATGTTTCTTTAATTATGCTGTCATAAGTAACCATGTACTCTTTATCACAAATGAGAAAAAATGACCACGTATTCAAATTAAATTGATGGAAAATTGAAACCATGGAAACATACATATCAACAAAATTGAAATCGATTGAATTAATAACATGAAACACTCCAGTTTTGCTTTTGTACAACTTCGTAATACACTTTGTCATAGAAGAAAAATGGATGCTTATGATGTGATGGAAAATTTCATTAGAATTTTTCGCATATGTTCGCTATCCCGTATAGTAAAATTAAATAATGAAATAACCGTGAAAAGTATCAAGATCTCGAATCTTGATAACAATACTTTGCATATTAGTTTCATCAGCAGTTTCTGTGGTTGAATCAATGAAAACGCGTTTTCCAAACGATTATTCTAAAGTAAATATTTTGAAACCTACAAGAAAATAGATGATTTGTTAGGTGTAACAGTCCAAATGCACATGAATGAAAAGAAAGCTTTGAATCAGTTAATCAAAATTTTTGGCTTCATTTCAGCATTTAATATATTTTTTGACATTCTATCCTGTTACAAAGTAAACGACATCCGTTTAATTGCCCAATTTCTGGCTTATTTTGCAACCCTATTTTTATTTACAAGTACAAGACTGCAAGTTCATTATAAATTTGAGGATATTCAGAATGCGCTTGAATTTTATTTTAAGCCACGTTAAAAGACTGTTGGACGGATATATTTATATTCAGGATGAAAATATCGCAGATGCGTCAAGAATCAATGAAGGTATTGATGGACAAATAACAACTGACCTTAAAAAGCTGAGAGCAAGCTTTGTGCTTTTAAGTAACCAATGCCGTTTATTCAAAAGCATATATGGATTTCAAGTTAGTAATATTTTAAATTATATGTATCGTTTAGAACTTATGATCTTTTATAGCTATTCAACTATTCTGGGCATATATAGTTACATATGAGAATACACATATACATATATATATATATATATATATATATATATATATATATATATATAAATGTACATATATATATATATATATAGATATATATATATATATACTCACACGCGCAAAAAAAATGTTGCCATTTTTTACAGAATATATATACATATATATTTTGTGTATGTATATATATATATATATTTTATTGTATCTACTTGCTTGGGACCTTCACTGCTTAAGTTTTAGATAAAAATTAAAGTTAATATTGCCCTCGTCGAATATTCTTTAAGTAACTTGCAATTCTGTTATTTTGTGCTCGCGTAGTAAAAATAGAGATTCAGCTTAGAGATCAAGTTATAGTAAAACTTTTATTCGCGAGGTAAACTGCATGTAGCCACTAGTGTGAAATTTATAATAATGTAATTGTTAAAAAGAACATATTTTTATTTTTCGTATGTTCAACGCAGGGTTATTTTTGGGGCTGCCTGCCCCTTTAAAATGCCTTATATCAAATTCTGCTTACTTTCTGGGTTATGATTAATCTATATTTGAAATTCAATTAAAACTCCCTTATCTTTGAAATCTTCGTCACAGAGTACCAAAACACGTTCATAGCAATGCGAGCAGGCAGTGGATCCATCTTGTGATTGTGTAATTTCAAACATATTTAGATGGTCGTGAATTATTTTGGTACGGCATAAATTGCAATTTTGATATGTTTACACAGATTGATTTGATTTCAGACATCAAGATAATGGACAATGAAGGAGTAAACCCTCGAATAAAGTAATCTGTCTTTCTAAATGTGGTTTGTAATTTTTTGTCCAAAATTTAATTATCGCACGCTCAAGTTTTTTTCTTCCCCAAAAATGGTCCCTTGCATATATGACTGTTGATTGCAGCAAAGTTAATGCTCTAAAATTATAAATCATGAGGTTTACAAGTGACCTTATAGGAAATAATAAACGGCATATGCCTACTGCTGTTACCACACTGTTAACATAACATATTAATAGCACAGTAAATGTGGAAGGCAGATTAAACCAATACGAGGTAATAGTTAACATTTTGAATCTTGCTTTTTTCATATAGAAAAAAAATTATTTTACAAACATTTAATTACCATTAATAATAGAATCTTATTTACTAGATAAATACACCAGTTAAGTTTGGTACTTAGCTCCTAATAAAAAGATTTATTCGTGAAATTTCTCATAAGTTTTCTTCTTTAAAGTGAACTCCTTAAAGGAATTTAAATTGTTTATAAGGCTAAATCCTGTACTCATTATAGCAAAATTTAAAAAATTGAAAAAGAATTAAGAAGAATATAAACATCAATGTACTTTTCCTCAATACTAATCAATCATAAAATGTATATTTAATTTACATAAAGATGCTACGAAAGAGAAATGTTAAACATTTTTATATTTGTCCTAGAAATTAGCACATAAACTACAATATTCATAAAATAATTGTTGGTCCTTACTTGCTGCTTCCTGGAGGCTGAATATTGACTAGTCTGCTATTACTTTCCATTAAAATTGTGTTTTGATCCAGGTCAAGTGCGATATACTCCACTGCTGGTGCAATCACAATGTGGCTACATATAAATACTGATGCAATCACAATATGGCTATATGTTTAACATACAGATATTTGTCTCTGTATGTTAAACATTAACATAATTATTGCACATTTAGTTGAATAAGTTATTTAAGGATTAATTTTGGGATTATGTTTATTTTCAGATACTTCTAAAGTATAACAAATCTAAAATACAGTTCCTCACATGTTTTCTATATTTCTAATATAGAAGACCTGTGGACGATTATTTCAAAATCAATACTACTTTGTTGATATTATTAACCACTTGAGTGCCGACATTATTTAAAAATGCTAAACTGCAGCTTCTACTTGGTTATTAAATTACTAAATTTTGCCAAAAAATAAATTATCTGCATTTAATAAATATTGTATATAAATCTCTAAAATATATAATTAATATGTAAAAATATGGTGATGTAAACATTATAGGTATTATTTCATTGCATAATTTTCAAAATAGATTTAATTTGAGAAAAAATTAAGCATGAGCGACCTGGTCCTCAAAATAAGTATAAAAATTTTAATGGTTTCAATATCATATTTTTTTCTTTTATGTATGTATACAAACATCATACATATTTAATTGTTATATATACAAATGTATATTTAAAAAAGAAGGAGAAACCATTGCCTATTTGAAAAAATATCTAGTTAATTAAGTAAATATTAAAACTAAACACGGAGTTTTTAATATTTTCTAAAATTTTTTATTCCAGCTCCTTTTATCCATTATCCACAAGGTTCTCTATCTGACACTTCTATGCTACATAATTATAATGTATTTTTTTGACAAATCGGTATGTATGAAAGGATTTTTATTTTTGTCTAATGGGTGTTTTTTTCCACGTGAACACAACTTCGATTCCTAATCAAAATTTAATATTATAAATATTTATTAAACTTTTTACGTTTTTTTACAGAAATTGCATTTTATTTAATCAAATAAGTTTCTTTTTTAAAAGTGATATCAAATTGTATATTTCCTGATATAATATCACACATCTCACAATCTATATCAACCCTACAAATTAAGTTCACGCAGAGTTATGTTGAAGAGGATTTTTTTGATTTGACAATTAATACAAAATAGAAGTAAAAGACGACATTCTGCTCATTCTTATTATTTTGATTGTTCATGCGTGTGTTGGTTACTATAAAATTTTTTAAAGAATGAATGAAGAGCGAAAAATTTTCATTCTTACTATCTATAGAATGTCTTGAAGTACAATAAAATTATTATTACGATTAGTTGGACCAAGTTTAAAAAAAAAGTATATATTATAGAGAATCATTTTCAATAATACGTTTGTATGTAGTCGATAATTCAATACTATTGAACAATGTTTATTGACATTGTCACAGCCGCGACATTATTAAAAGCACATTTAAAGCACAAGCGATTGGCGCCATTTGATATTATTAACCAATTTGCTGACATATTTTAATAAAACGTGTGCATGGTGTTATCCAATCAAAAGCGAGTAAAATATTTATGAGGAATTGATAAAATAATAAATGAAAAACATAATATTTGCAAATAACAAAACCAAAAATAATAATTTAATATAGTTACCTAAGCTGTGATCTTTTCTCTGTTAATAGTATGCTTCATTAACAACCATTATTCTAATGGTCTTTTTTCCAATTGCGATTCCTAAACTTTTATATGATATAATTTTGATGAGTAATAATGAGGTTGTCATAATGTGAATTCGGATATTTCAGATTTCGTTTACAACAGCAATAATTTTTATCAATAACACAACGGTACTTATTTTATGCCCCTCACTTATGTCTTAAAAAGTACATGCCAGTTTCTATTACAAATAATTTATAAATAATAATGATTAGCTTTGAAATAAATAATATAATATAAATGTTATATACTCACAAATAAACGTTATGCTATCTTTTTCAAAATTTGATATCCCATCAAAAGTCATTTCTGCACCAATCAATTGCACAATCTTCAATTTTATAACACGATGCATTTGCGACTGTAAGCTATATGCAATTAGACTTTTTTTGAAAATGCGCGCAGCTAATTGTCCAGCCATAGCACATCCAATGGTTATAAGTTTCATGGTTTCAGTTTATTGTAATTATTTTACAAGGTATGGGTCCCGTGTCCAAAAAGCTGAAAACTACTCTTATATATAATATGTTGAAGAATTATATAATTTTTAACTCAGAATGAAACACTACATTGGTAGTTTTATTTCTTTTATTTTGAGCAATTTTGCATGCACATCAATTGTCAATATTTTTTAATTGTTAGTGAGTAGAAATTATCAAAAAAACATGGTACAGAAATATATTGTGTTAAATTAGTAATTTTTGAAAGATATTTTCCAGAATGTTTCATAATTTTGTTAATTTTTCTATGTATCTATTTGAAATGAATCACTGTTAAAATCACATACCTGTTTTGGACAGATGTTTATAATGAAGATAGGAAGAAGTAACCATATAGTTTGCTCCACTTGGTTACTTTGAATAAGAGTTAAATAACAGCAAGTTTTTCTTCACTACTGCTGGTTGTTTATATTATTGCTTTAGTTTATTTGCCAACCAAATTGTTGTCGGCAAACAAACTAAACAAACTAAAAACTAAACTATTGAAGAGTGAAACAAACCTTAACAGGGTTTTTGTATTAGATAAGATATGTAATGGCATTGTTGACCCGAAAATAATACTTAAATTAATATCAAAATTGCAAAATTTCCCATTATGGAAGCGGCACAAATAAACAAAAAATTTATTGAATTGAATATACACAGTTCAATCTGAAATAGCCTTGTTACCAAATGCTTTAATCCAGAAGTCATGAGTAATTTCTGAATCAAGGAATTTAAGAAACTTTTTGTTTACATTTGGTATACATTGGGTATCATGAATAATATTTGTTTTATTGTTAGCACTACACTTAAGAAATCTCCTTTTTTTGTATTTTTAACAATTGAATTAGTTTTTAATTTTTTTTTTAAATATGTGTATAATATTTTCTTTTAAATATTCTGGCTGGATTATTTTTATTAATTTAAAAAACTCAGATTTTTTAAAATATGAATGTAAAATAAAAAAATGTTTAGGTAAAAAACATTGTAGTCACAATGTGCACGTCATGTGCTCTATAATTTCAAAGATTCAGAAGACTTAGAAAAGGGGTAATAACTGCAAAATTCTGGTAAGGACAGCAAAATTAAAAATTGTTTAAAATACTTAATTTTGTCCTAATAAGGATTCATATCATTATGGAATTACTTTTATTAGGAATGTATTAATTTAGGATTATAAAAATAAAAAATTGGAGAGTAAAAGCCAGAACCCAAAAGGTCTGGTAAGGCCCGTAAAAAAATAAAAGTTTTCTTATATTTTATCTCATTGACTTTAATTTCATGTCATTCGAAAATCATGTCATAATGGAAGAAACTAAACTGCATTTACTGCCATGTAATTACACTACGACAATCAACAGAAATGTTAATTATAAATATTTATAACGCTACACTACTCATTTTAATTTCACATCATTTTTCATAAATGTTCAATAAACTAGAAATAACAATTATACTTACGCATTATTGACAAGAGACAAAATACATTTTAATTAAAGTTTGTTCATCCTACATTTGTGAATAACAATAACAGTATACAACCACATGAAGGTTTTAAATTTTTAATTAATAACAGAAATGATCTTTTCTTAACAATAAAAAAAGAAAAATTGTCAAATTTTCAATAAAAACAAAATACTGTTAAACAAAGATAACGATTATATTTATTATTAATGTCATAATAAAATAATAATTGAACAAGATTTTGGTAATGATATAATTCACAATGATATTTGCGTATATTTGATACCTGCGTCCTAATTTTTTTAAAATATTTACACTTATTTTAATATTATCTGTCAGTTACAGGCTGCAGATCAATATATATTTTAATATGATTTCTGTAACAGAAAAGACCTGGTTGACAGATTAATGTTATTTATATTATTTCAATGTTTTGTATTTTCTTCTTTAGAGTTTCATAAAAACCTTGCAAGGTTCCTAGGTCTTCTCTTTGGTTTACTATTTTGTAGGCAGCTCTTTTCGGGACACCACCTATATGATATTAAGCGTCCTTCATGCGTGTGAAAGGTCTTGGGTATGGGAAAGAATTAATTCTACTTGTTTGCAATAGTTCTTTTATCTATTTTTAACATGACCCGCATAATATTGCGAATTTTTTCATTATTGTCGCGTAACCTCCTGTTCAGTGTCATCATTGAAGTTAGTTTTGTTAAATTAAACTGGATGGAAATAATATGGGGAATGGTATTCACCATAGAATGCAATTTGATTAGTGGATACACATTCCTACAGACTAAAAACATAGCAAAAATAATGAATATCATTTCATTAGAAGTTTCATGTGCTGAATTCATTCTGCCACAAATAAGCAATATTCGAGTTGCACTTAAAATTACGTAATAAAAGCAGCTTTGTAATTGATATACGTACAAGATATATGTATGTGTTTGTATATGTATATATATATATATATATATATATATATATATATAATAATAATAATAATGCTTTATTGTCTCTAAGGTTACATTAGTTCTTACATAGGATGGATCCCCTTTTAAGTTCAATACTTGTGTTAGGTCCGCTCTTTATAACAAAACCACTTTACAAATTAAGACAAGAAGCAAAAAATACAAGGCATGCAAATAGATTTAAATCCATAATTCATAGTGAGTATGTGTGAGAGTGTGTATGTGTGTGTGATTGTGTTTACTTGAATAAAAGTGCTTCGGTTTCCCCATATGTTAAAGATTTTAACCAATTTATAATTACTATTTTGCATTTATTTTGTGTCAAGGGATATAGTTACGATTTTATTTATTGAGTTATATAATTGTGACGACTTATACGTGTATTGCATTCGTGCAAATGAAGACTTGGCTGCGCTCACTGCAGCGATTAAGTGTTTTCTGTGTCTTTTTAACAGTGTTGGATCAAACTTTAGGGACCTATGTATGCTTAGAACAGTGTTTAGTACATAGATATATATATATATATATACATACATATATATATATATATATATATATCCATATATACATATATATATATATATATACACATATATATGTATATATATATATATATATATATGTATATATACACGGTGTCCGGAAATAGATGTCTTACAAAGAAAGTTGCTATTCGTTGGCTATAAAGGAGTAAATTGTTGTTGAAGTAAAACGTGAAACATGGCCTTTTCTAATTGAGTGCAAAAAGAATATTACACATAACTCTTTTTAACACACTCAATACTTGCCCGGAATGCGGTGTTTACCCACAGTGGTGATGTTTTCACAGCTGTTCACGGGTTGTTCCCCCAAGCGGAGCTGAACAATGTGCGCAAGTATCGTATGTACCAAAAAGACTATTTTTCTGCCAAGGATATAATGTCTTTCTTTGTACTTATTCCCGGACATTGTGTATATATCCAAATCTAAAAGTGGTATATTGAGAATTATAATTAATGTTTTAATGCTTTTGATGGAGGCGGACAGTTTCAATACAGTAACATTTTCAGTGTTATCTAATATCTCAAGAGCATGCATTCAAAGTTGATCTGAATAACTTATTTATTACTTTTATTCAAATCCCATGAATGATAATTTAATTTTACTCTAACGAAGAGACAATAAAGTGAAGTTCATCGGGTTGACATGAACCTCCACAAAAGCTTTAAAATTATTCACAGTTAGTTTTTGTTTTAATCGGTCAAGCTGCATTAATCAACCTCATACTTCCACAGAACAAAATATTTGATGAATGGAGCATTGTGACGTCATACATCATTCGGTTTTTGCATGGAATTTTATTATTATTTTTGGTCTCGAGAGAGGCTGTTATTGTACAAAGACTCAAGTTCTACTTGTCATCGACAATTGACAGCGCTTGTGTCACTAATTCCTATGGTGAGTATTAGAGTTTTGAATTTTAATTTAATTTTATGATAGATTTTTTAATTCAACATATGTTCTTCAAATTATAGGTTTCAATGTATCGAGTACTCTTCACGAATTTGGCTCCATAGTACAACATCAGACTTTACTGTTTACGGCGCATGACCATGTCAAATTGGATTATGCATTGTTTTATAGTGTCCTAACCGCATTGATCAGTTATGCATTTGTGTTGATTCAACTTATTCAATAGCTGGCATAGAAGATTTCTTTTGTCAAATAACATATATTTAGTTACGCTAGTTTGCCTTTCTTTACCAAATATGTATTCTTCGAAAATTTATGATCAACTTTTCTATATTTTTCTTATATTATAGAAAGTTACCCATGCTGTGAAATCAGAAAAAAATTAACAGAAAGATTCATTTTCATGTCTATATATTGTTTATTTGTCTCGAATAAACCATCTCTAAGACCTTCTCTAATTATTAGAACGATGCAACTTTCAAATCTACTTTTTAGTCCCATTTTTGGTCTGTATCTTATATGTAATGATCGGTAACAATATGCTGTAATGACATTTCTTCACATTATTTTTATCCTTTCTAAGTGAAGTGAAAGTTTAATTATGCAAAATGTGTAAATTTGATGAAAATATTTTTTGGTTTATATGATGAATTTCAACTTACTTTTAATGTAATTATAATTGTTGATTAAATATTACAATGTAATGTCCTAGTATGGAAAGTGGATTGTCTCTTCGCGTGTGCATATGAGTGTTTCCATTAGTTTTTGGTAGGATGTTTAAGAAATTAAAGTATTGTAATGGTTTTTGGTATTTTCGTATGTCTGTACACCAGTGTGTTGCTTTACTCAAAAACTACTTAACATGGCTTCATAAAGTTTGCATTGTTTTATTTAAAGAGATGTAATACTTCACGGTATAGAAATAAATGAGACCAATGAAGAATATAAGTTAAGTCTAGCAAGAAAGAGAATATAAGTAATAAATTAAGAATATATGTTAAGTCTAAGAATATGAGTTAAATTCTAATATGAAGGAAATTATTGTAGTGGAAGAAATAACCTTGAAAGTTCAAATTAAACGAACGAGATTCAATGTCATCGGTACTTTGAATTCCATTTATAAAATATATTTAAATATTGCAATGAATACTTTCAAACGAAGCATATTCGACTCTATGTGTTTTGGCCTCAGTATAAAATACATCATATCTACTGACAGATTGCCATTTGAGTAGTAAACTGCATAAAATTGTTCCAAAAGGAAAACAAATGTAACTATTGTGTAGAGGTTACGTTTTTATTAATGAAATATTTTCACAAGGCTGGTTCTCTCATCATTCTGAACTAAAATGTTTTTGCTGAATGTGAAAAAAATTGTGTGTGTGTGCAATTCACAAACGGTAGAAGTGAAACTTCAGTATTCAAGTACTTACTTATTCACATAAATGAAAGCATAGTTTTATGATCTGAATATAGTTTTATTGATCGAAAATTTACTTTTTCATTTACATATTTAGTTATGGTTAGTTATTTCTATTATATTTTAAAGTGATAGTCTACAACACTATAATAATTAAAAATTAACAAGAAGTGTCGTGGAACACCCGGTTGGAAAGAAGTTCCTTTCGTAATATATATTAGTTACATGAATAAAATATTTCAGCATAATAAAACATTGTTAATCGTAAGATACGAAAAAACAAAAAAGTCTTTTAATTTCAAAATTGTTGTTTCAGTTGTACGTATTTTATAACCTCAAATGTAAGAAAAGTTCATCTGTCAGGAATACGCTAGTGAAGTTGCGGGAAGTGGTCAGCAGTGAGCACTAGCTGCAACTTAATTTTTCTATGCAATAAGGAAATATAGAATCTTTTAGCACTTGGAAACGTGAAAGTACTATGTTACTTGCATAATTAGAATAACTAACCTTAAAAGAATATACTCGTAAATGATGAAATTAAAATTTTTAACACAATTAAATTTAAATTTAAAATTAACTTTAAATTTCTTTGATTTAATAATAAAATTATGATTGCGTATAATTGCGCCCCTGTATAAATTGCGTCGGATATCACAAGGTTGAGCCAAGGATACTCCATACATAGGTTACATCAATATAAAACGAATGAAAACTTCGACATCAAATAGTGCAAACAACGAACTGTGACTAATGATATAGTGAAGTTATATATTTAAAACCATCTCAGTCACATTAAATTAATTTAAATAAAGCTTATTTTTAGTATAGTTGTCTTCGAAAGCCCTATAGGCTTTCAAACAATTTACACTTTCTAATATATATATTTTAACAATTTATGTTTTCATATAAATTGCATTTTCATATAATTTGAGCCAGATGCAACTGGCACAGGGGTCTGAAAATGTACAAAACCGGTGTCCATAGTATCATTTTAGACATTGCTTTCAAAATTTGAAATTTAAAAGTATACAATAAATAGGAAGGCCTGTTTATATGATTTGTGGATATTTGTAGACCGTAAGATACTGTAAAATATTTTAAATTGTTTAATATAATTAAAAACAGTCTAGACAAGTCTACAAAATGATTATTTATATAATTTTATAATAATAGATTTCCAATAATAGGGCCTCACTGTATGTACAGGAGAGTATTCAATTATATAAGTGAAGGTAATAGCAGATGAAAGTTTTCTATTTTCACAACATTTTGGGTGAAAACAGTAAATACTGAAGTATTGTCAAAGAATTGATTATCAGCATCAGGATTATATAACTCTTTTATAAGACTCCATTGGAATAGAAATGGCTACAATTAGATTAGTAAGAAGTGTATATCCGAGACCTTGTGTAGGACTGGACGGTAACCTCATACCAAAGAAAGAAAGATTGTGTACAATCAGAATGTATGCGCAAAAGTGAATATTTATCAATATTGATATGTAATTTTTTCGAAAGTTTGTTCAAAACTAGCGTGAGTGAGAATCAACTCGTCATTGTGTATACTTCCTAATCCCTTTAGGTTTTTGTAAATAATTAGATATTTATGGATTACAATTCAAAGTTAATTGAAATTAATTACAAAATAGAATAGTGTTTTACAAATTTTTGGCTCAAACGAACATCAGTTATTTTAAAAAATTCAGTACCTATTAATTTCACAAGGAAAATGGTCGATACGCATGAATATTTTAAATTTCTAGACACGTGAACGAAATGTACAGATCCAATATAAATGAAAAAAATAATTACGCCTGAAATTAAAAACCTCTTCCAATTTTTGGTTTCAAATCGGTAAGAAATCAGCTATAAACAACATTATTTAAAAATGTCTGTAGAGTTTAATGATATCATAAAAAAATTATATTCATTCAAGAGGTACAAGGGATTTTAATTAGTTTTAACACAGCGAATCTGCTCTCAGCCACCCAACTATTGGTTAAATTAAAAACAAATAAAAGAGTTGCATGTGAATGGTAGCATCCACCATTAAATGATGATATCTAGTTAAAAAGTAGAAAGTTAGGTAAATAAATATAAAACAAAAAATATGAACAAGAATTTAAGAATAAAACGCTTCATTATACTTCCATAATACCGGAAAAATAAGAAATGCACCAGGATAGGTAAAATATGCTGAATCGTGTAAATACACATAAAATGGAACCAGTGCAGTAGAAGAGGATATAATGAAAGAAGAAAACTCTTGTTCCCTGAATTTTACATTGGAACAAGACCTAGAAATTTAATTATAGCATTAGAAAGAAAACTCCAAGAAATGGAAAGAAATGAGAACTGATAAGGATTATGATAATATATTAAAAAAGGAAATGACTCTTTGTAAAACTAAGTGAATCAGAGGTGTACATTTAACGTTAATTTATGATCATCAGAAATAGAATTCTCTGCAGTCGAGGATATATGCAGCTTGTTGACAAACAGGCTGGGAAGCAACACCATCAATAGCATTTACTTATTTGAGGTCCCACTTCCAGATGAGCCAAAAAATAAAATAAAATTTCATTTAATTAATCCTTAAGTCAAAACAAGACTAATATTTTATTACTTCTACTCGTCTCTACTTCTAATAAATAACAGACTTCTTTACAATTGCGACCTTCATAGTTGAGAATTATCATACAGTTCCTTAACATTTTCCACTGAGTTTTACACGAAGAACTTACTTTTTGAGAAGTAGACACACGCACACACACACACACACATATGTGTTTATATATATATATATATATATATCTATATATATATATATGTAATATCTGCAAATGCAATAGAGATATAAAAGTTAATTCATTATAATAAATTTTAACATTCCGACTCTCTAGTACTATAATGCTGCTTTTACCGATATTGAATTGTTTTGGTTTGCATCCAGGATATTAGCTTGTAAAAAATAAAACCAAAAACTTAAAAACTACTAAAGATATGATGACAAAATCTGCAGCATAACTCTTGAGTACTAATTAATATTCTGATTATTTTTTATTTCTCTATTAAATTTCTCACTATTACAATAGTTATAGATTAATTTACATATTTCAAACACAACGAACTTTTACAGATAACAAAATCATCATGATTAAAATAGTTTACATATTAAAAAAACTATGGCAACTTATGTAACAGTTAAACACACTAATAATAAAGTGATATACATAAACAAACAATAAATATAGTTTATTGGATAGACATACAAGAAATGAAATCCAAGGCAAAATCAGTAGATGAGTTATGAAAACAAAAATTTCTGTAGATATTTTAAATGCAATTATTGATTAAACATTCTGTGCATCAAACTTATCGGGTGGCAATTTGAAAATAACCGTATTTATATGACGAGGTACAAAGTGTGGCTAAAGTGGCATTTGTGGCTAAGAAGGGTAAAAGATTTTAGAGCTAAGTTTAAACCCGTGCGCATGTGAGAATAAAAATTCAGACTACAAAGATTCTTAAGCATTTCAAAGATAAATCTGTCAAGTATAAGTAGAACTCGTTCTACGAGGGTTTCGTGCTGACTTATATACATGGAAACATTTAGGTGTACACCTAAAGTTAAGTAGTTCCCCTGTAAGTATTTTTATTAAAATATTATTGTTATTTAATTTTTCAACGTATATGTATATACACTACCTAGTTCATCTTTTATAGTCATAAAATATGAATAATTCGTCTATAACATTTCAACGTCATAGATAATTAACTATGACTTTTCGACCCTATTGTTATCCACTACGGGAAACCATATGAAATAAGGATTTAAATAATTTTACATAATATTTCCAATTTCAGGTCAAAAAACTAACTATCATGTGCAAATTTCTAGTCTGTTTCCTTAAGACACTAGCATGGAATTGTGGATACGCATCCACCACCATATGCTTGCGTTCGTGCATGCGATCATGCGTAATTGAAACGTACATTAATATACAAAAAATGTTATACTTTCCAAGTAACTAAATCTATTTTATTGCAGATTCTTTTAGTATTTTTCATTTATTTGGGTGGCGTACTTTATTGTGTTGCTTTAGTTTTTGTGGGGCTGAATCGTAATGCATACATATTGCAACAGTCTAATATTATAAAATATTTTTTTTTATCTTTTTAATGGGATTTGGTATAAATAAATAAAAATAAGTGAGTACTTAGTAAAAGCAAGTGGTAAAATACAAAAATATTGTTTTATCAAAATCTCAAAAATGTACTTTTGGATATTTTTGTAATAATTCATTTGTGCAAAAGAGATAATCTATACCTAGCACATATTTTTACAAAATCCCATTAAAAAGAAAAAAAAAATATTTCATATTATTAGAACCATTGCAATATGTATACATCCGAAAGACTTAACATTATACCAAATTCCTGCTTCACATAGTTTTCAAGAAAAATCTGTGACAGGCAGAGCGACGGTCAAGCAACTAATGTTGTAAGGGTTTCGTTTTTCCTTTTGAAGTACGGAATCCTCAAAATCTACATAAAAACAGTTTTTTTATACATTTTGACTATTCAAACCTGCATTAACCAAATGTCCAGATTCGTATAGCACCTGGGTATAAATACCAATTTCCAGGCTTTTTCACAGCAAAGTCAAGCTTCCTAAAATATACCAAGCAAACTATACTAAATTTAGTAGCGACCAATTTCCGGCCAGTTTCTTCAAGCTCCTGTTCATCCTGGAGAAACCTAAAAATAATAAAAAAAACATTTAGATTTTATAAATTGCTATGCAAATACTGTTTGCAGATTTTTGATTCACTTGTAGACAATAGAAATTATTTTAACTAATTATGCAACCATTACATTTAGGTTTTTAGCCAACTGATTCATCATAAATTAACAGTAGAATAATTTTTAACTTTGAAATTATCACATTATAACATAATAACTGAAGAGTTCATTAAACAAAATTCTACTTCACAAAGGAAGGAAGAAAACGAGAGAGGGAAATAAATTTTAAAAATGAACAATATATTGACATAACGCAGCATCGACTAACCCACGCCACGCGTGACGTGTGATGTTGTGTAAGGAGCATGGTTACGCTGTATTTATTTGTTACCTTAGTTTTTTCAATACAAAACAGGAATTAAACACTTACCGGTGAAGAGAAATCCATCCACAGTATAGGTTCATTCTTTTGATGTTACGCTTACAGGTCACTTTTGCACAGCACGGCATTGTCACTTTGTTACACACTAATACTGTGCAGAGAACTTTCTTTCAGACTGTGTCACAATGGATTAGCTGGAGTAGGCGCAAATCCTTGAAAGTTACGTTAGCTCCCCTGCGCTAACTTGAGCTGTGCCTTTTCCATCCACATGACATGTGGTAAAATGAGTGCAGAATAGAGTTCTATTTCTAAATGTTTTACATTTTTAGGGTGTTTACATACAAATTTATTATTTTTTTATTATTTTTAATTCCATTTTGTACCCTTGAAAAATTTTCAATAAAGGTAATTTAGAAAAGTATTTTGTGTTCTTTAAGTATTGACTTTTCCTTACGTCCAAAATTAAAAAATTGGCATATTTTTTCAATGGTTAAAAAAAAATCAATTTCTCTAATTAATTATTTAATAACTCTCCCAATGCTATCCCCGCCATAATGTGTCTGTCGTCTAACAGAATCATTAATAACAGTTAGTCATGAAGCAAAATCAATAGTATCATCAATTGGTCTGTTAGTTTTCTACCAGACTCATAGTGGCACGCCAGATATCAAGAAACGTAGAAATTAAACAGTTTATATATTATTGATACTTTTTTTTCGCACATTTGAAAATGGAAGAAATATTCTGTAAAGACACGTGGAAATATTTGCAGTATTTGGAAATTATAATGGGTATCAAACGAAATACGGAAATTAAACGACAGACAATAGTCTCTCAACCATGGCCGATAATAATAAAACAAATAATCACTGTAACGTATGCAGCCACATTTCTATCATCACTTATTCTGCTACTAATTATGGAAACATATTTCGATCTTATGTCACACCAAATCTTCATATTTCGAAGTATTTATGAAATAATATTTTTAACAGCATTTATTTATGTCATTGTTGTGACCACTTTTTTGGAAAGGAATAAATTTCCACAATTCATTGCTGAAATGGAAACGCTGGATCTATATTTGGATTATGACGTTAAAAGATCATTATATAAAAAAGCACAGCAGCAAAATCGTTCAAATTTGTACAAAATATGTTTACCATTTTTTTTAATGGTTTTCACAGAATGTATATATTTTTTTCCTGATTTGAAATTACGAATAATTCTGGGCTATACTATATTTTGGTACAGCAATGTTGAACGTACCCTCTTTTGCACTTCACTAAATGATGTTTTGAAAAGGATTGAATATGGAAATTTACAACTCTCTGCTCTATTCAATGTCAACGACTACCTTAATTTGCGCAGTGCTGACGACATAATGACAGTTGCAATAGATGATTTGAATGCATATGTTGATAAAATAATTCAGTTATATTTAAAATTTTTTGATGTCTGCTGTCTCTTATATGAAGCCTTTTACTTACATGTAAGACACTATTTAATTAGATAAAACTGTAATTGTGTATTTATATGTATTTATTAGATAGGCAAGAGTATTATTTTTACTAGTATTATACTAAGCAATTTGGAAAACTATTTTCTCTTTTTTACAACCTTTAGTAATTTTGAAAACATTATTGGTAAGAATCTGAGAATTTTAACGAAACCTTTATTTCATATCTGTATAAATACTTAAATAATTTTATAAAATCCAAATTAATTAAATCTATTTCATTGCAGATACTTTTAATATTTTCAATTTATTTTGGAGGCGTACTTTTTTCTGTTTCATACGTTTTTTATGCTGCTGGTTCAGAGGTTAGTAAAGCGTAAAAAATACCACTTTTATGTAGTTTATTTGTCATAATAACAGTATATTCATTTCATCTGCACTGTTATTTCAGGCTGATCTGTATTTCCTGACAGTGTATTCGTCGATATTTTGGTCATATCATTTAACAGGATTGTTTTTCGTGTGCACCACCTGTGAAAAACTGACACAGCAACTTCGCTATACACGAACGCTTGTACTAAAAATAAAAATGTATAAAAAGTTACGTAAGTCAATTTATTATACATAATAAGATTATAAATTACTTTATATCGTAACATTATTCTTTAAACTATTTGATTTATTACTAATTGCTCAAATTCATATTTGGGGCTCATTAAATTTATCTCTACGAAGAAGTCAATATTTCATTCTCTATTATTAAAATGAATTTATTTTTAAAAAGTGAAAGAGAAAGAATGTTCATGCAAATTTTAAAAAATATCTGATAAATATACAGGCCAAGAGCTATATATAAAGAGGCTTCTCATTAGTTGCATTATTTCTTGTTAGTCTAAGTTGTAAAAAGTATCCATAGAAAGTATCCATTAATATTAATAACAAAACCGAAATCGTTAGTGAAAATGCAAGACTATCAAGTTATGGCTGAGTAAACAGAGAGTTTTCCACCCATTTTTGGAAAAATATTGAGTACGCTAGGCTATATTAGCTAAATGACTAATCTAAAAACTGAGCTTAAAAAATTATTTTAATGAACTAACGCAGAAATGAAAAAGATTCTGAGTTGATTTTTCCAGCAATTCAAAGTGAACGATATACATTCATCTAAATAACTGGATACAGACTTCCAAAACGAGCAAATTTACGGTGATGATTTAATAATCCTTAAAGCAGTGTGTGTGGCTTATGATTTACGCTATAGACGACAAAGAAGATGAATTAAAATTAAACACAAAATACTAAAGAGAGCAATTAGTAATGAAACTTATATTTCATGTTTCTTACCAGAAGGTCATTATGTTAACACATAATGATATCACTGAGTTATTTGCTATATTTTCCTTCTGGTTATTGCCCAGGATACAAAATATTTTAATTCCTTTTTATCAGGGATTTCTCAGAGTCTGTATTAGGGGAATATGTATCTTCTAAGTTTGAGTAGCTTTTCACATGTTTACCAAGTGAATAGCGCAGACACATCATTGAATATCTTAAATAAATTTCTGACAAGTACAATTAGGTAGATCAAAACATTCCCTTGTCTGCGAAGTGATTTTATCCTCTAATTACAGGTAATTCAACAGAAATGAAAAATTATTCCAACCCCTTCGATTAGAAATTGTTTTCTAAACGTCATTACAAATTATTTTTGAAATTTTTTTAAAACATAAATCGACTTATCTTTCTATTTATTTTCAAAAATCATTTTCCGATTATAGATCCACCTCATCCTTTCAAAAAATTATTACAAATTGTTTTTTGAAAGGAAATTGAAACTTATAAAAGCTTTCATCTCATTCTCATTTATTATTTTTAATTACAGTTCTTTTGGTACCAATATTAATCAGACTGCATTTCAATACACATTTTTGCAAATTTAGTTACTTTCAGTTTGAATCCCTCAGTAACTACATTTCCAGAACTTTTCCTGACAAATGAAATACTGTTTTCCTTAAACTTTTTCGGTCATTTATCCTAACCGAAACAGAATATTGTGTTAGGGCTGATCAGCATCATCAGATAATGAAATCCTATGTTCAAATTTTGGCTTGATTGAGGAAGGTAATATTGTTTGCATCATTTGATTTATTGAATACAACAGTCTTTGTTGCCCTATCACTGAATATATGTGCATGAAAAAAAAACAAGAAGAAATAATATTAACTCAATATATCATATCAGCCCAGAAACGCTTTAGGTATAAAACAACAAAATAAAAAATATGTATAAACACATATATTTCTTTATAAATAAATTCACTATAATAATAAGACACAACATGTACCGTCAACGTCGCGGGTTAAAAGTGGCACCCCACTCCGACTATGACATGTCCATGAGGCACCCACTGGTCCCTCATTCCCTACTTACACTTAAAATGGTGTTAAACAACAAGTTATATAATACAACAGTTGGTTTTAGGAGCTATACAACATATAATAAAATTGTCATCAGAAAAAATTGCTGATAAACTATCGTAAACTAACATGTCAGTGAGAAACACATTTTACTCATTTGTAGTTACATTTTTCACAATCATTTTTACAAATTATTCAACACAAATTAGTGTGCTCTCTTGCTTCATAAAGAGTTATTATCTCTGTGTAAGCTAATGGTAGCGATGATTACTTCTTTTTAATAGCCATAATTCTTCTTTTACCTTTTTCCCCGATTTTATACGAAATAAATTTAAAAATATATATGCAAACTTATGAATAATACATGTTATCCAAAATAAATACGAATGTATGATGATTGTTGTAGAAGTAAATTTAAAGCTTTTGTTTTACTTTTTCTTATTCAATAATTGACTCTAAGAAACAAAACGACAAAAATTTCATTTCACTTAAAAATATTAAACATTATTACTTCATTATCTATCTTTAGCTTGAAAATTCCATTTCTATTGTTACAGCAACTAGGCAGTCAACATATATGCCACTATATGGAAATTATATGGAAACAATCCTTTTAATGGATTTAGTTTCATAAAGATTATACATTTTTATATAAATTAGAATATCTGTTTACAATTTTTCTCACTGTTTTAATAGATTTATAAGTGTGAACTTTACTCTTAATAAATTTAACAATGCTGTATCGCACAAATTTGTTGAATATTAATAATTTTATTTATAATATGAATATATCAGAGAACCTTAACACATTACATATGAGCAAGTTTCACCTATGTTTTTGCAATTGATAGATATACAAAATCTCTCCTGACCAACCTGGGTAGAGAATTCAATTCGCATTTAAATATAAATTGAATACAGATAATTTTGTGTAATAATTTAAAAACATCAAAATATAGTGTAATAATTTAAAACAACAAAATAATTTAAAAACAACTTTTAAAGTTTGATAATTTTGTGTAATATTTACGTGACGATCATAATATTATCATTTATAAATATTATTATTCAAAATGTCGTGAATTTGCTACACTTACATGAAAAAAAATATTTACAGCTGACGAACTGCAACCCAAATTGGAAGATTTGTGCCAACTCTTGTCAATACCTGGTGTTGCTGAGTTCAAGATCGCTCGCCTCTTTATCGCGAACGCATCAACATTTCTTAAATTTTTGAGTTTTCTAACCACTAATTTGATTGTGATGTTCCAATTTTATTTTATGAAAAATTAGTCTTTATAATTAAATTAAAATCAAGTAAAATTTCCAAATATTTTTTACTTTTATTAGATTAGCGAAACCAAATTGTATTGTTTTGAAGGAAAAGTGAAGATTTCAATTTGTATAGTAAGGTGCACATTCTTGGTTTATTGTGTTAGTACCTTTAAGCAAATTTATGAACTTATATAAAATTGTATAAACAATGCACAAATAAATTATTACACGGTCATGTTCATATTCAATTGTGTCGTTATTGATGACTATTCCACATAATATACAAGAATTATTTTCTTTATGAGTCAAAATACTTTATCACTTTTTTTACAATAAAACAACTACTTCTTTTATATAAAAAAATAAGTATTTTATAGGTATCAATTCATTTGTTTATTTGAGGAATGTCATCAGGCATATATTGCAAATACAGAGAAAATCATAAAAGAAACCTTATATAATTCTAATTTTGTATCTCTTCAATACATGAAATGAATCTGGCAAAATTACCAGTAATAATCTGAATAAAATTTGTCAAACATTTTCAGAATTTCTTCCGTCAAGATTCGAACTCACTGATCCAAACATAAATAATTGATTGAATAAGATGAAATCTTTAAAAATGTTAAAAAACACTTAACCTTTTATAGTGCTCTTATAAGATTAGAACTTGAATATGATGTTGTTGCCTGGAATCCGCGATATGCCACTTATTCTGATAGTTTTGAGAATATACAAAGAAAGTTTTTGAAAGTTCTTCAGTATGGTATGGGGGACATATAAAGTATTACTGACATAGATGATCATCATATAAAGTATTACTTGATAAATTCAAATGCCCTCACTCATAGACATTCGTTATTAGAGTTAATGATTATGTTCAACATCTGTTAATAATTCGAACTCCTAAACTAACTCATAGATATCTCTTCTTTTATATAGATAATGCATAAACACACGCCGGTATCAGAGCACCGTTACAATGGTTGTCATTTGACATCCTTGCAAGTTCGATCAGATGCGATAAACAAGCTCCATAAAATTGGAAATATTAAAACACAAGCTTATTTTGGGTTTAGAATAATTAGGATATAGAATATTTTAAATATTTTGTGTTTTTCTATATAAAAAAACTTTAATGACTAAATAAAACAAATTAATTAATAATATTAAAAAAAACCATAAAGTCTAAGTAGAAAATTAGGATTAAATGACATTAGTATTCCGGTAATAACTTTTGCTTTTGCATTACAGTTTGCATCACTAAATGAAAATTCCATTCATAATTTATCCCAATTCTACATTAATTTGTTAGACCTGTGCCATTATTTAAACAAGGTGTTTGAATTTCAGGTTCGTATTGAAAATATTAAATAAATTTAATTATCATTTTAACTTTAAATAACACTCTCGATAAATTTGAAAGAAATGTTACTGCAAATTAATATATTTAACTTTGTATTTTAGCTACTCATGCTACTCACTCTGACGTTTTCTAACACACTCCTTAACATGTATCACTTCCTTGAGCATATAAAGTCTAATGTAAGTATTATTAAAACATATATTAATTAACTTAACTTGCAGCATTAAGCCAAATCTTGTTTAGTAAATTAGGTACAAACTCTTGAATATAAAACAATGATGCAATCATGAGGCACACTCTGTTAGAGACAAATATCTAAGCTGACAAATCCCTCAAAAAATAATAATTACGCTCCCAAGGAGCACACATATAATGGAGTTTATGGAGATGGAAAACTTTATAGCTTTTTCGTTTCTAATTTAAATACATTTAGTTTGTAACACATTCATAATTTTTTATAAATAAGAGTTTAGGAAAGAGGTCAAGAACAAACGAGCATAATGCTATCGTGAAGAACTAAAAGAGCATTGTTTGAATTAAGATTGAGGAATAAGATGACCCTCATTTTCTTTTTATTTCAACTAATTTTGTTATATTTTGTTATTAGAATTATTATTATTATTAGACTTGCTGATGATGATTTGATTAATATATTTCACTTATTTTTTTGTTCATATCATGTACTCTTTGACATGTTTCTTTGATTCCTTTATATTTAAGTTTCATTTTATTTTCTTTCTGTACTTCTAACACGACCAGATGTGCCTTTTATACCAGTATCATTATAAAATATGACCGTGATTAGTCTTGATCCTCAGTTGTTTGTGGGAAAATTAATTACTTCAAAACTTTCATGCATTATTCAAATACTTCTATAACAACTAAATAAGGATAATCAGTTGGTTTATATTTTTCTTTTCTACAACTTGTTTGTATTTTCACTGATTTGTCAACTTATAGTTACCTAATAATAAGAGATAAGTTTAACTCCTTCTTAAATATATGGAGAAACGATAGACTCTGAATTACATAAATTATTCTTTTGTAATTTCCTAATTAAAAATGATGTCGCAAAGATAATTAGAGGGCCATAAATATTAGAGTGAATTAATGAAATATTATATTATCTGTAGGCTGACCCAGATATGAAAAATGCCCAACCAAACATAAGATTTTAAAATTTTGTGCAAGATTAAACCTGTCTTCCACAGATTTTGATTACTTTTAAAATAAAGACAATATTTCAGACCTTGGATGCATCACTTTCCTTCAGTATTATGTTATGGCCATTGCGTTATATTATGCTGTTGATGACTGTATGTTTCCTATGTGAAAAAATATACTTACAGATAGAAACCGCAAAATCTTTTTTGACATTAATTCAAGTCGATGGAGAATTACATAAGTGAAAAACTTTTCTTTATGTATTTATAGAAGATTGTTATATTCCTTCCATATTCCTCAAGTTTAAGTGCTAAAGAATTTGAATGAGGTTTTTAATTGCCACGTTTAATGTTTTTGTTAATATGCTGTTTAACAAGAGTGAAGAGATCAATGGAAACACATTTAACCCATTTTTGATGATAAAATAAACGGACAGAATTATGGATTATTTAGGTAATATGTTTTCAGAAGACATTCGAGTCCACACATTGATGGTGCACTTTCTGTGTATGTATTTACTTGATTCCATAATTTTACAATGCATGCAATAAACAATTCAGAAGATCTTCTTATCTTTGTCAGTTCAAAGCAATGAGCTGTTAGGTGGAATTGGGATTAGAGATACCTGAATTTAGCCTGTTGTATGTCATTGTTTCGTAACCATTGTAGTTGAGTTTGAACTGATATGCAATACAGGTTTTGAAGGTATTCTAACTTATTTAACAGTTTTGTTTAGATAATTTTTACCTCCATAATAAAAAAAAGCAGAAGTAGAGTTTGAATAATTTATATCAATTTTGAACTGAAGTGGGAAACATATTTCAAGATCTTTAATAGAGTGTACTCTGAAGGAAATCACATGAGTAACATTATATACTTGGGGATGTTATGTGAGATGCTAATCAACCATTTGAGTTGAGATTTTTAATATCAGAAGACAAAGTTATTGAATAGCCACTAACGACCTGTTATGGCAGAGTAGTCATTGGTTTTAACAATTGTACAAAAAGGTGAAGCACAAAAAGGTGAAGTTATATGAAGATGTTTAAATGTTTTATATAAATCTACACAAAATTTCTTTCTACTTAAAAAAGTAAAATGTGTTTTACAATAGAGAAATCATCAATGTTTAATTCAATTAATGTTTGTATAAATTGTGTACCAGTTCTTTTAAATTGTATTGTAAAGAATGTGTGAAAATAGATCGATTATTGGCATTCTTAGTTATCATAATTATCATCAATACCTAACAACACGTAGTGACATTGAAATGTTTTAACCCCCCAGCCCACCTAGCAATTGAACTAAGTACAGCACCCCAACCTAAACTTTGTGTTCTACTTTTTGTATTGATCTTTTGTTTTATGAATATATTACATATAATGGATGGAGTTTGTTATGGAACCTGTATTTGACATTGAGAAATGAACTCTTTATCATCCATTTTTTATGCCAAATTACTTGTAATAAGTCAAAATATAATAAAGCTTTATCGTCCATTTTCCACTAAAAAGTATGCCATATAAACTAAATTAATGAAAAAATGCATACACACACACACACACACACACACATATATATATATATATATATATATATATATATATATATATATATATATATGTATTTGGATTTATGTATATATTTGCAATGTCACCCAAGGGAGTAATGCGTCAAAGCTCTTTCAAATTACCTCCATGTATCGGCAATGACTTTTTATGGTCTATACAGTTATTTTTTATATTTTTTTTATTTTAGTCAAAGTTTGACAAGTTCCGTTTTATGGAGACACTAGCAACTGTGATAGATACTTAAGTTTTCTTGGTCAAATTAGGTGACTAATGGATCAATTCAGTGGTATAGTATTTATTTTAATAAGTCTTATGGCAGAGGAAAAGCCTGGTAAAAAGGGTAATGCCCATACACTAGATCAAAAACAGAGAATCTTAATTCATTTTATTGTATTCAATCAATATATTTATATTAAAAAAAATTCTCAGTGTAAATATCTCAAATAACTAAATATGGACAATTGAAGTTGAGAGGTGTCATGCTGAATCACTATTTGTTTCAACATTGTTGGAAATAAATTATTTTATGTCATCATTTAAATCTCCAGCTATCAATGTTATGGATCACGCCAATTTCATATATTATCTAACACGCCAACTTCACTGAATATTGAATTTCAAAATATAAAACAACTCATACGAATCTTGTATCTTTGCTCAAATCTAGATAAGTTGTTCTCCAGTTGCTGTGATAGGTGTGAGCAACACAATTGTAAGAAATAAAAATAAATACAAACTATATGTACTGTAACCATATTTTATTTATAAGCTAAATTAATTAAGATACCACTACACTTAACACTGACATTATATATCTTGGGATTTGTTTCTGATGATATCCTTGATTCTTAAGTAAGTATTTATTGAGTTTGTATAATAACAACTTAATTTTTTAATAATTATATAGAAAGTCATTTAATGTAACAAATTAAAATATAACTCTGAAGCAACAAAACGAATTATAAAAACCATATGCACAATGCGAAATATCAAAACTCAAATATTCATAACATTGCAGCCATCTTGCTCAAACTATTTATTTGTTATTAAAATTTTATTTATTTATTCAGCAATTTTCATTTCTTTTACAAAATTGACTTACAGAGGTAAATTTACATAATGTGGGGAAATTTGTTAAATAAAAACATGATTTTCAACATTTATTAGAGGGAGATAGCTATAAGCTATTGATAGTAACCTCGTGGGAAAATAATTTTAAAATCATTCAACATAATTATCTTAAAATGTACATGACACTGTATTTCTCTTATTAAATTCTACCAAGAATTTTCATCTACACAATTTGTAGTAAATGAAACTATAATTTTTGATATTTTATTGATAAATGTACAATTTAGAAATTAACAATTCT
The DNA here is from genome assembly GCA_039881145.1 of Druceiella hillmani. Classification (NCBI taxonomy): domain Eukaryota; kingdom Metazoa; phylum Arthropoda; class Insecta; order Lepidoptera; family Hepialidae; genus Druceiella; species Druceiella hillmani. The sequence continues at coordinate 37,797,599 of JAYKKI010000019.1, forward strand.
ACCACTGGACATTCTCTTTTCCTTTTTTCTGAGTTTTGTTGACATTTAAAAAAAATCGATAATATTTTTTTCTTACTTCATTCAAACATTTTCTAACAATTTCAGAATTTACCCTGTAAATTTCGTTAGCCTATCTAAGTGAATTATAATTTTTAATTATAAGTTAAAAAGTGACTTTAATTGTTGGACTCTTCTCTATCTGACACTTGTCGGAAGAAATCTTTCAATGACTTTATCTACCATGCCTGGAACTGTTAGCATGAACATGCAGCGGTCAGGGAACTACTCGAGTTGAGGCCCACTTCTACTTTCCACAAGTTCCCTGTACAGTCTTGTCATTTTTGAAGCATTTCTGGTCGCATCTCCATAATGGTAGAGCCTCTCAAGTATTCTCTGAATAAAAAACTGAGTGAAAATGTGACAATTTTTGGCTCAGGGTAATAACACCAAGTTAAAACATTCAAAAGTTTAGCAATTGTCTACCTCCAGCTCACCTCGTACCAAAATAGTTTGTCTATGTGTGCACTTTACTGATAATGCAATCTCCATCTCTGTCTAAATACTAATTCTGGAAATTTAAAATTTACACTAGTTTCAATTAAAATTAACTTTCAGGGCGAAAAATGGTCCAAATTTGTGGAATAAATGATTGTTATATTCAAAAAGTTTTTTAATTAGGTAAGGAAGGTGATGACTCTTGTGAACTTTTTAAAATTTTTTTTCATTTTTGGCGCCATGATAAAAGCCTACAAAAATAAATAACTTACCAAAATTATAAGTCAGTCCTTATCAGAAAAAAATCTTATCAGAAAACCTTATCGAAAAAAATTCAAGTGTCTCACATTTGTTCATGTCACCTTATAAAGAACTCTTCGACTTAATTAATTAATATATTTATCTACTTTAATGTATATAATTGATACATATGGCGAACTTATTGCTACGAGAGCAATCTCTTACAGCCAACCATAACACCTGGCCAGCCCCGCTCGATGAACGGCTGGGAATTTAACCCAGATCTTCACAGTGCGCTATGTCGTCACGGGCCATATGCCTTTTGATTGACCCAAAACACCACAGGAAGTACTTGCTTCAGCAGTACATGTACTTAACGTATAACAGGAACAGATCTTAAGGTCCTCCAGCATTTGTTTGGCCTTTGTTTTGCACTTGTTTCGGACATATGTATTCAAAAGTTGCCAGTAACCTATTTGCCATAAATGTAATTTAAATTATCACCATCAATAACAATGCAACAGCAGAGTTCATAAGTAAATAATTATTATTTTCGATTTATATAGATTATATTACAAAAAGTAATGTTTAAAGTCATTTGACCTTTTAAAACTTTGTATTATTATTATATGTAGACCTACTTTTACTGACTATATGGCACTTAATATCATAATGTCGATAAAATAATAAAAAATACTAATGTGACATTTTGTTAGGTTGACGAAGACTTCAACTTATAAAAGAAATTTTATTTTTTTTCCCTCTTATACATGAAAGTTTTTTCTGGCATTTTACAGATCATTTAGAGCTTTTCAGTTTCCATTTAATTCTTCAATTCCATTGTCAAAATGTTTAAGATACATTAAAAAAATGAGAGTGTTGGCATGTTTTGATATAACTTGTATTTACAAATTACGTCAAAACATTCCACTATAAATCCCTTGATTTACTAGTTAAATAATGCAGCTAATTGCAAAAGGATAGTGTGGTGTGTCCATCCTTAGGATTTTTTAAAAAGTATATTGAAATAGTGGGATATTAACACCTTCTTAGAACTGATATGGTTCCTAGTACAAAGTGTTTTTTGAACTAAGGAAATGTTGGGTTGTCAGAAAAATCATTAGGCATTTTGGCAACTCATTTCATTTTTGAGGTACTAGAATCATTTGCATCTGTGTTAATGCTGTCTGTAATTTGACAGCTGACAGTTCTAGCTTGAAGATTTTACAAGATTAAGATGGCAGACCAAACTGCCCATTTTGGTCCTATTTTAATTGGGCCTCATTATCGGAGAGGCCAAAAGTGGATCAACCCATAACCTCTTCCACCCACGGTATTCCACTGCATCTATGTATTATTTAATTATCCTGTGGCAACTCTTTAAAGTATTAAAATTTTTATTAAATTCTGTGAACAAAAGTAGTGTGATATTGAAGTGCAAGTATTAAACACTCAGTAGTTTTTGCAAGAATTTGCGGCTCTGCTGCAAAATTTTCTCCGAAGGGCTGGATCCGCATCGGCCGAGCTGCCTACCACAGCAACCTCACAAAATAAAAGCTCACTTGACGTGGATGTGCCTCTCCCGAGGCAAGCACATAGGTGATGCAGTTGAGTCGTGTGGTGTCAGTTTTTATCCGTGCTTAAAGATGCATCAACATGTTTGCCGTTCACACTCTGGATTACTATGCAAGATATCCAAAAATTAGTGTCATAAATTAATATCCTACATAATTTTACTTACTTTATATAATCCTTTAAAACTTTGATGATTGCTTAACAAACATTGGGGTCAACCTTTCATATGGACTGTATTGATATGTCAAAAAGGTACTGCAAACTAGAGTATGAGCCTCCTGTAACTAAAAATCTTAAAGGTATTGGTAATATTTCTTTCACACTTATGACTTCACAGTAATCTATATCATTCTTTAGTATATTTTTGCCCAATACTGAAAAATACTAGTATCCATCCATATCAATCCGTTCAAATTTGATTTTGACTTCGTCGTCAACCAGTTCTTCTTACATCTGATTCTCATATTCAAACTTCTTTTTATATATTTTTCCAATACTGTACCATTCAGATTTTTGTTTTTGTCTTTCGTTTTTGTAAATCTCGCAGCAAAATAAAAGCAACAGCTGCCACGGCTGATTGACTTACATGTGATACCATTTCGAGTGAATGCTCATCCCATTCGCTTGCGTCATACAAAGAATATGACTTGACTTTGCCATGCACAGCATCGTCACGGTTACTAAATTTGTGTCAAGGCTGCACTGCACTGCATCCAAGCGAAGCGAACACTTCGAGGCTTTTGCACATCGCTGCTAGGCTAGCCCAGACTTAAACAATAATGAATAGATGTAGTGCTTCAATTTTAGCAAGCTGAATTCAAATCTTGCAACATTTCTTTACCGCATCACATTTTTAAAAATAACCGAAATTAAAAAATAAAAAACTAATAAGTTGCATTTGTTTATTAAAAAAATGTATATGAAATTACTATCCATCATTACTACACAAACAGACAACTGAAATGGAAGTCTTTGTGTGATAATATGTAGTGATATATAATTCTTCCATTTGGCGGGCTCATAACTTCTCAACTGTTGATTCAAATGAATTGACATAAGTTACGAAATTGATGTCCTTTAGATTATCAAATAGGATACAAATATCTAAATGTATGACGATTCACAATTAATTGCTAAAAAATGCACTGAAAGTACAATAACGATTTTTGTTGTTTCAAACTCTAAATTTTGTTATTATAGCCTGCAAGTAAATATTGTCATGAATTATTTAATAGAACCACTTGATGCAAACCAGTTCATCATATATTGTTTTCAAGTTCTCTATCTATTTGCCACTGCTCACCAAGAAAACGTCTCAATAGTTGATTTTATTGCAATTGAGATTATCGTTATAACATATTAATTTTTCTTCTTGTAAACATCTCCTGCAAATATAATTTCCTAAATGAAACTCTATTACCTGTTTCTTAAATTCATTAACAATACCTTTGCTCTAAAGTATATATTATTTCCTTTTTTCAGCATCCATTGTCCGACATCATATGAAGCTTATTAAAAATATGATAGAAGCAGGAGAACTGGGTCAATTTAAAGTTTTTCACTCCTTCAACATGCGATCTTCGTTGCTGCTCCATTTTCTAGGTTTACTCACAAGTTACGCTGTTGTTTTAATCCTATTTCTAAATGTTCATGATCTATTTTAACTTGAAAATTATAATTAGATTCCTTGTCAAATGTCACTATTTTTAAGATTTTGCCAATTACTATATAACAGTAAGTGTACTCCACCACTTTTTATTTTGTAAAGTAATGATATAAAAATTATATTGCATAAGTTATGACGTATCTTTCCTGAATGTTTTTCTTCATAGAATGTACTGTCAAATTCACACAGGCTATATGAAATGAAAATCCTGCTAAAACTGAAATACCTGGTAAATAAAATTGTGCGTGTACTTAGTATATGCATTGAAAGTTATACTTCTTTGGCATAATACAAGAATAACTTTATTTAGCAAGGAAATAATTAGTGGAAATCAAAGAATAAAAGGACTGGGGTGTGATTATAAATACGGTTGGTAAAATTTAAATTCGATGAAAAAATTAAATTTTAATTGACTTATAACACAAGTGAATACGTACTGAAACTTATCCTCACTTAGAGAAATACACTTAAAATATATTTTTAAAACCTTATAAGCACTATTTCTGTCACGAATGTCCATAATAAAGTAAGTGTTTTTGATTATATGGACCACTATTAAATTTCAATTACTAAACAATATTATTCAAAACACAGATATAATTTAGATTTGTATGAATATAAAACATGTGTTGTGTATTTACAAATACCTCAATAACTATCTTGAATATAGTATCAGTCACTACAGGTATGTTTAGTGACCAATTTCATCTTGTCGATTTTTGTTGCATCTTGCGTATATTTCATAAAATTTTACTTTGATAATTTCTTCATAACGGGCCTAAAGACGTATAACTTTAAAAATTCCTTATCAAAATGTTATGAAAATCGGACGTTCATTTCATGGAAATGGAAAATACAAACATACATGCAGCATGTATGTAGGTTAATATATAGCATAATCATGGCATATTTTTTAGAAAGGACCTTTCTTTTAAGCAACATGGTAATCCGTTAAATCATTGGGATTAATCATGTGAGAAAATCGAAAAAAATTATTTGTGATGTATTAAAATTGTGAGCAAAATATCATATCTTGAGAACAACCTATATTTAATGTATGCATACAATATGCCGCTAGTAATAAACTATTGGAGAGTATTTATGAGATAGATGTTAATATAGTTGAGACAAGCAAGGAGAACTATGTATACCTTGTCAACATTGTTTCTCTCTCTTATTTCTTCTATAGAAAATTTAAGGAAAGAGTGCTTTTCTATATTTTAGAATATCTTTTATCTGGTGGCTGCATATTAGTCATGCTCGGTCATGCAAGGGTTTTAATAGCTAATTTTTTTTATATTTGCACACTAATCTCATCACAATTGTGAACGAGCCAAAATCACAAGTGGTTTAAAATTTATTTCTGTAAATAAATGTGATAATGATCCAACTTTAGTATATATAGAGTGGGAGGTTCCTTGATTAAAAAAGTTACGAGCTAAATATTAATAATGTGTAATTTTCTAAGCATTTGTTAATGGAAAAAGTCAAATTATCACAATACTCCATAAATCAATTTATTAAACAGATTAAGGTGTAACACAGACGAGTGACTTTTGTAGGTGTTGAGTCAGCGGCAAACAATTGACATGTCTGTGCAATATACTGTCAGTGCATGTGTATGTTCTATCTCTTTTTTTGATAGAGTCAGCTAGAATCACTCCAGTTTTATTGTTAGTGTCAATTCATGTAGGACCTCTGTGTCAAAGTATTAAATATCATATGTGCTAGTTTCTATGATTATTTTTGGTCATCTATATGGTGCTTTAGGTCTGTAATAATTGATAATTAACAACAGTAAGTTTATCAGTAGTTTTAATGAACATCAATAATGTATATTTTAACTGCAATAATTTTAGTTGTAGCCATAATGTGCATAATGGCCCACCTTGAAATTTAAATTTGTATGGCTGCTAAAATTTCTTTGTAAAAATATAAATAGCTGACCATCACAACAATACTAGTTGTCCAATTATCCATCATCATTTTATACCACGTATATTTTTTTCTAGAGATCTGATAAATTTTCATTCATTTTGCATCAAGAGTTTTCATCAATTTTTTAAAGGATTCACAGCATAATGATTATTCATGGTTAAGAAAATTTTAGAACATTAATTCCTCAGGTGAAATGTAATTTAAACTGTGAACCATTCACGGAATGGGTCACAGTTTAAACGTTGCAGTCTGAAATGATAAATTTGTATTTAACCTGTACTGTAACTACTTTATAAGTGGTACAGTAGTTTTAGCGTCTGCAATACCTAATGGTGTTGCATAAACTGTTGAGAATTTGTAACAACTTTTATTGATATAAGTTGTGTAATAAATCATTGAAATAATAAAATGTAAGGTTTAAAGTTTTAATTTATCGCTACCCATTATTATTTCCTTTAAATTATTTAATAAATATGCAAATTCTACTTTGTTGAGACTCATCGAGAACCATTGTGAAGCAGTATACATATATATATATATATATATATGTATATATATATATATATATATATATATGTGTGTATATATATATGTATATATATATATATATATATAAGCAGTGAAGCAGTATACATATATATATATATATATACACGTGTATACATATAAATTACTGCCACTCAAAAATATTAATGTAAGTAATTAAACTGCAAATATTACTATTTGCAGTTTAACACCCTCATTGTTATATTTATATACTATTATGTATATATAACTTTTAATCATCACCATCCCCAAAGTTGTGATAAATGGTAATGATTCTTTAATGAAATATTTCTTCGGACATATGTGTTTTATTTATGTAATCTACTACAACCACCCCAGCAGTCGCGACCTCAAGATAATTTATGACTGTCAAGACATAATCAATCTCCAAAACGATAAAGCACTTTTCTACTAGCGCCTAGGTTGCACTTGCGTATGAAAGTAATTAGTATTAGGTATTGGTGGTTTTTTATGGTTTACTCAACATTAAGTTAAGTAATCTATGTGACAAGGATAGGATAACACGTGGACTATTATATATAATTTTAATCACTAGATTTAATTCATCATGAAGAGTATTATATGCCCTTGCAATTTGAAACAGCATACACAGTTTGAACTTGTTTCAGTGCATAAAAAAGAACAGATGTAATATCAAGTATATACCCTCTCTAATTTTTCAACCAATCACAATGATACAACTTGAAATAAATATCGATTTACATTTTGCGAATACAGTTACTATTCTCTATAATAAATTTGGCAAATCGAACAGTAAGCCATCAAGTAGTAAGAGACAAATTTATCGTTTATAAAAGTAACAGATAACAGTAAAAGTAGTTGTAGTTGTAGTAAAAGTACTCGCTTACAAAATTTGTTTGCATGACAATTACACTTCAGAGTCAACTTTTCCGATTCTTATAATTTTACCATGGGCACTAATAAGTTAAATATTTTTTTAGATACAAATAATTACATCTGCAATATCGTAATATGAATAATTTATTATTTTGAAAGAGAAAAGGGGGCTACGTATTAAAATAAAAAGAATTATATTCTGCGATAAATTAATTTTTAATTTCAAAAACTACTTTTTCATTGAGACTAATGTTATATTTTTCCTCAAAATAAATACAAATTACATAGGATAACAACACAAAGTCGTAATTAACTACTTAACTTCCTAATTAAATTGAGTTGATTGTTATTACTTGAATGTTACTGTATTAAAGAAATTAATGAACTGAATTAAATTTATGTATTCTCTCGTGATAAAACTAAGTAATTTCTTTAAACTGCAGAAAGTGTTTCCCCAAAAATATATGTTTAAGGAATTATCCTCTTAATTTGATTCTCTTGTTTTCACGATGCAATAAACTATGTTTGTGCATGTTGGTATTCGAATGATGGATAGGTTAGCCGGTAACTATATCCAAAAAAGGCTACACACAAACTAATCTCATTTAATAAGGTCTGACATGGGTTAGTGAAGTTAATGGTATATTTTGGCGACTTCACCATTTGAAATTGATCAATTTTGCTATTTCAAATTGACGGAATATGTAGTAATGGGCAAATTTACATTTACAATAACACTGATATTATTTAATTTAATTTGAATCATGTTTTAAGCGTTTAAAGTAGTTAGATACAAATACAACTTGTAATACAATACAGGCATTTGAAGCAGGATTTACTTTGTTTCTGGCAATAGTATTCATGTATATAGACTGCCGCAAAAAAGATGATAACTACATTTGATCTACAAAGCATGGATTGGCCAGTTATACTTGCTTATGTGTGATTGCTACATCCAAATAAACTTTCAGAAAACAAGAAACTTGAAACGATTATGCAGTGACTAAAAGTGCGATGGACATGAATTGAAATATTGTCTAAAACAAAATACCTCACGGAACATAGACACAAACGAATCACATTTTATAAGTTCTGCAGTAAAACTTTTAAATGACTTTTAAATACACAAATAAACAGTACAATTTTTACTCATGCATATCACATTGAAATCTAATTCCGCAATCGGAGAATGTGAAAGTTACTTGATTTGTTTAGTTCCTACGAGGATATATATCACTAAATTGAGATTCATTAAAGTTTAATCTTTGTGTAATAATAAAATATTAGACCATCCAACATTTTAGATCAGCTGGTTTAATAGTTTTCCTATGATTTTTAGACATTGAGAAAATATAGATTTTTCTTCTAATGGATGAATATTATTTTCATGTGATCATGTTCCATTTGATCATGTTCCATTATATTTTCTATACACTGAATACAGAGATACGTCTATGTAAATAAAAACTGCATATCATTTGAATTTAACCAACACGGTTATAAATTCGTATAGTAGACTTTACTTCAGCAACAATCTTTTTACATGAAATAGTAAAAATTATTGCATAGCACTTCTCTGTCAGACTCACATTTTGTAAGTTGTGCAACAAATTTTTACAAAATCTTTTTTTACATATTCTCTTTCAGATTTTCGAAGGTTGTAAATCATTAAAATTTCCTAAGTGACTTCTAGAATCATTTTATCATATAAGCTATTATATAATGCAAAAATGTTTGAATATGATTGAGATTGGAAAATAATCTACTAAAAAGTGAAAAGTGTGCTTATGATACTTAACATAATTATTAGTCACCCGGTCGCTGTCGATTGTTGACAGCAAACAGAATCTGAGTCTCTATATAATGACCGACTTCCTCAATAGTAGAATTAATAATGTAGCTCCGTACATAAATCATATCAAATAACTTATTATTGTTAAGTAATCAAAAGGTGTGGCGTTCTGTAAAAGAATAGAAGAATAGAAGTTAATAAGATTTTAAGAATTATTGCAGTGGCAATACAAATAAAATAGTACTGGGTATGTACGTACACAAAAACAATATTTAATTAATTGATAAAAACATTACTAAATATAAATAATATCTATAATATCAGATGTATCTGTCCTTTACAGCAATATTAGATATTTTGTATTAGATTTACCATTTATATATGAGAACTTGTAGTGATTGGCAATGTTTGGAATTTTGAAGAACTTAAAGAAATAAGTACCTTCGTTGTAATTAAATGAACATTTGAAATGCGAGTAGAACTCACACCACAATGGTTCCTGTATATTTAGGTTCAGATAAAGGTTTCAAATTTTAGGAGTGAGTTACTTACTTTGGCTTAGCATTATCTTTACTTTAATTAGGATCTATCCTTTTTAATTATTCATACAAACATACACATATACACACGCACATATACATGTATATGTTTATATTTATATATATATATATATATATATATACATATATATATATATACTTAAAAATATATGTGTATATATTGTGTATATATAATATGTATGTTTATATGTAACATTTTTGGAAAAGTAATAAATGGCCTATATTTTATAGGATAGCCAACACAGGCACTAGACACCTAATACTTTTTCCATATGCAATATCTTATAACCTCCTTCAGACTGCAATACCTTCAAATTCGTATCTCATAAAGGAAAGTTTGTATAAAAATATTAGTAGACGTTTTTGATGGTCTTTCGAAAACCATGTGAATTATATCCAACCTATTGGGTCTCAAAAAAACCAAGAGATGTTTTTTATATGTATTCATGTAGTTGAACCACACGTTCTGCTTAAATTTTATCACAGTTGATATAAGTCTAAAAGAGCTGAGACGTTGTGATGTACAGACGGAGAGCTGGACGTGAGGAATTTATGCGGAATCCATATTAGTAATTTGGCATTAATTCTAAGGACAAAAAGTATTATTCCATAGAACTAATTTAACAAAAAAGAACAATTTAAAAATACAACATAGAGGGAACTGAAATGTTTTTTAAGTTTCCATAAAATGCCAAAAAAATAATAAAAGAGGGCTGGATTTGAGTTTCAGTTGTCTAGAGTGAAAAAGAAAATATTTTTCGATTAATTTTATGTTATTGGCAAAATTAAGTTTCAAACTTGATTACACTTAAATTTATTCACGTGCCAACTATAAGCAGAAGTTAATCTAATCAGTAATGATACTGATTATAAAGGACATTGTTAATTGTTGTCATCTTATTAGTACAAATACCATACAACCATGCTTCCTCTTATTTTTACATAATTTTTGATCATCAGTTAAGTATATCTAACACAGTTTTTACAACGCTCAAATAGTTTAAGTAATGGCATGTAATATTTCATTTTAATTTAATCGTAATACACGCTTCCTCAATATTGAATTTTTAAGAATTATAATAATTTTGAATACATGACTCGGCTGTAATAATTGATGCAAACAATTTATTCTGTAATAGCTCAGTAATGTTAGTTTCTTAGTCAGCTGGATTTCTGTGTGCATATTTTTATGATGTTCCCAAAAATGTGTCAAAAATCCCCACTGATATCGGGTTGGCATTGCGAGATTCTCAAGATTAAAAGTTATGGGAAACGGTGTTTTTCAAAAAGTTCATCTGTCATAGGTTAATAGAAGTTACATAAAAATAATAAGCCTCGAAATTGCCTACGGAAACTTTTAATAGATTTCTCTGATGTAACCAATTATTTTTAATAGGCACTATTTAATTGACCTCAGATATAAAATGCAACAGGATTTTTTACATGATTTCTGCATTTTATACATATTTTCTGTTTTTATACATGGTCATGTTATAATGTGGTATGGTTAATACTTTTGAGGGCTATACTGTCGACACAACACAAATGTTTTTTTTTACCTTAAAACATCCAGTAAATTGGCATGTATTTTGGTTGTAATCTACGTTATCAATTTCAATTATATATTAAGACGAAATGTTTATTGAATTTTTATCTGTATTTTTCTCAAAATATTTTATAACTGTGTATTTAAACATGGCAGTATCTACCAAGTGTTAAGCATTATAGTTCTATGGTTCTACATAGACAGTCGCACTACAATCTTTTTTACTCCTGGTTTGGAGTTATTACTTTTAGAGACTCACAAGTTCAAGACCAATACCTTTCCCCAACCAGATTTCTATCAAATAATACACTCAACATATCCAGTCGCTCTGCTGCAATTTTTGTTTTTTTTTTTAATTTCTAAACCAAAATGGTTTATCATGTGTGACACGTTTATTATCCAGGCCAAATATTATTATCACGACCTTAAACTAATAAAAATTATGTAGTATGTACATCAGATGAGAAGAATGATCAATGTTCACTAGTGTCGCAAACTTTATTATAGTTCCGTAGTCTCAGACCGAAACCTTTACAGTTACGTTATGTCCGTTATGTATGCAATTACCCTCATTTTTGCACCTGTTATAACATTTTTTATGCACTTAATGGCTTAAGAAAAAGTCATGTGTAATAATATCTGGTTGCGAATGTAAGGACTTCAAATGGTTGTAAACTAATGAACGTAACAAACTGGTTATATCAACGCTCAATGGAAAGCAGGCTTAGCATATAGAAAAAGCCAACCTGTTTAGGAAAGTAACAAATATGCAAAGCAATTTTAAGAGCATTTACAGTACAATAAATTTTTACTGAAATAACAATTTTTTTTCAGATTACAGATGTCACACAACTAAAATCGCACCAATAATTAGACAACCAAGTAATTAGAAATATTGACAACAAAATTGAAAGGAACCTATTTTTTCAATTAAAATTTTGATTACCGAAAACTAGCTTTTTCTTAATTGTTGGCTTAAAAATTTTACGATTCTACAGTTTCGAAGCAGGCCCTGAAAGTTTGTTGCTTTGGAGTTCTTACCATTTTTCAAAAGTATTCCAAAGCTAAGAATTATTCTATTTAACTTGGTAAAAAAATTATTAATACTACCGGTATAAAATTACTTTACACCAAGGAAATGCCAAACATTTTGAAACTATAATTATGATAAACATTTCTTGAAACGCAATTTTAACCGACAAAGTTACGAAACTATTTGATGGTACTGTGGTATATATTACTGCGAATTTATTGATGGCAATGTTATATTAAGTGATATTCCCATGGGGCTGCCATATTATATGACTAACACAAAGTACAAATCTCCCAATTTGTCCGACATAAATTTTATATAGTTTCTAAATAATTTTATGGAGGATAAGTACTTTGTTTATAGTGTTTGTTAGTTATTTACATAATCCGTTCACAAAATCCCATGATTTTTTTCAATAAATATCATTTTGCCTTGTACTGAAATATTGCAGTTGACGGTAAGTACATACATGTAAATAATTTTTTTTACTTTTTAAGTTATAATTTAACATATTTTAAATTAATGAAAAGAATTAGAAGAATAATATCGCGGGCAGCTTTCTCTTTATATTTTATACACGCATATATTTGATTTATTAAGTAAAAATGATGTGAAGTGATATTAAGAAATAAAAAGTATTTGGACAAATACATACATTGCGAGTGTTAATCGTGTAAAGAAAGCAATATGTTTATGAATATTTACAGTCTAATGCAGTAAATGTATTAAATGTTATTTGACAATATTTCCATACAATCTTTAAAGAAAATTAAAATAAAAAATGGAATGACAAAAGCAATATCGACAATGTCATGTCTGTTATCAGTAGAAGAACACAATGACTTCCGTTAAACCTGAAAATTATTTTAGAACTTTAGTTTTATAATCTTCATAAGCGTAAATCTTTTAAATGGAATTGTTGGGAAAAGATCTCATTGGAAATGTTGGGAAGAGTCAATAAAAAAAATGAAAAATTATGTCACCAAAAATAATACTAATGTTGTCTTTCTTTAATTATGCTGTCGTAAGTAATCGTGTACTCTTTATCAAAAATGTGTAATTGATGAAAGGAACAATTAAAATTATAGAAATGTTGACCATGTATTCAAATTGAATTGATGGTAAATTGAAACCATGGAAACATACATATCAACAAAATTAAAATCGATTGAGTAAATTAATAACGTGAAACACTCCAGTTTCACTTTTGTACTACTTCATAATACACCTTCTCATAGAAGAAAAATGGATGTTTACGATGTGATGGAAAATTTCATTAGAATTTTTCGCATATGTTCGTTATCCCGTATAGTAAAATTAAATAATGAAGTAACCATGAAAAATATCACGATTCGAGCTTCAATAACTATACTTTGTATATTAGTTTCATCTGCAATTGCTGTGATTGAACCAGAGAAAAGACGTTTTCTATACAATTATCCTACATCAAAGAAATTTGACGAGATCTATACGATTGCAACACGTATAATAGTTATTTGGATTATTATTTTGTCTGCTACGAAAAGTTATCAAAGTGCTCGTAGATATTTTGAAATCTATAAGAAAATAGATGAATTATTGGGTGTAACCGTCCAAATGCACATGAATGAAAAGAAAGCTTTGAATCAGTTAATTAAAATTTTTGGCTTCATTTCAGCATTTAATATATTTTTTGACATCCTAGTTTGGTACAAAGTAAACATCTGTTTACTTGTGTCCTACTTTGCAACGCAATTCTTATTACAAGTACAAGACTGGAAGTTCACTGTAAATTTGAGAATATTCAGAATGCGCTTGAATATTATTTTGAGCCACGTTAAAAGACTATTGGAAGGATACATTTATATTCAAGACGAAAACGTCGTAGATGCATCAAGAATCAATGAAGGTATCGATGCACAAATAACAACTGACCTTAAAAAGCTGAAAGCTAGCTTTGTGCTTTTAAGTAACCAATGCCGTTTATTCAACAGCATTTATGGATTTCAAGTTAGTAATATTTTTAATTGTATATATCATTTAGAACTTATGATCTTTTAAAGCTATCCAACTATTCTAGCTATATATAGTTACATATGCTTATATTGATATATATATATATATATATATATATATATATATACATATATATATATATGTATATATATATATATATACATATATATATATATATATATATATATATATATATATATATACATATATATATATATGTATATATATATATATATACATATATATATATATATATATATATATATATATATATATATATATATATATATATATAGTATACATATGTATATAAATAAATATATAGATTTTTAGTTTTAGATAAAAATGAAAGTTAATTGTGCACTCGTCAAATATTCCTTAAGTAACTTGCAATTCTATTATTTTGTGCTCGCATAGTAAAAATAGAGATTCAGCTTAGAGATTAAGTTATAGTAAATTTTTTATTTGCGAGGTAAACTGCACGTAGCCACTAGTGTGAAATTTATAATAATATAACTGTAAAAAGAACATATTTTTATTTTGCATATATTCAACGCAGGGCTATTTTTGAGGCAGTCCGCCCCTTTAAAATTTCTCATATCAATTTCTGCTTACTTTCTGGGTTATGATTAATCTATATTTAAAATTCAATTAAAACTCTCTTGTCTTTGAAATTTTCGTCACAGATTACCAAAATGCGAGCAGGCACAGGATTCATCTTGTGGTAATTTCAAACATATTTAGATGGTTGTGAATTATATTGGTATGGTATAAAATGTGAAAATTATGAATCATGGTATTTACAAATGACCTTAAAGGAAATAATTAATGGCATGGGTCTATTGCTGTTACCACACTGTTAATATAAAATATCAATAGTACAGTAAATGTGGAACGGAGATTAAACCATTAGGAGGTGATTGTTAACATTTTCAATGTTACTTTTTTTGCTTTACTGCTGGTGCAGTAACAACGTGGCTACATGCAAATACACTTGTGTTTAACATACAGATATTTGTCTCATGCTTTAAATATCATAGAAAATAATATACTTTAACATTTTTTTTTGACACTATTAACATAATTATCAAACATTTACATATTAATTTAATTATTTTGGGATTATGTTTATTTTCATATACTTCACAATTATAACAAATTTATAATACAGTTCACAGGTTTTCTATATTTCTAATATAGAAAACCTGTGGAGCATTATTTCAGAATTTGTTGATATTATTAAGGTATAGGTCTTCGAATCTTCGGCAGGACATACTCCATAAAGCGACTACTTGAATGTACACCCATCAAAACCATAATCCATGTATGTTAAACACTTTTACTGATTTAACAAATTTGTATTATGTAAAAAATGATAGACTGCAGTTTTACTTAGTTATTAGATAACAAAAGATCGCGAAAAAATCGTTTTTAAAATTTATGTATCTGCAATTTAATAAATGTAGCAAATAAATCTCTAAAATATATAAATAATATTTAAAATATGATGACCTAAATATTATATAATTTTATAACATAATTTTCAAAATAGATTTAATTTGAGAAAGGATCAAGTATGAGCAACTTGATCCTCAAAATTCGTAAGTTATCAATAACAAGTCAGTATACAAATTTTAATGGTCTTGATATTATATTTTTTTCTTTTATATATGTATACGAAAATGATACATATTTAATTTTTAGATATACAAATGTATTTACGAGGAAGGAAAAAAAATTGTCTATTTGAAAATATATCTAGTTAATTAAGTAAATATTAAAACTAAACATGGAGTTCTCAAATTTCCTAAAATTTTGTCTTCCAGCTGCTTTTATCCATTATCCACAAGGTTCTCCATTTGACACTTCTATGCTACACGATCGTAATGTATATTTCTGACAAATCGGTATGTATGAACAAATTTTTATTTTTGTCTAATGGGTGTTTTTCTCCACGTGAACACTAATTCGTTTCTCAATCGCAAATTTAATATTATAAAATTAATTATAATTTTTATGTTTTTACGGAAAGAACATTTAATTTTATATAATCAAATATTTTATAGTCTCTTTCTCAATAATGTTATCAAAATATTTCCTGACACAACTCACATTTACATTATGACTATTTTTGTGGTTCATAATTTTAATATTGTATTTAATTGTAAATTTTTAGCCCTGAGCCATGTGTGGGATTTTACAAATAATAAATTAAATAATATGACATCTATTTTTTAACTAATTTGGAAACTATTGAAATATCCTAGAATTTCTTTGTTACAAACACAGTCACTTTAAAATTAGGATTTTAGGAATGTTTCTGAATGCAACCATTTCAGATACACATGATTACCACTAATGTACTGAGAAGTTATCTCACATAACAGCAGATTTAAGAGGTTATGTATCATTTCAGCGAACTGGAGCCACAAGGCAGCACATTTGTGTCGGTGAAAGTTTTCACTTTTCTATTAAATTAATATTTATTAATTTTTTAAATCGACCTATTAACCTCTGGACCTAATAACCCCTGGACGTATTTAAATTAATTGACTATGAAACAAATAGTATTAAAATTTGAGGGGGACAAAGGAATCGTACTTGCTTTTGATTCGCTAACACCATGCACACGTTTTATTGAAAATGTCAGCAGATGCATCAATCACTTGTGCCTTAATTCATGAGTGTTGCGGCTGTCACAATGTTGATAAACATTGTTCAATAGTATTTAATTACCGACTACAAACAAACATACTATAGAAAATAATTCTCTGCAATATGTACTTTTTTCTTTAAATTTGGTCCAACTAATCTTAATAATAATTTTAATGTACTTGAAGACATTCTTTAGTTAGTAAGAATGACCATTTTTCACCCTTTATTCATTCTTTAGAAACTTTTGTAGTTACTAACACACGCATGAACAATCAATATAATAAGAATGAGTTAGTGCCGTCTTTCACTTCTATTTTGCATTAAATGTCAAATCAAAAAAATTCTTCAACATAATTCTGCGTAAACTTATTTTGTAGGGTTGACGATGATAAAATAGGTCCAATGTACAGGCAAAACTGAGTCATACAAATATAATTCTAATAAAGAAAATCGAAAAAAAGGAGAATGGAAATTATTTTCTAGTACATTAGTACTTAGTACTATTATTAGTTCATTCTAGTGACGCAGTTCTTGAGTACATTTACCTAAATTACATATTTGAAAATGTATGTGATCGGCATAATGTAAAATGTAAATTTTCTAATATGCAT
Source organism: Druceiella hillmani (assembly GCA_039881145.1). Classification (NCBI taxonomy): domain Eukaryota; kingdom Metazoa; phylum Arthropoda; class Insecta; order Lepidoptera; family Hepialidae; genus Druceiella; species Druceiella hillmani. Next base: position 37,815,109 of record JAYKKI010000019.1, read on the forward strand.
TTTTAAATATAAATGTGCTATCGAACTGTGTTGTTAAACAGAAAAATTCTTAATATTATCTACATTATGGAGTGGATACATCATGCAATGTTAAGTTATGACCTTCAGTGACCATATTTTTTAGAATATGGTCGCTGAAGGTCATATCTTATCATCGGTATCACTCATATATTGTCATCATTTATAGACATAGTTTTATGCAGGGCTGATATACAAGGAATATACCATCATATCAAAAGTACATTATATAAGTATGTATATATAAAAACAATGTGAACAGTAAAATTAAATTTTAATGAGCCAATAACATAATAAATGAAAATCATAATGTTTGGGTCCTTTGAGAATATTTGCAAATAATAAAAGCAATAATAATCATTTAATATAGTTATCTACGCTATGATCTTTTCTCTCGTAAAAGTATGCTTTGTTAACAACCATTATTCCAATGGTCTCTTTTCCAACTGCAATGCCTAAACTTTTATATGATATAATTTTGATGAGTAATAATGATGTTGTTATAATGTGGATTCAGATATTTCACATTTCGTTTATAACGGCAATCATTTTAGCAATAACACATCGGTACTTATTTTATGCCCCTCGCTTGTTTCTTAAAAATTACATTTCAGTTCCTATTACATATAATTTATAAATAATAACGATTACCTTTAAAATAAATGTGATATAATATAAATGGTATATACTCACAAATAAATGTTATGCTATCTTTTTCAAAATTTTATGTCCCACTATGATTTCTGAACCAATTAATTGCACAGTTTGGTATTTTGTGACACGATACATTCACAACTTTAATCTATATGCAACTGACTTTACCTGGGTGCAGCTAATTGTCCAACTATGACACGTCCAATGATTATAAAGCCTATGGTTTTAGTTAATTGTAATTATTTTACAATGTGGCCTGTGTTCGAATGGTTGAAAACTACTCTTATGTTATATATAATATGTTGAACAAGTTAAAAAGTAATAAAGTTTTTAACTCAGAATGAAAGATGATTTTTTGTTGTTAAAGGAATTTCACCAGAAATAATCGAATTACTTAGAAGTTGATTATATTGGTAGTGCTATTTTTTTATTTTGACTATTTTATTTATCCACATTTTTCATCATTACCCACCGAAATTATGAATGGTTAGAATTATTTTAATAAATCATGTATCTATCCTAGATTTAAGTGCATTAATTAGATTAATGACAATAAAAAAGTAAAACTTTTGTATGTCAAAACAATTTTGATCCTAATTGTTAGTGTGTAGAAATTATTAGAAAAAAATAGTACCTAAATATTCATTTTAAATTAATCATTTTTAAAAGGTTGTTTCTGAAGCGTTTCATAATTTCGCTTCTTTTTATAGCTATGTATCTATTTGAAATGAATCACTATTAACGTATCTGTTTTGGACAGATGTTTATAATGAAGATAGCAAGAAATAACCTTATATTTTGCTTCACTTGGCTACTTTGAATAAGAGTTTAATGACAGCAAGTTTTTTCTCCACTACTTCTGGCCGCTTAAATTATTGCTTTAGTTCGTTTGCCAGCCAAATTATTGTGAAGAACGAAACAAACAATAGCAGGGTTTTTTATATTAGGCAACATATTTAATGACATTGTGTACTCGAAAATACTACTTAAATTAATATCAAAATTGCACAATTTCTCATTACGGAAGCAGCACACATAAATGATAATTTGATAATTATATATTGAATTTAATATACACAGTTAAATCTGAGATAGCCTTGTTAGCAAATGTTTTAATCCAGAAGTCATAAGTATTTTCTGAGCCATGTAATTTACAAAACTTTTCATTTACATTGGGTAAGCTGATATGTATAATATTTTTTTATTGTTTGGACTGCAATTAAGCAATTTTTTTATGTGTATTTTTAATACCAAATGAGTTTTTAAATTTTTTTTTCTACATATATGTGTATAATATTCTGACTGGGTTATTTTTATTAACTTAAAAAAACTCAGACTTTTAAAAATATGAATGAAAAATAAATAAATATTTAGGTAAGAAACATTGTAGCCACAAGTATATAAGCCATTGCAGCACTTAACATGCTCTATTATTTCAAACTTTGTAATTATACTGTAAAAATCCACAGAAATGTTAATTACAAATATTTATAACGCCATACTACTCATTCTAATTTCACATCATTGTTTATAATTATTCAATAAACTTGAAATAACAATCATACTTCAGCATTATCAACAAGAGACAAAATACATTTTAATTAAAATTTGTTCATCCCACATTTGTGAATAACAATAACAGTATATAATCTCACGAAAGTTTTAAATCTTTAACTAATAACAGAAATTATCTTTTCTTAACACTAACAAAAATAGTTGTCAAATTTTAAATAAAAACAATAAAATACTGTTAAACATAGACAATTTTATTTATTTTTATTGTCATAATAAATTTATAATTAACCAAGATTTTGGTAATGATATAATTCACAATGATATTTGCTTAACCTGTGTCTTAATTTTTTTTAAATATGTACATTTATTTTAATATTATTTGTCAGGATACAGGCTGCAGATCAGTAAAGCAACATTCTTTTAAAAATCAATGTGATTAAAAAAGTTAAAATCTTCGGTAAAATGAAAATAAGATCTCTCAGATTATAATTATATAGTTACTGTCAATGTAAATCATATCAATTTAAAAAAAATATTAAATTCCACATCCAACATTAAATTTCACACAAAAAATATTAAATTTTCATTTTAATTTACGGTTGATTCGTCTTTGGAAGTAAAATATATATTAACATAATATTTTAATATTCATTAATTCAGAATTCGATGTCATCACTTAAAGAAAAATAAAACGAGATGATTTCAAAACCTTCCAAAAATAAAAAAAAGTTCCACCAGGCATTTTTTAGATATTGTAGTGAAATTTTGTCTGCATAAACCTCAAATAGCAATGCAATATTACTTTACACTACCTTTAAAAATCTCATCAACAGCTCTATTACCAGTTGTAATAAAATTCTTGAACATCTCATTAGTTCCACAGTTTTGTTTTCTCCATAAATAATGTACTTTAAACCAACTTTGATGAAAATATTACTTTGATATTGTCGGTAATAAAATCATACTTCCAAGACAACTTCTTATCAAAGATATATTTGTAACAATTTTATCTGTGAAATTAATCCATACAATTTCTATCACAGAAAAGACCTGGTTAAAAGATTAATGTTATATATATTAATATTTCGATATTTTGTATTTTCTTCTTTAGGGTTTCGTAAAAACCTCTTTGGTTTACTACTTTGTTGGTAGTTCTTTTCAGGACACCACCCCTATAATCTTAAGCATCCCTCACATGTGTGAAAGGTCAAATCAGTTTCTATTTGTTCATAATAGTCCTTTTATCTATTTTTAACATGACCAGCGTAACATTACGAATTTGCTTTTTATTGTAGCGTTACCTCCTTTTCAGTATCATCACTGAAGTGAGTTTTCTTAAATTAAACTGGTTGGAAATGATATGGGGAATTGTATTCATAATAGAATGTAAGCTGAATGGTGGAGAAACATTCTACCAGACTAAGAACACAGCAAAAATAATGAAATATCATTGAATTAAATTGCTGATTAATTGTGGAATGAATTCATTCTGCCGCAAATATGCAATATTCAAGATGCCCTTAAAATTACGTAATAAAAACAGCTTTGTAATTGATATATGTACAAGATATGTGTGTACATACACGGTGTCGGGGTATAGACGTCAGACAAAGAAATACGCTATTCATTGGCTATAAAGGAGTAAATTGTCGATGAAGTAAAACGTGAAATATGCCCTTTTTCTAATTAAGTGCAAAAGAAATATTGCACTTAACTCTTTCTAACACACTGTATACTTGCCCGGAGGGCGGTGTGTACCCGTAGTGGGGATGTCTTCACAGCTATTCATGGATTGTTCCCTCAAGCAGTACTGAACAATATGCGCAAGTATTGTGTGTACCAAAAAGATGACAAATAATCACAAATACTATTTTAAATTTTCTGAAAATAAAAGTCATCTTTTAAATTTTATTTCAACGACATTCAACTATTTTTCAATCAAGGATAATGTCTTTCTTTGTACTTATTCCTGGACACTGTGTATATATCCAAATCAAAAAGTGATATTTTGAGAATTATAATTTAATGTTTTGATGCTGTTGATGGAGGCGGACAGTTTCAATACAGTAACACCCTCAGTGTTATCTAATATCTCAAGAGCATACATTCAAAGTTGATCTTAGTAACTTATTTATTACTTTTATTCTATTATATATTAGTAATTATTTTATTATATATTAGTAACTTATTTATTAAATTCCACGAATGTAAATTTAATTTAACTCTAACGAAGAGACAATAAAGCGAAGTTCATTAGGTTGACATGAACAAAAATTCAACAAAAATTTTAAAACAATTCAAAGTAAGTTCTTCTTTTAATTGGTCAACCTGCATTAATCAACCTCATACTTTCACAGAACAAAATATTTGATGAATGGAGCATTGTGACATCATACATCATTCGGTTTTTGCATGGAATTTTATTATTATTTTTGGTCTCGAGAGAGGCTGTTATTGTACAAAGACTCAAGTTCTACTTATCATCGACAATTGACAGCGCTTGTGTCACTAATTCCTATGGTGAGTATTGGAATTTTGAATTTTAATTTAATTTTATGATAGATTTTTTAATTCAACATATGTTCTTCGAATTACAGGTTTCAACGCATCAAGTACTCTTTACGAATTTGGCTCCATAGTACAACACCAGACTTTACTGTTTACACTGCATGACCATGTCAAATTGGATTATGCATTGTTTTATAGTATCCTAACCGCATTGATCAGTTATGCATTTGTGTTGATTCAACTTATTCAATAGCTGGCATAGAAGATTTCTTTTGTCAAATAACATATATTTAGTTATGCTAGTTTGCCTTTCTTTACCGAATATGTATTCTTGGAAAATTTATGATCAACTTTTCCATATTTTTCTTATATTGTAGAAAGTTACCCATGCTATGAAATCAGAAAAAAATTAACGTAAAGATTCATTTTTATATCTATATATTGTTTATTTGTCTCGAATGAACCATCTCTAAAACCTTCTCTAATTATCAGAATGATGCAACTTTCAAATCTACTTTTTAGTCCCATTTTTGGTCTATATCTTATATGTAATGATTGTAACAATATGTTGTAATGACATTTCTTCACATTATTTTTATCCTTTCTAAGCAAACTATTTAGTTAAACAAAATGTGTAAATTGGATGAAAATATTTTTTGGTTTATATGATGAATTTCATCTTACTTTCGATGTAATTATAATTGTTGATCAAATATTACAATGTAAGGTCCTAGTAGGGATAGCAGATTGTCTCTTTGCGTGTGCACATGAGTGTTTTCATTAGCTTTTGGTAGGATGTTTAAGAAATTAAAATATTTTCATGGTTTTTGGTATTTTCGTCTGTCTGTACACCAGTGTATGCTTTACTCAAAACTACTTAACAAGTCTTCATAAAGTTATCATTGTTTTCTTTAAGGGGATGTAATATTTCACGGTATAGAAATAATTGAGACTGATGAAGAATACAAGTTAAGTCTAGCAAGAAAGAGAATATAATTAATAAATTAAGAATATAAGTTAAGTTCTAATATGAAGGAAATGATTGCAATGGAGGGAATAACTTTGAAAGTTTAAATGAAACGGGCGAGATTCAATGTCATCAGTATGTAATGGAATTTAGTAACTGTGAATTCCATTTATATAATATATTTAAATATTGTAATGAATCCTTTCAAATGAAGAATATTCGACTCAATGTGTTTTGGCCTTAGTATAAAACACTTCATATCTACTGACATATTGCCATTTGAGTAGTAAACATGTAAGATGTCAAAATAAATTTGAACAATGACTTCATTCCTAAAAAGTCTATCACAATATAAAGACAAATTTTTTACACAAAGTCAAGGTTCACAGGAATTGTTTGATAATTTTCTTACAGATTTGGAAAATAAAAGCCTAAACTCTGGATAATTACTGTCGGGATAAACAATTCGAATGTCAAAGAATAATTGTTAAAGTTGTTTCAATTTGCAAGGCCTCAGAATTGTTACAGAAACAAATGAAAGAAATTAGTGCACCAGAAAATAAAAAGGAATCTGTATTAAATATTAAAAAATCTAAAATATTTGCAAATTATAGTTAAAAAAAATGTTAATTCTGGGAATTTGTGGTCTTCAATACATAAGTGTCCTGCCAATGGTGTAAGTTGCAATTACTGTAAAGACAAAAATAAAGCTAATGCAGTACAATCAACTCAACTCCTTGCTCAAGTAGAAGAATGTGAAGAAAGTTTTTTCATAGGTAATATAGTCGCAGCTAATACAAGTGAGTGATGTGGAAATATCTACATAAATAAAAGGACAATTAGACTATAACTTGACACGGGTGCGCAAGTGAATTGCGTGTCTTTTAGCACATATAGAACTTAGGGTTAAATCCTATGCTTATTATTAAGAAACCAATAAAGTTGACTACACTGAATGATAAGTTGATTTCTGTTAAAGGTGTCACCGTTATTAAGTGTTAATATGACAACATTGAATTTGTCTATCGAATACATTTGGTGTTAATTTTGTAGAAATTCATTATTCACAATGAAATGAAACTACATGGTGTAGTATTATTTCTACTATCTTTAAGTTCTTTACCACAACCTAGATTTTGTATTACAACATCTTCAGGTGGGCTATTTGAAAAGATATCCTCTATACCTATAAGATCTTTGCTAATCGCTCACCTGAAGATGTAATACAACGAAAGCTAGGTTGTGGTAAAGAACTTAAAGAAAGTAGAAATAATACTACACCATGTAGTTTCATTTAATTGTCATTGAATTTGTCGTTATAAACACTGATTGTATTACAATAATAGGTTTAAATTGTGTGTTGCTTTTAAAATTATAACTAAAAATCTTTTAAAAAAATTTTATATATAGACAAGGATGATTTACAAAAAATTACTGATAAGTATTTATAAGTGTTTCATGGCATTGGATGTTTTAAAAAAACTATGATATTGAATTAGAGAATAATGCCTGTTGAAGAGCAGACCTCAGTCTATTCCAGCGTTTCAACAATGTATGATGAAATGGATGAAATTTTTAAAAATATTAAGTTCAATTTTTTAAGAATAAAAATTCTGTGTTGATAATTTAATTATATTTGGTGATACTATTTCAGAACACTACGAGATTTTATAAAAAGTGCTCGAGCCAACAAGTTTATATAATATTAGATTTAACAAAGAAAAATCGAACGTTCTAAAAAGGGAAATTAATTTTTTAGGTATGTTAATTAATGGTGAATGACTGAGACTCGATTGTGCAAAAGTAGCTTCAGTTAATATTATAAAAAAACTTAAAATATAAAAAAGATGTTGAAAGGTTTTTAAGTGTGACCAATTATTTAAATAAAAATATAAATAATTATTCTACAATATCAGCAACTTTGAGAGAATTATGAGAAAAAAATATTTCATTTCAATGCAATATCCATCACCAAGATGAATTTAACGAATTAAAATAAAGTTTGACTTAGACTTTTTGAACTTTTTTGATATAAATAAAGAAACTGTACTTTCAGTAGATCATAGTTCTAAGGGGATGGGTGGCTGTTTAATGCAAGAGGGTAGACTAGTAGCTTATGGATCAAAAGCGCTAACTGATTGCCAAAAAACCTATGCTCAGATAGAAAGAGAAATGTTAGCAATAATATTTGGTTTTGCTAAATTTCTTAAATATATTCTAACAAAAACAATCAATGTTCAGACTGATCATTCAGCTTTAGAAACTTTATTTAAGAAACCTTTGTGCAAAGCACCAATAAGAATTCAAACAATGCTGTTGAAAGTTCAAGCATGTGGCCCAAATGTAAAATATGTTCCTGGTAAGAAGATATATATTTCGGATTTTCTAAGTAGATCATATTTTACAGAAAATGAGACTCATAAGGAGATTTTAGAGATGTTAGACAATGAATTACATAAAGAAATATTAGGTCATGTTAGTGTTACATTTGATTCCTTACCGATTTCAGAAGAAAAAAGTAAACTAATTAAAGACTGATGAAGATCCTGTAGTAGCAAATTAAAAGATTATATTCTTAAGGGATGGCCTAACTGTAAAGGCAAAATGGATAATATTCTAACTCCATTTTGGAATTATCGGTATGATTTAAAAATAGTTGATGAGATTATCTTCAAAAACAATTTAATTGTAATACCAAGCTGACTACAAAAAATTACATTAAGTTATATTCATGAAGGACATTTTGGGTTTAATAATTTTGTAAGAAGAGCCAAAGTGATAATCTTTTAACGTGATAATCTTTTTTTTTTTTTTTTTTAATCCTGACACAGGCACAAATTAAGGATATAATATTGGTTTTAACTGGCAAACATGCCAAAAGTATAGAATAAATAATTCAAAGGAACCAATAAAATTTAAATTGTGCCTAAATTTATCTTAGGTAAAACATGGTTTATATATCTTCGAATTTAACAAAAATGATTATCTGATTATTCATTACTATAGCAAATACATGAAAGTTAAGTTCTTTCAATGTAATTAAACTGAAAATGGTGAGATATGGAATCCCTGTGGAATTCTTTACGCACAGTGGACCCTCAATATGTGAGTGATGAATTTAAGAAGTTTGTAAAAAAATTTCGATATAATCATATTACTTCATCACCCTTTTATCCAGAATCTAATGGCTTAGCAAAAGCAAGTGTTGAAGTAATAAAAAATATTAAAAAAAAATGTTTTCATGATAATCTTGATATATACCTACATAGTTTTGTTAAACTTGAGAAATAGTCCGAAGGAAGGAAATCTATCTCCTGCTAATTTATTATTTAATAGGAATTTAAATGACCAAAGACCAGTATCTGAGTGTTACCTGCAACCAAAAATATATAAAAGAAATGAGGTTGAGGATAATAGGAGAGAGGAAAAAATTAGGGAGTATTATTATAATAGCCATGCAAGAGATCTAAAGATTTTACAGTTTGATCAGAATGCTATGTTTGAAATGATACCTGACGATAAGATATGAACCTCTTGAAAAATAATTCAGAAAACTACTCGTCTACGCTTGTATGAAATTGAAGACAATTGTGGAAATATTTTTAGGCACAATTGTTGACACATTTATCCTAAAATGGTTGATGTTAAAGAATCTGCTGACGATGATGAAGAGTCAAGTGACAGCATTAATTCTAAAATTCCAAATGTTATGGTTATTAAAATCAACAAATTTTAATATCGAAAACAAAATAATTTATTGTATATTTTAATGGTGTGAACATAACACATAACTAAGTCAAAACAAATGTAAAAGTTTTTCAACATTTATAAGGGAACGAAATAAAAAGTACACTTTATATTTCAAATTACACAGACGTAAACATTACTCATAATGTATGTGAAAACACAATACAAAGAGCTGAGAAGCTGAAATTTCAATTACTAATTGTGTATTTTTAAATATATTTGTCAAAATATCTAGTAACAAGAATACCTCCGATTCCGATTCTCCATTAGCACCACTCATAATATAATGAGTGGTGCTAATGGAGCATCAGAATCACTTACAGAGTTCCAAGAATAAAACAAATAAATCCGATAAATTGGTAATGTCTTTCCCTTTAAGTGGTGTGTTGAAGATAAAATTAATATCATTTCTAAAGAATCTGTGTTTAGGAATATCTAATGATTCTTCAATGAAAACAGCTTTTTGTTTCTGTTTGCAAAAAAGCTACTTACACACATTGTCATATATAAAAGATTTTCATAAAATTGTAATCCCACAGCATTTGATGACACAAATATAAATTTAACATAGTTATAAAATGTAATACCATGAAAGTGATAATGAAACAAGGTTTAGAATCTTTTTATTAAATAATATTTCTATGAAGAGGCTTGAAGAGACCATCATGACAAATTGTTTAATTAAATTTATAAATCTTTTTTTGGGCGCAAATGTCAATGTCATGTCAATACTAACTAAATAGATTATAAACCAGATTGCAAAATTGTCAGGTTAACTAGCAATATTAAAATTTTTAGAGAATAAAATTATTTGACAGAACAACATAAGAAAAATTATTGGTATGTAACTATAAATTTCTCCTAATTGGGATAAAAGATTATCCTTAATGGTTTTTCTGCAAATACCGACGACAGACTGAATAAAACAGATGGACTGAAGCCTTTTAACGAAACTTGTGGTCTGATTCTTGTCATTGACCTTTGTTATCTTGTTAGCATATTGAACTATTATGTATTTTGTTCAACTCTGTACGAGATTTTGTACAAAATTGTCTTACAGTGTACATAATGAGTAATGACTTGTATTTATAAAAGAAATAAAACAATATACTTTTTTAATTAATAACCTAAAACAATTTATGGTCTAAATATTCAAACAGTAAGTACTAAATTATTACGGAGCGGCACTTTTGTTAAAATGGAAATACTTTCACAATATAGTTGATTTAAGTTCTTTTTTCATGATATAATAATATGTACTACTCTTGTGACGTATTCCAGGCTGTAAGTATTTGTTGTGAAGAGTAACATTGATTTTAATAGAATGCGTGGGCACTTTTGCAGCTAGTATTTAAATTGCAAGATTTATTAAGAATGCACACTAAATTAATGATTACAGCACATACATTTATATTATATTTAAATGTCAAAGATTTAACTAAAAATATTTATTGTCTTTCACAAATAAAATACTATGTAAATATACGTTTCATGCAAGTGATTATAACTTTTATCGAATTATCATACATATATTATTTGACCGTCATGCAATGCCCATCTGTAAAAAACCATACCACATGTTTTCACAAATGCTCTGCAATTATGTTTTCTAAATTTGGGAGAGCTGCACATTCAATTTTCCTTTCAGACACCTTTCAAAACGCTCTTGTGGCAAAGAGTGCCTATGTTGCTTGGCTAGATCTAACGACACATTCAGTTTAAAAAAGAAAACTTAATATTTATTTCGAAGAACGTTTTGTTTCAACAAGTCGCAAAATTTAAATGATTGACTGGCTTTCGGCATCAACTTTGTCAATGAAAATTATTTGTTACTCAATGAGATCATTGTCACACATTTCTATAAGAAAATGTTGTGTTATGCTGATTCAACATATCTATTGAAATGTGGTAATAGTCAATTTTTACTACCGATTAGCGAACACCAAGTTTCTTGTAGGAATGTAGATTTATGGTGGTGTACAGAGAAATTGTCATACACAATGCAATTTATTACTTGAATAAATTGGACGTGACAAGTAGTTTGTTTTCTTTATTTATATAAGTGAGGTGTAATATTTGTTCTTCTTTTGAAATTTTATTCTCAATTGAAAATTTTATTCCCATTCTACATAAAAAAAATTAAAAATTAGAAAATAATTCAAATCTAAGCACAAATATAAATTACAGAGTACGGAACAAAATCCAAAATTTATTAAATCCATGTTCTATAAAACTAGAATTCGAACATATTTACTATGTCACATGTAGTTATACATGAAGTAAGGTAAGAAGAATTTAGCAAACGTAATTAGTGCACAAAAACACATAAAACATTCAGAAATATGGACAAAACTTTGCCACATTTGCCAGAAAAAAGATGAAATATTTTGAGCAAATTGAAAACGAAATGAACAAAATAAGTATTAATATTGGTGATATTAACTGAACTTTTATACATCTTGTTGGACGAGGAATGGTTCAGAGAAGTGTTGTGTAATATCACTCTTGATCTATGTATTATCACTTTGCCAAAATATTTTAATGCTTTACTTCGCTAAACATTTTATGATATTACATGGTGCATAAAGACAACATTAAGTTTAATAAATCTGTGATTACACTTTTATAATAAAGAAATTTTTTATAAAAGTCTATAGTTGCAAATGCCTTAATTTAATATTGAAAAGTGTTGCAATATGATAACTACATTCACATTATCAACAGAATGGAGTGAATCCTTTCGTAATGAATAAATTTATTGTATCCAAAGGGGTGTATCTGAATATAAATTACTATTGTTTGTCGGGGTTGTCTCTTCCTTTTTGTCTGTTGCTATAGACGCAAGGCTTTGAACATATTTAATATCTTAAACTATATAATTTTCACAAGTCTGGTGAAGAAATTTATTCGGAGTGGCTGATGAGCTTTAGCAGAAAGAAAAAACATTTTGTCATATTTTTTTCTCATTTTAAGCATAAGTTTAATAGGAATACTAAATATCCTTAAATGCCTATGTATGCCTGAGCGTGTATGTGATTCTTATAAAATATATTTCATTAGAACTTAATGGGTTTTATACTTTTCATAAGCCCCAATTGTTTCCGTTGCATTCACTGTGGTCTCGTCAACAGCCTGTTTTCATCCACCATTAGCTATTGGTATATATATATATATAAATATATATACATATAAATATTTATATATATATATATATATATATATATACATATATATATATATATATATACATATATATATATATATAGGTTTTTAGTCAATTTTCTGTATATGTATATCAGATATATAATTAGATTGTAGGATAAATATATTTATTATCTACAAATCAAATTTTTAGCAATTATTCACCACATGTAAAGAAAACTTTGAAACAAGTTCAATTATATCCCTCAAGATACACAATTTTTTGTTCAAACTTTTTTATTAAAATAAGGTATAATTACAATGCCCAATGATTATCTGACCTATAATTTTATAGCACAAGTTTTCAGGATTGTATAAGCCAGTGGTCTGTTTCTGGCCTATGCAACTGGATTACTGGAAGGGTTTCTCAACATAATTTTTAGCACATTTGAGAGAAGGACACTGTTGTATATTGGTATAAAAATTGCTTAAATTTTTTTGAACCTATAACTACATATATATAATTTTTATGAACCTACAACTATACAGGTCTTGTATTCTTGTACCAAAACAACCAAGTCATTGATCCCATGCAGCTAATTTACAATGCACAACGCTAATTGATACCACATATGTAAATATCTCATATTCTAGGTGAATTAACGTAATCATGGTGATAAGACGCACTTTTGTTTCACTGTTTAATTTGATATTTTCTTAAAATTGTTTTATGTCCTACTATTACTTCAATAAAAGTCTACAAAAATTATTGCTGGTTACATGTACATTATTATATGTATGTATGTAATGCTCAAACCCAAATATACATTTTAGAAAAGCACATCTAAGAATCATGGAAATAAGACAAAGATTTTGAAAAGATTCAACGATATAATGAAACATATCCTCAATCACATTCCTATGATACATTATTTATTTAAACAAGAGAAAACTATTACATTATATTTACAAAAAGTTTCTCAAATTATACCGAATTGAAAAAAATTCAGAAAATTTGTTTAACGTATTTAAAGAATTTACATCTATATCATTTGATGTTAAACTTTACAAACTAATCACATTTATGTGAAGTTGACAAAGTGAATCACAATAACATGCGTCTTTGGTTAAGTACTTTATCTTAAAGTTAGTTTTTTGTTTCCGTGATAAAACATGGAGCCTTTTAACTCTGTCATGTTCATTCCGTCTGACCTATCTGTCTGTCTCAACTTTACGGTTTTTAAAGTTTTAGACCTATGTGCATCCTGATACTTCATGTGGAAGATCTCTAGTAAAAAGTGGTGAAAAATTAATAGCCAATTCATGTACTTCTCCATAAATATTAGGTGTTTTTTCTTTAAATAAGTCGTCCTATATAAAACTGAGATTTCATTTATCATTATTCATTTGTAAACATCGCTTCTGGGATGTCGTTCTGGTCTGGCATTTAATTATAACCTCTAATTAATCAATTTTTATTTCATTTCTTCAATAATTTTAAAAGATGTAGATAACTGCAGTACTCTACTTTGTATGCATTTGGCTATTTTTTAAGAAATGTTGTGAGCTCCATTTTATATAAAAAAATATGTTGGATATTGAAATAATTTGTAACCACATATAAAAGTAATGATATTACAATCACAAATATATAGAGCTGTAAAAATAATATACTCGGTGTGTGAGATACACAAATATACAAGAAGAATTGCTTATAGTGATTATTTATAAAGTTTGATTATAAACTGACAAAGTTTACGATGGCAACTCTTTGCTTTTTACTTGTACATATATCTTCCCGCCAAGAGTACATATAACAATTCTTAAAGTAACACAGTGAAACCTAAGTGTGAAAGTAATCCAAATGTTATTAAATATTTATAATTCTGTAAAAGGATAATATATTACCACTGATACGTCAAACATTTCAGTAAAAAATAACTGGCTCGTGTAGGCTTTTAAAGTAAAATGGCGAGCAGAATTGATTTGTGTAGCTTGTGCGTGTTGTACACATGCAAAATAAAATAAATAAAAGTTTATTATGGGACATTGTGATCTTCTGGCATCGTGTTATAAAGAGAGAAAAAATATCGCTTCCACTCACTATTAGCATCATACGCCCAAGAACCATTTTAATAGTCAATAGTGTATTGAAAAATATCAAAAAGAAATTTAAAAACAACTGAAATAAAATATAAAATTGAATCATTATAAATAAAAATAAACAAATAGTATTAATCTTTATAACTAGTATATAAATATAAACATTCATTGATTAAATGTCGTGAATTTAGACATCCAGCATAAAATATAAAAACATTTTTTAAAAATAAAATTATTTAAATTGATAATTATTTCTTTGACATTACCATAATAAAAACCAAAACATAAAAAAAATTGTGAAAATTACAATAATATTTCGTAGCTCATCATGGTTTAAAAAATTATTTGAATAATGGAGTTCTAATTGTTCATGAATTTCATATTCATTTCGTAGATATTTTTTTTATCAAAAAACATTTAAGCCCACTAAGTATACTCCGTACCCAATCATCACAAAATAGTATAACAATTCTAAGTCCCAATATTCTAAATGCATTATATGACCGATCGACACAACAACATAATGCAAATCCTGACGTAGCAGAGTATTCTGCATGTAATTTTGTTACTGCACCCTGCACCGAGCAAATATTTGCAAAACAAAATGTGCTAAAGTGTGTCTTTAAAGATAACATTCTTACTTTCTATGTAGAATATTCTTAGTTTCTACATGGTATATTCTGAGTTATTCTGATAGCCTTATTATTTTAGTTGCTATCTAGACTTGTATAGTCTAGATAGCAACTAAGTAGTTTAGGTAAAATCAATGGTCAATAAATGTTTGACACCAATTTAAATGAATAAGGTTATATCCATAATTTGTCAACTGACCTTAATTCATAGCTTCGAAGGATGACTCATTATCTGGACGATGTTTAGTAGATTTTATCAACACTTTATGTGTCAAAATATAACATTAATCTTTATAAAATTAAGTACTATGTAAATCAATATTTATTCTTTTAGCTGCACCCATTAATTCACTCACGTACGTTTGAAATTCGAAGAAAGAAAATACTTGGGTTTTATTTATGTTACTGTTGAAGATGTTATCCACGATTATGTATGACAATGATTTACGATCTCGTTTGTTAAATGAAATTATATTTTTTCAGAACAAAATTCTAACAGACAGCTAAAAATTTTCTAAAATTTAAAAATGAATTTGCTTTATCAATAACTTATTGTATGCATAGGTTGACCCGTAAATGACCCAGGCTAAATTAGTATATAGGTGCAGGAGGCTTCAGTCCAGATTTTGCATACATTACATGCATGATATCTAGCCCTCGGGCCATCTGTTTAAATTTGTATTCGCACCTGATATTGGCCGCTCATGCCGTCTTCCAATTGAATACAGGTTGTTCTTGCGTCTTGATATTTCAATATAATACAAAGAATTTTTTTGACCTCTTTTCACACATTGTGAACTTAACAACTTAATTTATTACCATATTGCTTTTAAAGAAATGATGTATTTGAATACTGGATAATATCGTAATTCAATCTAAATACTTGTTCAATGCATAATATGTTTATATTCCCCATTTTGGAATACCAATTCTTATATAAAATTTATTCAGACAAATTATTACTAAATGTTTGTATTACATGGTTTTATACTTTTTTAAATATTGTGTTTGAATACAGTTGCTATTAATAAGTTCTATTAAGGTTTGAATATTTGAATAGCACATTTTTTTATAGGATAGCCTGTATTCATTGTCAGGCAAGTTCTGTCTCGTACTATTTTGTTAAATGAAATATTCGAGTAACAAAATCAAATGTTAATTATGTTACATTTTATAGTCTAATATATTTTACATCTAATGACAGACATATTCGATCCATTTTTGAACACCGATAGATTTTGCTATATTATTTATATGTCTAATGCTTATCTCTTCTTTAAATCCAGTTATGTTATAACATGAGGCATTTCTTCAATAGTAGTTTAGAAAAAAAAGAAACCAAAAATATGGAAACTTGAATACACTAATTCAGAGTAACTCTTGAAAATATACTAAAATCAAAGATGTAAGAAAGTCATTTTTAACATACAAACACACAAGAATTATTTTAACAGATATTTTAGTTTTAGTGAGATTTTTATTTGATCTTCGTTAGCTGCAATTAGAGGACAGGTTCTATGAAGAAATCATTTTTTTAAAATATATCATTTTACACAATTTATGCATTATAATTTTATAGCAGTAAGTTACAAACTTAAAAGTGATGGTGGAGTATATATATATGTATATGTATATGTATATATATATATATATATATATATGGTGTAGTATAGTGTATGTATATCTATAATGTATATGGGAAGGTTACATAATAATTAGCCAAACATTAAAAACTGTGAATTTTGTGAAGATGTCTAATTGTAATGTTTAAGTTAAAATAAATTATCCACATTAAGAAACTGGATCAAAACAACAGCGTAACTTGTAAAGAGGCCTAGAAAATCTAGCAGCAACGAAGCTCGCAGGTTGAACGAATGAAAAACTGTGAATTGACCCAGTTTGCTTGTTTCTATCATATTATTAATGAGCTTCATATGGCGTCGGACAGTGGATGCTGAAAAAAAGAAATAATGTATGCTTATAGTAAGGTATTGTTAATTAATTTAAGAAAGAGGTAATAAATTCTTAATTAAGAAATTATATTTGAAAGAAGAGAAAGTAAGAGATGTTTACAAGATAAAAAATGGTAAATATTCACTACAGTACATAGAGCTATCGCAACCAGCTTTGTCTGGAATCAGTAAGAATATTAGTCATAAATATACATGCATGTAATGTATATCTATGTTATGTGCAATGCACATCTAAATAAATATAATAATAATTATTTTTATTTCACCCTTAAATACGTAGATAGAATTGAAAGAGAAAAAAATGTCGTCTAATTTTTTTAAGAAATTACGTCAAATAATCTTGAAGTTAGTTTCCCTCAAAGTGACAATAAGTTATTTACAGCTTACTTGTACTTCTAATAAATGTTTAAAAGCATGTTTATATTTAATATAATTAATCCCATGTTGCGTTGATTATTCTTTATGGACGAATTTAATAAAAGCAAATAAAATCACTGGAAGAGTAAATAAAATTGTATGGTAAATAAAGATACAAGATGTCTGTAGTGTTACGGGAATAAATGTTTTGAGAGTTCACATTATGAATATTGTTTTTGATATTGGCTTTATTGCTTTAGAATTATGTTTTAATTTGTTTCAATAAATTATTTTCTATATCTTATTTAAATATTTTCTCATTATTGCAAAAACCTAATACAACTTACTTTAGAACAAGCAATCGTCATTACAATCAAGAACAACATCAGAAAGAAATTCCCGAAAATGTAAAGATACTATAGAGTATAGCGAGTCTAATAACAAGCATTATTGTTTAGTTAGCTTACGAATAAAATATTACCTCTGTCAGAATAATATTGACAACAACTTGTCCTGAATTGCGTAAACGTAGCAGAGTCATATAAATTGTTTGACGTATTGAAAACCTCTTCATTATTATTTAGTGAAATTGGCGTGGACCATAACATATGTGGTAAATAGAGACTTTTTGATGACTCATGATTACACTACACGAAATTTCAAACAAAATTGAAAAAAATAGTTATTGAGCATTAATGACTTTCCTCAACATCAATCAAGATATTATTTAGTTATCCCAAAATTATAGACAGGAATGCATTTTTTTTATTTCAAAATAATGAATAGATTTAATAAAATAAAGTGAATTTTATTGCAACTAATTTCGTTATGGTATTGTGTTCCATAATGGAGTGGGCATTCCTTTTCTTGCCATTTTTTCAGTGTCCCAATAAAACCTATGAAAATTAATGTCATTACACCAAATGAGGCAGTCTGAACAAAAAAATCAAGCATCTGTCACAATTGTTAATGTCATCATAAAAAAAACTCAGAGAACTTGAGCTGATACGAGAAAAGAACAGAAAAGTAATAACTCTAAAACAGTAAAAAATTACTGGAAACATGTAGGGTGATTCGAATATGTCTTGATATCCTCCACTCTCTTGCCATTTCTTGGGAGATATAAATACATATATACATATAGTTATATGGAATGACCTCTTCATGGCAAATGGACGATGATGCCTTATTATATATTTACCTCTAAGTTAAATATAAAAATATTGAAAATAGGTCTTACGGCTAACTTGATTAATTGTATATAGATACATGACATATTTAAAAAATCAATGGATCGATCATTTTTAATCACTGTAATATTATAATTGTGTCATCAAATAGTTAAACTGTTGTCTAGTCAACAAAGAAGATTAATGTACTAAAAAAATTGGGTGTGCTTTTTGGGTAGGGCAAACTACTAAAGGAGACACTTCTTATTAAAGTTCTTACCAATATTATAATATTGTGTTTCTTCCTTCACTTTCTTATTAATTTACCATTTTTGTACACCAAACACTATGCCGCATAAGCACTTAGATTAATACAAATGGTATGAAATTATGAACGAAACAAACACAATGAAAGTACTACAACCACTCTTTGCATTAATATGTGATGAATTATTTCTTTACATGTCCTGCCAAAACGCGTTTGCAAACTGCTTATTAAAGTCATTTCAACATAATTGTCATTCTTAGTGACAAGCTATTTTCAAAATGATTTTAATATTCTTTCTATTAATATTCTATTCTTTCATTTATAGAAGGAAGAAAGTGAAATTATCGTCAAGCCCTGTTCAACATTTTCTTCAGAATACAACTTCCGGTTAACCACAAATATTGTTTGGTAAAATGGCAGACAGCACATTTATTAGGAACATGTAATTTTAAAGCTGACTTCAGTCTACCATTCAAAATTATACCATCATTACAATAAAGAATAGATTTTAAAATCACACTTGCACGACAGTATATATTACACCATTTCAAATTTTTGCAATGAAAACACGCAATAATAAACTAATAAATTGAAAATAAAGAGAGAATAGGCATCACAATAATCAATTCAAAAAATTATATTCACTGACAAAATTCCAAAGGTTTATTTATAACGGAAAAGTAGATATTTTTACAAAAAAACATTTTCTTAAAATTTATTTACTTCAGCTTGATTTGATTTGTGTGTATATTCAGAGTGAAACAACCCCACTCTGAATATAATTAAACACAGGTTCTTTCACTCGGACAATAGCCAAAGGTTAGCTAGCAAGTTACAGCTTATTTTCTCCCTATAAATTCAAATTGAAAATTGAAATTAATGGAAATGAATGAATAAATTTTAGTTTCTTATAGGAAACTTTTACAATACAATGATCCATGTAAGTAGATAGGCAGGAAGTGTATACGTTTTATCTGTTACACACACTGGTAACATTCGTATTATCAGTTTGGGCTTGCCAACTTTGCATGAACACCATAAATTAAATACATTTAAATATTCGTAAATATACGATAAATGCAGGTCAGATGTTCAGAGCTATGTGTAATTGGTTATATGGCACTGCACACCACTGTGGACAAATGGCAAAGTTTAGGTTGAATTAAGAGGATCACACACTTAGTTCAATTGCTAAGGGCATTGGCAGATTGAAACACTTCAATGTAATTGTTCATGGTCGGGTGTCAAAGATAATTAGAATAATAAGAATATCAATTATGAATTGAATTTTATACATTTATTACAATGCACTTTAAGACATTAGGCTTTAAGACGTTACTAAATTTATAAACATTAAATTAATGAAACTTTGATGATTTTTTTATTGCAAAATATATTTTCTTTTTGTAGTGGAAAGAAATTTTGTCAGATTCAAGCAAAAAAATCAAACATTTCCCTTTTGCTCTGCCCTCTACAGAGTTGTGTGGGAGTTAATTTAATTGTCCTTCCTACGAAAATGCAACTACTCTATCACAATTGTTCTTTAGAGGCTATTCAATATCTTTTTTCTTCTGATGTAAAACAAACTCAAATTCACATCTTATATAACATCCTAAGGAAGATTATGTTACTTGTGTGGTTTCCTTCAGATTACATTCTCTCAAACAAGTTCAAAAATTTTCCCAGTTCCATTCAAAAAAGTTACATATTTTTTAAACTCTATTTCTGCTTATTCTAAATTATGGAGGTGTTAGTTATGAAAACTTAATCTAGGAACTGTTGAATAAATTAGAAATATTTCAAAACCTGTATTGTGTGTTCAGTTCATCCTCAGTCTCATAAAATGTAACCATATTTCCGATAATTATTCCTAACTGAAATTGTGAGTTGACAATCACAATTTTAGGCAAAGGAGTCGGCAAAATCTATATATCACTGATTCAAATTCAAGAACCTATCGGATCATCACTTTGATTATCTTTATAAAGATGAGAAAACCTACCTAAACCCTTAACACAGAACAGCTTTATATGGAGAATTTCTTTTTTTTTTTGAAGTGATATGTTACACATTCATATAGAAGAGAATGTTTCCACATTCATAAAATACAATTTATTAGCAGTGACATTGGAAAAACATGAAACAAACATAAAAATATTCAACAAATATATAAAGAAAAATTGTTCACTTACGTAATTCTTCATCGACTTACATTGACGTCAGAAAGGATTTTGTAGTTTCTATCTGCAAGTACATTTTCTCACATATGAGACACACAGCCATCAACCGAACAACATAGAGGTTTTGCCAACAGAGGAAACCTATCAAAAGTGATGTATCCAATTTCTGAAATATTGTCTTTATGAATGAATATGTGATAATATAATAATGAGATTATTTGAAACACAGTTTTTATTTCAGGCAAAATTTATCTTCCTTATTTAAGGGCATAGTTTTTGTGTGGATGGTAACTTTTCAGAGCTACTGAAGTTTGCGGATAATTATGCATTAATTAACTTTTTGTGTCTCAGTCTCTTTCCCGTTAATTAGAAAGTTTTAAATAGGAAATTACAAGCAAATACACAATTCAGATCTGACCACTTCATTGTACATTCAAGAATGGTTAAACTTACGTATAATTCATTTTCATTTGATATTTCTAGATATGGTTATATGATACCTAACCCCACAACATTATCAACAGGGATGCAGCAATTAGTGGAAATACCAGAAGTTTTGAAGAGAAAACTAATTGAAACTAATTTAGTTGCTTTAGAAGTATTGTAATAATACTTGAGTATTGTGCCTACTAATTCATTTTTTTTCCTGTAAAACTGTAGATCAACACTGGTTACGATCATATTTAATAATGATATTGGTGTATAAGGAGTAAATAGTAGATTCAAAACAAAATTAATCTAAAAATAAAGACAAATTTTATTCCAGAGTTGAAGATTGAAACACATTGGGGATTGGATGCCATAATCATATGAACAAAAACACAAGTGAAATATAAAATATCAATCAGACGTATCATCAGTCCATTCTCTGGGGGATAAAGCAGAAAATAAATCTCGGCTCTTTCCTTGACCTCAATTGAGTTGCTCCTGGATGTAGGATTAATTTTTCACATTAGTATTATTCTTGTCAGACCTGGCCTTTTCTCCTAGATTTTCATCCATAAAAAGAGTCTAAATGTGTTTATATATCTAAATATATTTAAATTATATTTGAGAAAAACATACACATGTTGTTTATAAGTCTCATTCATTGTGTGACACATTTCTTTATAAGCATATTTATTATGTTTTTGTGATATTTATAGGTTTAAATAATAATTGCTTGGCATTTCCTATTTAAATAAAAATTATTTGCCTGTAGTGTGTAGTCTATTGAATGTAATTTAGCTTAATGTTTCAAGTGAATTAATTAATATCTTACTATATAATGTAAGTACATTATACTTCATATTCTCAAGAAAACCATACATTGTAGAGAGCATGCCAGAAAACGTCAGAGTGATTGACATGAATAGCTGAAAAGTAAAGGTTAGTTCATAATGATATTTGTGTTGACATTTTTTGAAGAATAAGTTAAATTTAAAATATTACTTCCATATTTTTATTAAAAATTACTAACACAAACCTGAAATTCAAACACTTTTTTTAAATGGTGGCAGAGGTCTAACAAATTAATATAGAACTGAGATAAACAGTAAATCGAATTTTCTTTTAGCGGCAATACAAATTTAAAATGGTTGCTGGAATTGGGATCATGTTGTGGACTGCCAAATATGGCATCAACAGGTGCCACCATATTTTGTCTATTATTAAATTTAAAAGATATATTCAACATTTCCACACGTTTTGTTACACTATAAAATATGAAACAAAACAATGCGACTTCTAAATTAAAAATAATGGGTGTAATAATATTGAATACAATAAAAAAGGAAATACTCAGGGAGTATTTTATTGCTACAAATACACCAAAAGCAGTAATAAAAATATGAAAAGCTACAAGAAGACCCATAACAAGGAGGTTTCGACATTTGTCACCTCTCAACAAAAATCTTTTGTGCTCTGGTTTGACAAGGTCATCTGCTTTTTGAAATCTCAGAATCAATTCTTTAAACATATTTCTGTCACATGTTATATCAATCAACAATAAGGGGAGAATAAGAATCATCTGAAGTGTCCTAAATGCCTGTATATCATGCTGACGATGTTTGAATAATAATGCTGTTTCCAGCTCCATCAATGTAGCAATTATTAGCCAAGTGTATTGCACCATAAATATTCCAATTATAAGTAATGTGTATAACTTTTGACACCATAAAGTAAATTTGGCAGGAATTTGATTAGTAGTTTTTCTACAAATTCCAAACACATGCTGGTTTATTAAAATTGGCCACAGTGTATTTTCAATCGACTCGTCACCCATATTAACTTTCATAAAATGTTTGCTCTCCAACTGAATTCCAACACGACTATTTTATTCAGTGTGTGAGAAGCAAGTGACATTTTATTGATTGAATGCCTTTTGAATTAACAGTCATTAGTTTATCATCGTGTGGAATCTCTTAAGTACTTAACACAAGTAACAAAACATAATATTGATCTTTTTTACGTGGATATTTTCCATATTGAGTTTTGTTTAAACACTACCTATTAATAATGTTTGCTTAAGTAAAGTATGTACTGTACTATTAACACCGAACACCAATAACCAGGTGGCCAACATTACCATATATTTTGAGCTTTAGTTTGTGGCTTTATATTTTGAAATTATAAAATAATTTTAAATACTATTATTCGCAGATTCTTTTTTAATGAAATAAAACTACGTGATGTAGTATTATTTCTACTTTCTTTAATTTCTTTACCACAACCTAGGTTTCATTGTATTACAACATCTACAGGTGGGCTATTCGCAACGATATTTTAGTAAAGTAACTTTTTTTATCCAATGTAGTTTCTTATATGCCATAAAAGCTCATCAATCACATACTGTACCTGGGTCATATAAATGATAGTATTAAGGCATATAAATGATATTAATTGTAAAATTTTCTAAATAACTCTTTCAACATGTACAAATTTATCAACATTTTATCCCGATATAAACTAAATATTCACCAACATCAAACACTCTTTTACTTGACCATTAAGATCTTATCGAGGATTGTTTAATGAAGAGACGATGAGAATAACTTGAAAATAAATGCATTTGCACATTTTCAACCTTAGGTAATTTGATCTAGTTTCATGAAGACGGGGCGCAAGAATATGTAAGCTGTGAATATGTCACAGAAATAGAAGGTGGAGAATAAGTGGACTGCACCTGCACCGAATATATATTCACAGTGGGCTCATTCTCCTTGTTCTCTGCCTTCTTTTTAAATTTAAGTATTCCCACAGCACTGTTTACCTCAGGTCTCGATTCTTAGCTTTAATTGTGCATAGCCTTGCTCATCATTCGGAAAATCTCCTTAATGTACTTATTTCCAAACAGTCAAACCAGGCCTACGATTATTCCTTCACTGTTCATACTATGAAATCAGTAACGCACTGATGTCCAGAAAGTACCAGAATTGGCGCATGCAAAGATCATTAGAAAAAATTCCCAATGCAAGCCCCATTCCTATAAAACCATTGTTCCCTTTCTAGTTATTCTCCTATTCCTATCCCCCTCCTTTATTATTGTGAATATATCACATATACGGGGATATATTTTAAATCTATTTCTGTAAAAGTTATTTTCTGGTCCAAATTACTCGTATACAACATCTCATAGGATTTGTAATTTTGAAATTAAAATAAATAATAAAAATATGTAAATAAGAATATACTTTTTTCATTTCTTTTATATATTTAGTAATTACTTTTTATTTGATATTTTATTGTTGTTAGCTTGCGACTTTCTTTGTTATTGTTTTAACTACGTACGATAAATCTGTCTTATATTCTTGTATATTAAAGTTAATATATACATTGAGGCAAATATTAAAGTTAATATATACATTGAGGCAAAAATTTAAAAAACTGTATAAATAAGAATTAATTTCATAGCTTTTTACAAATAGATAACTATAGTATGTACAATAAAAAAATTAAATAATAAGAAATAGCCAAAATATTCCTTGATATCGCTCGTATAAGTTTTTCCTAATATATCACATGTACTGTTATTTGTAGCTAAAACTTGTCTTCAATAGAAAATCTGAAGCACTTAAATAAAAATAGCTGCTACAATTGAAACATTGCATTTATAAAAAGACAACTTCATTTACATTAGACAAGTAAATAAATACGTTAAAATTTACATCTAAGCGAATAGTCACTCCCTTGAGTACATGCAGCAAACTTGAAAACCATTTGGGATAAGGCATTGAAATAATAAAAAAATATTTTCATGACATATACCGTTGACATATACACTTAATTATTAACAACTTGTACAGACGAGACACACTTTCGGCTAATTTAATAGCATAATCTAGGGACAAAGGCCTTCATATGATCTGTTGAACATTTTTTGTTTCCACGCTGTACAAAGATGACCCGGGTTTTTGTTGTCTTACAGTAACAAATTTTTATTTTTTTTTGTATAAACCACCTTTTCCAGATAGTAATTAAAGCCTTCGTATTTTGACTGTTGTAATTTTGAAGTGTGTAGTATCAAATCACTGTTTGAGAAACGGATATAAGCAACGTATGCTAGGTATGATTAGTATAAGAAAGTACCCAAAACAAAATTTTGTCTGAAGAATATGTTGTTCCAACCTCCGTTAAAGTTCTCTTTCGCCCAAGTGATGTTTTGCACTCGACGATGAGAATAACTTGAAAATAAATGCATTTGCATATTTTCAACCTTAGGTAATTTGATCAAGTTCCGTGAAGACAGGGCGCAACAATATGTTAGCTGTGAATATGTCACAGATATATAATATAATGTCACAGATATATAAATATAAAATAAATGCAATTTCTTTACTTTCAAGTAGTGTCACGTGTAATATTTACTTTTTATGCAAAACTATCTGCTCACCACCCAATATTGGACGAGGATTCTTCTGAAACACATGTAAAATTAGTCTACTCTCCTTTTCATTATTCTGCTCAGAGACATGCTTTAGCAAGGGACTTACATTTTTTACATGTTAAAACTATTTCACTCGCTTAGTTGCAAATGCCTTCAATATCTTCAATCATTTATTTTGTAGCATTGACTGGTATGGTATTTTCAGTTCTTCTGGATGCAAACACAGAAACATAATTATGTAACATTAAGCAGACACGGCACTCATGTTGAAATAAGTCCTGAGACTAAGATCAAATGATAGCTGAGGCTTTTGACACAAAGCATCCTGGAGGAAAGATTCCACTAATTGTTCACATTTGAATATAAAAACTTTAAAAAGATAGCCCTAGATGGTTCTGTCGACCCGATTGTACTGCAACATTTTGTATCCAAATGGATAATAATGGAGAGTCGCCAGTTAGATGTTTAAAAAAAATCTTTGCGTCTAATTCGTTAAAATGATTGAATTGAACTTTTTTCAAATGTTCAGTTTTATAATTTGAATGGGTCATATTAAATATTAATTCTTCATGATGTTAAAGCTTCGGTTTTTCTAAAATGCCTTAAAAACTCTTAGAAATGGGCCAAATATTCAATAAATATTCGGGTCATTCAGCGTATTTTATTATGTTCGAATTCAACCGAATATTTGGTTCCTTTGCCAAATTGTTACCAAATATAAAAAAAAATTCTTTCCTATTATTTTTTAATTAAAAACTACTTTTCAATAAAATCTTAAGACAAGCAAGTACTTAATATGATGAATCAACTAAGTGTGGACGTAAAACTTAAATATTAATATATTAGTCAAAAAAAGAAAAAACCAGCATTGGCTATTTTTGGCAGAAGCACTTAATAACATAGAAGTTATAACAACTTAAATAGGAACAAAATAACAAATTTAATATTAAAAGAATAGCATGTGCATAGCAAAATAAGCAAAGATAACTTTAATTTTAAATCACAAAAAAATATACCAGACATTAATGTGTAAAATTGTTATGAGGTAAATTGCGATGAAGGGAAACTATATCCCCTGCTTTGTCTGGTTAAAGTCTGTTACATTTTTCTTCATAAATATTTCCCGCCTTTGAAAACAGATATTCGCTCTATACAGAAGAAAGAGTAGAGGATAAAAAAATGTTGGCTAAACTAGCCATATGTGCATAGTTTCCTTTGTTTTTTGTTCACCACATGAAAGGACCCAGGTTGCGCTTTTGTAATTAACTTTGTAATTCTACTGCAGTTGGGATTTTAGGAATTTCTTCGAACACTGCTGCCTTCTTAAAGGAAGCAGTCTCTTCATAACAGCTCCAAAAAGTTTCAGATAATTCATGTAAATTCGTAACGCTTTGCAATGGCGGTCCGTCCTTCTCATTGTCAGTGCTAATGTTTTCCTATGTATCGTTCCTCTTGATTTATTCTCTCAACAATTGTATTTTTATTAATTCAGATTTTTTTGGAGAAAAAAAAATTTATCGAAATCTCGGGTATAAGTGTGTTGCCAGCACATATTATTTGTCATCTTCTATTAAATCTGTGTATGAATTCTATCTCTCAAGTATGTCGGCTATGTCGGAGTAAACCTACTGTATTTTTGGCTTATGTAAGTATTTTAAAAAAGCAGTAACATGCAGTACAACTTCAGAAATTAAAGAGAATGTGGAGCATATAATCTTTGTAATCTCTTCAAAGGGTCGTAATAAGGTCATTATCTCCTTCAAAGCTAGTCATTTATGCTCACTTTAGTTACAAAGATTCTTTGTACCACAGTTGTCATAAATATACAATGACACAGCTCATTTTTGTTCTCGTACTCACATCTCGTATAAATTTATGTTTCGGAAATTTGAGCTCACCCAGAATTTGAATCAACTTTTCTTCAGCCTATAATTGCTAACAATTCTTTTTGCTAACGATAAAGTGCCACTGATGTTTTCTTGGACTA
This sequence comes from Druceiella hillmani, assembly GCA_039881145.1. Taxonomy (NCBI): domain Eukaryota; kingdom Metazoa; phylum Arthropoda; class Insecta; order Lepidoptera; family Hepialidae; genus Druceiella; species Druceiella hillmani. Next base: position 37,843,192 of record JAYKKI010000019.1, read on the forward strand.
TCAATGAATTGTTTATAGCAAATAATAAATTGTTTATTGTAATATATGTGTAAAACACCCTTCCCAATGTACAACCTGTCGTTGACTGCTTTTATTATGTTAAGTCCATAAACACTAATTGCCGTATTAACGAAAAATGTTGACTGCTGAGTGCTGTCCAGTAAAATGTTTCATTTAAAAAAAATTGTGTTGAACAGAAAATTCTTCATCGAGCTAGTGTACAGTGATGCTCAGAAAGCTAATTAAATGGTTCACACAAGTCCACATGTCAGTGGTTATTGAAATTCTTTACTTTTTCATATAGTTGCAACAAAATGATTTCGCTCGTGTATTTTCTTCCGGACATTTGGCATTTCGGTTAAAATAAATTAAGTAGTCTATTAAATCTAGTCTATAAACTGTAAAAATGAGAAGTCAAATCGAATTGTTATCAAAATAATCCACACGTAGTTTACATTACTTGAACAAATTTTAATTTAAAAAAAAAAGTCTATAAAAGTGTTCAAATGTTCTATGTCTATTTTTTATGGAAAATCTATAGATAGATTAGGAACTAATTAATTCACATATTTCTTGAAATCTGCACAAGTTCCAAAGTGTGTGCATTGACACTGTTAGTGAAGTGGGTGTTTAAATAAATTTTAAAATCATTTATCATCTATATTAATTGAAATATATTTGAAATATTATATTCGTGTGGGTAAATATTCCAGAAATAATTTCCTACACAAATTAAAGTTAAAAATGTTATGTTTATAATATGTAAATCAGGAAGTGATAAGACTTCTTCATTGATATCATCTATCAGGGTCATATTGTGTGACTTGAATCATATAAAACATAATGTTTACCCTACGAGTATAACATTGCCACTTCATAATTAAAAGAGAAGCTATTTGCCGCTTTGCAATTTCAGTTAAAACTAAACATATGCCATCTATTTATCAAATAATAAACTAATTTGTTGAAGTGGGCTAAAATGTTTTAACTTCCGTAATGTTATTCGGATATTTCAATGAAATTAATTTAAAGCTGTAGACATAATGGGATACAAATATGCTAAAGGATATTTTCATAGATTTTGGCTTAGTAGTTTAATAAAGAAATAAATAATGCTCTTTCTTGTGTATTTTATTAATATATTTTTAAATATTCAGTTTATAATCATCTTTGCACTCGTCACAAAAAGCCATTTGGAATTAAATCCTTATATGGAGATATAAATAAGGATTTAATTTGAAACGGCTGAAAAGAAAAAAAAAAATATTCGTTTACCTCTTTTTTTATTCTTTTATTAACATAATACTCTTCACCTTTTTAGATGTAAACAGATAGGTGTAATCACAAGTCTGTAATTTAGAATGACACGAAGTTATGATACGCGATAACATGTACATTTGTTACTAAGCAATGTCCTCTGGTACCTCCGTCTGTTGCTGTGTAAGCCATCTATAAATTATCGAATATATTCCATTGAATTTGAATGGTTAAGTTAATTATACTTAATATAGTAGCAAAAAAATATAATGTCAAAGTGTATTTTAGATCTACATAGAGATACAAATTTTATACAGTTTTTAAAGTACATTATTTCGGGTGCTTCATAAAATTATAAAACCTAGAGTGTTTATGTATATTCCACTATAATATTCAGATATCATCTGGTTGATTTCAGTGCTTTTTCACATAAAGAAACGCCATATCACCATTTAAGACTAATCATAAGCTATTAAATAAAATGACAAATTTCATCAATTAAATCGAACATTGTGAAATTGAGCTAGAACTATGATGTATGCGGTAGAAACACTCAGGTAATTAAGAACTAGTTGGCGATCCAAAGTGAATAAACCAAACATTGTGAACTGTGGTGGAATCTCCATCAGGTTAATTAGTTTCTGTAGTACAAAGCGATCATGCCCGCCTGAAACAGGCAAGAGATTTTACTCTAATCCACATGACATAGAAGATTATTTTAGCCTTAAATTAATTTACTTGCTTTCAAATATTCCTTTAGCACAAAGGATTTAGTAAAAATCCTTCAAAAATATTTACTGGAAATACTTAAAAAGTGAAATAAGAAAAATACTATTTTCTTATTTCCGTAAATTTTGCATCTGATTTAGAGGTGCTTTACAAGATTTCCCATCTTTTACGTCCCAGGTAGATATAATATATTATTTATGGAAAGAAAGAAAATATTTTTCTCTACCAGATAAGATAAATACGTGGTTTTAGCACGATGGAGCTTCATCACACTCCACTTAGGAGGTCATAAGTTGGTTTAATATGGGGTTTGGCAAGCAATGGATGGGTTGATATGATGATATACAAGACCTGTCAAGTTGCTGGACCTTACCGCGATGAATTTCTTTCTTGCGTTTAATATTCTGCACTTGCTGTGCCTTATAATATGCAAAAAGTGATGAATGACAAAGCAGCATTCGTTAGTTTAATCCAACGCTGAAAACTTTGTTGTTCATACATTGATATATATATATATACACACACACACACACACACACACACACACACACACATATATATATATATATATGTGTATGTGTGTATATATGCTTGTATTTAAAATTACTTTATATTATTTCCACTTTAAAATTTTTGTGACAATGTACAGTAAGATTTTATTGTTGCCAAGATACCATTTGCTAATTAATAATTTAAAAAATTAATATACCACAAACTAAAGGCCATTATAAAAATATCTTTAAAAAATATACATACTGACCATATTTTTACTAGCCAGAAGGCGATTAGTTGTCGTCTGAACGTTGAGAGCTTCCTTTTGCACATCACCAGACCAAAAACATATGATGCTGACCAAAGTGAATTTAAACATGCTCTCAATCATTACAATAGACAAAAAAAAATTGATGAGTAGCTGATGTTCTTAATCATAATTCTCACCAAATAATATTTCTGAAGCCTTAAATTAGAAAAGTGTCGTTTTGTAAGTTTACAGAAGCAAAAATTAAAAATGGTTCCCTGTGGTGAGAATCTGTTCGTGTACCACAGCTGTTCTTTTTAGAAACCGCTAATATCATGAACTTAATATCTTAGGCACAGTTGTAGAATTTGCCTTTATGTATCTTTTTTTAGATTAAAAACTTGGAAACATATTTACTTTTATTTAAAAATCTATTGGAAATCAGAAAAATTATAATTCAAAAGTGGTGCAAAAAAATCAACTGGCCGTTATTTGCATATTCTGAAAGTATATTTTGTAAAAGTTAGTTTATATAATCTTAGATTTAATACCAAAATATGTGAAAATGATCATTCGCTTGCAGTTACTATAGAAGATTGTAAATCGAAAAATATAAAAAAAAGCAAGCAAATCAAAAGAGTTCCTACGTGTGAGGATAAATATTTACGTGTGTATATATTTATATCGAGAAAAAGGTGAATGTTTGTTTAATTTCCTTTATGAGTCTTCTTTTCCCGACCATTATCATATAGATATGTAAACAATAAGAGAGCGTTGTATTTCTATGATTGCAGTTTATAATGCCCTGGAACTCATTACATGTAAAAATTTATAAATGTTAATTTTTTTTAGTTCATTTATAAATGAAATGCAATGAAATGCTAATGAGGAAAATAAAGTTATCGGGATCCATGGTAATACATCGCCATATAAAATATAATATATAACACTTTATTCATTAGTATAACAATTCTTCATTGTAATATAATAAAAACTTTAATATAATTGAAATTATCAATTGAAAACCCATTCTAAATTACTAGCTAGTCGATAATAAAATGTAGAAGAATATTAGAAAAGATTTACCGGGTTTGCAATGTACTCCAACAACTGGTTTATTAATAGTAAAATGTAGAGAAACAACGCCGTAAAATAAACGAAAAGCTGAAATAAAAAATACTCATTAGAGGAAACAAGATGCAGTCTGATGTTGTGAACCTATATTTTCTTGCCATTTGCCTATACAGATAAACATAATTGAGACAGCAACTTACTTATTTGGAATTATATATGTTTGCTGTTTCACCCATTTCCATGCATTCATCTATTTCATAGGTATCATAGGCATTCATCTATTTCTATGACTGTTTACATTACCATATTTGAGGAGTTCTTTAATTTCATCCACTCATATATTTTTAGCTTGTTCATGTTTTAATCTCTCATTCCCTTCCTTCGTAAATTAATCTTTCTTCAATTCCACTCTCCGCAAATTTTTTACAGGACTAAATAAGGTCAAGTTTTCTTTATTTACCTTAGTAAAAATATTATCTTTTTTTTTATCAAATTCGATGTTTGATCCCATCGCATAAACTATTTCCATTTACATACTTCCACATTTTATTACAGTATTAATTAATCATTAAATAAACTACCTGAGTGTTGTTTACACTTTCTTTTTAATATTTTTTGGTTTGTTTATTAAATATCAAGTTTATGCTAACTATACCTCACATAAATAGGTTTTAAATGATATTAACCCTAGAAAGATAATCATATTGTGTAGTACGGAAAAGATAGTCATGTTTAAAATTTACGCATGTGTTTTAATTAGTGGTAGGTTGAAGTTTCCTAATTTATTTCAAAAAATTATATGTTATTATATATTTACATATATATTGGAATAATTAATACTGCAGACAATTTGTTTATAATCATTTATTCATAAAAAAAAACAAAAACTTTAAACTTCTGTTACAAATCAAAATTTTTTTTTTAACATTCACTCTGTCATATTTTTACTTCAATAATCAGTCATTATTTTATAAAAATAACAATGAAAATATCTTATAAATATAACGAACATAAAGTTTTATAAAAATTAGTTACAAACAGCTTTGGCACATATCAATATTATGCTCACGACATATTATTTTTTTACATTTTTCACAAGAGGCATTAGCCTTCCGTCTTATTTTAGACGGGCAGAAAGTACAGTAAATACATTTCTTTACTATAGGCTCATGAGCTTGATATTCTGATGTACCAGGTACTTCATTAGGCAACATATTGGAGATATTATCTCGCAAATATCTTTTCAAAGTAGGAGCGTCTAAACGCCTACGCAAAAACGAAGAAGACAAACCAAAGTTAAGGTTTTTCATGAAATTTTTGCGACTTAGAGGCTTTTCCCCTTTGCTGTTAACATTGTGGCCATAAATTAAATATGCATTTATGCAAGCAATGTTTATAATTTCATACAATAAAGCCATAGGCCACCTATTTGTCTTCCTACTACACGACATCAGAGAACACATTTGGTCTAGAGTGTCTACTCCACCTTTTGTTTGATTATAATACATAATCATATCTGGCTTACCAGTAGCTTCGTTGATGGTAGCATCATCATCACAAGACGATAACAGGTAAACCATTTTTGCTGGTTTCGGTTTATATGAGACAAGAGTAAGAGGTCCATCAAAACAAAACATTGATGTCCCGACTGGCCTAGAGCGACTGTTTTTTAGTTCTTCCGGTATCTCGTGTTTGTTCGATCGTACGGTTCCCACAAGTGTTAACTTGTAAGGTTCTTGGAGTAAGCTTTTCGCCAAAGGGATCTAGGTAAACCAATTGTCACACGTTATATTACAAGTTCCATATACAGGCTTTGATAATTCCTTTACATAGAATTCTCCGAGAGGCACCCCATTTGTCTGAGTTCCCCTTCCCAAATAGGGTATTCCATTTATCATGTACTTAGTACCACTGTCACACATCATGAGGATTTTTATGCCATACTTACTTGGCTTGTTGGGAATGTACATCCTAAACGGACACCGCCCTCTAAATCCAAGTAACTGTTCGTCTATTGTCAAATGAGCCCCTGGAGTATAATTGTGTACGCATTGATAGATGAAAAGATCCCATATTTTTCTAACAGGAGCAAAAACATCATTTTTTCTAAGTGTGGGTCGTACGGTTTTGTCATCCATTCTAAGACATTGTATCAAGAAATCAAAACGATCACAACTCATCACTGAGACGTACACCATTGTAGAAGATCGATCAAAGAGGTCGTCAGTGGACATATGATTATCTTTTCTTATAGCCGTCATTACCAGTATACCAAATAAAGCATGAATTTCATCCTCATGTGTATCACGAAATGTAGCACCTGTCATAGAATCCCGTCTCTTCAATGATATCTCGGCGTTAGTCCATCATACGATTTCGGTAATTCTCATTCTCATCAGTAATAAACATATTGAAGCATAAGACGGAATCATATACATTACGGCACATGCGGCTTGGACCTCTTTGAGCTCGAACAATGTTACTCGCTGACATTCTGCCACGCCTCGTTGACTTTGAAGTCGACCAACAATGTTTTGTTGTTGTTACCTCTGATAGTCTTCTGTCGCAAGACTTCGACCCTACGAGAGGCCGATGTGGAGCCTGGTTGTTTGGCACTGCCTTGCCTGTCTAGGATTGCACTTCCACTTGGCGTCGGCTGGTCTTCTTGTACCTCATCTATATAAGCTTCTTCTGTGTCGCACTGCACATCATCTTCACTTTCGTGGTCCGCTACTTCACTATTGGTATCCTCACAGGGAAGCTCGTCATCGTTCTGCGTAAGAGTAGCCAGGATATCATCTTCGTCCAAATTTCTACACCCCAAATTTTTATAGTTTTGCTTCAATATTTATAAAAAGAATAATATAATTATAAGTAATCATATCTAGTTGTAATAACATCAAAAATTAAAAACCATCATACAAGTCAAAATCATAAAAGTCACGTAAAAGATAATAAACCTTCTTAATCTGCTGTCTTACTTTTGACCAAATTGTTCTTAATTTTAATTCAAATTCTAGTTTACAACACTAAGCTATCTAGAAAAATATTCTGTGTATGTAACTTGAATATATATATCATATTTATTATAACGGAAGCAGAAAAAGTTATTAATTTACATTGAAGTATGATTGCGCTAGCATCGTATTGCAGATTTACCAGATAGAATGAAATTACGTGAGAGCAAATACGTAAGGAAAGCAACTGATTTGTCATCGACTGTTGAATGTCAACAAGTAATTGACTAAATTACACAACATCTCACACATTAGTACATTTATTTTTACTCCTCAAAATGCAAAATTATAAATTCATAGTTCCAGTATTTACAGTACACACTGGTAAAGTATTTTTCTTAAAAAGTTTTTAAAAACAACCTTCAATAAAGTTATGAGTATCATAAAACATTCTTTAAGAAAACGGGAAAATTTTCGATTAAACACAAAAAATGTGAGACAAGTGTCGGCAGCTTTCAGTTGTAGCTCAGTGATATTGTAATGAGTGAAGAGTGATATTGATAATTTTTAAGGCAATTCAGAAATAAAGTAATTTTTTTATTACCATTCAAAATACATAGAAATTGTTTCATTATATGTTTCGTATTTGGTTGTGCAATCCTTGCAATCTTTTTTAAAAACAAAACATTTGATACTACAACGGTATGTCACCTGTAGAATAATCTGGTTACTACATTCAATTTCATTCCATCTATACAATGTAAAATGGATAGATGGTATGGATGGAATCTTTTATTCATTTATTTTCATTCCATTTGTACAGTATAAAATGTATAGATGGGATTTTTTGCTCATCCATTTTCACTCCATCAATACAGTGTAAAATGTATAGATGGTATAGTTGAAATCTTTTGATCATTCATTTTTGTTCCATCTATACAGTGTAAAATGTATAAATGGTACGGATGGGATATTTTACTCATTAATCTTCTTTGCATCTGTACAAAGCAAAATGCTATTTCAGTAATTATAAATTTATAAAAATGATATTTTCAACTTGCATATCACTTCGAAAAATTGTTGATAATTCAATATTACCCAGTTCAAAATTCACTAAACAATATAAAATTAATAAAAACCTCATGTTTAGTTTTTTGATACATTCAAATCTTCACAGTTCTTGAGTTTTTAAAATACTAAAGTATGTTGCATATACATTTCCACTACATGTTGAACATTTCACTGTTTACCAGATTTTAATAACATAAGTTAAAAGCTTTACTAATTTATCCATGATCGTTTTCTATCAAAACATCAATTGTTTACTATTTGCATATTATGTGGTATTGACTTGTTAATCTTTAGATGGGTCTTTTATTGACAGAACAACATTTTTACGGAAATTACCTTAAAGCATATGAAGCTAAAGAATAATAAATTTCAACTACCTTTCTTGTGATTCAATTAATAGGAATTACAATTATATTAATTGCTAAAACAGTAAACTGGTTGCGAAGGCCAAAACATATAAATTTATTTCTATATTACTGTAATGGTCTGTTTTACATTTAACTTAAACTATAAGGCAATTATTTAGATGGACTAAAAAAGTGGACCTCTAGTATGTTGCTACGTGGCAATAAACTGAAGATTTAGACACTATTACAAATATGAATAGGCGATGTGGTAATGATCTTTATTATATGTTAGAGTAGACACTTATGATGATTGTATATACTCTATTAGTCAAATGTCTGATAATGTTGTTACATTTTTAATACCTTGATCCAAAAGATGATACTGTTAATAATGAAGCAATATTATAATTTTAAATATATTTGTCATTAATTTTGTAGAAATTCATTATCACATACTTTTTACTCACAACTAAATGAAACTATGTGATGTAGTTTTATTTCTACTTTATTTAGATTCTTCACCATACAATCTTAAAGATACAATCTTTACAAATTGCCCACGAAGATATTGTCATGCAACGAAAGCTAGCTCTTGGTTAAGAAACTAAATAAAGTAGAAATAACTACTATAAAATACTACATAACCTTTTCATTTAGTTATGAATAAAAATTAAGTAATATTATAATTACTTAATCAATATAAATATCCACTATCCAATACGAGAAATTAAATTTGTGAACCTCGGTATATAATGTGACATAAAAACTGTGGTTGGTAAACTTGATATGATATTGATATAATATTTTATAAATTTGTCAGTGACAGAGTGTCAACTTCATTGGATATCAGACAGATATTTAAATGAAATTGTACTATTGCATAGAGGAGAAAAATTAGCACAAAAGTCAGGAATGCATTTTGAAGATTACCATAAGTAAATTGCATGAAATTACCATATTAAAGTCTCATATATTATGCGTGGTGAGGATATTGTCTTACAAGGTGTTGTTTATGTGATTTTACTGAAAAATGCCCCGTAATTAATAATTAGTCATATCCATTAGGAGAAAGTAATGAAAATATAGATAGAAGTAATTAAATCTTAATTCATTTTCATGTAAGCAATCCATGATCCAATTGTACAAATTGTTCACGTTCATTCAGTTTTCATCTTGCCTTTATGAAGTGACACTTTCGTATACAGACGCAATAGCATTGCTTCATCCTTTCACAATGATTCAGCTCTCGTGATGTCGTGTAAATAGTTTGACTACATTTCAATATTTTCCCACTTTTAATAAAGGCTACTGTTGTAATTTTTATTACGACAGACATTTAAAACTACTTTTGATTATATTTTTATGTAGATATTTTATATTTATAATAACTAAAAAAAAATTGGGAATAATTTTCAATCTGCCTATCAGCTAAAAGTTGTCAATTTTATTATCAGTACCTTAAATTAATAGTTGTAAGCCGGCTTCTATGAATTTCTGAGTACATAATAAGGTTGTAATCAATACAATTTGTTAGTATCTTAATCCATTCACGAGATATAAAATTTCAATTGTAGTGCAAGGACTAACAAATACACAGAGCTCAGTTTTCAATTCAGCTTTGTTCTTTTTACATGGAGGTACTATTTACGATAATGATACATATTTGAATGTTGATTGAGAGACTGAAATGAAAAGAAAAAATTTTTACTAAAAAGTAAATTATGCCTCTAAATATTATAGACTATTTCCATCTCATGCTTTTGAGAGGAATCCAAAAAGAAAGTCTTGCTGTGCCAATTAACTGATAGCCTGCCTAGCACAAATCCGCAAAGAAATATAAATGGACATAAAGGCAAGCTGACATGCAGACAAAACAACAAGTAACAATATACTTGTTTAGCATGAATAGAACTAGCACTATGAGATTTCTGTACACATTTACTTTGTGTTCCTTATGAACTTTTACAATTATTTATATAATTTTTAACCACACAAATGTGTTACCTAGCACCTTTTCACAAGCAGATAAATTTTGACAATTTGTCAAAAAGTATGAGACTAAGAGTCATCCCTAATGTTTTTCAGTAAAGTTTAGATAAATTTCCAACAACGTTGCATTATTTCATAATTCTGGTTTTAGTAGTATTGAAGACAGGAAGAGGTGGAACATATTTTTTGGGGATATCTCAGAAACGTCTTGAGAGCTATTTTACACATAATTTCTAAATAACATAGTTTTGTAATCCTCATGACACAAACATTTTTCATTTTACTCCTCAAAAGTTTTCATAATGTTTCTATAATTTTTAGTGTTAATCAATGAAACATATGCGGGTTGATGTGCTTTATCGCTTTAATAAATTATTCACATTTATATGTCAAAACTGTTTTGGAACAAAACATTTAAAATTGAATAACTTTGAAAAACTTTTCTTTTAAATAGAAATATTCACTCTTAGTACATAACCCACTATGAGTTTATTACATATGCAGAGATAGCACTTACCCCTTGCTCGTGTAAATATACAGCATTCTGAATGCCATATACTAGAAAAGTGAAGGCAGAGTATATAAAATGCATCATCTGAAATATTTAATTACAATGTATAAATTTACTTCAAGTTACCAATATAATTGGGAAGATTATGAAACCCTATATTATATGAAAAGGAAACATGGTGTTCAATTTTTTAGGATTTCAAAGAAGTATGATTGTGTTAGGTAGGACACATATGTATTTCGGATTATGTGTGAGGTCAAAATAAATTGTTCTCTTAAACTGATCCTCCAGTGGTATATTTTAATGGATTTTCCATAGTCGTCATTTTCTAGTAAATGTTGCCTGCATTTTAATAGGCATTAATTAATTTTAACATTTGAGTGACAAGGTATCTCAGTAGTCTCACACATACCATTTGAGACTAGTTCCAATTATTGAGATCTCCTTAATAATTGTTATAAAATCACCTTCTTTTTCCAGTGCAGATATATACTGTCCTTCGATTATTAAACTTATAACAAATAAGACGGAAAAACTTTTGAAGTGCTCGGAATAATTTGAGCAATAAAAAATAAATATAAGAAAGAGCAATGCCTGACTAAAAATAATCATAATTTGATTTGTTATAGGTTTACTCTCATTTCTATTGATTCCAAAAATTGATTGCACAATCAGTATAATCCATACAGAGTTTCAAAAATATTTGCTTCTTTTTCATGTAGTCAATATATGACTACAAGAAGACGTGTATCAAGACAATGAAGCTGTTGAGTAGAGCCTGTTATAATTGAGTAGTTCAAAGTGTTACATTTCATTTCATTTGACATTAAATATGAATTCGGAATATCAAATCAAAAGTGTCTAACACTTTTAATCGAAACCTAGCTACTTAGCTTTAATAGGTTTGTCACAGCCTTGAAAATGGAGAATAGTGAGTTGAATTAACGTGTAACTGAAAAGCGAGGATAGCAGATGAAGTTACTTGTGGAAAAGTGCATTATTTAAAAATATATTAAATATTTTCTTTGATTATGGGAAGTGGAGACAAGTGGAAAAGGTGAAGAATTTGAAGTTAAAAATGTTGATGCAGATAGTTTATTCCTATAATGTGCACCAAAATTGTGGGTATTGCATTTTGCTTTTACTAATCATGACTGCGGCAATTCACATTATACAAACCACTCTCGGAAACTATTCTCCGGTGCCGGTGTATAATGATTATAATCCTAAAATATCTTTTATTTCAATAGAATAAAATAAACGTACTTTATTTGGAAAATATTTCAATTTCAACATTGTTCATTGTAATTTCAGTTCGAATTCTAACGAACTGAAAGTATGGCGACCCTGATAACTTAAAATTTACAGCAAATATTACATCATTTTTCAAATTGTTTTTCCGAAATTGTTTAGAACATTTTTTTAAATTATGAATTAAATTATAATATATATTACTAATGGTATATTAGCATATTTAAAAAAAAATTATTACCACAATCTAAAGAGAAAAACTAAGAAAAAGAGAAAACAAGTTAACACAAATTTAATTCCTCTAAATACAATAAATGTATAAATTTATCAAGATTAACGAGATAATAAAAATCCTTAATTAAAAGACTGCACCAGCGAGCCTTTTTTCAATTTGAAAAGCCTGCATACAAAATAAGATGATAATATTCAATAAAATCACCTTTTTTTTCTTTCCTTTCTTTAGATAGACTGTTTCAATGTTAAGCAAAGAGTCACACATTGCACATTGTAATTATCCAGTATGGTAGATATCCACATCTCACATAGATTCAGTGCGGTGAAACTAGAATTTGTGTATATACATACACATAAAACATATACACATAAAAACAAACACACATTCACACAAAACTGTATCATATTACTATGATCTATAGAATATTTTTCATCATGTGAGAGCTTATACTTACAAATATGCTACAAGCTGAAACACACATAAATGCGTGTGACTAGTGATTAATATCAACTATACATTCATCAATCAACTAGCTACTAAATATAGACTATCCTTTGTATTAGCTAATCGGTCAGTTTTGAATACATATTGGTAATGGGTCGACATATATTTCCTCCATATAAAACAGTTTTCATTAAAATGAAACAAAGAATCCCAGTGAATAAAATGTTCTACCAAGCCACGGGGAAACATTTGAGGAATATTGAAATGTTTATCGGATTAAGGAGGAATATAGAAATAAAACAGAACCAAAGATTTCTACAATCTCGATGGGTTACATTAATGAATTTTGTCTATCCAATATATCCCATTAGCATTGTTATAGGATTGCTATCAATTTGCATTCTTTTCAAATATTCCATTCCCATGACTAATGTAATTCAGTTAGCGCAATTCATCCAGATCGTCATTTTATGTACAACATTCTCTTTGATTTTGTTTAAAAATACACTCTTGAAAACGAAAACCATGAATAAATTTATATCCAAAATGAATGCCATTGATCGAAACTTGGAGATAGCATTTGTACAACAAATTAATAAAGAAGCACTGAATCGGAACAGGCTGGCGTCTTTCATTATTCTGTTATTCCATTTGGCAACAACATTCTGGTCTTTCACAATCTACCTACAAGCACATACTCTTTTTTTGTTACTTTTCAATGTTTTAGCATTGTCCTGTACTATTGAGAGTGCATCATTCACATTTCACCTCAGAGATGTTATAAAGAGAATAGAATATGGAAATAGACAACTGTATTTCTGGCTCGACACATATCGCCATCCAACTGTTGGTATAAATGATAATCAGAATGAACGAATAGTATATTTTGATGAAGATATAACTTCTAAAATTGATGCCATTCTTCAGCTGTATTTAAAAACAATCAATGTCTCTTCAATTTTGAATGAAGAATTCAATTTATCAGTAAGTAATAGTTCATTATAAATACTCAATAGATGTGATATTAAATGAACACAGTGATGTTATGACAATAAGTCAAGTATGAAAACGAGAGTATTAACTAATTCATGGGAGAAAAGTCCGATGTATTTTCTTGTTTAAATTTATTGAAGTTAATTTTTGCACTAGAAGAATATATAAACTATAATAATGATAAAAGATATCAATGTAAATTTGTCAATTTATATAACATCATGAGATTTGCTAAGAAAGATAAAAAGTTTTTAGTGAAGTGCATTGTATAAAGTTTTCTTTTCTTTTATTCTGCTACATTTATAACCCCAATGATAATCCACAATTTAGCAATTGACTTGAACACATTTCTCTCTCTGTCATGATTATGTATCGGTCTACCAATTAAAAGTATTTTAGTACTATTCTTAGAAAAATCTATTTCCGGAGTATAAAAGAAAGAAACAATAAATTGAATCACTATACTATGTGATGGTGGAATGTTTGTATTGGTACTGGAGAATAAAATAAATTGAATGTTTTGTGTACCTTAAAGAACTCGGTGTTGCATTTTGACTTGTTATACTGTTTTATTGTCTGAAAGTCGTCAGAGAAACTTTAAAGATTAAAAATTTAATTTTTTATCTTTTCAACTCAAATACTAAATCAATTTTGGTTAAAAACATCAAAAATTTAATGAGTTATATGTATGCACACATGGGCTGCGTAAATATTTATTTTTATGTGATTTTTGAAATACGTTTTTCGAAGTGCCTAATGTTATGAAAGTTTCATTTAAAAAATCAATATATTTATGAAAATTTTATTCAATAAATAAGAAACCCAGGTCAAGAAAGCCGCAGAGATAAAGAAATGTTTTAATGTAAGTCACTAATTGCAATAATTGATTATGTTAGACAGGCAACTATTGAACCAGCCATCTCAATTTATAAATTTATTTTACTTTTTCGAAAACACATAAATGGAATGAAGGATTTACCTATGTACAAAATATTCTCAAAATTATTAAGAATATTTTTTTTAAACAGATTTTCGAAAATATTTTATCGGAATGAGATGAAGGCAGTGAGCAAGTTCGTTTACATACCCAAATAATGAACCCCATAAAGAATTCAATAGATAAATTGAATTCTTGGCAATGTAACAAAATATTAAGAGTTAAGTTGGTTACATCTAGAAGAAAGTCCACTTTCGTTTGGTGCAAGCATTGTGGTTCTGAAGAACACAATGCCAACTGACAGAACTTCACAGAATCAAATAAATGTTAAAAAATATAGATATCTTCAAATCAAAGCTATGTAAATAATATAGATATCTTGCTAACAATAATAAATACTCACTGCTTTGGATGTATTAAATTCAATGTTGTAGAAAAAGGAAATGTCTTAAGAAAGAAGGAAATGCTTATAATTATTTCTAATTTTTTCGCTTTTGAAGCGGAAGCGGATATTAATTATCAGTTCATGGAAATATTTCTTTATATGTGGAACTTAAAATGAACTTCTAATCATCTGAAATTAAGTTCTTCAAATATTAACTAATTTAGATCATCATAAATTTCTTCATTTAAAAAGAAAAATTAATTCCATTAAGGTATGTAAATGGTGTAACTAAGAGCTTATAATCTAGAAACATTTGTTTAAAAATTATTTTTGGTTCAGATTTTGTTCATATTTATCAGTAGCTTTGGAAGCATATTCGATATTTACACAAATTTAGTTTACATGGAAATTTTAGGTAAACAATAATTATTAAGAGTGTTATTGGTTTTCGGAAACTCCATTTCTTATAAAGTTTATTCTTTTACCAATTTCAGGGTGGAACTGAAATAATATTGATCACGGTTATATGGAGTATTCAGAGGCTACTCTATGTAGTAGTCATCTGTTTTACCTGTGAAAAACTTAATCAATGCCTCCGTGAAGCCCGAACATTCGCTTTAAAGTTGGTGGTGGATGACCAATTGCGTAAGTGAAGTAAATCCTTATATAATGCGTGGGGTATATCTCACATATTAAGAATAAAACTTGAATAAAGCTTGCAAAGACGTAATTATGTTGCCATTTAAAAAATTACAAATATATTGTGTAGTGACAAACAGTAACGTAGAACTGGTCAATTTACACTAATTAATCTATAGTACAACGAAAAAAACAGATGATGGATTGAAAAAAATCCCTTTTTGATGGAATGAATTAAGTGAACCATTTTGTATGATTTCAATACTTCATTAACTACTTATGTTCTACAAGTCTAAAAAAGGCTGCAGAAAATCCATGTTTCCGAGTTATATAATTTTTACATAATTACATAATATTTTTAAAGTAATAATGTCTGTTCAAATAAATTTATTTTAGTATTGGATATAGTAAAAAACGGTATAACTAATCATATACAGTGTATATTTATTACGTAATGCTATTTGATAGTTAAATTGGTATAACGTGAATTAAATGGAAAAATTATGTAGCAATTCGAGCCTTGCTATATCCGTTTTGATGTTTATTTTGTTATCGGTCAGTTTATAATGAATATTAAATGATGGTGCTTTCAAAGTTTTGAAGGTTTTGTCAAAATTTAGCGTTTGTTAGGGTTCCACATCTCAAACTGAAAAATGGAACCATTATGAAATCACTCATGTACTGTCTGTCTGATCATTTATCACAGATGACTTTCTCAGATACCATACAATGTAGAAACTTAAAATTTGCCGAAGTAATATGATTTACTAACTCACATATTTTCCACTTGTCAACTGTTTTAATATATTCATAAAAATATTCATAAAAATATATTCATAAAACAATTAAAGAAAAGATAAATAAAGTACTCAGAATTTGTTTCTTCAATTTTGTACATCACATGGTGGATCATTTTAAAGAGCTTCTTATGAGGAATACAAAAATATTTTTATATAACCTTAAAAAATCCATTTAAAAGTTATTTTAAAAAATATGAGAATATAGAACATCCTCCTCCATCCCTTATTTCCAAAACTGCTAAACGGAGTTGGTAAAATCTGAAGAGGAAATTACAGAAAAACTTCTTGGTCTATATTTTATAATTTTTTTATTATAAATAGACATCTCTTAGCAATTCAATACTTAACATATAAAGGTAATCAAGCACCTTGTCACATGATTAAGTATCAGTAAGCACAGTATTTGGTTTTCCCCCAATTTCATTTCATCGAATTACAATGTCAACTAAATAATAAAATGAAAGAGGTACCTGAGTATCTTAAAATTTTCATTCCATCCGTCAAGTTATTCTGAGATATGTTTTCGTCGTACCTTTCTTTAATGATGTTTATTCTGCATCATTGGTGGTTTTTTTACATTATTAGTTTCTGCGTCTTTTAATTTTAAAATTATTTTAATCTTACTTTGAATATAAACCCTCACAATTCTTTGAGTCCATCTCTAAGTTGAGAAATATGTGCCTCATGAGGCCTACTTCAATTGTAGATGTCGGGTTAAGTATTTTTATTTCTATCTGCAAAGACTGAAACAAAAATATCCAGATCTGAATTTTGTCAACTAATACCTGCTCCATAGGAATGGATGCATTGGTGACATGCTTGCTTATATTATAAGCTAGTTACTGATGGAAAATATAAACTGATTGCTTCTTTCATATGAACACATCCATCATTTACCTCATAATTATTAATGATTCTTCTTTACGGAGTGAGAAATTATTTGAATATTACTAAAAACTCACCTTATAAAATATTCAATGTCTAAAACGAGATATGTTTTTTCAGCGTCTAACTACCTGTTACAAATAGAAGACCTTAGTCGCATGCTTTCCGTACCTGAAGTAGGCGCATTTAGAGTGGCTCGTCTCTTCAAGTTGAATATGTCACTGCTGCTTGGTTACTTAAGTTTTTCTACCACTATTTTAGTAGTAGTATTTCAGTTTTACTTCCTCAAAAGAAATAATACAGTTTAGCATAGATATTAAAAATTACCAGTATTATATAATAATGAAAATATATGTATTAAAATAGATTTAATTTAACAAAAGAAAGCCATAAAAACAAACTAGGACTTTAAGTCCATTAAAATATAGAGTGTGATGTGCAGCTACTACATTTAGAATGCATAGAATATGAATATTTTATAAATTATGAACTGACGTGTTTTGCTGGAATCTATCATATTTTAAATTTTTGGTTCAGTAGAATGGTAAAGAAATTGGATAGTTGCATAAAAAACAGTTTAATGTTAGTTATATTTGTGAACTGAGAATTTTCTAGTATGTGTGTATAAAAAGCACGATATATGTGAATGATTACAACATTAATAAAAGATTATTATTAACTAAAATGTCTGTTTAATTTCATAAATATTTCATTGATCTGGATATGGCCTTTGCACAATATCGCCTATATGTAGTTACCCTTGTCTTATTTTTCTTGCACAAAATGCAAGCTGAAATGGTTTTGTTTTAATGTTATTCAACACAAAATTGTAGTTTCAATCGTCATATAATAACGAATAATACAATAGTAGGTATCTACTTGGCAAATTCAATGGTTTGTGCTGAACTTTAAAGTGCAATCTCAATGTAAGGCTATATACTACTGTGATAAGCTACAAAGATGTATGTCCATCGGATGTTATTTGAGTTTGTAACTATGTACTTTTGACAGAAAATTGATTTACGTCTTTTTTGCTCAATAAGAAAGATTCATTAATGTGAGATTATATTGCCTGATGGTTCTTTCTGTCTGATGAATCATTTAAAATATTTGCGGGGAGCGAGAATAGAACCACATATTCCCAAAATTTTTTTTTTCTAATTAATGTCTAGTGAATTTGATATGTTCTGCACGAAACCAAAAATGTTTTTACTGTACTGAAAAAATTCTTCAGATTAAAATAAAAAAAATAAATACAATTCTATATTACTGAAAAGGGCACAATTATAAAAATATAATTTTTTTACTACTTCTCAATGTTAATATATTAGCAAATGTTATATATAAATAAAAGTTATAGAGGTAATAAAAAACTTATATTTTTATAACTGTGACATTTGCAGTAATACAGAATTGTATTTATTTTTTCATTTTAGTCTGAAGAATTTTTTTTCAGGAGGGAAGAAATATTTTTGGTTTCATGCAGAACATATCAAACTCACTAGACATTAATCAGAAAAAAACAATTTTTTGGAACATATGGTTCTATTCTCGCTCCATGCAAATATTTTAAACGATTAATCAGACAGGAAGGACCATCAGGCAATATAATCTTCATTAATGAATCCTTCTTTACTGTTTTGAGGTTTGAAACCTGAACGTATCTATAGGTTATGGAATATGAAGCAAACATCAATGGCGTGGGGGGAAATATTAAACAAGCCGCACTTTATTGTGCTGTGCGCACCACTTGTGTGGTCACCCACACTGACCACATTTCAAATCAATATTTTTATAAATTTTTGTTGACTTTTTGATTAAATCATTAATTTCAAAATTAATAATCAACTTAATTTACAAATAAGCCAAAGTTCTTGTATTATTGCAAAGATTATACAAAATAAAAGAACTCGTAAAGTAACACTTATTCAATAGAGATGATCACAGTTATTAATTGCAAAGAAATTAAGGGCAAATAAGCTCGGACCTATAAGGAGTTAATTTGAATTTATTGTTAAGAAATAATTATGTAAATATGCTATTTTTAAATATATTTAATGAAATTTAATTCAAAAATTTTTTTGTACGTATGTTAAAAAACCTCAGCTCATAAGGTTTATAAATCAATTAAATGACGGAGAATTTTCTGCTCATTTAATAAAATGAGTCTACGAAAATGGAGATGATCATTTAATTCAAGTTTTTGTTCACATTTAAATAGATTCAGGTGTTTAAATTGAAAAGCATTCCGCCATTGAAATAAATCACCACACAGTGGCATGGCCGAATTTGAGTTAGAATTGAATATTTCAAAATTTTAATACCGAATCTAAAAAACCCCCAACAGACTTGATATTCTTATTTTATAAATACATTATTTCAAATATTTTTACTTTTTATGAATTATGTTTTCTCCTTAGAATGTATAAAAAACGCTCTATTTGTAGATACATTTGTCTCTATGTGCTCTTTTATCTTGGGAATCACTCTTTTATCAAAATGAATCCAGCAGTTTTAAAATTACATCTGTGTAAATTATTAAGGGCTGTGTGTTAAAATAAAATTGGTTCAGATTTTCTTGTATGATTTAGGTACAAATGAAAAAAAAATTTAAATGTAGTTGTTACATCAAGCAGACTACGCGAATGTAATTAATGTTACTCAATTTTTGATGCAATTATTCAGTTCCTCTATAAAAATGTCTAATCAAAATGACGATATCTATATGAATTTGGTCTCTTTTCTTCAAAAAACTTATGTTACGTAGATAACATTTACTTAAATCTGTTTTAGAGTGGGACATGTATTTGTTCACTTTTGGAAAAATATGGACAAAAATGATAGTTTCATTTTTGTTTCAGAGCATGGAATAATATTATTTCCTATAATTATTTCGAAATCGAACTTATAAGTGATTAGTAATGTCTTTCAATATATCCCTCTCACGGTACTGAGACCCAGAAGCATAAATAGTGTTTATTAGACAGTTTAGAGCTTTATATATATATATATATAAATATATATATATATATATATATGTGTATATATATATATATATATATATACATATATATATATATATACATATATATATATAACACAGGTATTCCTACTGTGGGTCACAGGTTGTCAAGTTGTGAAAGTACACTGGACATAGATAGAAGTAAATGATCGCTCAGTTTGAAATTTAACCTGAATCACTTTGATAGTCTTAACAAATTCTCCTTATCAAAATTAACCTGCATGAGTTCTTCTGCGTGAACCCAAATTATTAAAGGTCAAATTGCTAAAAAATATATCGTCTAGTTAAGGGATAATCTAATAATCCACTCAATAAAATGTCATTTTGACAGAATAAATATAAATTGGGTTAGGATTATACCAAAAGTCCAAAGGAATCTTCGAAAAGGTTTGATCAGTCGTCTTAAAAAATATGGTTAGTTTCTTAATTTTTCCCTAAATTTCTTGTAACTGGTAACCTTTGATAAAAATTAGATATACTTAAATAAAACCATCAAATTTCCTGAAGAAAATATTCCTTTTCATTTAGTAAATTTTGAAATAATTGATAGTAATGTTGTCTAATATGTTCCAAAGTGGCTGTTGTCATAGTTTTTGTGAAAAGTAAATAAAATAAATATTACAAGTTTCACAAGCAGACGATTTTTTACACAATTTCAAATACACATACGTATGTAAATTATATACTCACTTATATACATACTTATTTAAGTATACATATAAATTTACACACTCAACATTTTTTGATCGAATAGTGTCTCTGTTCGGTCAAAAAATTTTGTAAATATGAAATAACAAATACTATAAATGTATGAGAGCAAATTATAGTGCACATATTGAACAGATATTTTGAATAAGGTTCATCTTCACTCATTACTTAGCAGCGTTCACCCTAAATGAGTATTCACAGAAAGATACATTGTAATTAGCAGTTGGAAGCATTTACTAAGTAATCCCACACCATAAATCAGGTATAATTAAATATTTAGCTTATCTATACACTCTAGAGACGATATACAATAATGATTTTACATTGAACACAATTTCTATTCTGTTTAATTATGATCTATATTCAGAATCATAATTATATCAGTTGAGTATAAAACTATCATTAAAACAGAAAATTATTCGTAGTCTGCCTAATTTTTTTTTCACATTTAAGAGGCTTACATATATTTGTTTTTAAGGAAATGCTTGTTAAGAAATTATGTCTAGCAAATGAAACGCCACGTTTTTGAAAAGCAATACGAATAGGTGATTAGTGAATAATTTATTACCTATATAAAATGTATCAACGAGGTCAGCACATTGATGTAGATATGAAAGTATACAACATATATCAAGGTGAAATGGTGCCTAAGAACGATACCACATAGATAATAATTATGAAAAGTTCATCCTTTATGAATGTCATAAACTGAATGCTTTTTAAGCATGCTTTTTTACTGATTAATTGTCATGCTAAGACATTGACTCTTCTAATTATGGTTACGTATCTACAAAGAAATTTTCATTGTTTTCAGTTTCACTCTATCTTCCAAAATCCACTACTACAATCTAGCTTTGTGACCTATTTAGTACCTGCGAGTTTATCTATGATGTCTTCAACGTATGTAAATATTTGTGTTGACGTACAGTGAATTTATTTAGATGCTTAAGATCCAGACATGTTATTAACTTTCCATTAATTTTTTAGTTATCGTAATTAAGTTAATCCATTCTACTGGTTCATCCATTTTTCTATTATATTTTGTGCTGCCCTTAAGTTAAGTTCTTATTTAAATGACACCTACAAAGCTAGTGGAATAAATCGAGGTGGATTTGCCCTTGGACGGGCATTATCCTGTAATTTAATATCATAGTTTTTTAAAACATCCAATGCCATGATACACTTGTAAATATTTGTCAGTAATTTTTTGTAAATCATCCTTGTCTATATTATATTCACAAATTAAATGTTATCATATCTTCCATTTTATAAATAACACTTACTTACCGAGATACCTTTAACAGCATATAAATTTATCATCCAAAGTAGTTAACTTTATCGGTTTCTTAATAATAAACATTGGATTTACCCTGTTTGTGTTACTTTTTCATACGTGCTAAAAGACGCGCAATTGACTGGAACACCCATGTCAAGTTTTACTCTGTCTTATTATTTATATAAATATTTTCACACCACTCACTGGTATTAACTGTATATTACCTATGAAAAAGCTTTCTTCACATTCTTCTACTTGAGCAAGTAGTTGAGCTGATTGTCCTGCATTAACTTTATTTCTCTTCTGCCTTATTTTAGCAAAATTATTCTTGCTTTTACTGTCGTTGCAACTTACACCATTGGCAGAACACTTATGTGTTGAAGACCACAAATTCCCACATTAAACCATTGTTTAACATCCCTTTTTTGGTAAATTACAATTTGCAAACACTTCAGATTTGTCAATATTTAATACAGATTCCTCTTATTTTCTGGTGCACTAATTTCTTTCAATTGTTTCTGTGACAATTCTGAAACTTTGGGAATTGAAACAGCTTTCTCTTATGTTAAATTAACTTCTCTTATAGTTCAATTCGCAGTTTTGGCTTTTATTTTCTGAATCTGTAAGAAAATTATCAAACTATTCCTATTGTCCTTGATGTAAAAAATGTATGTCTTTCTATTGTGATAGATTTTTTAGAAATAAAGTAATTGTCAAAATTTTTTTTGACATCGTCAAATGTTGCTTCTTTCCCAAAATTAAATGAGTTTTAAATTTCTGTGCCTTTATCACCAATATTGTGTTACAACATTGCAATTTTTATTTTATCGGAAGCTTTTTCATAGTCTCCTGCAATTATGAAAAATTCAAATTTTTGATACTATAGTTTCCAGGCAAGTGTATATCGTCAGATTTATTTCTCCAATATCATGTCTTTGACATTGTACTGATGTACCGTCTTGACTGGTCCATGTGTTTTGATCTGTTTCCAACATTTTTACTTAGAGTGTGGTCACATCTTCAGCTGTCAATTGTATTCAATACTCTAATAACCTTTAAATCTGATCAGTTATATTAATCAGTTTTCTTCTGACACCATGTTATGTTTTTTAATTAGGATGTTTGTTCACAATAATTACCATTTTTTATTTCATATCTATATATTTACTTGTATCACGACTATGTAATTTCTTACATGTTAAGACTTCAACTGTGGTTCTCATTGCAGGGTACACCTCACGTGACCCAGTCCTACAAATTCATTCTCATACCATTTTCAAGACACATCTGAAAATAGAACATATCTAAATCTGTTAATTATTGAGAATGAAAAAGTTGTTTCCGTACACAAATACCTAAGTAAGGTCCTGTGCGCTGACATTAAATACTGCAGTGTAGAGGTTCATTGACCTTGTCACAGAGAATTAAAAATTAGATGCGCCCGCACAAAAGTGATTTATGTTTGAAGATTAGCATTTCCCAATCATTTAAAAAAGAACTTAATTTCAATACGGACTTAAAGAAATGATTAGATTACGAGTATATCGTAGATAATTCAAATAATGAATTTGAGGGACATAATAATGTATTGTAATTACTTGTGCATACAGTTTGGTTATTAAATTAATAAATAATTACACACAGCTAATATTCTTTATGTGGTTTCACTTTTCACATTAAGGAAAAGAACTCTGGAATGTGCTTTCGATTCTACTTATCAATAATTTATGCTTAAGTAATATATACACCATATTACTAATAACAAATACCAATTACCACGTCCAAGTATGCACTGTTACCGCATGTTTTGAACTTCGGTTTGAGGGTTGGTATTTTGAAGTTTAATATAGTATTATGATTTTAAATATAGTGTATTACCATGCATTCTCAAACTTTAATCAAAATGAATATCTTGAAGAATTGTTGATAAAAGTAATACAAATATAAATAAGAAGGATAATAAAAGAAAAAATATAAATAATCTCTAATTTTCATTTATTTTAACCATTCTTGATAAACTCTCTCCGTGTAATAAGAATAAAACTTGGGGGTTAGAAATATTTATAACAATTACTATCAATGACCCTAAAAATTATTCTCAAGGACCCTAGCCAATTTTCTTTGCTAGACAATTCCAGTGACACTCACTTTTCAATAGAAACTGACAATGAATTATATGATATGAACATTCTACCAACAAAAAATAAAGAACTTAAGATCAATCTAACAAACGATACATACATTTGTTTTTGGGAATTTTTTCACATAAAAGCATTAAAATTAACTTGGGTAAAATAATAGTCATAGACGGTGAGAACTCTTGTAATGTGTTTTTTTCCCTACGGAATAAAAGAAAAGTTTATTTGGCCTCTGGTGGAAGTTGTACATGTTATTAGTACAGATAATTTTCAGTACATTTCACAAAAACTGAAGCTTGGATATTGTGAGGACACAATATTTAGTATGGCACATCTGAAAAAATTTTCAATTTTGTAATTTTTATTTGTTAGACACAATGGTTATCTTAAATATTTCTTCTTTACCAAGAACTTTCCAGTCTGATGTATTTGCATAAAAAGTTACAATACAGTCAGTTCAACAAGAGCATGCAGAATTACCTTTTTAGGACTTTTTATATTATATCGTAACTACAGTTATTTATTTGTAAAAAAGCTATGTAAGTAAGTGTAATTTAGACAGTATTCAATCAAAAATTAATTTTTGGTCGTTTAAATTATGCTAATTTTTACATGAATAGTACATATTAATTTATTAATTTTAATGTACAAGTATATAAGACAAATATATAAGACAGACTTATTGCTGCAGCAGCTAGAGCACCAGGTAATGAAATATATTATGGTTTTTGGAAGACTCCGACAGGTTGTGGATACAGTTGTAAAACAAAATTAATAAAAAATAGTCAAAACAATAACCAGAAAATATCAAGTAAAAAGTAACTACACATAAAAAGTAACAAAACAATAACCACATGTACGTAATATATTAGCAAAAATAAAGGAGGACAAAGCTAAAAAACTAAGGAGGGGACAATGGGGATTTACGAACGGGATTATGAAAGGAATTTTTTTCAGATGACCTCTGAATGTGCAACATTGGGTGCATTGTAGGCATCGGTGTATTACTTATTGCACAATGTGGCAGTATGGACAGTGAAGGAATATTCATAGAAGGAGGTCTGTCTCACATTTAGGGACAAATAAAGTAAGGAGATTTCTAGAACTAAATACATGGACACCTAAGGTTGGGAGTCTAGACCTGAGGTAATCAGGGCCACGAGAATACTTAAATTTAAGAAGAAGGCAGAGAATAAGCAGATTGCAACGGCAGTATATATTTATCCAGATCATCTGCGCCCTGTATTCACAATACTTTGTCAAATTGCCCAAGGTTGAAAATGTAGCAAATGTGCAATTTTCAAGTCATTCCCATTGTTATTTTATTGAGTGATCATCGGTAAGACCAAAATAACCAAGCAAAGGTAGCAAGAACATTTGATTTTGGTGTATTTTAATTTATGTTGGGTTAGGATGTAAATAATTGTTGTAAATATTGAAAGTATTCTATAATACTTTTTGTGACTAAAGTCGTTTATTTGCCAACTAAAGTACAGTAGGTGAATCATGGGGTTTATATATGTTTTACATACAATAGTAAAAAAGATATATGACATTAATGACATGTTTCATTAAAAGAGTTTTATTAGAGAGTGTTTCAAAAGGCTAAGCCTGAAACTAATGTCCAAAATACATGGGAATGGTGTTCACTCAGACTTGGTTACTGGTATTTGGTAATGGTAATATAGTATATACATTATGTAAGCAAACACTAATAATAGATAGTGTTTAAATGGAATTCTATAAAAGTTCCACATAAAAAGATCAATATTATGTGTTATTACTCGTGTTAAGCACTCAAGAGATTCCACACAATGATAAACTAATGACTGTTTATTCAAAAGGTATTCAATCAATAATATGACACTTGTGCCTTAGACACTGAATAAAATAGTTGTGCGGGAATCCAGTTGGAATACTAAGATTTCATAAGAATTAATATGGGTGACGAGTCTATTGAAAAAGCACTTTCGCCAATTTTAATATACCAGCATATATTTGGTGTATGCAGAACAAGTACAAACCAAATTCCCACCAGATTTACATTATGGTGTAGAAAGTTATATACCTTGCTAATAATTGCAATGTTCATGGTGCAATACACTTGGCTAATAATTGCAACATTGATGGAGCTGCATATGCCAGTTTTAATCAAACATGGTCGGCAACTTTTACTGGCATTTAAGACATTTCAGATGATACTTGTTCTGCGCATATTGTTGATTGATATAACCTGTGACTGAAATATATTTGACGAATTGATATTGATAATTCAAAGTGTATATCATCTCTTTCAATCAGAGCACAAAATAAATTTGTTGAGACATGATAAATGTCGAAACCTCATAGTTGTTGGTCTTCTTGTGGCTTATCATGTTTTTTTTATTGCTTTTGGTTTATTTGTAGCAATAAAATACAATCTAAACATTTCCTTCTCTGTTTTGTTCAATATTATTACACCAATTATTTTTTATTTAGAAGTAACATTGTTTTGTTTCATATTATTTATTAAAACAAAACGTGTGGAAATGTTGAATATGTCTTTCAAATTTAATAATAGGCAAAATATGGTGGCACCTGTCAATGCCATATTTGGCAGTCCACAACATGATATCAATTCCAATAACCATTTTATGTTTATATTACTGCTGGAAGAAAATTCCATTTATTGTTTATCTCACTCAGTTCTATATTAATTTGTTAGATCTCTGCCATTATTTAAAATATATGTTTGAATTTTGTGGTTTGTGTTAGTAATTTTTAATAAAAGCATTGAAATAATATTTTAAACTTAAGTAATAATTTCAAAAACATCAACAGAAATATTATTATGAACTAACCTTTACTTTTCAGCTACTCTTTGTAATGTATAGTTTTATAGATTTTACTCTTTGCAATGTCTAGTTTTCTTCAAAATATAAAATATAATGTGAGTATTATTAAAACATATATCAATTAATTAACTTGAAGCATTAAACTAAATAACATTTAATAGACTACAAATTAAAGTAAATAAATTTATTATTTGAACCTTCAATTCAAACAATGGCCCAAATTTCTACACATTAATAATAGATAGTGTTAAAACGGAACTCTATAAAATTTCCACATAGAAAAGATCAATACTGTGTGCTGTTACTTCTGTTAAGCACTCGAGAGATTTCACACGATGATAAACTAATGACTGTTTACTCAAAAGGCATCCAATCAATAATATGTCACTTTTTTCTTAGGCACTGAATAAAATAGTTGTGGTGGAATCCAGTTGTCATGCAATTCAAAAAAATAAAAAAAAAATTTGTAGGTTTTCTCAATTATAATTTAAATACATTTAAATATGTAAACACATTTAAACTTTTTTTATAGATGAATGTCTAGGAGAGAACGCCAGATCTGATAAGAATGATACTATGATGAAAAATTAAATCTATACCCAGCAGTGACTGGAATGAGGTCAAGGATAGAGCAAAGATTTATTTTTTTTTCTTCCTGGAAAATAGGCTGATGATGCATCTAATTCAATTTTAATATTTGAATTGATTTAGTTTATATTATTATGGCATCTAATCTTCAAAATGTACCTATCTTCAGTCCTAGATTTCTAATTTGCTAAGTGTGCTTCATATACCAATATCGTCATAAAAACCAAAATCATTATAAAATAAGGTCGATCTATAATTTTTCAAGAAGAAAAATATTAATTAGTGCAATACTCTCAAGCATTATTCAAATATTTGTAAAACAACGAAACTTTCAGGAAGTTTTTTTCTTCAACTGTTTTTTATTTGATTGTCTGGTATTTCTACTATTGCTGCATCTTATTGATAACCATATCCGGAAATATCAGATGAAAATTACCTGTAAATAAGTTTAACCATACTTAAAAATACGGTGCAGCCTCTTAATTATGTATTTGCTTGGAATTTCCTATAAAACTTTCTAATTTAAGGGGAATAAACTGAAACATAAAAAGTTAATTAAGAACTAATTATCCAAAAGCTGCATTAGCTCTGAAAAAGGAACTCACACAAATTTTAAATAAACTTATTTTCAACGATTCTCATTATTTTGTTTGTAACATTCATTCATAAAAATATTTCAGAAATTCAACATCATTTTCCATGGGTTTTACATTCTGGCAAATTGACCATGTTATGCGGTTGGTGACCGTGTGTCTCATGTGTGAGAAAATGCACTTGCAGACAGAAACTACAAAATCCTTTTTGACGTCAATTCAAGTCGATGATGAATTATGTAAGTGAACAATTTTTCTTTACATATTTATTGAAGGTTTTATCTTCGTTTCTACTGAAATGTATTTTATGAATCTTTAAATATTTTCATTTTATAATGTGCCTTAAACAATTCTCCATGAAATACAGTTTTGTTTTAAGGGATTGGGAAGTTCTTCTCGTGTTTATAAAATAGTTTAAAATGATGAGCTGATATGTTTTTGAATTTTGACTAGAGATGGGTAAATTTCATCTGTCATATACCATCATTATCTCACCATTTTAGTCAGATACAATGATCGGAAACATGGTCACATTTTTTGAGACTGAGCAAAAACTGAATAAGCAACAAGTCTTTCTAATTTATTCTGAATAAGCAATAACTCTTTCTAATTTATTCAACAGTTTTTTGGTTAAGTTTTGAAACTAACACCTCCATAAGTTAGGATAGGCAGAAGTAAAGTTTAAAAATGTGCCCGTTTTGAATTTAAATGGGAAAGATTTCTGTAGTTGTTTGAGAGAGTGTATTCTGAAAGAAATCATATAATTATTATTATCTACCTTAGGATGTAATATTACAGGTGAATCAACCATTTCGGTTAAGATTTTTTGACATCAGAAGAAACAGGTATTGAATAAACACTAATGAACAGTTGTGGTAGAATAGTTGTGCATTTTTTAAGAAAATGGCTTCAATTCTCACACTACTCTGCATAGAACGGAGTCAGACGAAAATGTTTGAAAGTTTTGCTTGAATCTTGGCAAAATGTCTTACTATTGTTGTCTACTACAAAAAAGAAATATATTTTGCAATAAAGAAATTATTCAATTTCATTAATTTAATATTTATAAATTTGTGAAACGCCTTAAATCTTAATGTTTTAAATAGCATTGTAATAAATGTAAGAAATTCAATTTAAAATTGACATTCTTATTTAAATATCTTTGACAACTTACAATGAAGAACTACATTGAAGTTTTCCAATCTACTAATGTGCCTAGCAATTGAACAAAGTGCCCTTTAATCCAATTTTAACTTTATGACTTGATCATGGTGGTGCTCAGTGCTGTATACACAAATACACATAGCTTGTCCTAAACATCTGATCTATATTCAGCATATATTCATGAATATTTAAATATGTTTTCATATTATTTAATATATGATCTGTAGCCCAAACCAATAAACAGAACGCTACCAGTTTATGTAATAGGTGAAATGTTCAAACTTCATTCCTATCTAATTGCACAGAGCATTGCGTTGCAAAAGTTTTCTATAACAAACTAAAATTTATTATCTATTTTCAAGTGCCTATTTATAAGAAGAAAATAAGCCATAACTTGCCTGCTTACCGTTGGTTATATTCAGAGTGAAATAATCTTAGTTTTATTATAGTCAGAGTGAAAAAACCAACAAACATACACATTCACGGAACCACTGCATAAAGATCTACCAAATATCAAGTGCACAGTTGAAGTAAACGAACTTTAATTATTTTCGTAAAAATGTCTAGTTTTCCATTTTATAAATATACCTATCATATTTTGTTAGTGAATTTAATTCATTGAATTAATTATTGTGATGTCTGTTTCCTGTTTATAATTATTTTATTAGTTTATTACTGTATCTTTAGGTGATGAAAGTATATGAATAATTATATTCAATATGATGTTATGTCATAATATGTTACTGAATACAATATTTCTATAAAAAGGAATATAATTACCTGAGTACTGAAGAGTGAATTTAAAATTTCGCAGATGTTGATCAATTTGTAGCGAACATGATAAATATGAATAAATTTAAATATTCCAAAATCCTCATCGACATTTAATTGAAACGACCAAACAAGATAAATGTAAGAAGCAAATAATTAGTAAATAGATGTAGATATCAGCACGCATTAGATATATTGCAAAAATGGAATAAAGCTGTTCTTCAAATGAAAACTGCAAACTGATTCCAAAAGTAGACACTCGATAAAAATAAACATCAGTGTCAATTGTGTGTGTAATTAAGAATGTACATGCTAATGTAGTGATTGTTTTCAAATTTCCATATATTTCTTTTCTTTTGTGATCGAGAGCTGACATTTGATTTAATTGGTAAAACTTCCTACACAGTTTTGTAAATAAATTTTGTTTGGGAAATGACACATTTAGTACTTGAATTACAAAAATAATGACACAAATATTAGCCCAGTTGAGGACAAAATAACCATAATAAGTTATATAAGTCTTATACAGACAATAAATGGTTATTAAAATGAAACAGTACATTTTATAAACAATTTCATATTTCTCAAAATTGATTAGTTAGTGTCATTTAACACCAAAAAAAAATTGAATGAAAACTAAAGGTTTCAGGCCATTTTTCAAACATTACTTTTCTTTACCGAACATCACGTCAGTTACCGAAAGAGTTGAAAGAAATTCTGTACACAATAAAGAGATATAAATCTATTATGACAAATGACCTTGTTTTCGTCATCAAGGTAAACAGACGAGTTTAACTAACACAGTCAATGACATCATATTAAGCCATATATTGTAATCTGATAAAACAAAAACATTATTACAGGCAACGTTAACACATACAATATGAAATTTTCCACACATGTAATATTCGTGTTTGTGTTTGTCTATATTTGAAGTATGGAAATATACAAATAGAGAATTACAGAAACCACAAATACAAAAAAGACAATTGCAATTGTAAAAGTTCGATCAATACTTTTACAGGTGTGAGTACGTCATAGGTGTGAATAGGATAGCATAACTATGTAAGAGCTCTAAATTTTAAGTATTAACAATTTAGGAAAGATATTTTTTAGGTATTTATGTCTATACATGTTTTGATTTCAACTACATACATTCATACTAACTAATAGAGAGAAAGAAATATTTATTAGGTGATAATTAGCTTAGAGTAATTTTTTTAATAAACACATGTAAGAAGCATAGGTAGTAAATAAAACAAATATTTTAATTGCAATTTAAAAGAATTTAAATGAACCCAATGTTTCTAATAAACTGATTACAAAAATAAATTATTCTAATAATTTTACTATGTAAATTCACGGTATGGTATAACTTTGAGAAGTTTATATATAGAAAACTTTTAAACATTGAAGTGAAACTTGTTTCGAAACTGTTTTTTCCACTTTGCAAGCACTTCTTCAAATATATTAGATATGTGTCGTTAATGACAAAACATTCAGAAATCAATTGTAAATCTGTAAAGGCACGAATTTAAAACAAAACAAAATCCAGTCTCAAAGAAACAGCTAATTTGGAAACCAAACAGTACATACCTCAAACAATAAGATAAAAGTCCGTACTAAACGTCATAGAAGTAAATTAAAAAAGAATTTTCTAACCACCTTGTGGAAAGGTTACTATTAAAAAATACTTACCGATGCAACCCTGCTTTGATTATATTGGCTGTAACCACATCAGAAAAGTGTTTATGAATATTTTTGCACATCGAAAGTATTTAAATAAAAATTATTTAAACAGAGAGATCGCAAGCCTCGTTGTTGTAAGAAGGTTTTTGAAAAATTTAATCGTAATATGAGGACAATAATTTATCAGCAAATGTCATGAATGAAACACCCATTAGTTAAAAAACATAACTTGAGCGAATGATCGTAAAAATTATTCACACCAGTCTTAGCGAGTTTTATGAAGTAGCTATTGTCACAAGTTTTATGCTAGTGTGTAACTCTGCAGAATTACCACAAGACCATTTTTTGTGTTCCGTAAATAAAAAAAGGAAACTGTGTCTGTTTAAATCACTCACCTATCCATTAGTCACAGTGGTTTTTTGAGAAATTGTTTGATGTAGTAGTTAGAAATTTAATGTGATCATAAAGCGTATTAAATCACATACATTTCAACAGTTAATAATGAAATTTATTAATTAAGAAATGTTGCTTTGGGTAAATAACACACGAGATTTTTTTTTATTTCCATTGTCATATGGGATTCCAATTTAAATGGCATGTACACTGATTCAAATTTTTTCAGAATTTTATATTACAGATATTGTTGAAAATTTCCATAAAAAATGTCTTACACCCTCTTTTTCTGAATTGATAAATGTCAAAATTATAAAAATGCAGAGTTACTTTAAAATGTACTTGAATTTTATTGGAAATTTAAAACGATGACATTCATTATAATCTCACGCATATGACAGGTAATTTAACATTGCACTTTGACATAATACTGAGCAAAATATTTACAAAACGCCAATAATATTAATATTTACCAAAAGTATTAGAGGAAATTTTGTACGTCTAAATATGTTTATGCCCAAGTCTCTATAGAACTCTCGCAGTGCCACTAATTGGTTTATGTATAAACCGTTTTCAAGCAGAATAATGGACTGATTTAATTGAATTTATGATAATATTATGACGGAACGTCAAGAATACATCAAAAAAGATATTATAAACTATTTTGAAAAACGTTTTTATTAAGTTAATTTAAGGTATCGTTAATTTAAGTTATCATTTTATTTTCAGAACGCTGGTCATGAACGGCCTCAAATCAGTTTTGCAAAGGAGTAGTGAATCAAATTTATTTCGTTAAATTTCTTACTCATGACACTATTTTAAATTGTCTTACTATGAAAGGTAATAATATCGTATCCTGTAAAGTGAACCATTTTTGTTCCATAACCTTATGGAAAAATATTTACCAACCACTAGAATTCCATTCGATCTCATCATTTACATTTGTGTATTATTTTCGTTATTTTAATTTTTAGGGTTCCTTCACCGGGAACCTTTTGTAAGTCTGTCACTTTCATTCTTCTGTCCATCTGTTTGTCCGTCTCTCCTTTATGCATTGATTTTTATAAGTAGGTGATTAACATGACAATTTCATTTAGTATATAGTAAAAAAAACGTAAAAAAATGAGTGTTCCTCTCCGTACCTGTAGCTGGTAAAGTGATGTTATCATCCAGTAATTTAGCCTCATCAAACCTGTGACATGATCAAAATGTGAGTTGCCCACGTATCCATAGGATAATACAATATAACAGCATTATGTACGTAAGAAAAAGTCTGACAAGATGAATATAGTAGAAAAAGTCTGACAAGATGAATTTAATTTATATATTTTCCTATGACAAGAATAAGTAACTTCTTTATATTGAAGAAAGTGTTTCCCCAAAAATACATGTTTAAGGAGTTATCCTCTTATTTCGATTCATTTCTTTTCAGGATGCAGTAAAGTATATTTGTTCCAGTACCCATAAAATGATCAACAGATAGGTCAAATTGTAAGTACACGAAGTACTATTTACAAACACTTATAATCCAACCAGGGTTATACACAACTAGAGACATTTAATAAGATCTATTATGGCTTGGAGACGATAATTGCATATTTTGATGACATCACCGTTTCCAATTGACCAATTATAAGTAGTAATAGGCAATTTAAGCTTGCAATGTTGACAGAACACTGATATTATTTAATTTAATTGGAAACATGTTTGAAGTATTTCAATTACTGAGATACAATTACAATTTTTAGTGTATAGCGGGCATTGGAAGCGGGATTTAGTTTGTTTCCGACAATAGTATTTGTATATATAGACTGTTATGAAAACTATAACTCCATTTGAACTGAAAATCATGGATGGGTGTATTATGCTCCCTTATGTGTGATTGTTATATTTGAATATATTTTTAGAAACTGAGAAGTTCGGAATGATTACAAGGTGACTGAAAGCACGATGGACATGAATTAGAATACCTATTGATCAAAACAAAATACCTCTGGTAACACAGACACAAACGAATTACATTTCATAAATGCTGTAGTAAAATTTTTAATTGGGAAGATATACAAATAAACAACACAATTTTAGTCAAGTATCACGTTGAAATCTGATCCCGTGATCGGAGAAAATAAAAATTACTCAATTAGTTCAGTTCCTGTGATGATATATTTCGCCAAATAAACTTTAATTCATTTAGATCAACTGGATTAATAGTTTTACAATGATTTTTAAAGAATGAAAAATACAGATTTTCCTTTTCGACGAATGCATTTTATTTGCGCTTTGCTCCACTTTAATTACATCATGCTCCATTGTATCGCCTATCCATTGAACACAAAAGAGCAATATTTGTAATTATTAATTGCACGTCATTTGAACTTAACCACCTCAGTTATTAATTACACATACGATTCTTTATTTAGCCATTTGTCAATTCAAATAATTCGTACAGTGATTTTTTTCATAAAATATATTTTGTGTGTTTTTTAAAAAATCACACAAATTTTTTCAAAATCTTTTTTCACAAATTTCCTTTCAAATTTTTAAAAGTTATGAATCATTAAATTTCAAAATTACAGATTGCAAAATACTCGAATATGATTGGTTTTTGGAAAATATTCTATTACAAAATGAAAAGTGTACATATGATACTTACAATAATTTTTAGTTACTTGACAACTGTCTATTGTTGACAGCAAACAGGATTTTAGTCTCTGTACAATGACCGACTCCCTCAATAGCAGAATTAATAGTGTAGCTCCGTACAAAAATTGTATCATAAAAATTATTATAATTAAGTACTCGAAAGATGCGACGTTCTGTTTATGTTGGTTCATTAAATTGAATCAAAGGTTAATAAGATTTTAAGAATGTTTGCACTGCCAATGTAAATAATAAAGTTATGGTAAACTTTAAAATCAAAGAAATAATTGACATTTATGGATAACTGGCTAGGGACTATTTGATAGAATAATATTCAATTAGAAAATTGGGAAATATAATTAATAGATATATCATGCCCCAGTTATATAGTATGTATGTCTGTGCTTTTACAGTAATGTTACATATTTTGTATTAGATTTGTACCATGAGTACAAGGCTTTCTATCTCTTTATATGAGAAATTTTAGAGCCAACGGCAATGTTTGAAATTTAGAAGAAATAATTACTTTTGTTGTAATCAAATTAACATTTTACGCACAAATGCAACTCGCACTACGAAGGTTCCCACACACTTAGGTTCACAAACTATTATAGTTTGAAATTTTAAGGATGAGTTACTTATTTTGACTTAGTGTAATCTCGTATCTCATTTTTAAATGGGATTCGATATTTAAACCTTTAGATTTAGTCAAATGCTGATTTTGTAATGAGCAACTATATATATATCTCTCTCGTATCAAAATCAGCACTTGACTAAATCTAAAGGTTTAAATATATATATATATATATATATATTTATATTGCATAAAATATTTTTCACAGGCCAAGGAAAAGTACACTGGATACTTATTACTTTCTCCATACGCAATACCTTATAATCTCCTTCAAACCGCACAATACCTTCAAATTTATATTTCACAAAGAAATTTTCCTTATTGTCCTTCAGACTTCATAAATTACATCCACCCAATTGGGTTCCAAAAAATTTAAAAAAAGCTTTTTTCCATATGTTCATGTAGTTCAAGATTTCCTCCCAAATTTCATTGCATTCGGTATTAGTCTCTTAGAGGAGATATTTTGATATGCAGATGGAGAGATGGACGTGAGAAATTTATGCAAAATCCTAACACAGATTTCATCCCTATTTGGCCATTTAGATCTGAGAACCGGAAAGTATTTCTACAAAGTAGCAATTAAAGAAAAAAACCGTTTAAAAATATAAATAGAGAGAACTGAATTATTTTTCCAAATTTTGAGAAAAAACCCAAAAACCCTGTACCAATATCCTCTATGCCCTCTATCATTCACTTACCCTGCAGAAAAATATGTAATGATATTCAAATGAGATATTCACTGATATTCAAAATGATGGAAAATAATACGAGAGTAAACTGGAAAATTGAGATCCTCCTCTAATCGTGGAGAGTAATAAAGAATAAGTTCCATGGGTAGCATAGTCGTAGTAGGAAGTATTTATAAATTATTTGTATCTTATACAAATAATTTATAAATACTTCCAAGTTCATTTGTATGCCTATTTTGTTATTGTTAAGGAGGCTACATAATTATATGCAGCACACGGACGCAAGTGCACTCAACCTTACTGTGTCATTGCGACAATCACTGTCGCCGGCAACAAAAAGAAAGCCGGATTTGAGGTTCAGTTGACTAGAATGGTTGCACTCTGAATTTAGGAGGTATGTTGAAGACATAAAATAATTCGTAAATATCCTGGTTAGTCATAATAAATCACTTACTGTTTTTATATTATAGTAAATAAAACACAAAATATAAACATTTATTAACAAATATACGCACCAGTTTTCCCAAAGCAAACATTATGACTAGGTGATAGATTACAATTGAATGGGTAATCGCATGGAAAAAGGTGGAAAGCAGCTGAAACCAACAATTTTAAAATATCATAAGCAAACTCGATTCATTTCTAACATTGAACATTTTTTGTTTCGTTATACAGATGAAATATGTTCATTCCCTATTATAAATGACATTTATTTGTACAAAATAGCTAAAACTGATGTTTACTGTGTTGAAAGTGCTGAAAGCCCTAATTTTCATGTAAATAGATAATATGCAGTTCACTACGTAGGGAAATAAATCATTTCAAATAATAAGTATATCTGTTATATTTTTCATTTTATTAAACTTAGCATTTGTGTGTAAAATATATTATCTTGAGTGAAAAATGGCCTACAAATACTTCAAAATATTTCTTATCTAATAGTTATTAATCAAATTCATTAGCCTGGTTGCTAATGATCACATTATAACTTTAACCTTGTCTTCAAATAATGTTAGGTTAGCAACTAATAAAACCATCATATCAATTTATGGGTATTAACTCATGTGACGATCAAGTAGAGTACTTCCATTTTATCCCCAAAGGAAGAAGTCGTTTTTTCCAATTGTGATATGAAAATATGAGGGTAAACTGCTCGATGATGCCTGTTTAATCTGGAAGCTATTTTAATAAAGCTTTTTACATTTTCTGCGTTGAATGGAAGAAGTCATACTAATTGAAAATGATTGCAGAAGTCAAGATTTCCTTCTCTGAATATTCGAACAGATACTTAAACGAACCGATCAATAATATACCTTCATCCGTTGAATATGTTACACGTTGTTTAACCCGAAACAGTATTCTCGAAAGAAGAGCACTTAATAACATTTCTATATCTTTATTGTTCTTCACTCGTTGTTAACCGAAAAGAAGCTCAAACACTGCACTCAATATCCACAAACAAATAAAATGATAAAGTTTGGAAATTATTTGCTAATTAAATAAAAAGTTTGGATCTATTGTTTGGCAACCTGATATTTATTTACAACAAATTCAAATAAGTTTTGAAACGAAACGCTTCATTAATTTAAAATTTAAAATTTTGCCTAAGTATTGATATTTTGATTTTATATATCTTTCTAATCTATTAAGTATTGATATTTTGATCTTTTATTACTTCTCTTGACTAGAGTCTTTTCTCTTATACATTTCAGTCAAAATTAGTGAATATTTTTATTTTGAAGCCAGTGTATTTATTTTTTGATCCAATTTGTCGCAGAGTATGGGTTTTTTTCTAATTTTGCTTAATACAAATTCAGGATAAGAGTAATGCAGTGCAGATATCACGGAATGATGTCTGGGGTATATATGTGGATTCTACAAAACAAGCAAAAACTATTTATTGAAATACTTTTGCTTCAGAATTTATAACCTCAGGAACAGGGACACTCAGTAATCAACGGGCACCCGATGATTGAGGTTGATAGAGACAAAAATACGTACTAATCGTGGTTGCTATACAGAATATTACAATTCAATTATTAATAAAATATTGAGTTATTTGATGAAACATATAAATTCTGAAAATTAGTGCTTCATTGTTTGAACGAACACTGATAAATTTTCATTTTATGGAAGTGACCCAAAAATGATGACATTCTAAATAGGCTGTGAAATAAAATATGAAATCTGTAAAACTGTAAAATTATGATAGTCGAACCCGGGTGATAAAAGAACAGTGCTGGCTATGCATTAATCAGAAGTAACTCAAGGCAATGACTTGGTAGACTTACGGCAATGTCGACGACACAGGAGTTAACATGAGAATCATGTCAAGTATGCATTGCAAAGAATTAAATTCGGTATTTGAAAAATTAACAATAAACACTGGTAATTTAATTTTCTTTATGGTGCATTAGCAAAATGCACTATAACGCACAACTATCCAGGACAGAACAGATCTAAATTTGCAAAAATTAATAATAATTCCGGTTTTCATATTTTTGGAGTGTCAGTTTGTTTAGAAAACTAAAAACTATAGCTCTCTCTGTTTGACTGTGGGTGTGAGACGTACAGTATAGAGATACATTTCTGAAATTTTGTATCAGTTAAAATTTTAAATTTGTTAACTTTCATCGCAATACGTTTCCATTTTACCAACATGACTACTGACTCTAAGGAGTTACATTTTTTAATGTTATAAGTCTGATTCTTGTTATCACGCAAAATATATTTCTTTTTTCCATTGAAACAAATCAAGTATTTTTAATTGGAAGTGTCCCTTTTGATAATAGATTGTTAATTTAAAGTTTTATATTTTTTTGTGAAAATAGAATGATATCGCAACTGCCTTTAAGTCGGAAATAAATGTAGAATAACGTTTGATATTTACTTTCTATCCAATTTTCCTAATTTTTTTATCAATATTTTCGAAGACGGCTTGGACAGAGAACGGTTTTTGAAAGTATTGAAAAATTTGGGAGAAAAACATATTATATATTTTTGGATTTTTTGAAAAAAAAAGTCGTTTTCCATTTCACTTTCCTTAGTTAACCCAGAAATAAACATTCAAATATTTTTGTACGTTGACTTGGTCCAATTGGGTTATAATACTAGAATAAGTTACATTTAAGTTTAAATAAAAAAAAAATGTAAACAAAGGAATGGAACTTACATGAAATCCGAATGCAACATTATATAAATTGCATTGCTCAATTAAGATCATATAGCTTTCTCTCAATTGTTTGATTTCAATTATAACTTCCGTATCATTATTTTTGACGATTATTCCATTATCAGCATTATCTTCAACTTGAACGTAAACACATCCCTCTGATAATTTTTTAACACGTTTCAAAATTATGTTTAGACGCCGTCTGAATATTCTCAAATTTATAATGCACTTCCAATCTTGTACTTGTAAAATGAATTGGGATATGAAATATGATTGATACAGTACTACCGTTCCAATATCATAAGCTGTGTACTGTGATATTATGTCAAAGAACATAATAAAGATTGATGTGGAGCTCAAAACCTTTAATAATTGATTAAACGATTTTCTTTCATTCACATACATGGGGATTGTTACTTTCAGTAGATTGTCGATTTTTTTATAATTTTACAATTCAAATCACTTAAAAATAGGAAAAAAAAAGAAAACTTATTACAATTCAAATCAATTAGTGTGATGGTATAAAACAATAGGTAGTACTTTTATTAATTCAGGAATGAGGATAAAAATAATTAGTGACTATAAATACTTACATTGTTATAAAGACAATTTTGTTTTCTACCATCAAATTACCTTTTTTTAATAAAAGAGTAGCAATAATCATCCTTTTCTATTATAATTTATCATCTTATTTTCTTTTCAGTTTTTCCTGACTTTAGCTTATGATTTTATTGACTCCTTAAATAGGAACAAAATATAAGAAATATAATGAATTATGTCTTGTTTATATTTTTAATTTTTGATATGTTTTTCTTTTAACTCATTTACAGTGTTTTTACGCGTTGTTTTTAATTTTTATTTCACTTTTATTCTTTTAAAAATTTGTTATTGCTTTGTACGCCATATTTAGTTTTCTTTTTCATTTTCTATAAAGAGTACTTAATATTATTTAAACTGCAAACACATGGAAATGTTTAAATCAATACTTGCCTTCCCTACAGTTTTATTGACAATTTTATAGCCATACAAACCCAAACCAATATTGTTGCCATCCAAATTTGAAAGGCTGATTGCTGGGTATTACACTGATTCAGTTAAAAGTTTGATAAAAAGAACATTTTATTTTTTGTGTTTCCTTGCTGTCCCCTTTTTTTAATTATTCCGACACAAGAGGTTAAAGTACGCCGCAAAAGGTGGGGAAAATAAACCGTTAAACCTTTTGTGGGCTCATATCTAATGAAACTGACAACATATCAAAAATTATTTGTTGAATTATTGTTGCACTGATAGAACCAGGTGTGTGATAAATGAAATATCCTTTGGTGAGGAATCCAGACAAATGGACACCGGAACTCTTAACGACATCGAACAGAGAAAAGGAACTGCGACTATGGAGTTGCGGTTTATATACCCACCGTCATGGACTATATGGGTTTTATAGGAAAGGGCAAAATTACCATTAACTAAGATATTTGAACAATCCCCCTTAACTAAACCCGTCCTGACAGATTTCTATACTAACTAAGCTTACATTCTAAGCCTTCTTTACTTGTATTTGATTTTACTTTCCCTTAGTTAGCAATTTGCACATTGCGTATTGCACACATCACTGGACATCCGTCGACATAATTACATTACATCCCAACGTGAACTGGCGAGCTTGCACCACGCGCGTATCCAAATTACAATTATGCTGTAACGTTTATCTCAAATTTTACAGATGTAAGAATCTAAATTTTCCTTAATTTCACTCTTTGCAATTACAATTCACATTTTACACTTCATATTTTTCACTTAGCCTTTTCTATTTTTTCATTCTACTATCTTCATTTTGCAATTTCAGTGTTGGTTTACTTCTTGGCTCTAATATTATGTTGAAAGGTGTTGAACCCTCTATTCTTGTCTTTCATGTATATAGGCTCTGATTTAAAACCGTACTTGGAGGCGTGTTTTTTCTGTCATAATCGTCATGCATATCTGTCGACTCTAATATGTTTTGGGGGCAATTCAAGGCATGATTACCCTGCTCTCAGCTCGACTCCATTATATTTACTATAAATAGTTTTTTCTGATGGTGGGTTCCAAGAATACTGCTACTCTTTATAATTGTTCTCGAGTTGGGTAACATAAATCGGTACCCTTTTGAATCTTCACAATACCCCACGAAAGTCACCTTCCTTGCTTTGGGATTCCATTTCCCTACTTTCTCTTCTTTCTCTTTACTAATTTTTCTAATATTAGTAAATGTTACATAAACAAAATTTTCTCAACTCAAGGGTGAATTATTATTTTTGAAAATAGGGAATAAATCCAGATAGAGGTTACTCCAAAATTTATCGCAATGAAAATATTACATGGTGAAAGTATTTATAAACCTGTTATTATCAATATTTTATATTATAAAGCAGGTAATATCAATTTGAATAATGGTTACATAGAAGTGTACAGAAACAAGAAGCGTATATATATATATATATATATATATATATATATATATATATATATATATATATATGTACGCTTCTTGTTCATTATGTCAGATATTTGCAGTATTATATCAGATATTTGCAGTAAATATCCTCACATGACTAAAATTTTGTTCCAGATAATTGTTATATTTAGAAATAATAATATTTTTTAAAATGTTTTACACTTTCCTTTTTCTTAATGTATTTTTCAAATTCATTTCAAATTGTTTCTAGTTTTTCCTAAATATATAATTTATCTCTATATAATTTATATAATTTATCGTTATCTACATACTATCTATACATATTTTTCACCTAAGGTTCGTTAGCGTGATTTGTTTCCATTATGAACAAGTTCAATAAGAAATGCTTAAAACAGGGATCACCATTCACCAATTAATGACAATTTTCAATTTTAGTGAGTGCACTGTTAATTGTCCTAATTCAGTTACTAATGCTCATTATTTTGATAACGATAGGTCCATTTGTATTTACAACAATTAATAATAGAAACGTTTCATTGTCAAGACGCTATAAAAATTTTGTTTACTAATATTTATAATACCAAAGTATTCTTAAAAAGATTCTCGAAGAAAAAAATTACAAATTTTTAATTGCATCTTGCGTTTGTAGTTACAATATTATTTGTGTACTCAAGTTGTGTCAAAGGTATCTGCCCTCAGTTTCGTTGCTTGCATACAATTATGGTGCACGATGTAATTATAGAGAATGCATTTCTTATGTTTTATGCATGACAACTAGACTTACAACAGTATTATGAAAGTTTTAAGAATTTACTATTATCATGACTGTTACTTTTCATAAACACCATATAATTAATTTAGTTTTGTTTGACGTATTAAGTCCAATAAATCAATGTATATTCTGATCCTCTCCTCCTCATTTTCTGTTTACAAAACTACTAAATTCGATATCATGGAAAAGAAAATATAACTAGTTATTTTGGTATTAATCGGCAAATTATAGCGATGATCCTAAATTTAAAAATGTTTAAAATAGATTAGATTTTTTCCCTCTTGCAACATAAATATGCTCATATGTTGACTATTGAACCTTAAAATAAAATAGGGATTTTAGAAGCTCACGTTAATACTGTAAGAAAAATATAGCAACGATTCTTGTTGTCATAATTTATTAAATGTACTTACACCATGTTTTTATGCCAATGAAAAAGACAGTTTTGATATATTTCTATTTTTCCATTTATATTTTTCTTATTTATATTTTTCTATATTTACACCTTATGATTTTTTATAAAATTTGCTATAAAATGAAAATTGACTGTAAAAGTCAAGTTTTTCAGAAATCATGCAACATAGAAACTTGAAACTAATATAGTAATACATCCTATTAAGCCCTATAATTCGTTTTTTCAAATTATTTATATAGAAATGAAAGAGGGGTAAATAAAAGCCTTAAATTTTCTGTATAATATGGATAAAATTTAATTATTTACATTTAACAAGATATTCTAGAAAATATGCAAAAATATGTATTTTACTGAAAATCTCCGAAACTACAGAATCAAAAATAATAAAAAAAGACAGTGTTGGTAAAACCTGATCAAGAGATTACAGAAAAACTATAAAAATTATCCTATATCTTATACTTTTTGAAATACAAATGATGTTTTAAACAATTAAACAAGATATCCATAATGTGATGAAACATAAATATTTGTAAATAATTTAATTGAAATACCATGTAGTCTTAAGTGTTTATAACAACCTATGTATGGAAACTCAATGTACGGAGCCCTCGTAGAGCAAGTCTTACTTGTGGTTGACAGCTAGATTTTCAGGCAAATATGTGTACATATTATAATTTTAAATTGATTTTGCCGTAGTC
Organism: Druceiella hillmani; assembly: GCA_039881145.1. Taxonomy (NCBI): domain Eukaryota; kingdom Metazoa; phylum Arthropoda; class Insecta; order Lepidoptera; family Hepialidae; genus Druceiella; species Druceiella hillmani. Next base: position 37,887,083 of record JAYKKI010000019.1, read on the forward strand.
AGCCTAGCGTTATATTGACACTTAAATTAATATGTTTAATCTTGCCATCATTCACTTCAATCTTATTATGACTAGTTTCAATTTCATTCCAATAATTTTCAATTTGAAAGGCAAAATAACAAAATATATTAATTATTTATTAGAACAGTTTTCAATTATTAGTAGACACAATTATCTGTACGATTGCAGTACATTACACATATGTATTGCAAAAGAAAAGAGAATAAGCTTGTATTAAAATTTTACTCTTATTTGCGATACATGTGGTGAGAACTTTGATTTACACGTAACATGGAAACGTCAGATAAAAGGACATTAACCAAGAAGCTGTTGCTGTAATAGTGTCTATTGGTTATGGTTTCATACAGTTTTATCTCCTGTTGGTAATCCACCCATGTCTACGATTGCGTATCTCTTATAATGATACAAAAGAGATTCACAAGAAGAAGCAAAGTATGCAAAATCCATTGGCAGTGTAAATAAAACCAATACCAATGATCATTACAGTAGCGAATATTAAACTGACCTATGGAACCGATTATACTTTTGCCAATATATTACAATTTTAGGTTTCCATATTAAAAAGTTATTTATTTAGGAATAAAAGATACGTATTGTCTTACTTGTTCTCGGTCATCTAAAAAAGGCGTTGAGGCTCCAGAACATTCTTGTTTTAAAAATTATACGGGCCCTTCAACTGAAATAGAGGCAGCCAATACTGCGAGTGGATTTGAAAAATCTCTTGCTGAAAATGTTCTCATTTATTCACAACTGATTGCAGATGAACAATCAAGCAATTAATTGCAGATGAACAATCAAGCAACTCTTGCTGAAAATGTTCTCATTTATTCACAATTGATTGCAGATGAACAATCAAGCAACTTATTCCATTGTAAGAAATTGTCGTCCTTATAAAATTGTCACGGTAGGTAAAATAGAAAATAAAAACCATCACTTACGTAGTTATTGTAAATTCTTATTTGCAATTGCATTTAACACAGCCAATTTATTGACAGCATGGAAGCTTGTCAAGGAGCTTTGTCCGTATAATATTGGAATAATAAAAATATACAGTTTGTTGCAAAATTTGTTAATGTAAAAAGAGATATTATTAATGGGCCCTATCACATATCTGGCGATCATTATAACAGTTTATTACAGATTTTTTACTATGCAGATCATTAAAATTAAGAGATCATTCAGTACATTACATCAGTGTTAAATTCAAAGATGATCAGAATAAAAATGTGTCATGTCAGATCCGTACAGTTTTATTTATTTATAAACTTTGATAAACAGTCATCTGGCGAACTTATTGCTACATGAGCAATCTCTTTTAGTTAACCAGAGTTACAGTGCAATAAAAACAAAATGGGTTAAGCATAAACCTACACATTATAACAATAGATAAAAAAATGAAATAACAAAAGATAAAAAAATTAAAACCTAAAAAAGAGAAAAAAAAGATAGGCAGAAAACCACTCATTACAATAATATTCAAATGATAAAATAATAGAAACCAAAAAAAGAGACCAAAGAAAACAAAAATCTAATTTGATAGGTGTGATGGGGTTTTAGATCTAGATTGAGGCGAAGAATAGTTAATGAAATGAATTAAAGGAGGATAGACATGAAAAGAAATAGAATTTTTTTAATTAATTGAATTGCAAATAAATTAAATTGCAAATTTATTGAAACTATGACACAAAAATTTTACCAAGCTATATTTAAATTAAAAATCTATAAATTTATGTAAAATTAAATTCCCAACCGGGTTCCAGAAAGTTCCAGAAACTACTGAACCGATTTAGTTATTGTTTTCCCACCTAATTAATTCACATTGTTCTACAATAATAAGATAACTGAATAACAATTTACTGCATGCTTAACAATTTATCCATTATTTATCACACATGATCAGCAGGGAAAGATACTGTTGTGAAAAAAAAGTGAGAACAGATTAAACGCTATATCTATATCACTTTCTTGTACAGCAGTTGTTCGTATAAGATGAATGGTCTGTAAAGTGCTTTAATAATGCAATTACACTACGCTAAAATCACAAAATATTATTATAAAGTATAGAAAACATGGAATATAAGAAATACAATATAGGACAAAATGGAATATAAGAAAGGTCAACACGAATTTTAAAATTTCACAGTAATATTGAAGAAAAGCAATATTGCGGCAACTAACTAAAAAAAATTTGTTTCAAAATAAATAAAGTTATGTGTTTTATCCAACCACTTTATTCCATACTGTCGAAAATAATTTCTTTTAATATAATGTATACTTATGTTTTGTGTTGGTATTTCATCAATTTATAATTTTATTAATTTTCAAAATTTACAGGTGCGCGTTGATTTGGACAAGATGTTTTGTACATTTAGATTTAGATAAGATGTTTTGTAAAACAAGAGCATGTTTAAGAATTTAATTGAAATGAATTTAAATTTAGTATGCCCCTTAATTAATTTATGAATACATTATTATACACTACTGGTAATCATTTAGTAGGTAACTAGTAAGTAATTAGTATTTCGAGCCTAAATACAGTAGTTAGTCAGCGAGACATATTTTTAAATCTTTTAAAGTTTTCAAATTTATTTAAAGTAAGAAATAAAAAATACTTACACATAAAGAATAATTCATAGAATGTATATTTTTTAAAAATTGCTTTATACAAGTTACATAACCCCTAACAATTATTTTACATGTGCGATTCAGCACATTATTCTGAATAATAAAAAGAAAAGAAAAATTAAATATTTTACAAAAGTGTTTTCTCTATAAACTCATTTTTTACCTTTTATACAGAATAATGGGACAAAATATTTTTAGGACAAAAATGTAATAACACATTTATATTTTTAAATTACAAATTTTTAAGGCGATAATCTCAGAAAACGTTGTTTTTTTCACATTCTCCAAAAACATTTTTTGTTCACAATGATGAGAGAATCGGCCTCGTGAAAATAGCTCATAAAGAAAAACATAACCTCTACACAACAGTTATATTTGTTTTCCTTTTGGAGCAATGTTGTGCAGTTTACTACTCAAATGGCAATATGTCAGTAGGTATGATGTATTTTATACTAAGGCCAAAACACATAAAGTCGAATATGCTTCGTTTGAAAGGATTCTTTACAATATTTATAAATGGAATTCACCGTTACTAAATTCCATTACATTCCGATGATATTGAATCTTGCCCGCTTCATTTGAACTTTCAAAGTTATTTCTTCCAGAAGCAATCTTAATACCATAAGTAAATTCCACAATTACATCGAATAGTCACCCCACTCCGATTGGTGACTATTTTGATGCAGTCGTATTAGATATCTTCTGCTCAAACAGGCTCAAATGTATAAAGTAAATATCGTTGATTGATGGTTAAAGTGCAATCATTCTAAGGTAGAAATAATTCTGTTGCTGTTTTATTTTCTCTACATTTCCTTCATATTAGAAGCTAGACTTAACTTATATTCTTCATCTGTTTCAATTATTTCTGTACCGTGAAATATTACATCTCTTAAAAAGAGACCCTTAAAGAGAACAATGATAACGTTATGAAGACTTGTTAAGTAGTTTTTGATTAAAACACACACTAGTGTACAGACAGAAGAAAATGCCAAAAACCACTGCAATACTTTAATTTCTTAAATGTACTACCAATAAAAAAATAATGGAAACACTCATGGGCACACGGAAAGAGACAATATAATATCGTTAATAGAACCTACATTAAATTGTAACATTTAATCAAGAATTATAATTACATCGAAAGTAAGACGAAATGCTTCATATAAACCAAAAAATCTTTTTATCAAATTTAAAAATTTTGTTTAACTACATAGTATAAGAATAATGTGAAGAAATGTCATTACAGCATATTGTTACCGATGATTACGTATAAGATAAAGACTGTTTGTTCAAGACAAAGAATATATAGACAAACTTTCTCTTATCTTTATGTATATCTCTTTTTTTCTGATTTCACAGACATGGGTCTACAATATAAAATCAATATGGAACACTTTCTATAATATAAGAAAAATATGGAAAACTTTATCATAATTTTTCCAAGAATACATATTTCTTAAAGAAAGACAAATTAGCATAACTAAATATATGTCATTTGACAAAAGGAATCTTCTATGCCAGCTATTGATTAAGTTGGATCAACACAAATGCATAACTGATCAATGCAGTTAGGATACTATAAAACAATGTATAATCCAATTTGACGTGGTCATGCGCCGTAAACAGTAAAGCCTGATGTTGTACTATGGAGCCAAATTCGTAAAGTGTGCTCGATGCATTGAAACCTATAATTTGAAGAACATATGAATCAAATATGATATTCAGTGGAAAACATTTTAAGGAATTTTCGTAACTTTGCAATGTCATGTATATTAGACGAGTCTTTTTGAACTGATTTAGAATTTAAACTTGGTGCTATTATTGAACCGATTCAAAAACAGCATACAAAACAAATTTATAATATATTTCATATTGATCAGATTATTTGCATTGTAATAGATTTTTGAAATTATACCATATGCAAAATCATAACATATACTTTATTTTTAAATGCTAATTATTAAGTATTGGTGTTATTGATAAAAGAAAATTTATTAAATATTTAAATATTCTTGTTATGTGAAATATTCTATCATAAAATCAAATTAAAATTCACAATTTTGATACTCACCATAGGAATTAGTGATACAAGCGCTGTCAATTGTCGATGACAAGTAGAACTTGAGTCTTTGTACAACAACAGCCTCTCTCAAGACCAATACTAATAATAAAATTCCATGCAAAAACCGAACGATGTATGATATCACCATGCTCCATTCATCATATATTATGTTCTGTGAAAGTATGAGGTTGATTAATGCAGCTTGACCGATTAAAAGAAGAACTTTGAATTGTTTTAAAGTTTTTGTTGAGGTTCATGTCAACCCAATGAACTTCACTTTATTGTCTCTTCGTTAGAGTGAAATTAAATTTACATTTGTGGGATTTGAATAAAAGTAATAAGTAAGTTACTAAGATCAACTTTGAATGCATGCTCTTGAGATATTAGATAACACTGAGGGTGTTACTGTATTGAAACTGTCCACCTCCATCCACAGCATTAAAACAGTAAATTATAATTTTCAAAATATCACTTTTTGATTTGGATTTATACACAGTGTCCGGGAATAAGTACAAAGAAAGACATTATCCTTGATTGAAAAATAGTTGAATGTCGTTGAAATAAAATTTAAAAGATGACTTTTATTTTCAGAAAATTTAAAATAGTATTCGTAATTATTTGTCATCTTTTTGGTACACACAATACTTATGCATATTGTTCAATACTGCTTGGGGGATCAACCCATGAACAGCTGTTAAGACATAGCCACTACGGGTAAACACCGCCCTCTGGGCAAGTATACGGTGTGTTAAAAAGAGTTAAGTGTAATATTTTTTTGCACTTAATTAGAAAAAGGGCATGTTTCACGTTTTACTTCAACGACAATTTACTCCTTTATAGTCAATGAATAGCGTATTTCTTTGTCCGATGTCTATACCCCGACACCGTGTATGTATATATATATATATATATATATATATATATATATATATACACACACACATGTATCTTGTACATATATCAATTACAAAGCTGTTTTTATTACTCAATTTTAAGGGCAACTTGAATATTGCATATTTGCGGCAGAATGAATTCATTCACACAATTAATCAGCAATTTAATGCAATGATGTTTCATTATTTTTGCTGTGTTCTTAGTCTGGTAGAATGTTTCTCCACCATTCAGCTTACATTCTATGATGAATACCATTCCCCATATTATTTCCAATCAGTTTAATTTAACAAAACTCACTTCAGTGGTGATACTGAAAAGGAGGTAACGCTACAATAACAAGCAAATTCGCAATATTATGCGGGTCATGTTAAAAATAGATAAAAGGACTATTATGAACAAATAGAAATTGATTTGGCCTTTCACACATGTGAGGGATGCTCAAGATTATATAGTTGGTGTCTTGAAAAGAACCACCAACAAAATAGTAAACCAAAGAGGTTTTTACGAAACCTTAAAGAAGAAAGTACAAAACATCGACATATTAATATAAATAACATTAATCTTTCAACCCGGCCTTTTCTGTGATTTGAAATTGTATGGATTAATTTCACAGATAAAATTGTCACCAATATATCTTTGATAAAACAATCTCAAAGTAATATTTTTGTTAAAGTCGGTTTAAATTACTTTGAAAGTCACATAAGTACAAACAAACAGACAAAATTTCACTACAATATCTAGAAAAATGCCTGGTGGAACTTTTTTTTATTTTTGGAAGGTTTTGAAATCATCTCGTTTAATTTTTCTTTAAGTGATGACATCGAATTCTGAATTAATGAATATTAAAATATTATGTTACTTCCAAAGACGTATCAACCGTAAATTAAAATGAAAATTTAATATTTTTTGTGTGAGATTTAATGTTGGATGTGGAATTTAATACTTTTTTTAAATTTATATGATTTACATTGACAGTAACTATATAATTATAATCTGAAAGATCTTATTTTCATTTTACCGAAAATTTTAACTTTTTTAATCACATTGATTTTTAAAAGAATGTTGCTTTACTCATCTGCAGCCTGTATCCTGACAAATAATATTAAAATAAATGTAAATATTTAAAAAAAATTAAGACACAGGTTAAGCAAATATCATTGTGAATTATATCATTACCAAAATCTTGGTTAATTATAAGTTTATATCTTGGTTAATAAATAAATATAATTGTCTATGTTTAACAGTATTTTATTGTTTTTATTTAAAATTTGACAACTATTTTTGTTAGTGTTAAGAAAAGATAATTTCGTTATTAGTTAAAGATTTAAAACTTTTGTGTGGTTATATACTGTTATTGTTATTCACAAATGTGGGATGAACAAATTTTAATTAAAATGTATTTTGTCTCTTGTTGATAATGCTGAAGTATGATTGTTATTTCAAGTTTATTGAATAATTATAAACAATGATGTTAAATTAGAATGAGTTGTATGGCGTTATAAATATTTGTAATTAACATTTCTGTGGATTTTTACAGTGTAATTACAAAGTTTGAAATTATAGAGCACATTAAGTGCTACAATGGCTTATATACTTGTGGTTACAATGTTTCTTAGCTAAATATTTATTTATTTTTCATTCATATTTTAAAAAAATCTGAGTTTTTTTAAATTAATAAAAATAACCCAGTCGGAATATTATACACATAAATATAGAAAAAAAAATTTAAAAACTCATTTGGTATTAAAAATACACATAAAAAAATTGCTTAATTGCAGTCCAAACAATAAAAAAATATTATACATATCAGCTTACCCAATGTAAATGAAAAGTTTTGTAAATTACATGGCTCAGAAATTATTCATGACTTATGGATTAAAATATTTGCTAACAAGGCTATCTCAGATTTAACTGTGTATATTAAATTCAATAAATATCTCATTTATGTGTGCTGCTTCCGTAATGAGAAATTTTGCAATTTTGATATTAATTTAAGTAGTATTTTCGAGTACGCAATGTCATTAAATATGTTGCCTAATATAAAAAAACCCTGCTATTGTTTGTTTCGTTCTTCACAACAATTTTTCTGGCAAACGAACTAAAGCAATAATTTAGGCGGCCAGAAGTAGTGAAGAAAAAACTTGCTGTCATTTAACTCTTATTCAAAGTAGCCAAGTGACGCAAACTGTAAGGTTACTTCTTGCTATCTCCATTATAAACATCTGTCCAAAACAGATATGTTAATGGTGATTCATTTCAAATAGATACATAGCTATAAAAACAAATGAAATTATGAAACGTTTCAAAAACAACCTTTTAAACATTATTAATTTAAAATGAATATTTCAATACTATTTTTTTCTAATAATTTCTACACACTAACAATTAGGATCAAAATTGTTTTGACATACAAAAGTTTCACTTTTTTATTGTCATTAATCTAATTAATTCATTTAAATCTAGGATAGATACATGATTTATTAAAATAATTCTAACCATTGATGATTTCGGTGGGTAATGATGAAAAATGTAGATAAATAAAATAGTCAAAATAAACAAAATACCACTACCAATATAATCAACTTCTAAGTAATTCGATTATTTCTGGTGAAATTCCTTTCACAACAAAAAATCATCTTACATTCTGAGTTAAAACTTTATTACTTTTTAACTTGTTCAACGTTTTATATATAGTATAAGTGTAGTTTTCAGCTATTCGAACACATGCCACATACCTTGCAAAATAATTACAATTAACTAAAACAATGGGCTTTATAACCATTGGACGTGCCATAGTTGGACAATTAGCTGCACCCAGGTAAAGTCAGTTGCATATAGGTTACAGTTGCAAATGTATAATGTCACAAAATGCCTAATTGAACAATTAATTGGTTCAGAAGTCATAGTGGGACATCAAATTTTGAAAAAGATAGCATAACATTTATTTGTGAGTATATACCATTTATATTATATCACATTTATTTTAAAGGTAATCGTTATTATTTATAAATTATATGTAATAGGAACTGAAATTTTTAAGACATAAGTGAGGGGCAAAAAATAAGTACCTATGTGTTATTGCTAAAAATGATTGCCGTTATAAACGAAATGTGAAATATCTGAATCCACATTATAACAACATCATTATTACTCATCAAAATTATATCATATAAAAGTTTAGGCATCGCAGTTGGAAAAGAGACCATTAGAATAATAGTTGTTAACAAAGCATACTTTTACGAGAGAAAAGATCATAGCTTAGATAACTATATTAAATGATTATTATTGCTTTTATTATTTGCAAATATTCTCAAAGGACCCAAACATTATGATTTTCATTTATTATGTTATTGGCTTATTAAAATTTCATTTTACTGTTCACATTGTTTTTATATATACATACTTATACAATGTACTTTTGATATGATGGTATATTCCTTGTATATCAGCCCTGCATAAAACTATGTCTATAAATGATGACAATATATGAGTGATACCGATGATAAGATATGACCTTCAGCGACCATATTCTAAAAAATATGGTCGCTAAAGGTCATAACTTAACATTGCATGATATATCCACTCCATAATGTAGATAATATTAAGAATTTTTATCTGTTTAACAACTAAGTTCGATAGCACATTTACATTCAAAGATGCGTATTAGAAAATTTACATTTTACATTATGCCGATCACATACATTTTCAAATATGTACTTTAGGTAAATGTACTCAAGAACTGCGTCATTAGAATGAACTAATAATAGTACTAACTACTAATGTACTAGAAAATAATTTCCATTCTCCTTTTTTTCGATTTCCTTTATTAGAATTATATTTGTATGACTCAGTTTTGCCTGTACATTGGACCAATTTTATCATCGTCAACCCTACAAAATAAGTTTACGCAGAATTATGTTGAAGAATTTTTTTGATTTGACATTTAATGCAAAATAGAAGTGAAAGACGGCACTGACTCGTTCTTATTATATTGATTGTTCATGTGTGTGTTACTATATAAAGAATGTCTTCAAGCACATTAAAATTATTATTAAGATTAGTTGGACCAAGTTTAAAGAAAAAAGTACATATTGCAGAGAATTATTTTCTATAGTATGTTCGTATGTAGTCGGTAATTAAATACTATTGAACAATGTTTATCAACATCGTCACAGCCACAACACTCACGAATTAAGGCACAAGTGATTGATGCATCTGCTGACATTTTCAATAAAACGTGTGCATGGTGTTAGCAAATCAAAAGCAAGTACGATTCCTTTGTCCCCCTCAAATTTTAATACTATTTGTTTCATAGTCAATTAATTTAAATACGTCCAGGGGTTATTAGGTCCAGAGGTTAGTAGGTCGATTTAAAAAATTAATAAATAATAATTTAATAGAAAAGTGAAAACTTTCACCGACACAAATGTGCTGCCTTGTGGCTCCCGTTCGCTGAAATGATACATAACCTCTTAAATCTGCTGTTATGTGAGATAACTTCTCAGTACATTAGTGGTAATCATGTGTATCTGAAATGGTTGCATTCAGAAACATTCCTAAAATCCTAATTTTAAAGTGACTGTGTTTGTAACAAAGAAATTCTAGGATATTTCAATAGTTTCCAAATTAGTTAAAAAATAGATGTCATATTATTTAATTTATTATTTGTAAAATCCCACACATGGCTCAGGGCTAAAAATTTACAATTAAATACAATATTAAAATTATGAACCACAAAAATAGTCATAATGTAAATGTGAGTTGTGTCAGGAAATATTTTGATAACATTATTGAAAAAAAAGACTATAAAATATTTGATTATATAAAACTAAATGTTCTTTCTGTAAAAACATAAAAATTATAATTAATTTAATATATTAAATTCGCGATTAGGAAACGAATTAGTGTTCACGTGGAGAAAAATACCCATTAGACAAAAATTAAAATTCGTTCATACATACCGATTTGTCAGAAATATACATTACGATCATGTAGCATAGAAGTGTCAAATGAAGAACCTTGTGGATAATGGATAAAAGCAGCTGGAAGACAAAATTTTAGGAAATTTGAGAACTCCATGTTTAGTTTTAATATTTACTTAATTAACTAGATATATTTTCAAATAGACAATTTTTTTTCCTTCCTCGTAAATACATTTGTATATCTAAAAATTAAATATGTATCATTTTCGTATACATATATAAAAGAAAAAAATATAATATCAAGACCATTAAAATTTGTATACTGACTTGTTATTGATAACTTACGAATTTTGAGGATCAAGTTGCTCATACTTGATCCTTTCTCAAATTAAATCTATTTTGAAAATTATGTTATAAAATTACATAATATTTAGGTCATCATATTTTAAATATTAATTATATATTTTAGAGATTTATTTGCTACATTTATTAAATTGCAGATACATAAATTTTAAAAACGATTTTTTCGCGATCTTTTGTTATCTAATAACCAAGTAAAACTGCAGTCTATCATTTTTTACATAATACAAATTTGTTAAATCAGTAAAAGTGTTTAACATACATGGATTATGGTTTTGATGGGTGTACATTCAAGTAGTCGCTTTATGGAGTATGTCCTGCCGAAGATTCGAAGACCTATACCTTAATAATATCAACAAATTCTGAAATAATCCTCCGCAGGTTTTCTATATTAGAAATATAGAAAACCTGTGAACGGTATTATAAATTTGTTATAATTGTGAAGTATATGAAAATAAACATAATCCCAAAATAATTAAATTAATATGTAAATGTTCGATAATTATGTTAATAGTGTCAAAAAAAAATGTTAAACTATATTATTTTCTATGATATTTAAAGCATGAGACAAATATCTGTATGTTAAACACAAGTGTATTTGCATGTAGCCACGTTGTTACTGCACCAGCAGTAGAGCAAAAATAGTAACATTGAAAATGTTAACAATCATCTCCTAATGGTTTAATCTCCGTTCCACATTTACTGTACTATTAATATGTTATATTAACAGTGTGGTAACAGCAATAGACACATGCCATTAATTATTTCCTTTAAGGTCACTTGTAAATCCCATGATTCATAATTTTCACAATTTATACCATACCAATATAATTCATGACCATCTAAATATGTTTGAAATTACCACAAGATGGATCCTGTACCTGCTCGCATTTTGGTAATCTGTGATGAAAATTTCAAAGAAAAGAGAGTTTTAATTGAATTTTAAATATAGATTAATCATAACCCAGAAAGTAAGCAGAAATTGATATGAGACATTTTAAAGGGGCGGACTGCCCCAAAAATAACCCTGCGTTGAATATATGAAAAATAAAAATATGTTCTTTTTACAATTATATTATTATAAATTTCACACTAGTGGCTACATGCAGTTTACCTCGCGAATAAAAGTTTTACTATAAATTAATTTCTAAGCTGAATCTCTATTTTTACTATGTGAATACAAAATAATAGAATTGCAAGTTACTTAAAGAATATTTGACGAGTGCACAATTAACTTTCATTTTTATCTAAAACTAAAAATCTATATATTTATTTATATATATATATATATATATATATAAATGTATATATATATATATATATATATATATATATATATATATATATATATATATATATATGTATATATATATACATCAATATAAGCATATGTAACTATATATAGCCAGAATAGTTGGATAGCTTTAAAAGATCATAAGTTCTAAACGATATATACAATTAAAAATATTACTAACTTGAAATCCATAAATGCTGTTAAATAAACGGCATTGGTTACTCAGAAGCACAAAGCTAGCTCTCAGTTTTTTAAGGTCAGTTGTTATTTGTCCATCAATATCTTCATTGATTCTTGAAGCATCTACGACGTTTTCGTCTTGAATATAAATATAACCTTCCAATAGTCTTTTAACGTGGCCCAAAATAATATTCAAGCGCATTCTGAATATTCTCAAATTTACAGTGAACTTCCAGTCTTGTACTTGTAATAAGAATTGCGTTGCAAAGTAGGACACAAGTAAACAGATGTTTACTTTGTACCAAACTAGAATGTCAAAAAATATATTAAATGCTGAAATGAAGCCAAAAATTTTAATTAACTGATTCAAAGCTTTCTTTTCATTCATGTGCATTTGGACGGTTACACCCAATAATTCATCTATTTTCTTATAGATTTCAAAATATCTACGAGCACTTTGATAACTTTTCGTAGCAGACAAAATAATAATCCAAATAACTATTATACGTGTTGCAATCGTATAGATCTCGTCAAATTTCTTTGATGTAGGATAATTGTATAGAAAACGTCTTTTCTCTGATTCAATCACAGCAATTGCAGATGAAACTAATATACAAAGTATAGTTATTGAAGCTCGAATCGTGATATTTTTCATGGTTACTTCATTATTTAATTTTACTATACGGGATAACGAACATATGCGAAAAATTCTAATGAAATTTTCCATCACATCGTAAACATCCATTTTTCTTCTATGAGAAGGTGTATTATGAAGTAGTACAAAAGTGAAACTGGAGTGTTTCACGTTATTAATTTACTCAATCGATTTTAATTTTGTTGATATGTATGTTTCCATGGTTTCAATTTACCATCAATTCAATTTGAATACATGGTCAACATTTCTATAATTTTAATTGTTTCTTTCATCAATTACACATTTTTGATAAAGAGTACATGATTACTTACGACAGCATAATTAAAGAAAGACAACATTAGTATTATTTTTGGTGACATAATTTTTCATTTTTTTTATTGACTCTTCCCAACATTTCCAATGAGATCTTTTCCCAACAATTCCATTTAAAAGATCTACGCTTATGAAGATTATAAAACTAAAGTTCTAAAATAATTTTCAGGTTTAACGGAAGTCATTGTGTTCTTCTACTGATAACAGACATGACATTGTCGATAATGCTTTTGTCATTCTATTTTTTATTTTAATTTTCTTTAAAGATTGTATGGAAATATTGTCAAATAACATTTAATACATTTACTGCATTAGACTGTAAATATTCGTAAACATATTGCTTTCTTTACACGATTAACACTCGCAACGTATGTATTTGTCCAAATACTTTTTATTTCTTAATATCACTTCACATCATTTTTACTTAATAAATCAAATATATGCGTGTATAAAATATAAAGAGAAAGCTGCCCGCGATATTATTCTTCTAATTCTTTTCATTAATTTAAAATATGTTAAATTATAACTCAAAAAATAAAAAAAATTATTTACATGTATGTACTTACCGTCAACTGCAATATTTCAGTACAAGGCAAAATGATATTTATTGAAAAAAATCATGGGATTTTGTGAACGGATTATGTAAATAACTAGCAAACACTATAAACAAAGTACCAATCCTCCATAAAATTATTTAGAAACTTTATATAAAATTTATGTCGGACAAATTGGGAGATTTGTACTTTGTGTTAGTCATATAATATGGCAACCCCATGGGAATATCACTTAATATAACATTGCCATCAATAAATTCGCAGTAATATATACCACAGTACCATCAAATAGTTTCGTAACTTTGTCGGTTAAAATTGCGTTTCAAGAAATGTTTATCGTAATTATAGTTTCAAAATGTTTGGCATTTCCTTGGTGTAAAGTAATTTTATACCGGTAGTATTAATAATTTTTTTACCAAGTTAAATAGGATAATTCTTAGCTTTGGAATACTTTTGAAAAATGGTAAGAACTCCGAAGCAACAAACTTTCAGTGCCTGTTTCGAAACTGTAGAATCGTAAAATTTTTAAGCCAACAATTAAGAAAAAGCTAGTTTTCGGTAATTAAAATTTTAATTGAAAAAATATGTTCCTTTCAATTTTGTTGTCAATATTTCTAATTACTTGGTTGTCTAATTATTGGTGAGATTTTAGTTGTGTGACATCTGTAATCTGAAAAAAAATTGTTATTTCAGTAAAAATTTATTGTAATGTAAATGCTCTTAAAATTTCTTTGCATATTTGTTACTTTTCTAAACAGGTTGGCTTTTTTTATATGCTAAGCCTGCTTTCCATTGAGCGTAGATATAACCAGTTTGTTACGTTCATTAGTTTACAACCATTTGAAGTCCTTACATTCACAACCAGATATTATTACACATGATTTTTCCTTAAGCCATTAAGTGCATAATGCATAAATGTTATCCCAACGGGTGCAAAAATGAGAGTAATTGCATACATAACGGACATAACGTAACTGTAAGGGTTTCGGTCTGAGACTACGGAACTATAATAAAGTTTGCGACACTAGTGAACATTGATCATTCTTCTCATCTGATGTACATACTACGTAGTTTTTATCAGTTTAAAAAAATTCAATATTGAGGAAGCGTGTATCACGATTAAATTAAAATGAAATATTACATGCCATTACTTAAACTATTTGAGCGTTGTGAAACTGTGCTAGATAAACTTAAATGATGACCAAACATGATGGAAAAACAAGAGGAAGCATGGTTGTATGGTATTTGTACTAATAAGATAACAACAATTAACAATGCCCTTTATAATCAGTATCATTACTGATTAGATTGACTTTGGCTTATAATTGGCACGTGAATAAATTTAAGTGTAGTCAAATTTGAAATTTGATTTTGTAAATAAGATAAAATTATTAGAAAAATATTTTCTTTTTGGTTTACATTAAAATTATATTTCTAGCTGTATTCTCGTAATCTCTTGTTTCATTCACCTGACCCCCATTGCTACAGAGGGTAATGGATTTGTGATGAGTGTGAAAAAACTTTTTAATCAACTTCAGAAAAGATATTCGTCAGTATCTTCTTTTTTATGTATGGTCAGCGATAATTCTTTACTGAGTGGATCAATTTAAATGATTCTTTTCATATATAAAAGATGGTACATTAGAGATGGTCACATACAAATATGAACATGATCTGATGATGAGATCTGGAAATGAAAGATGGAACTCTTCCACAAATGGCAGTAAATCAATTATGATTCAAGATATTTGAAATTCTGATATTGAATAATTATCTATCTATCTGATGATAAGTTCTGGGTATGAACAATGGAATTCCGTAACTGTAAATCAAATGTGATTAAAGACATTTGTTACTTCACGTCAGGGTCTGATCATGAGTTTTGGTGAACTTTATTCAACATATTTGTTAGTGGTAGCTGTTACTTTGCAAAATAACTACACCATTGGCCATGTCAGTCTGATGATACTTTCTAGAAATGAACAATAGAACTCCTTATGGAATGGTAGTACATCAAACATAATTCAAGGTATTTGCTACTCGTAGTTTTTAATTTGTAAGATAACTCCACTATCGACTAAGTCAGTGTCTGATGATGAGTTCCCAAGATGAATAATGCAACTCCTTAGTGGATGGCAGAAAATCAATCGTGATTCAATTAATTTGCTGCTGGTTAGTTGTCACTTTAGTTATTACTTGCAAAATCTGATATATTTCGAATATAGAGAACCGATCTCCTCAAGCGGTAGTTGTTATTTGGCAAAATCTTATATTGTACTTTGGATGTGGAGAACGGAACTCCTCAAAGCTAATAACTAACAACTAGCCGCTACTATTGTCACTTCTATCGTGAGTGTTGTTGTGAGAAGAAATTATCTATATACTAACTTTTGCCTGTAAATTTGAATAATTATACAATATTCTAAGAGAGAAAATAATTGAAAAATCGTTATAGTGTGGTAATTAATGATCCCTAAAATTAAAAAGAAAAGGTACTACAAAATAAAAAATAATAAACTCAAAATGGGTACCTACTTATTTGCAATAAATAATTTAGTTAATTTTGAAGTTGGTGTCAGCACCGCCGATCAACTTAAACAAACGTAAAATTTTATATTATAAATACAACCTTTATCAGTCTATTTCACATTGTGAGCACAGTAGAATTTAAGGATTGAAATTTATATCATATATTAAATTAAATTATTAATTTGTTTATGTTGGTTAACAATCCCAGCATCGACTTCAAAAATAAGTAAGTTAGTTGTTTATTGTGAATAAGTATCTTATTTTTTAAATCGGTTTTTAAAAGATATTTTATGAAAAGCTGCCTTACAGTGGTTCTAATTTTAGGAAAGTGAGTTTAATGCTGTTAAGAAACTGTACTTTGGTGCAATGTGTTTCATAATTTTAAAATATTTATTTATAAAAATGTTTTGCTAGATTTTCCCATATCGTTTCTATTGAGTTATTGTTGAGTTTTAAGATATTCTTTGATGAAGAATCTGGACAAATAGCCAGCACAACTCTTAATGTCATTATGCAAAATAAGTAAAAGAGATAGATCAGTGATGGAGTCACAGTTTATATATCCTCTACCATAGACCACAAGGATTATACAGAAAAGTGACCGACATTACTATAGACAAGATATTTTAACTACTTCGTCTAATGAGCATTTATTAAAATTAGAGATTAAATATTTCTAACACACGCACATTTTTTTTTCTGAAATTGCTCACGTGGCTTTATAATATGATCGGAGTTACTTTCCACAATATTATAAGACCCATTTTATTTGTTTCTCATCTTCCAATCTACTTTGCACAATTTTAGTTTTTTTAGTAATGTCCTCAGCATTGGTGTTAAAATTCAATGCTTTGCTTACCTTATACTGCTCTTTAAAATTTCCATTGACATCTGGATGATGCAGAGAATATTGTACCATTGTTTTACGATTAATTTCTTCTGGTAACTGACTAGAGAGAACAGCAGTAGTAAAATATACTTCTGGGTACTTTTCAGTCTGGTGGCCACAACTTCAAGATAAATTTTTGGTTTTTGTAGGCTATAGTAGGCCACAGCAGTACTATTTATTTCTGAGTGCTGCTAGCGGTAGCTAGGCACAGTTGATTAAGATAAAGAAGATTATGTTGTTATTATAATTTTCATAGTTGTAAATTATGTGCTCTAAATTGAAAATGAGTCAGTAACAATTGAAGTAAATAATTTTTTTTTCCGATCAATAACTTGGTATTATTCAAAATATTCATTCAAATGAGTGTAATGCCCGTATATTGGAAAACTCCCATTTCTCCTAATTTACTTTAACTAAAATAATAGACATTCTAAAACCATTCCACCATAGCAGCATTTTTGCAACATCAATAATTAGTTTAAATTATTTTGTCTGATAAATATTTTTATAATGATATCACTACACTTTCATTTTGTTGCTATGTCCATGTCTTTACATCAATATCGTCTACAACACATTGTGGACAGAGCTCGCCAACATCAATCACAAACAATGCCAAAACTGTTGTCATAACTGAAAAACTGGCAAAGGTACATCCATTCTTTATCTAAGTTTTCATAAGTAAATATTTATTTCTTTATAAATTATGATTCGAAAATGATTGTGATATATCCAGTCATTTGGCTACACAATCTTAGGTTACATTTCTAAATATATTACTACCCCTAATTTTGTCTAGCTGTAAGATTATCACAATGTTGTAAAATAATACAATTTATTATCAGTAAACAAGCAAATGTGTAAAGCTGATTTCTATAGCAATATTTTTACAAAAGAAAAATTTGGAAGCAAAATTTTTTGCAACAATTGTGATACATGTAGAAAACATATATTTAATAACTCACATTGCCTACATTATGGAAATGTTTTCAATATTTTTTTTTAAATCTGTATTTTTATAATATGATATGATTGTGAATTTCTGAAATTTAATAATTTAATGTTTGGGATCCTTCTTACACATTTTAGATACAGAATCAATTACCTTGCTTAATAAAAAAGAAATGTGTGATTTTGTTAAGGTATGTGTTATGGCAATATTTAATTTTGATAACAGAGCACAAGCTTAAATTTGGGAACAGTATATTTCATTATTAGAAAAAAAATTTATTTACATATTGAACAAATGAATAATTTTTCCTTCCAATTTACCATATTCTACATTATATGTACACTTACAGATTTACCTACTTTTCATTACAGATAATTTACTAAAAAAATTATTTTAGACTAGAAATTTAGAAAAAAACGTTTGAAGTTTAGTAATTATATGCTTGAAACCAAGTATTGGTTTATGTTTTTTTAGAAATTTTGTTGTTTGTTCTTTTTTTTTGGAAACACATTTTCAAAGGTTTTACTTTTGATTTGTAATCATTTTTGCTGATCTAATCTTATTTTTTTAAATTTTCACTAATATAATCTGGCTTCTACCTGCAATAAATATAACAAATCATCAATATTAAAATATTTTTTCTGAAGAATATTTATAAAAAATATTTATCAACTGAACCTAATAATATTTTATGAAACTATTTAATGTTTCATAGGTTATGTAGGTGTAAGTGAAAAAATAAAATTCATTTAACAAATTTCCTTACAGTTTTTAAGGAGTGATATGGTAATATACAAACGAATCAGGAATTTGCCTTTCTTTTTCACAAATAATTTACCATTTTACATTATTTCTTTAAGCATTTTATACCATTCCACATACCTTGTGTCAAAATTAAAATAAATCTACTTCCATTGTGACAATTCTTTTTGCTCATGTGCGGCCAATGACATATCGATTCGGCATGTCGTTTTTTAAATATGGATATGAATTTTTTTGACATACTTGAAAATAATTTAAATATAAATAACTTCTAAAGTTTCCTTTACAAATTTATTTGAGATTTTTTAAAATAAAGCAGTAATTTATTATGTGCCACAATTTAAGAAATATGGAAAATGAAGACAAGAGATAAGTCAGCTTTTCTGAAATTTTTTAACTTTTTTTTATATCTCTTCAAATGCATGTAAATAGAAAAGTTATTTCAACATTTACAAAATTTCATGTCATTTTCAAAAATGTACAGTTGTAGATAGTTTTCACTGAAGTGATAAATTGGGATGGTGTGGGGGAGGGGAGAATTACATAATTGCAGCATATTCTGTTTAGATTCACTTATTAGCACTGGGGATAAAGACAGGTTAAACAAAAATATTTCAAATGCCTGATTCAAAGACCAGGAATCTGTCGGAAATATAATAAATTGGTGCTAATTATGATGAAAAAGTTAGAGTCTAGATTAATAATAAATAGTTTCTCAACAACGTACCAAATTAAATTTCTAGAAATATATGAAAACTTTGAATTGATTTTGTATAAAAAAAAAACAAAGCCACCATACCAGGCATTGAATTCCGGGAGTTCTAATAGACAATTCGATGGTTAGAACAAACAAAAGAGACAACTGACTCTTTTGAATTACACAATTATTCCAACTTATTGTTGAAACTTTTATTCCTAAATGTTTTTGAAGTAAAATTAATTAATCAGCAAAATAATTAATAAGCAATCTCACCGTAGGCCCTGGAAAATGTTAACGGCTTGACAAATTTGTGTTTATTAATTTTTATCCTGACTGTTAGACAAGCGGCAGAAGTTATAAAAGGCATACTAAAAGTCTGCAATACACTGTGACTCACGGCTACCATCATAACTTTAAAGTACTCACGGTATCATTAGTGTCAGTACTTTAATGTTACGATCTTGGAGTTGCTTAGTACTTTATGATAGTCCTGAAATTTATATTTTCTATGAGTGTCCTGAAATTTATATTTTGTATTGTTTTTTCTCTTTTCTTTTTAAAAATCAACACAATAAACCAATTAGGCGAACTTTTAAATTAAATATGGAAATTTAAAAAATGAGGAATTTAGTCGAGAAATTCTGAGGTATTTGACTATTTTAATTATATAAATTTTAAGTAGATTTTTTATTGAAGAGTTCATGTCCAACCCTTGTAAACTATAGTGATTGTTAGCAATTTTCCTTATGTTTTAAAAATGGTCTAGTGTGTCTATATGGTTCCATGGGCAATGATAAATAATTTACAAATATAATTGATGGACATAAATATATTGGATATGGCTGCAAATAAGTGGTGATCGTCAATAAACTTTATTATATCAATGAATAATGCAACTGTGATAGGATTAAATGGGAGAATTCGGGTTTCATCAGTCATGCTAACCGAAACAATTAAAGATGTTCAGAAAATAAATTTTGAATAATAATGAACTTTTGATAGTATGAGTACTTACTAATGAGAAAAAATTACGAATCATTTAATTAACTTTGTAATCAATACACATACTGCTTACGCACATCAAACCAATACACAATGATCTGTCGCATTTGAAATGAAGTACTTTACTCATACTAATTAATATGTAAATAAATAATCATGATACTTTAGTACTTTAGTATTGCGTACATTTTCATGAATTGTTTGAAATAATTAATCATAAAGATACTAAATAGTTTTCTACTGCACATACTTGCCATAAGTTTTTAGGGTTCTGTACTCGAAAGATGCCAAAGTACCCTCTTACTAAGCCTCCCCCATTCACCTATGCATCCATCTGTCTGTCTGTCACGAGGCTCTATCTTTTGAACCATAATAGATAGACACTAGAAGTTTTCACAGAATATTGTGTTACTATGGCATCTATTATGATAAATAGAGACAAAAAAGGCAATAAGTCAGAGCTGCAGGGTTCCTATAAAACAAATTTTAAATAAATGCATTTTTCCGACGTTTTTTGTTGTTGCATCGTACACAGGCTTCAAACATGGAATAATTCTATATCATATTAATAGTATTCATAATAAAATATAGATAATTAGCCAATTATTTAACACATTTTTATCAATCATATGTTCCCATGGCATCTATCTTGTTATTTACCAAATAATTGATATTAATATTATTTGGCGGTATGGAACCCTTCTTGTGCGAGTCAGACTCGCACGAAAAGAGTTCTGTACCACCAAAAGCAAAACCAAAGCTTATCCTAACTTAATAATATGTGAAATTTTTTTATATCCATTGAAAGGGGAATACTTTAAGCTTAGAATATTGCTAGTGCAAAATAAGTCGGGCTTATGCACAACTGCATTACGAAAGAGCTCATACTACATTTAGAATTATTTGGGTCATTAAATGTTAATCTTTGTGTAGCAGGTTTCACAGCATTTGCATTGGTTGGACTATTATATTTCTAAGAATATTTTTGACATTTAGTCAAGGAACAATTACATTAAAGTGTTTATATACCAGTATATTACATTAAAGTGTTTATATGAGCTGAAAAGTAGTTAGTGTTTGAAAAAAATATATCTATATCTCAGTTTATTCCAAGTGATCATAAGTGACACATGCACCAGCATTGTCGACTGCCCAGCCTACTTAGCAAAAAAGTGAATCATATCAAGATAGAAACTTGCATGTTTTAAACTAAAAAAAAATTATCAGTGATCCCTTGGAGATGGTGTAATGGAGTGTGCAGACAAGTCGTAATGATTTTCTATAAATAGATACAATACAGATCGATACAATTTTGTTTGTACGTGTATGTAGCCTTACCTTTTAGCTAGTGCCACGTAGTAATGTATTCAAGGACTCTGGATGACAAATATAAATTATTTTGAGTTGTTTTCAATGTTCATAATTCATACTTAATTTAAGTTATTTTGAGTGGGGGGTGGGAGCGGGTGTCAATCAACATGTCATTTTGGCAATTGGTGTATTTTCCTGTTTTCATACTAAATCAGTGAAGGTAATTTTACAGCCTTCAAGTCACAAATAAGTTGAAGGCATTAGGTAATAAATGTGCTAATCGGCTACCATCATATTTTGCATTCATTTGCATTTTTATTTTCACCACATATGATATTTATTTCATGGACACTTTCGTTGTTAACCTTGGGGGGATTGTTTGAAGTATATTATGCATTAGCTTCATAGGCATTATGCAAATTTGGATAGTAACATTAGGTGGCGGATGCAAAAACTCCCTTAAAAGACTCATCCCTTTTAAAAAGGATTAACGGATCAATACTATCTCTATTTATTCCTTGAAAACCCCATGCCCTGTACACATTTTACAAATTTACCCAAATCGCTGAGCATATGGAAAAACATAAAACAAATGGTAATAGAACCACAATGAATAAGACAGAAAATTAATAATAATAATGAATGAGACATGAATACATAGGAATTGGAATAAATATCATCTAGTGATCAATCGTGAACTCTTCAGCAACTCCATAATCCCATTTCCTTAAAGACTAGTGGAATAGAAAAAAATATTTAGACTGTATACCTCTTACAATACTGCGTTGAATAATGTGATTGCACGAAAGACAAGTAAACTCTATGAGTTAGTTATGTATGCTCTAGGTAGGTGAAATAAAGTATGACATTCTCCTCGCATGAAGCACCTGTGGATATTTATAATTTGAAACCAATAAAACATTCTAATAATAACAATAAATTTTAAGCGTTGGCTAATTAACACCTACAAATCAACCAACAGGTATTGTACATCCAAGTCCACATGGAAGTGAAATAGCAGTAAGATGGGAGAGTCAGTGAGTATGTACCCCAAATAAGCACACACATGAGGGTTCATAACGTTGCACGTGGACATTTCTAAGCGCTCTTTTCATTTCAGAATTTTGGATGAAATTTCTCATGCTTGGAAATATTCTAATGACTATTTTCATTAACAGTATTTTCCTTTCACTTCTACGAATTTATATAGTATTATAAATGATAATTTTAACGCTGTCAAAGTAAACTAAATATGAGTCCATGATAAACACCACTAAAGAATTGAACCACTTAAGGAATCTATATTTTTATTATACTATAGCTAAGCGGCCAATGTCGTCTTGCAGGAATTTTTCTTAAATATATTTATTTCTCTATATATAAAATATATTCTCTATATATAACATTTTTAAGGCATTGGGAATATTTATTTCCAGAAAATTGAAATTGATCACGTTCTATTCATCATGAAAGAACGTGTTTTTTAGATATATTAAATATTGAAAAATGCACCAAATATAGCAATTGAAAAGCACCGTGAATTGGATATATTTTGTATTTGATTGGTACATTCGTAAATATGGAACAACAGTATTCAAAATTAAAGTTAAAACTTTGTGTTTGTGAGTAAAATGAAATGATAATTACAAAGAAATTCATATATGTATTCCGCCAAAATATTGAAATTAAAACTGGTCACCATATTAATGAATTTAAAAAAATTATGAAACATGACAATGGCAACCTATACTCACATATTCCAAATGCTTATCATAGCCATTGTGATATTGATTATTGAATTTTTTTTTAAATGAAACAAATTTTGTATTGATGTGACAAATTTTGTCTTTAATCAAATTTTATGTTTGAGTTCAAATGGTATTATAAATGTTTTGTATTACAATATTCACGAACAAATTTTTTTGTACATAAACGAATAGATTAGGTAGTTTCACACGTAACGCAACAGATAACACATAATTGTCCGTCTAAAAACAGTGATTTTCTAAATCAAAGCCACAAATATTCATTGTTTGACCATATTCTTTATTGGCAATCATTTCAAACACTAGACGTATAAGTACAGAGCTGAGCGTATTATAGGTTCTAAAAATTTACTCTACATAATAGTAGCAGAATTAAACTTACTTATAAAACTCGCATTCACAAAAAGTGTGATCCACTCTGATGATCCACGGTGAAGGAATTCACGAGAAACGATTATGTTGTTCATATTCCGCATTCTAAATTCATAATTCAAGTTCTAGGAACTTGTGTGCCACCTTATAAAGTAAAAACATAAGACAAATATTTTATCGGTTTTAAACAAATTACAAACAAATACGGTTTTTAAACAAATTTTTATAAAAACATTCGAAGGCAAAACATTTAGGACATTATGCAATTAAGAACAACCATCATAATAAATACAAAGCTTATTTTCAGATAAATTATTTTGATATCATTTGTATTCATATAAGTACCTTAATAATATAAAAAAGTCTTGAGCATTATTCAGTTAATAAAATAGGTCCACTGGATATACTTAGGAACTTATTAAGAAAATATGGATATTTACAGTTTTAAATTGCAAAAAAAACTAGAAAAGCAATGAAATGCAAAAAAAAATTTTTGCAACAAAATATAAATATTATAAAGGACTAAATAAGATGACCAAAACTGTTAAGCATTATTGGAAATAATACATTTCAAGGAATAATAAGTAAATTCTAGTTAGAAGAATAGGTCAAAATTTTAATTTTACTTAACACTTTGTCACTGATCAAGATAATAGCGTTTATCATATTATCACTTCCGACCTAAAATTTTGTAATTAATTCATTTAATCCAGAAATAACTTGTCTTCTGAGAGGTATTTTTGCATGATACCAATGACCATGCCCTAAAGTCAAAAAAGAGTAAATGTTTCTTTTTCCTTTTTGAATTCCACTAGAGTTGGCCAGTTTTAGTTATTAGTGCTCTCTTGTTTTGATGAGATCCCGTGGCAATTATATTATACCGTAAACAACTTGTGCGCTTTTTTAATAAACTATTTCTTTATGTTTTTTGCAACATCGTCCGGCTTTCTGTTGTTATTTCTATAGTATTTAACCTAGGTGTATAAAAGTTTACAAGCTTACTCTTCATGTGGGATATTTATTAATAAGTTCAAAGTGGCAAAATACGAAAAACAAACAATTTTAATTGAAAGGACGGTAATAATATTTTTTACACGTAATCGAGTTTTATTTTTATTTAAATGCTTGAATGGAATGAAAAACAATAAATATAAATTCCATCTATAATTTCTCATTATTAAGTTTTGTTTGCTAAATAATAAACTTCAACATTACGCGCATTGTGTCTTCCTCATTGAAATAATTTTTCAGTCAACGTTGCGATTTCTCATTTGGAAAGAGTAATTTGCTTCCTTATCGATTTTGCTTCTCCATAATTTTATTTAATATATTAATTAAGAATTATTATTTCATATTATTAAAAAAAATAAGTTTTGTCGAAACAAGTACAATAATATATATAAAATTAATGAAATAATATGATACATTCCCAAAAACTAATGGAAATATTACAAAAAATAGTATTAAGACATCACAATGATCCATAATTAGTTGTTTGTAGATAGAATAATTAAAAAGTAAACATTTATTTACGAAATCTCAATTTCACATTCGATGCTTCGATAACATAAAGTATTAATAAAACCCATGCCCTTCAAATCAGTTACATGTAGTAGTAAAAAATAAATTTATAGTGTTATATAAAAACACATAAAAGAGCTGTGTTACGAAAACAAATTCTTCAACTTGATTATTATTTTACAATTTTCAGGCTTCCACATCTTATTATATATATATATATATATATATATATATATATAGATATATATATATATATATATATATATATATAAAAGTATGATCTGAAAGAGAAATGATTAACGGTGAGCAAGAAGACGGGACCACAAGCGGTTCCTTTGACTTTATTGGGTGTGATGGTACAATGTACATATTCGGTTATGTCTCTGATGATAGTGGGTTCTAGCCCGATGTTGTCCATATTCACGGTGTTGCATCATCGGAGACATAACCGAATATGTACATTCTACCATCACACCTAATAAAGTCAAAGGAACCGCTCGTGGTCCCGTATTCTTGCTCACCATTAATCATTTCTCTTTCAGATCATACTTTTGCAAGGATTTTGTTGTCAGTTTCGTACAAGTAATGATATACAAGGGGAAGTTCCTCATTTACTTTTCGATGGTGGTGTGATGTTGATATCCATTGCTAAGACACTTGCCCGTTCCAGTACCTACATCAAAAACAGACATTCCACTTTTTGCCTTACCTTTACCATTACCATGTTTTACTTCTTTATGTATATTTATTAAAAAACAATTCATATTTTAAGGTATTTCAGACAAATAAATAAATTTTTTAAAGCAAATTTATCAAAGATTTCTTTAAAGTGTTAATTAAAATGCTACTTGTTTTGTTTTAAAATATTTACTCCAATAATATTTCAGTAGCTATAATTTGGTAAAAGTAGCGTACTTTATAGAAAAAATAAAGACAATTGTAAAGTGCTAAGTGATTCAAGTCAATCAACATTGCAATTTAAAATTTACTTAAAGTTTTATAGGTTAATGGTAAATGAAAAGAAAATTTACCATCAAATATGAAGCATTTCTAACAATTGCATTAAGCTCCGATCGTGTTTTTCTGAACACCTGGCTGCCAATATTATAAATTTGAATAAGATTTTTTAATAGGAATATTAACATCATCTCCCAATTGTACAATTAGTCCTGGCCCAAATTAAATTTTTAATTTAATAATATTTGATTGGCCCAAATTAAAATTTTTAATTTAATAATATTCCTACTTTCCCTTCTATTTAATTTACTTATGAAGTGAAGTTTGTTAGTTTGATCGAAGTCATAAAGTGAGAAGAAAAATACCAATAGAAGTAATTACCAGTTTACTCATTAAAATGTGAAAAATTAAATATAGGTACATGACACATATTTAACCTACTTATTTAAAGCTATGAAATATGGTGCAAAACTATATTAAAAACACTATGGGTAAACCAAGATTACAATACATCTAATTGACATATAAATGGCTTACCTTATTAATTAAATTTGATATCATAAAACTGAACTAGAATTATAGCGTACGTAGTACACAAACTTAGGTAACTAACAATCAACTTCTGGTCCGAGATGAAGAAATCACAAACTGTGAATAGTGGCTTGTTTTCGAACAATTGAATTAATTTCTCTAACACTTGCTTGTAATTACCATCTGAAAGAGATACATTCATTAATTGTGCGAACTATTTGTAGGTATATGGAAATGTCCACATACAAAATGTAAGTGGCCGAACCACGACAAAATTGATCTAAAACAGAATACTGAGAATCGTGGAGATTGTAATAATAATAGCTATCAAAGAAAATTAACACAATTACTAATTGTAAACACACAAATTGATGGTTTTCATATTGAAGTGTATTTTCTGTTTGCAATCTAGCTCTAACAGTAGATCTACTTGATGCATTTTATTGAAAAACTTTGTAAGTTTGTTTTGTTGAATAAAAGTCAAATTAAGTATTTGAGTACCAAAATATGCAAGGAAAATATAATAAAATTATTTTTCCGACGATATTGCGGACCATCTTACGGCGAAATAATCACAATAAGCTAAGAAAAAACAACAAATTACAAACAAAAACACACAATAAAGCTTATAGTAGACTTCATAGTTTTTTAAATTAATCAAACATTTTTTTTTTATTCTGACATTTTTTTAAAATTTTTTTTATTAACTACAATAATGAAGTAAAAATAGACAAGTGTACTTAATTTTGATTAGGCAAATGATTCTTCAATTTGATGGCCATAGCAATCAACAAAAGATGGCCTTTTAGATTATTAGGAATGTCGATGGGTTATCGTAAGTATGAATAATTAACAAAAGGAACTTGTCTTTTGTATCTTTGCTATTAAGTGTACTATAATTACATTTTAAGTTACACGATAATACAACTTCATAACTAACTATAAAAACTGGCATTCATAACTAATTATAAAAATTTATAGGTTTTCTCCATTATGAAGTGTTTCAAACGCACAACCTAATAAAAATTTATCTGGTATATCTACTTATGAATGCCAGTTCAATTAATTGCCATGGGAATGTAGTTCTAGACACTAATAGCAGTGGGATTCATTAATTCCTCACTCAGGAGTGTAAAAACCAAGCATGAGACAGTTTTTTGAATCACAATTGACAACTCTGATTATTATGGTAGAGACAGCTTGACTGTAATAATCAGAGTTGCGATTTTATTGAACAAGGTAAACCTTGAGCTAAGTGTATGTTGTTTTCATTTTTGTAATTTACCTATATATATATTCCCACACACACACACATATACACACATAAATATACATATATTTGAATTTTCCGGAAAATAAACATGAAGAAATAAACGAAATCAATTTATTAGAGTCCAAATGTTGAATATATTTGGCGTTAATTTTGTAGAAATTCATTATTCACAATTAAATGAAACTACGTGATGTCGTATTATTTCTACTTTCTTTAAATTCTTAAGCACGACCTAGGTTTCGTTGTATTACAACACCTTCAGGTGGGATATTAGCAAAGATCAGCATCTTTGCTAATATCCCACCTAAAGATGTTGTAATACAACAAAACCTAGGTTGTGGTAAAGCAATTAAAGAAAGCAGAAATAATACTACATCAGGTAGTTTCATTTAATTGTGTATTAGAGTCCAGTTAAACAATTTAATAAAATTTTTATTTCTTCTTAATTTCCGGGCTCCAATTTTAAGTTTTATATCCTTAAAGAACATCTGTATTTAGTATATATATATTTACATATACAAATCCTAGTTTACGTGAACACTTTACTTTATAAATAATTAATGAAAGGCAAGTGAAGGAATATGAAAAGAATAAAAAATTCAAGGTTCACTGTTCTGCTTATAATATAATGACATTGTGTATTTTCTTTAATTTCAAAATTTATATTTCCTAAATTAACCAAAATGTTCATACTACGTTTTCCTGTAACATAGTCACAATGAGTGACTATGTTTTAATTTATGCATAGCTCTGGTCAATCTGCAGTCATTAAATGAATTGAAAGGGAAATTTACGGATTATTTATGTGTATATATATATATATATATATATATATATATATATATATATATATATATATATATATATATATATATATGTGTGTGTGTGTGTGTGTATGTATGTATATATATTTTATATGAGAGACGAGCAGTACCTTATAAACAATTACACGTAACTCGCCCTGAACTTTAATGTAGGTCACATAGTTACGAAAATTTAAACATGCTTAAATTGTAGTATTCAAGCATATTTAGCACCTCAATATATGACTTGCTGTTTGCACATACAAACTGGACATTATCAGTATGTGGAATTTTAGTAAAATGTCCAAACTTCATTTCAACATATAATATAAAATTACAAGAAATCCTCAACTCAGAATTGGCCTAAGAGGTATTAAAATGTATTACATCATTTGAAGCCGCCAATTTATAGCACTAAAGTAAGCTATAATTTATTTGATTACCTTCGGCTCTATTCAATCTGAAATAATTCTGCGTTCTTGACATACACGAAGAATCATTTTGTCCTTTGAAAATAATTTTAATAGTTTTCTTCTTTCTAAATATACATATTTTATTTTATCAGTGAAATAATATTGTAACCATTTTTTTGTGCATTACAATTAATATTAAATTAGTTTATTTTGGTGAACTTGCATTTTCGTTTTGAACGGAAACAAAAAATGGTGACTAGTGAATGTTACTCTGTTGACAATGTGAGGTAGGGTTTTCCAATTTGTCTTTTAGTGACAAGAATGGTATAACCGATAACAGTAAATTGAAGCCAATTATGCAAATAAGCTTTCTTAACAAACCTAGTTTATAGCATATTCACAGTAATTTTTATGATAAATATTGCTAGCCGGGAGTAGCATTTTCAATAAAATGTTTTGCTAGCCTTGTTTATTATTAGGAATTGAATACAGTAAATGGAATAAATGTTGTTTTGATGATCTAGGTAATTTGTCAAATTCTGGTAAACCATGTTATTTATGAAAACCCTATTTCGTGCAAAATAAATTAAAAATTTTGGTACTTCTTACATAGAAATTTTTACTGAACGGCAACTACCTTTTGTGAATATGGAACATAATATTATTCTTACAAAGCATATTGCGAAAGGAAAACCATATGTATAAATCTGGAAATATGAAATTTTGTAGGTATAATAAAAGCATATAATTAACCTGTTTATAAATTAAAAATATTAATGGAAAAATGATGTAGGGGTGCATAATAAAAGTATTGGAACACAAAAGTATTTTTTTCGGATTTTTTGTCTTTTTGTGTGTTTGTTTAAACACGCATCACTTAAAAACTACTTACTAATTTCAGCTGAATGGATTTCTTAAAACATGTGGGGGTTAACTCGTAGTACTATTTACTTTTATTTTATCTGCATTGGTACATTCGATCAGAATACATATGAATTTAACTTTTTGAAAAATTCATTTACATGACATTAGTATGACATAACAAAGAAATGACTAGTTAAATGTACATATGGATATCGATAGATGGTGTTAGCTGTATTATAAACTGCACATTGAAAATATCGACCCGAATATACTTTGGCTTAGTGAGCAAAATGTGAAATGGTGCAAAGTGGGAGTTAGTGAGCAAAGTGGGAGGGTAGCTTCTTAAGTAAGAAATATAAATGCGGGTAGACACTTGAGGGTAGAAGTTGAAGCATACTCATTTTTCTATGTTATATATTTTCACTTTTCTCAATATTCATTGTTTCCTCAATTTGTTTAAAAAAATGATCTAGAAAAACATAAAAGTAAGTAAATAAAGCATAAAGTAAAACATAAGTAATTGTTTTTCTGAGAGTATGTCTACTTGTTCGTGGATCACACAAATACACCTAACAGGAATTTGATTAAGTTTTTACTGACAGATTTAATTAAATCTGAGATAATGTTTGTACTAGCCTTTATTGAAGTTATCCAACTAAAAGGGAATTGGATTTAACTTTTCACTAAAAATTGTATTTAAAAAAATTTACTTCTATAATTACTATGATAGATTGCAATACGTATATTTTTTTATAACTATAAGCATAGGTATTTTTATTTACTTATTTTTATTTATTTACATAAAATTATGGAAACATTATAATTTTGGAAACCATGTGTACCAATAATGATAAGAGGGCAATTAAATCAATTCAGTAATGCGGACACACTTCAATAAGTTTACTCTCACTCATCACAAACAGAACACACCCTGACACAACAGCGATCAGGTGGTTGAACAATAGTAATTTCCTCCAAAATTCTAAAATGAAAAGAGCGCTTAGAAACATCCACTCGCAACGACATAAACCCTCATGTGTATGCCCGTTCAGGGTACTCAGGCTCTTTCATTTTTTTGCCATCTCACTTTCATGTGGATTAAATATGCATACCAGCTCTCTGAGTTGTAAGTGTTAATTTGCAAAAGCTTATAATTTATTGTTATTATCACAATATTTTATGTTTCAAATCATACAGAGATTCTCAATAAGTCTCATGGAGATGCTCAATGGTTATTCATGAATAATTTATAATTTCTCCTTTCTGTCCTAAAGTAGATACCCTACATTATTATGGATATTGGAATCCTCTGAATAAACTTTAGACGATGATACCACACCTAATAGCATATGAGAGAAGAGGAATAAAGGAAACAATAGAGATTTATTGCTTAAAGAATATCATTGAAAACATGTTTGAAAACAAGAGTATGTTATAATAAATAACATTTCAAGTTTAAAAGTATTTAAAGGATAAATCAAAATAGTCCATAGTTGGAAACTGACCATGGCTAAAACTGTTCAAAGTTTGAGTGATCTTGATAAAGAACTCTTCACGTAAGTTTTTCCACAGGCAATCTCCAGTAAAATAATAATTATTTGTGAATTTAAGATTATAGAATTTAAGATTATAGAAATATTTCCTTCTTCTTTATGCGAAAAATATTTTTATGAAACACAATAAAAAGTGAAAATATTATTTTATTGTTTTCAAATATCACAATGCTATCTGTCACTCTGTTGTCTACAATAAACTGATTTTGTTAATAATCCCGTTAACTTTCCAGCCATTTCCGAGAAAAAGCTGTATTATTCATCTTTTTTTTTCAAAACATATTGTAACCAAAATACCTCAAATGAAAATATAAAAATAACAAAAAAAAATGAAAATTTCATTTATTTTATAAATGGCAAGATAATAATACATAATAATACATTTCAATAAAAAATTACACGGGTCATAATCCAGCTATGGAATATCTTCATGCTGTTCATTAATTTTGTCTGTCTAGCATGAAATCCTGTTTTATTAACTGATTATAAATTTAGCAAAAAACACTAAAACATGAAAGTTGAATAATTTTTTTTTCTAAACAATATATGTAAAATTTATACAAACTGTTTTATTTATTTATATATGAAAAATATTGTCCTGCATTGAATATATTTAGCGTTAATTTTGTAGAAATTCATTATTCACATTTAAATGAAACTACGTGATGTCGTATTATTTCTACTTTCTTTAATTTCTTTACCACAACCTAGGTTTCGTTGTATTACAACACTTCTTTGTTAATATCCCACCTGAAGATGTTGTAATACAACGCAACCTAGGTTGTGATAAAGAAATTAAAGAAAGTAGAAATAATACTACATCATGTAGTTTCATTTAATTGTGAATATTGTCCTGCGATTTCATTACATAGTTATATTTCTATGCATGTTTTTATGTTCTTCCATATCCCCGTGCTGTGGGTAAATTTGTTAAAAGGGCATGTATTCATAAAACAAATAAAACAATGTAATGTTCGATTAATGCTTCTTGAAAATGAAGAGCCTTTCAGGGGAGCTTTGCATCATCCAGTAACTTAAAGTTACTACCAAAATTTGCTTAATGCCTGTTTAACGCTGAAAGTGTCTGCGAAATAATTATCATTATTAGTAAAAATAAAAATGCAAATGAATACAAAACATGATCACAGCTGATTAGCACATTTATTGCCTGATGCTGTCCACCTACTTGATATTTGAAGGCCGTAAAACCACTTTGAATAATTTTATAAGGTATGGTAAACAAAAAATACATCAATTACCAACATTACATATTGATTGACACCCCCTCCCGCCTCCTAGTGAACTTAAAATAAATGTGAACTTAAAACAAAAGTCATAATCTAATAATGACAATTGAAAATAACTCAAAACAATACATATTATATTTATCATTCAGATTCCTTGAACACGTTACAATGTGACACTAACTGGAAGGTAAAGATACTTACTCATACGAACAAACAAAATTGTATTGATCTGTATTGTGTCTGTTTATAGTACCTTCTATAAACAGACACAATTCAGATTCAAGGGTATTCGTTATGTAATAAAACATTAAAAGAAGTTCAAAGTCTCCTGTTTCAAGAAGACGAATGTCTGCAAAATATTTGGGTCTAATCGGCAATGGTACTTAGATAGGTGTTATGGTGTTAGCTCATCAGGGGCACTGCAACATTTTGTTACAAACAAATGTTCTCATTTAACTCCAAAATGGTTTTACCAATTTAGACTCGTTTTTCTACAAAATATTTTGGGACTAATTGGTGATGGTTCTTAGATTGATTTAGACACAGTTTTCTGCATAAATTTGTAATTGTAAAAAGTATAAAATAAAAAGCAAAATTAAAAACTTTGGAAAAACAAACAACAGATGTAGTCATTGTAATTGAAAAGCGATTAAATAATTTTTTTGAAATCCCCCTGACAATAAGAAAGTAAGAACCTATTAACAGAATTACAACCAAGAAAATCCGTCGGGGCTGGGATTTCCTGCAGTTTTATCAGTTTATGACTAATTGATTCTCTTAGGTGCGCAATTGGCTGCTACAATGTAACTGATATTGGGAACGGAAATGGCAAGGGCAGACTGACAGATTTTGTTGGGTTTGTAATTATATTAATAGGTTCTTACTTTCTTTTAGTCAACGGGTTTTCATACAAATTATTTGACTTTTTTTCAATTGCAACGACTACATCCATTGTGGGTTTTTTTCAAATTTTTTAATTTTACTTTTTATGTATATAAATTTGTTTGTTACAAAGTTTTTAATGTAATTTTTTTGGAGTGATCCATTGATGATTTCCTAGGAATAAAGAATAAATAACATGGATGACTTAGTTTCAAAACAAAAAGAGTATGTTTATATCTTTGCTCAACACCATCGGAGAATATTGTGGGATGCTATTCTATAAAGGTAACAATTAGATAGCCTGTCTTTAGTTTTGTTATAGTTCAAGGGAAATTTATTAGCTGTGAACAGGTCTAAAACTGTAACTAAAAATTAATTTTCGATAAATATTATTTAAATATAAATGAAAACTGCCAATAACATGATATCCAACACATTGAAGTGTGGGACTGGTCAACAAAATACACTAAATAAGACATTCTAATAGGAAAATTTCCAACAC
Organism: Druceiella hillmani; assembly: GCA_039881145.1. Taxonomy (NCBI): domain Eukaryota; kingdom Metazoa; phylum Arthropoda; class Insecta; order Lepidoptera; family Hepialidae; genus Druceiella; species Druceiella hillmani. Next base: position 37,921,791 of record JAYKKI010000019.1, read on the forward strand.
AAATTCTAACCAAAAATTCCCCTGGTCTTTCTCCATTAACATGAATTTTCGTTATTTTATTATAAAAACATATAAGATCTTCAATATACACCTATAAATTGCCATATTCGATAATGACAATTTATGATCTGTATTATCGAATTAATTATATTAACACCAGCAGCATCATGTAACCCATCTAGTAGATCAAGAACATGTTCGCTTAATGCAATTCCCACATCAATAGTGAATCAATATTTAGAGACCAAATTGTTTGTTACATATACAGAACTTACAATAAAAATGAGAAAGAAAATATCCTAAAATTATTTTTTCAAATATTTTACTCAGTATTTTGTGCACTGATATAGGTCTAATGTTAGGACATTTATGGTTATTTCCACCTTTTAAGAGTGGTGCCAATGTAATAAATATATACATACAATAGTCCAAGCTGGGAAATATCAATATCAATGCAATTACTAAATATCAAGCCGTAGTAATTAGCAATGTCATTAGTTATAGAATTAATAAGTTTTACTTGCAAACACCATAGATGCTCTGTTTTTTTACATTTAAAAATTTAAGGAGTTAAAATGGTTGAATGGTTTGTCTGATGAAAATGTTGAATTAGAGTTTGCTACCAGTTCTTTAAGAAAGTTTTGAAAATTTAAAGTGATAAGTTCAGCTAAATAATATTTCTGATGAATTTATCTAGAATTGTTCGAAATAATGACATTGATTTTATTACATTGACAGGAAGGATTTTATTATATTGACAATACTTATCTATTTCGCGCAATAAAGTAATTTATTATTACTTCAAACGTGCCATGGTCTCAATGTTCAAATCTTTATCTTCATCCCGACAAGTCATGCATTTATTTACTAAACTTAAATATCGATGCGACATCAGCCAGCAGTACATTTTGATTCTGATACTTATAAATGTAACTATTCGGTGGGTTTTAAGCAATTATTATGGGTATTAACATTTTATTTCACTTTATTCTGTCGTATCATAGACAACTCCTCATAATCCTTTATTGTTGTTGTGTCCAGATGAGATGAAGAAGATCTCATATATGGAAAAATTATGAAATTTGTTATGAGGAGGACAGACCACCATTACAAAACATTACAAATTTACATGGATTTTCTGCAGATTTTTTGGAGCTGCTATGAAGAGATGGCTTCCTTTAAGAAGGCAGCAGTGTCTGAAGAAATCCTTAAAAGCCCAATTGCAATAGAATTACAGAGTTATTTAAAAAAAAAATTATTACAGCGTAATCTCGGTTCTTCTCCTGTTTCTTCTGTGTACAGCAAACATCTGTTTTCCAAGGAGGAAAATTTTTATGAAAAAAAACGTAACGGACTTTTACCAGAAAAAGCAGAGAATATAGTTTTCCTTCATCGCAATTTACCTCGTACCAATTTCATGTATTAATGTTGTACATCTGGTATATTTTTTCGTGATTTAAAATTAAATTTATTCTTGATTATTTTGCTATGCACATGCTATTAATAATTTTTTTCTTGTTAATTTTACATTTGTTATTTTGTTCCTATTTAAGTTATTATAACTTCCATATTATTAAGTACCTCTACCAAAATTAGCCAATGTCGGTGTTCTGTTTTTTGACTAATGTATTAATATTTCAGTTTTACGTCCACACTTAGTTGATTAGTCATATTAAGAACTTGCTTACCTTAAGATTTTATTGAAAAGTAGTATATAATTAAAAAATATAATAGGAAAATGTTTTTTTATATTTGGTAATAATTTGGCAAATGAATTAAATATTCTATTGAATAAAATATAATAAAATATGCTGAATGTCCCAAATACTTCATTATCGGCCCATCTCCAGGAATTTTCAAGACATTCTAGAAAAACCAAAGTTCTGAGGTTGTGGAAAATTAACATTTAATATGACCCATTCAAATTATAAAACAGAACATTTAAAAAAAGTTCAATTTAATAATTTTAATGGGTTAGATACAACGATTTTTTTTAAACATCTAACTGGGAACTTCCCATTATTATCCAGTCGGGTTGACAAAACCATCTAGGGCTTTCTTTTTAGGATTTTTATATGCAAATGTGAACAACTAGCAGAAACTTTCCTTCTATTTATGTTTCTGGGTTTGTATTTGTAAGAACCAAAAATAACATACAGTCAATGCTACAAAATATATGATTGAAGATATTGAAGGAATCGTCTAATATTGGGTGGTGAGCAGATAGTTTTGCGTAAAAAGGATCGAGAAGGAGGTTAAATATTACATGTGACATTACATGAAGGTGAAGAAATTGCAACTGCAAAACATCACTTGGCGAAAGAGAACTTTAACAAAGATTGGAACAACATATTCTTCAGACAAAGTTTTGTTTTGGTTACTTTCTTATACTAATCAAACCTAGTCTACATTGTTCGTTTTAAATTTCACCACTGCCAAATAGTCAAATTAAGAAGGCTTTAATTACTGTCTGCCAAAGGTAATATATACAAAAAAAAACAAAATTGGGTACTGTAAGAAGACAAAAACTCAGGTCATCTTTGTACAACGTGAAAACAAAAAAATGTTTAACAGATTTGACTAATGTGAAGGCCTTTGCCCCTAGATTCTGCTATTAAATTAGATGAAAGCGTGTCTCATGTATACAAGTTATTAACAATTAAGCATCACAGTATGTCATGAAAGTATTTCTTTATTATTTCAATGCCTTCTCATAAACAGTATTCAAGTTTGCTGCATACGCTCAAAGGAGTGTGTAAGCTTAGATGTAAATTTTTACGTATTTGTTCATTGGTCTAATAGAAATGAAGTTGTCTTTTTATAAATGCAATGTTTCAATTGTAGCAGCTCTTTTTATTTAAATGCTTCTGATTTTCTACTGAAGACAACTTTTAGCTACATATAACAGTATGCGTGATATATCTGGAAAAAAACTAAATAAGCAATATTAAAGAAATATGTCTAATTTTGACTGTTTCGCATTATTTAATTTTTTTATTATATCATACTATAGTTATTTATTTGTAAAAAATCTATGCAAATAATTCTTATTTATTTAGCTATTTTTAAATTTTTAAATGAATATATACACTTATATATTAACTTTAATGTGTAAGTTTATAAGACAAATTTATTGGTGCAGCAGCTTAAACATCAAGTAATGAAATATATTTTGTGTTGTGGAAGGCTACAACAGACTGTGAATACAGTTACAAAACAATATGAAAACATAGTTAAAACAATAACAAAGAAAGTAGCAAGCTAACAACAAGAAAATATCAAGTAAAAAGTAATTACTAAGAAATATAAAAGAAACTAAAGAAGTATATTCTTATTTACATATTTTTATTATTTATTTTAATTCAAATATTACAAATCCTATTGAAGTGCGGTACACGAGTACTTGGAACCAGAAAATTATTTATACAAAAATGCATATAAAATATATTCATATCCACATATATACGTTATACATTGGCAACGATAAAGGAGAGGGACAGGAATAGGAGGAAAACCAGCGAAGACAGAAAGGGGGTTTACGAACGGGACTTACAATAGGATTTTTTTCTGGTGATCTTTGAATGTACCATTTGTGGCGCATTCCGGACATCAGTGTATTACTTATTCCATAGTACGAACAGTGTAAGAATAATGTAGGCTTGGTCTGACTCATGTTTGGGAATAAGTACAGCAAGGAGATTTTCCGAATGATGTTCAAGGCTGTGCACACTTAGGTCTGAGGATCAAGACCTAAGGTAAATAGGGCTGTGGAAATACTTGATCAAATTACCTAAGGTTCAAAATGTGTAAATGCATTTATTTTCAAGTCATTCTCATCATTTGTTCGTTAAAGAATCCTCGATAAGGTCTTAACGGTCAAGTAAAGGCAGCAAGAGTGTTTGATGTTGGTGAATTTTTAGTTTCTGTTTATCAATTTTGTAACGTTGAAAGAATTGTATAGAAAATTTTAAAATTATGGTCATTTATATGCCTTCATACTATCATTTATATAATAGAGATCCAGTATGTGAACCACGAGCTTTTATGGTATATAAGAAACTATATTGTATCATTTTATAATACCAAATTTCAGAATAAAAAGCCTCAAACCAAAACTCTAAACCTGGTTTTGGTTATTGGTGTTCGATGTTAGTAATATAGTATATTATATAGTACATTATTAATAGACAGTGTATAAACAGCCATAACATAATATAGTACATAATTAAGAGACAGTATTTAAACAGAAATCAATAAACTTTCCACATAAAAAAGATCAATACTATGTTTTGTTACTTGTGTTAAGCACTCAAGAGATTCAACACGATGATAAACTAATGACCGTTAATTCAAAAGGCATTCAATCAATAAAGTGTCAGTTATTTCTTAAACACTGAATAAAATAGTCGTGTTGGAATTCAGTCAGAACGCAAATATTTAACGAGAGTTAATATGGATGACGAGTCTATTGAAAATACACTGTGGCCAATTTTAATAACCCAGCATCTATTTGGAGTTTGTAGAAAAACTGTTAACCGAATTCCTGCCAGATTTACCTTATGTTGTCAAAAGTTGTACACATTACTTATAATTGGAATATTTATGGTGCAATACATTTGGCTAGTAATTGCAACATTGACGGAGCTGCAAACAGCATTTTTAATCAAACATGGTCGGCATGTTATACTGGCATTTAGGACACTTCAGATGATTCTCATTCTGCGGTTATTATTGATTGATATAACATGTGACAGAAATATGTTTAAAGAATTGATTTTGAGAATTCAAAAAGTAGATCATCTTCTCAAACCAGAGCACAAAAGAAATTTGTTGAGACGTGACAAATGTAGAAACCTGACTGTTATTGGTCTTATTGTAGCTTTTAATACTTTTATTGCTACTTTTGGTATATTTGTAGCAATAAAATACTCTCTCAGTATTTCCTATTTTGTTGCATTCGGTATTATTATACCCATTGTTTTTGACTTAGAACTCACATTGTTTTGTCTCATATTATTTAGTATTTCAAAACGAGTTGAAATGTTGAATACATCTTTCAAATTTAATAATAAAGAAAATATGGTGGCATCTGTTGATGCCATATTTGGCAGTCCACAACATGATCCTAATTCCAGCAACAATTTTACATTTAGATTGCCGCTAAAAGAAAATTCCATTTATTGTTTATCTCAGTTCTATATTAATTTGTTAGACCTGTGCCACCATTTAAAAACAGTGTTTGAATTTCAGGTTTGTGAAAGTCATTTTTAATAAAAGTACTGAAATAACATTTCAACTTTAAATAATGCTTCAAAAAATGTCAATACAAATGTTATTATGAATTAACCCTTACATTTCAGCTACTCATGTCAATCACTCTGACGTTTTCTGGCATGCTACTTACAATGTATGGCTTTCTTGAGAATATTAAACATAATGTGAGTATTGTTAAAACATGCAATATCTAATTAACTTGAAGCACTAAACAAAATTACATACGATAGACCACAGACTAAAGGCAAATAATTTATTATTTCGACCTGCAAATGTTCCAAAAAGATAACAAATATGTTTATAGAGAAAAGTGTCATGCAATTGATGAAGTAAATAAAAAAATTTGTATGTTTTCTCAATTATAATTTAAATACACTTAGATATGTAAATACATTAAGACTTTTTATGGATGAAAGTCTTGCAGAAAAGAGCAGGTCTGACGTGAATAATACTGTTGGGAAGAACTAAACGTACATCTAACAGCGGCTGAGTTGAGGTCAAGGAGAGAGCCGACATTTACTTTCTTTTTCTTCCTCCTGGAGTATGGACTGATGATGCGTCTGATTGATATTTAATATTTCACTTGTTTTTTTTTTCATATATTGTGACATCCAATCGTCAACATGTTTCAATCTGTAACTCTGGATTTCTAATTTGTCTTTATTTTTAGTTTTATGTTATTTTGTTTCGGTTTCCCTATTACGATTATATGTGATTTATACACTAATATTGTTCACAATTAAATGAAACTACGTGATGTAGTATTATTTCTACTATCTTTAATTTCTTTACCACGACCTAGGTTTCGTTGTATTACAACATCTTCAGGTGGGATATTAGCAAAGATGCGATCTTTGACATGAGTAGCTGAAATGTAAGGGTTAATTCATAATAACATTTGTATTGACATTTTTTGAAGCATTATTTAAAGTTGAAATGTTATTTCAGTACTTTTATTAAAAATGACTTTCAGAAACCTGAAATTCAAACACTGTTTTTAAATGGTGGCACAGGTCTAACAAATTAATATAGAACTGAGATAAACAATAAATGGAATTTTCTTTTAGCGGCAATCTAAATGTAAAATTGTTGCTGGAATTAGGATCATGTTGTGGACTGCCAAATATGGCATCAACAGATGCCACCATATTTTCTTTATTATTAAATTTGAAAGATGTATTCAACATTTCAACTCGTTTTGAAATACTAAATAATATGAGACAAAACAATGTGAGTTCTAAGTCAAAAACAATGGGTATAATAATACCGAATGCAACAAAATAGGAAATACTGAGAGAGTATTTTATTGCTACAAATATACCAAAAGTAGCAATAAAAGTATTAAAAGCTACAATAAGACCAATAACAGTCAGGTTTCTACATTTGTCACGTCTCAACAAATTTCTTTTGTGCTCTGGTTTGAGAAGATGATCTACTTTTTGAATTCTCAAAATCAATTCTTTAAACATATTTCTGTCACATGTTATATCAATCAATAATAACCGCAGAATGAGAATCATCTGAAGTGTCCTAAATGCCAGTATAACATGCCGACCATGTTTGATTAAAAATGCTGTTTGCAGCTCCGTCAATGTTGCAATTACTAGCCAAATGTATTGCACCATAAATATTCCAATTATAAGTAATGTGTACAACTTTTGACAACATAAGGTAAATCTGGCAGGAATTCGGTTAACAGTTTTTCTACAAACTCCAAATAGATGCTGGGTTATTAAAATTGGCCACAGTGTATTTTCAATAGACTCGTCATCCATATTAACTCTCGTTAAATATTTGCGTTCTGACTGAATTCCAACACGACTATTTTATTCAGTGTTTAAGAAATAACTGACACTTTATTGATTGAATGCCTTTTGAATTAACGGTCATTAGTTTATCATCGTGTTGAATCTCTTGAGTGCTTAACACAAGTAACAAAACATAGTATTGATCTTTTTTATGTGGAAAGTTTATTGATTTCTGTTTAAATACTGTCTCTTAATTATGTACTATATTATGTTATGGCTGTTTATACACTGTCTATTAATAATGTACTATATAATATACTATATTACTAACATCGAACACCAATAACCAAAACCAGGTTTAGAGCTTTGGTTTGAGGCTTTTTATTCTGAAATTTGGTATTATAAAATGATACAATATAGTTTCTTATATACCATAAAAGCTCGTGGTTCACATACTGGATCTCTATTATATAAATGATAGTATGAAGGCATATAAATGACCATAATTTTAAAATTTTCTATACAATTCTTTCAACGTTACAAAATTGCGATCTTTGCTAATATCCCACCTGAAGATGTTGTAATACAACGAAACCTAGGTCGTGGTAAAGAAATTAAAGATAGTAGAAATAATACTACATCACGTAGTTTCATTTAATTGTGAATAATGAATTTCTACAAAATTAACGCCAAATATATTCAACAACTAATATTGTTATAAAATATGATGGTAATCAGTTTTGATCTATAGTTTCAGTTCAGAAAAAAATATTAATTGGCATACACAATACTCTAGCATTATTAAAATTAAATTATTCTTGTCTGGTATTTCCACTAATTGCTGAATCCCTGTCGATAATGTTGTGGAGTTATATGATACGCTATAACCATATCTAGAAAAATCAGATGAAAGTTAATTATAAATAAGTTTAACCATTCTTGAAATTACATTGAAGTGACCAACTCTGAACTATGTATTTGCTTGGAATTTCCTATTTAAAACTATATAATTTATGGAAAAAAAACTAAGGCATAAAAAGTTAATTAAAGCGTAATCATCCACAAAGCTCTGAAATATTGTGTGGACGACACACAAACTTTACCCTTAAATAAGGGAGATGAATTCAGTTTTGCCTGAAATTAAAACTATTTTTCAAAGATCCTCATTTTTTTATCACACATTCATTCATATAGACACTATTTCAGAAATTGGACATATCACTTTCGATGAGTTTCATGTTATGGCAAATCCACCAAGTTGTAGGGCTGATGACTGTGTGTTTCATATGTGAGAAAATAAACTTGCAGATAGAAACTACAAAATCCTTTTTGACATCAATGCAAGTCGATGAAGAATTACGTAAGTGAACAATTTTTCTTTATATATTTGTTGCAGGTATGTTCCGTTCATATTTCTCCAGTGTCAGTGCTAATGAATTGTATTTTATGAACGTGTAAATATTTTCATTACACAATGTGCGCCTTAAACAATTCTCCATAAAATGCGGTTCTGTATTAAGGAATTAGGCAGCTTTTCTCATCTTTATAAAGCAGTTCAAAGTGATGAACCGAAAGATTTTTGAATTCGGGTTTTTGAATTTTCACTGAGGATGAACTGAATACGCAACACAGGCTTTGAAGTCTTTCTAATTTATTCAACAGTTCCTTGATTAAGTTTTGATAACTTACACCACCATAACTTAGGATAAGCGGAAGTAGAGTTTGAAAAATATGTCCCTATTTTGAATTGAAGTGGTAAAATTTGTTGAACTTGTTTGAGAGAGTGTATTCTGAAGGAACTCATATATAATAATTGATATCATCTACTTAGGATATCATGTAACATCAGAAGAAAAAAGATATTGAATAACCACTAATGAACAATTGTGACAGTACAGTTGTGTTTCTGAAGGAAGAAAAATTATTTTAACTCTCACACTACTCTGTAGAGGCGGAGTCAAAGAGAAATGTTTGAATGTTTTGCTTGAACCTTAACAAAAAAAATTTTCTACTACAAAAAGAAATATATTTTGCAATGAAGAAATTATCAGAGTTTCATTAATTTAATATTTATAAATTTGCATATCACCTTAAATCTTAATGTCTTAAATAGCATTGTAATAAATGTATGAAATTCAATCCATAATTGGTTTTCATATCTAATTATCTTTGACACCTGATATTGAAGTGTTTCAATCTACCAATGCCCCTTGTAATTGAACTACGTTTTTTTAACCCAATCTAAACTTTGTGATTTGTCCACAGTGGTGTGCAGTGCCATATAATCAATTACACGTAGCTCATTCTGAACATCTGTCCTACATACATCATATATTTATAAATATTTAAATTTATTTAACGGTATTCATGCAAGGTTGGCAAGCCCAAACCGGTAACCCGAATGCTACCAGTGTGTAATAGAGAAACGTACAAACTTGATTAGAAAACAGTTAAACTATTTGATGACACAATTATAATATTACAATAATTAACAATCCATTGACTTTATGAATGTGTCATGTATCTATATAAAATTAATAAAGTTAGCAGTGAGATCTATATTCAGTCATTTTATATGAAAACTTAGAAATAAATAAATAAATATAATAAGGCATTATTGACCAACTGCTACGAAGAGGGTATTGCATATAACTTAATTAATAAAAATATGTAAGTAAATACATGTACATATGTATTTATGTACATATATGTAAGTTCTCCCAAGAAATAATGTCAAGAAATTGGAGGAAATCAAGGTCTATTCGAATCATTCAACGTGCTTCTAGCATTTTTTTACCATTTAAGAATTATTATTTTTCTATTCTTTCCTCATGTCAGTACAAGTTCTATGAGTTTTTTTTTGATGACACTAACAACTGCGATAGATGCTTGATTTTTTATTCAGACTGCCCCATTTGGTATTCATTTATATTTTCATTGATCTTATTGGGGACTAAAAAAAATGGCAAGAAAACGAATGCTCACGCCACTGTGGATCGCAATACCATATCGAAAATAGTTACAATGAAACTCACTTTATTTTGTTATATTTAATCATTATTACACAATAAAAAAACATTCCTAGTGCATAATTTGGGGATAGCTAAATGATGTTTTCATTGATGTTGAGCAATGTCATTAATGCTCTACCACAATTTTTAAAATTTTTTTGAAATTTCCTATAGTGTTATCATTAAAATCTCTAATTATCACATATATTATAAGCCAAGCCAATATCACTGAATAATAACAATGAGGCTTTCAAAACCTCAAACAACTCGTATGACTCTGGTACATTTGCTCAATTCGGAACAAGTTATTGTCAATATTATTATGACAGAGGTGATATTTCATTAGTAAGCTAAGTAAGTAATATTATGTTTCATTAAACTCACTAAACCCAACACTAATATTTTCGGGGATTTCTTTTTCATGTTGTTCTTGATTCTGCCTGCTCTAAAGTATTTAAGTTTTATCAGGTTTTTGCAATAATGACAACATATTTTGATAATGATATAGAATATCATTTATTGAACCAAATTAAAACATAATTCTGAAGCAATAAAGCAAATCACAAAAACTATTTTCATAATAGAAACTTTCAATTCATTTATTTCCTTAATATTACAGACAACTTGTGCTACGCTATTTATTTACCAGGCAACTTTATTTATTCTTATGGAGATTTTCTTTGCTTTTATTAAATTTTTCCATATAGTTTAATCAACACAATGTGGTATAAGTTATATTAAATACAAACATGTTTTTAGACATTTATTAGAAGGAAAAATAAGCTATAAATAACCAATTGTTACCTTGAGGGAAACTAACTTCAAGATCATTTGATATAATTGCTCAAAAAGCCAGATGACATTTTTTTCTCTTATTAATTCCATCTATATAATTAAGGGTTAAATAACAATCTTATTTTTAACTTTTTAACTTTATCAGCCATTTACCCTTCAAATTTCGTAATTAAGTAATCATTACGAATAAACTTTTTTAGGGAGTGCCCCCAAAAATAGCCCAATGAAATTTATAGGGTGTGCTGATAAAATTGTAAAGCTTTTGAATTAAACAAAGAAAAAAACATTCAAATTAAATTTTTTGAAATACAAAATTCCAATTTTTAAATGTTAGTTAAAAAAGACTTTAAATTGTTGGACTCTTTTCTATGTTCCACTTGGTCAAGGATCTCTTTTAATTTATTTTTAACATCAACAAAAAATTACAACATCAAGCCAAAACATTAAGCAACTGAGCAGTTGTTGGCCGTCAATGCACCTCATACAAAAGTCATTCATCTGGTTTGCACATTACTGACAATACCTTACCCGAAAAAATTTCAAGTATCACAGTTGTTGGTGTCATTTTAAAAACAATTCTTCTAAAATTGGAGTAAAGAAAAATAATACTCTGAAACTATCAAGAATCTTTGAACATACATACAAATATCATTGATTCAAATAGGCTTTCAGGTCTTCTATCTTCCTGCGCGACACTCTTGCTTGGAACATACATACAGATATTCAAAAGTTGCTTGAAACATATTTGCTATATATGTAATTAATTTTATTGCTGTTAGCAATAATGCCACAGTTGAATCCACAGATAGTAATTACTATTATCCATTTACCTAGATTATATAACAAACAAATTTTAAATTGAATTGACTTTTTGAACCTTTCATTTTATTACTATATTTAGACCGACACTTGCTAGGCGCACGGTACTAAATGTCAAACCTTCTCCTATATTATAAAAAATACCGATGCTACACTTACTAAGGCCAGCCCAGGTTTCATCTTTCCCTGGTGGCTTTTTATTATTTTTCTTCTCATATATGCATGTTTTATCTAGCACTTTGCAGACTATTCAGAGCATTAGAAAAAATGAGAGTGCTGGCAAAAAATGAGCTTATTTAGTAAAAGTTATGGTCAAAATATTTAATTAGACATTGCTTGGTTTATCAGTCAAATAATTTAGTTCGTTGAATATTGAGAGTGCCAAAAAATCAAATAGATATTCATTATATTGTGTGTCTATTCTTATTAAGAAAAATTACATAGAAGCAATTCTTAGGAATAAAATGGTCTCCAATACAGAGTGCTTTTTTGAACTAAGAAAATATTGGGTTGTCGAAAAAATCATTAGGCACTTTGGCATCAAATAGCGCCAGGTAATTTTTTGAAGTGTGTCTTTTGCCTCTATGGTATAGCTGTCATTTGACAGTTGACGTTTATAGCTTCATTCTAAACAACAATTCAGCATTTCAGTTTAGATTTAAATATTTTACTCCAACGGTAAGATAATAAATCAAATTGTATATTTTTGTCATATTTTGCCTCCAATAAAAGGTGAAAGTCACGTCAAGTTTGTACAAAGTTGCATAAAAGTTATGGTAACGATGTTCGGTATCAACCGTGTTTTATAAACCTCTGTGCTAACGATGTTTTATATATGTTTTTCTGGCAATTCTTATCTCGATGACACTATCAACACACTAAAATTAATGATGACAAAAAAAAGGCATTAATTGAGTCAAGTCCACATTACACAACACAAGAAAATGGAGAAACATTAAACATCCAACATTCAAACATTTACGACAACTTGAAGAAGTTAAGAAACGTAAGAAAGGCACAACACTGGAACTCCTCATGAAAGCAAAAAAGTTCATATCATAATTGCTAATCACTTTAATACTATGGTGCTAACTTTTAAAAATGTGCTCTTAACAAGCAAATGGTGCTAATGATAACATCTATCAGCCTGCTTCTTAGATACCTACAAATATATCCAGTTGCAGAAAAAGCTTTCTCTGCATCTATACTAGTCATTTGGACTGTCAGGATATATTCATAGGTATGCGTCAGGTTCTGTCCTTTGATTCCATCGAACTCAAAGCACACCATTTTTCATAATTATTCATAATTCTTTCGCCTGTTGTCTGGCCTTTTCTTGAAGGTTTGTTTTTCATATTTAAGCTGTTTCTCTAATTCATCCTTTAAAGTGAGTGCAGGGCCTGTAGCAATTGCAAATGTTCCAGCTTCATGTGTGTTTTCAAAAACCTCGTTTTCTTACTTGTTGTCTCCAACTCCAATTAATCGTTCTATTATTATTTTTATTTCTTGGTATATTGCAGCTTTTTTAGGGACGAAAAATGTATGATCTATGTTTTTGGCCCCTTGGTTATATTTTTTCTGATTTTGTAAGTAAATTAAAACTCCTGTCAACTCAGTGTAATGCTCTTGAATACTATATATTTTGTTGTTGCAATTTATCCAAAATGAATTGAAATGTTATGTCTCGCCTACAAAGTGCTTCAACTCCCAATTTAAAAGGCTGCAAGCTAACTATGATATCATTTATCATAAACCAATCTTCCTCACTCAATTTCAAGTCATAACCGATATCGATTAACACTTTATCGATACAATTTTTCAAGGTGTAGAACCATTCTAACATATTTAACAGGCTGTTCCAGGGAGTACGATAATCTAACATTAAAGCCACTTCTTTTCTAGGCTCTTTCTGTTCCTTTAGATATTTTTGTAAAAATATGTCATTCTTGTAATGACCATTTAAAAATTTTGAGCCCCTTCTGAAGAAAGTACACTTTATTCAATAGATAAATCATATGCACTGTCAGGTCTCATCTGTATCATCATTGTCGTCATTATCAGATTCATTGATAATTGCTACTGCTGTGTATTCTGATGTTGGTTCATTGCTTTTTTTATACAGAGTATCGATGACTACTAGCTGTAAACAGCGCAAAGCTGCTGGGAACGACGTAAAAGTCTACCAACCTTTATTATCACACTAGCGCCATCCATTATACTAGCAGTAATATCTCTGTCTAAGTCGAGACCAAAACTCGCGAGACATTCTTTTACCAAGCTAACGCAGTGTTCTGCGGTACTCGAGCCATATATATGTTATAGTTTTTTTCTTGCGAACGTTCACATTTAAGTATCGATGGTTCTTCTGTGATGTCCATTTGTCAAAAGTCAACGAAAATCTTTGTCCTTGTTTCTTGAGCTGTTCAAATTCTAATATCATGTCGGCTCTAACGGAGTTATAGAAATTTGTTAGGATAGACGCTATAATATTTGGTGAGTTAGGAAGTTTGTTAACTATAGAAAATAAGTCTCTGAGATCTCAAAATGTGAAAAACGAATTTAAGGTGAATCCATTTTTGCATGCCATTGTGGAGACAATTTTATCCATTGGGATTTTGAATCTTTTCTTTAGTATCGGTTTTCATTACGACAATTAATATTGATAATATTGTTAGTCTTTAAATGTATCTTCAAGCCTTTGGTGGCAAGTTGACTAATTTTCAGATGAAGTAAATTTTAACCACATTATACATTTACCATTATCACCTATATAATTTTTTTTATAGTAATGCCACAAACCTTGACTGAGTTGGCTGCCCTCACCATTACCATCATTAGTTTTATCTTTCTCGGGATTTGTTTCTGTTTTGTTTTACTAAGACATGTTTCATTTACTGCTTACCTGCAATAATTTAATACGAATTTTAATCGGAACAGCTTGTGACATGTGATAATCAAATCTCAATCTGTACAAAAAATATATAAAGCTCAAACTTTTTGCAAAACATTAGGGGATAAATGTTACTACAATCTGCACGAGCTTTTTGAAACATCTTTCGGACGATTGTTATAGGTATTTATTTATTCATGTTTCTATGTAGATGTGTGCATATAGAAATAATTAAAGAGATAAATACAGTAATACTATTGTAAACATTAACACCTAATATAAAGATTTTAAAATTACCTTAATAAGTATACTAAATTGTAAATTTTAAGTTTTTTGTAATGACCTTCCAGGGTTTATGATGCCAACTAACTTGTAACTTTTAAGACTTTTGTAACCATCATGAAGCAATAAATAATATGATATTATTTGAGTTTACTAATTTGAACCCTTAAGTTGCGAATAATAAAGTAAAGTTAATCTGAATTCTATAATGCTGTAGCAATTAGGAACTATTTAGAGCTTTATCTACGTTTTTACTTAAGTAAAATGCTGGACTGCAAATAGAAAAGCAGTTTGCTAACTTCCTGAGCCTGATGCGAGTCTAACTGCAACTGGCGCTGGCGCTGCTAATGACGCATTACTTCATGAGTCGAAGATTGGTTTTTTTTTTCATTTTCAAACTTGGGGCATCTGCAGATCCGCATTTGGAGGTGTGGGATCCGCAGGCTAATAAGTGAATTGTGATCCTGCTTTACGGGATTGAAATCCCTAGTAGTAACTTTATTAATAGTTGATTTTTCCTGCAGGATAAACATATAGGCGTATATTTGACTCTTTTTCATGGAACATAATAACAATTTAAGCATATAAAAATAAAAAAATTTAATCACGCTTGCAATTTCAATCTACATAAAAATAAAAGTGGTCACCGCAAACATACACAATTATAAACTACTATTAAAATATACAACTGAGGGATTCCCTCATTACGTTTACGGTGTGGGAATCAGTCTATCTATTGATGAAAACCGAAGTGAAATATGTTCAGTAGTTTATGAAATTAGTGGTTACAGACAGAAACATAGATGTGGCATGCGATATGTACACTGTATATTAATTATGTTTATCAAACTTTGGCTGGCATGTCACAGCAGTTATTAATCACTAGAGGTTATGAAGTGAATGTTATGTAGTACGGAGTACGATATTACCATATAAGTGTATCATTTACTGCTACATTTATTTAAATGTGCATATATGCACATAATATAGGTATAAATAACATGCATGTATATTTATGATGAATAATCTTACTGATTCCAGACAAAGCTGGTTGCGATTGCTATATATACTATAAAGTGAATATTAAGTATTGCTATATATACATAGTATATATACCTATATGTATATATACATAGTATACATATATATACTATGTATATATTGATATATATACTATAAAGTGAATATTAAGTAGTGAATATTTACCATTTTTTATCTTGTAAACATCTCTTACTTTTCCCTTTTCCAAACATAATTTTCTAACTGAGAATCTCTTTTTTAAATTCATTAACGATACCTCGCTATTAATAAATATTATTTCTTTTTTCAGCATCCATTGTCCGAAGTCATATGAAGCTCATTAATAATATGATAGAAACAGGCAAACTGGGTCAATTAACCATTTTTCATTCATTCAACCTGCGAGCTTCGTTGCTGCTTCACATTCTAGGCCTCTTTACAAGTTACACTGTTGTTTTGATCCAGTTTCTTAATGTTGATAATCTATTTTGACTTAAAAATTACAATACCTTGTCAAATTTTGCAGTTTTTAATGTTGGGCTAATTATTATGTAACCTTCCTATATATACAACTGTACATGATCGCTTTTAAGTTTGTAACTTATTGCTATAAAATACACACATAGTTGTGTAAAATGATATATTTTTCATAAAATATTTTCTTAATATATCCTGTCGTCAAATTGAAGCTGAGAAAGATCAAACAAAATCTCAAACTAAAATACCTGTTAAAAAAAATCTTGTGTGTTTACATGTTAAAAATGAGTTTCTTACAACATTGACTTCAGTATGTTTTTGAGAGTTACTCTGAATTAGTGCATTCAAGTTTCCATATTTTTGGATTTTTTTTTCAAACTACTATTGAATAAATACCTCATGTTATAACATAACAGGATTTAACGAAGAGAAAAGCATTATACATATAAATAATGTAACAAAATCATTGGTGATCAAAAATGTATCAAATATGTCTGTCTTTTGACGTAAAATTTATTGGACTATCTAATGTAATATAATTAATATTACTTTTTACTTTTACTTGAATATTTCATCTAACAAAATCATATGAGACAGAACTTGCCTCACGGGTGAGTACAGGCTAATCTATAAAAAAATATGCCAGCCAAATATTTAAACCTCAATAGAACTTATTAACAGCAACTGTATTCAAAACATATATTATTTTAAAAAGGTATAGAGCCATTTGACGCCGAGATTTTGTAATAGTTTGTCTTAATAAATTTTATAGAGGAATTGGAATATCAAAATGGGAAAATAAACATATTCTTCATAAAACGGTATTCAGATTGAATTACATTATCAGGTCTTATTTTATCAAATACATTATTTCTGTATATGTATTTTTATTATTATACATTTATTTATATTTTAGAAAATTTTTAGCTAACTATTAGATGTTTGTTCTGAAAAAGCATCATTTCAGTTAACAAACCAGATCATAAATCATTGTCATACATAACTGTGGATAACATCTTACACTCAAAAACTTCAAAAGCACTCAAAAACAATAAATACTAAAAAGCTTCAAAAGCATCACAAAAATCAGGAAGATAACCTTGATAAATAAAAGGCAAGTATTTTCTTTCTTCAAATTTAGTACATACGTGAGTGAATTAATGGGGGCAGCTAAAAGTGTAAATATTGATTTACATTGTACTTAATGTTATGATGATCGATGTTATATTTTGACGCATAAAGTGATGATTAAATCTAGTACGCATCATCCAAATAACGAGTTGTCCTTCAGAGCAATGAACTATGGTCAGTGGACTAAAGATGGCTGTAGCCTTAATCAATTAATTTGTTATCAATCATTTGTTGACCATCAATTTTACCTAAACTACTTAGTTGCTATCTACAGTTGTATGCTATAAAATCTTTTCTCATTGCAATACAAGTGAAACGATCAGCAATGCCTTCCATATAGGAACTAAGTATATTTGAGTATTCCTTATAGAAATTAAGAATATTAGGGTATTCTTTATAGAAACTAAGAATGTTAATTTTTAAGATAAGCTTTAGACCATTTTGTTTCGCAAATATTTGATCGGTGCAGGGAGCAGTAACAAAATTTCACACAGAATACTCTGCTACATCAAGATTTGCATTATGCTAATTGTCGTGTCGATCTGTCATATAATGCATTTAGAATATTGTGACTTAGAATTGTTATATTATTTTGTGACAATTGGATG
This sequence comes from Druceiella hillmani, assembly GCA_039881145.1. Lineage (NCBI taxonomy): Eukaryota > Metazoa > Arthropoda > Insecta > Lepidoptera > Hepialidae > Druceiella > Druceiella hillmani. Next base: position 37,939,846 of record JAYKKI010000019.1, read on the forward strand.
CGGTGTATGCTTAATGGGCTTAAATGTTATTTGGTAAAAAAATATGAATAACACTTTAACATGTCATATTAAAAAATTTGATGATTAATTTGAATTCCCTTATTCAAACATTTTGTAAGGAGGATGAGCTACGAAATATTAATGCAATCCTCACAATATTTACTTAATGTCGATGTTAAAAAAAATATCTATTCACATTATTTTGTTTTAAAAATATTTTTATTTTTTATTAAAAATTCATTATTGACCCATGACTTACCAATCCAATTTTGCAATATTAAATCGATGTTATACACATTCTAACCCCGGAGATAATAACTCAGTGATGAGTGACCATGTTTTAGCGCCTGGAGATAAAACTGTTTTTCACTTGTTAGATTTATTTTTAATATTTATAAAATTATGCCAGTTTCCAAATTGCATGTTTTAGGTTCGGAGAGAAGATATTTTTATATATAGTTGTATTTTCAAATTATACTGCTTTTAATGATTAAATTTTACATTTACTTCCAGTTGTTTTTAAATTTCTTTTTAGCCAATACACTACTTTCTATTGAAATAGTTTTGGAATATATGAAGCTAAATATAAATGAAAACAACACATTTTTTCTTTATAAACCACAATGTCAGAAAATCACGATGTGCCACAGTGACTTCTAATTTGATTTATTGTACATGTATATAACGTGTATAAGCTGCACAAAACAATTCTGCTGGCCATTTTATTTTAAAAGACTGCATGAAAATATTATCCTTTGAAAAATAATAAACCTCAATTTTATATAAAATTAATGCTACTAAGTACGTGGTGCGGGGTAAATACACAGTTCGCTTCATATTTATAGGGAAGTATATAAATTTACTTTTAGTATTTCATCAGATACTACTTGAGATCTCCACCTGATGTATCAAGTTGCGCATAAGGCTGAAAATTTAAAGACTGTGAAGTTGGGACAGAACATGATGAAGTTAAAATGCTCCAATTTTAACAACGGGAACTAAAAAACTATGTTTAAGATGAGGGCAAAATAACTAACTAAAGGCTCACCTTATTCTTGTAAATCACTTTGTCAATTTCATATAAATATCATTGCTTCAATTGTAAAGTTTAATGTGACATAATGGAGTTGTATATTCTTTAAATATCTTTAATCAATTTTCTGAAAATTTTTCAGTACAGAAAAATTTGAAAAACTTTTTGTAAATACTGTGTAACAGTTCTCTTTCATTTAAATAAGTAATTTATTGTAGGAATGTGGATGAGGATCTGCTTCATTATATAGGTGAAATATAAGATTTTTAAAAGTGCCATGATAATTGAGTGTATTTATTGCTAAAATGTATATTTAGCTAACCTAAATATACATTTTAGCAGTGGCATTACTATATATATTAATATTAGAGTCTGTATATATTAAGACTGGGCATTACTAAATATATTAATAGTAGATCTAATCTAAAAATCTGTTAATTTTTTATAGACTTTTAATGAAGTAATAGTCGGACATAAAACAATTTTTAAAAAATTTCAGATTATATAGTGAAATAAAGTAAGTCTTACAAGGGTTAATACATTAATGTACACGGAATAAGAGGTATTTGCATATATTGTAGGAGTTAGCATTGCTTATTGTAATTTAGCTGTATGGGATCAATGACTTGGTGATTTTGTTTCTAGAATAAATTCTGTACGTAAAAATAAAACGACATGTTAATCTACACACTAGAATAAAACAGTGAGGCAATAAATTCCATCAGAGCATATCTTTTGTACTTGCAAAAGTATGTCGTAAGGTTTATACTGCAACTATAATATGGTACTTTAGATATGGTAAGTATCATCTATTGTCTCAGTTCAGATGTATGAGAAGAGATTATGTCTCTATCCTTTTTAGGTTTCCGTTCCTCAAGGAAAAAAGAACTCTTATGGGATTCAGGGATTAAGGGCCTTGATAGACAGCCAAGATTCTTAATTCTGAGGTATGCATGGCGGTGTCAAGTTGAAATTAATATCGAACACCTAAATCTATGATTCCTTGGATCCGTAAAAAAATCAAGTTTCTAAGTCAACTCAATTGTGACATATTTTGCATTCGCAAATAAATAAAAATTTATAGGATAATTCCTGTGACTTAGATTCATGAATCATATAAAAAATATCATTATTATATCATATAAAAACATATTTTTTAGATTTGCACCTAGAAAATATGTAGTAGGTTACATATAGTAGTTTGTTACAATATTGTATTAACAAGAAAAATTTCATTGGTAATATATTTATTCTTTACATCCTCTTATTTATTGTTTACTGGTCAAATCAGTACCATTTATACTAATTAATCAAATTATAACGTGAGTTAACAAAACAGTTTGCTTATGTTTTCTTATACTATTTGTGTACTCATTACATAGTTCATTTATCATTATCCCATGTCAGTTTTTATAATAAACGATTCAATTTCTCTTATCAGATTCCATCAACCACTAACATATAAATTTCTGTTAAAGTCTTTCCGGTAATGCTAATGAGCACATAAGCTTTGTAATTTTCATATGCAGCATTTGTTATTGTGACGCTAGACACGCACGCCCCGTATCAGTATTTCACTTTAATTTCTTATTATTATTTGTTAGTAGTTTACTCTGTATAAATAAATATAATCTACGAAATGCTAATTAGTATCAATATTTTGATTTCAGATCCTCCTTTTTACAATCTTTTAGAAAAGTTAATATTAAAGATTTTAAATAGTTTTATGAAAAGAATATGTACATTTATATGTTTATTTGTGCCTGAATGTACCCTTGAATTTTTATATATGCCTAAGTGTTCTAAAATATATATATATGCCTAAGTATATATGTATTCTTAAATGTTTATATGTGTTCCTTGTTTTAATTCTACTCATAGTTATCAAGTTTGATTTTTAATACTATTCTCAACATACAATTTAAAGAACGGCAGGAATATATTACGGATTTGTTTAAGACTATCTGTGATGTCTAGGGTATGCAATCTGCAATTTTAAAACACAAAAATAAATTAACCCCTTTTTTGTCAAAGTGAATAAAAGAAATATGTAATTTTACGCTATAATATTTTATTTCCTAGTCATTAAGATCTTTCTCTGAAAATAATAATTCAAATCAGAAATTTCAATGCACGGGTAACTAGGCGGGCATAAGCACATGGCATGCTTAAGATGTCTCGGTGCAGCATTCAGGCAAAAATGATATGACATGAGAGATTTATTTTGATTTGTAGTATATTTGATTGACCTAGTCCTTAAAAAGGCTATTGAAAATGTTGATTTATATAATGATTTTTCCATTGTAAAATATATATTATTTAATTTGTTTTTATTTCGAAACATAGCACAACAAGTTCTGGAATTCTGGAATTGAGATTCAATATTTCATGCTCTAATGATATCAATGCAATTGTTGAAACTCCCATTATAACATAGGTTTATTGGATGCAAAATAGTTTATTGGATTTTATTTACTGGATATTAAGTGGATACAAAAAATTGAATACTTTTTTAAAGCAGATAACACAAAATTATTCAACTGAGGGAAATAAATATTGGTCACACTAATTTTATGTTCACTGAGGAGAATTTTTGTTTGGATTCTGAGAAATTATACCTAATTGGTACTCAGTCATTACTTGTTTCAATGGAAAGAAAGCAAACCAGAAAAAATACTGAATGTCTCTGAATGAAAAATTTTCATTGGTTATTCCTTTTTAATGGGCGTATTAAAAGCTGAAATTTTTTTACTACCTCAAATAATTTCAGACTGTTTGAAATTATTTGAATATAATAAATATAAATTAAACGTACTGAAATCTCACAACTATATGTTTTTAGATTTTCCCTTACAGCTACCAGACACAAACCTTATTGCGACATTTATTTATGCTTAAAAACAAATATTTGTTGCCATTGATGCAAATATTTTTTCTAATTTGCAATACTTAAAACCATTTTGTGGTCATATAATCATATAATCAATATTTCATAAATATTGTAATGTCTGAAAAACTGGTTTCCAATTTGGCATAAGGCATGCTTTGATGATGCCAGTCAATAATTGATATGATGGTGGCTTAAAGTAATTTAATTATCGTAAAAGTGATTCTGAAGATCAAATTTACTTCTGGAATCTTTGCCGCATGCAATCTCATACAATTTGCTCAAATGTAAATTTATTTTTTCCATTAATGGTAATTGGACCCATTCATTTTGATAACAACATGAAAACAATTTTTCTTACTGTCAAACGCATTTTTTATTAACCTATTTCAAAATGCTTACCTCCTATTACAGATAATTTATCAGGGTTGGATGATAAACTGTGTGCAATGGACTATACATTTCCTAATTATTCTGACAGTAGTCTGTGCATGTTGTGATAATTTGGTTATTGAATTTAATGAATTGGACATAAACATAATTAGGCTGAAATTAATACCGGATATGCGTGAGTATGCATATTTTGCACGAATTAAAAATATATTCCTGAATAACGTATATATTTAGCCACACAACAAAATATAGTCACTGAAAACGTCTGCAAAACTATATCCAAACCACCTTCGTATCTTAAAAACTACTAAACTTAAAATGTGAGTTATTAGAAGTTTCTCTATATTTTACCTAATAAAAAAACTATAGTGACCGTTCTAAATCAGACAGTTCTGACAAATTTACAGCATTTTATTGTTACAATTATTATTGCTCTCAATCATATTCGGATACATATTTACATAACAAAAAAATTATATTTTCATAAATAGCTTAATAGGAATATTTAAAATTTTTAATATATTTATATATATATATATATATATATATATATATATATATATACACATATACATGTAAAAATAAGTGTGAATGGAACCCTCACAATACAAGCTGTATATAACATATATTTTTTCGCTCTAAAGACTTAATGATTTTTTCTAAAAACCCACACACAATTGAAGAAAGAACGGCTTTAGATCGCCTTCTTTTCCTAAAATTGATTACTTCGTCTAATAGATTTTAAGAATTAAATTGGCAGCGCATTCAACAAGTCTCATGTCATTCAACAGACAATGTCTGAAGTATACTGCGCATGTACACTGCCTTTACATTTGTTTATATTGCTCAATAAAATTTCATTCTTGCATTAATAAAGAATTTGTCAATTTTAAGGTTCGGATCTAAACAATGCATTGGAATCACTTGAAGAAATTGTTCGGAGAGGTAACAAAGGAACTTTCACCGTTTGCCGTCTTTTCGATTTGAGGATGTCGTTTTTACCGAACTTCATCAATCTCCTCGCATCCTATACAATCGTTGCGTCACAATTGTCTGGATTGCAAGATTGAGTGCATTTATGTGTATACATGCATAGTTAAAATTTGCAATGCAATGTTAATATTCTTAATGAAAATTATATCTGGTTCTACGATAGGACTTCAGCTATATGGTAAAATATTTGTTCACAGTCAAGTCATTTGACGCATTAATTATGACACGCTTTAACACCTAAATTAAAAAATTTATTTGTTTAGCTACTTTTTACATCCTTTTGCATGTTATGTCGGTCTCGTTCATATTTCCCCCAATTTTTTTAAATGACACATTTGTAAAAGAGGTTTTGCAATTAAAGATTCATTGAATGAAATGTTGCAAGCAATGTTATGATTTGTTTTCTATTTATTGCTTAACTTGTAGGTGTACAAACAAATTAATACAAACAAATTAACATCATTTTAAAACAAAACAAGGGCTAAAAAGGTCAATCAATACAATTAACAGATAGTGGTGTTTTCAAATAGATTTTTTAAATTATATGTTAAATTACTTACAATTGTATTCTGATTAACTTTACAGTTCAGTATCACTCAACTTATAATGTAGTAACATTTTATTTGATGTAATGTGATTACTTAACAATTTTGTGTCTTTTTATCGTATTTTGTAAATTGAGTTTACTGAAAATATTTTAAGAACTGTAAAGTCCAATAAAAATATTGTTTTGAACTTAAAGTATAGTTTATTGACTTTTTCAAGTATGTGTTAATGCAAATAATTACTGATTTTTATTCAACACAAGGTATTATAGTGAATGTACTGATTAGGTTCAAAAACAATTAAACATTAGTCTTACATGCCAATATTAAGTGCTCATTATTTAAAAATTTATCAAGGCTAATGTAAATTTTTTTAACAAAGAAAAAGAAATATTACACAAAATGTTCGAAGGCATATAATCTCATCCTGAACTGGGAATCTTTTTAACTAGAACACCGATGCAATGTGAATAACTTTATTACCAGAGCTTCATGCTTATTCATTTCACTTGTCATTAAAATTAGTTGGTAAATAAAATGTTCAGATATATAACCTGGCTTTGTACTTGTTTCTGGTGACAACACATAATAATGATTGAATCCTAAATTGGTGATGGACATGAGCAAAGGAACTCCTTAGTGATAAAAATTAAACCCGTCTAGTTTGTGCTTGTTTCATTTACTTTTATACGTTTTTTCCTTGTGAAGGTTGAGCAGGTGCTATTAATGGAGACAGGTTCTGATAACATTGATGGAAAAATAGGCAAAGAATCTTTTTAACCATGAATGGTTGGTCTAACAAGTTTAGTCTAATTTCATTTGTTTTGATAAGTTCTGTCTTTAGATTTCTTTCCTTTAGTACATACAAATAATTGGTTTTCTGAGAAAAACATTTTTATCAAATATTTTTTGGTCTAACATTAGTTCAGGGTAATTACCGTGCTAATCATAAAGATCTTTGCCGTCCGTACGTTTATTGTAGATGCAGAATGTTCATTGTAACAAAAATAGTATTGCTCCTTTTGGTATTTTCTTTTATGCTTCAATTGTGAATACAATCATCAACACATGATGTGTTTTGTCCATTGCTCAAAATAAATTACGTGTTTTAAACTCATGATTTTTTTTATATGTATACTCCATTATTATTGCAATAATGTTATATTTTACCTCTAGTATTGCTTGGCATCCTGGGATTTCAAAATTGATTTTCCGAAATTTTATCAGATAGAAATGGATTAATCTGGAATGAAATAAACTAAGTCCAATTAAAAATGAATGACGTTAAGAAAGAGAAAACTGAAGAAACTGAGTAGCAAGAAACAAGTTTTTCTAATATGACAATTTCTATAATTAAAGATTTTCGGACGAGATCAAATGATTAAACATCGATTTATAAGCATTAATTTTTTGGTTAACTCGTTATTTGTGGCAATTTGGTGAAATGAGTATTTAAAAAAAATATTTCCCAAATGTCTCTTTAACATATTGAATTCATTTCATTTAAAAGATAAAAAAAACCATATCTTATAATAGTTTCATAAAAATATATTTTATAACTTTTTAAATAAATTTGAACTTAAAATGATTTTCAAAACCCGTTATGAAAAATTTCGAAAATTTTTTGGTGTAATTTAGCGAATTTTATTGAATTATTGGCAATAAACTTGTTCTGGCTGTGATTATAAAACAATATTCGATTAACATTTTTCAGCTTTTTTTGTATGATGAACAAAATTTATTAATTTCAAAGAAAACAAAAAAAAATATTTTATATTATTCACAAGAAATGTTATAATTCTAATAAAAGGATGCAAAATTTAATTTTTCGATACAAATTAGTTGCAATATTTCTCACATTTCATACCTTGACAGAAAAATATGTACCATAAATGTTAGTAGGTAATATAAATATTAAATTTTGGTAGATAAAAAGTACATAATGTACATTCATAAGTGTTTTTATTTGTTATAAGTCTTGAGATATTACAATTTTTAGACAACTTTGATGTTAATAAAATTCGAACAGTATGGGGTGTAATATTATTTGTAATAAAACAATTGGTGTGCGCATATAGAATGAGGATTGAGAGGAATAAGATTTATCAGTGGATATTTCTTATTAACCCTAGAAAGATAATCATATTGTGTAGTACGGAAAAGATAGTCATGCGTAAAATTTATGCATGTGTTTTAATTAGTGGGAATTAATACTGCAGACAATTTGTTTATAATCATTTATAAATAAAAAAAAACAAAAACTTTAAACTTCTATTACAAATCAACATTTTTTTTTAACATTCCCTCTGTCATATTTTTACTTCAATAATCAGTCATTATTTTATAAAAAAATCAACAATTAAAATATCTTATAAATATAACGAACATAAAGTTTTATAAAAATTAGTTACAAGCAGCTTTGGCACATATCAATATTATGCTCACGACATATTATTTTTTTACATTTTTTACAAGAGGCATTAGCCTTCCGTCTTATTTTAGAGGGGCAGAAAGTACAGTAAATACGTTTCTTTACTATAGGCTCATCAGCTTGTTCTTCTGATGTACCAGGTACTTCGTTAGGCAACATATTGGAGATATTATCTCGCAAATATCTTTTCAAAGTAGGAGCGTCTAAACGCCTATGCAAAAACAAAGAAGACAAACCCAAACTAAGGTTTTTCATGAAATTTTTGCGACTTAGAAGCTTTTCCCCTTTGCTGTTAACATTGTGGCTATAAATTATATATGCGTTTATGTAAGCAATGTTTATAATTCCATACAATAAAGCCATAGGCCACCTATTTGTCATCCTACTACACAACATCAGAGAACACATTTGGTCTAGAGTGTCTACTCCACCTTTTGTTTGATTATAATACATAATCATATCTGACTTACCAGTAGCTTCATTGATGATAACAGGTAAACCATTTTTGCCGGTTTCGGTTTATATGAGACAAGAGTAAGAGGTCCATCGAAACAAAACATTGATGTCCCGACTGGCCTAGAGCGATTGTTTTTTAGTTCTTCCGGTATCTCACGTTTGTTCGATCGTACGGTTCCTACAAGTGTTAACTTGTAAGGTTCTTAGAGTAAGCTTTTCGCCAAAGGGATCGAGGTAAACCAATTGTTGCACGTTATATTACGACAAGTTCTATGTACAGGCTTTGATAATTCCTTTACAGAGAATTCTCCGAGAGGCACCCCATTAGTCTGAGTTCCCCTTCCCAAATAGGGTATTCCATTTATCATGTACTTAGTACCACTGTCACACATCATGAGGATTTTTATGCCATACTTACTTGGCTTGTTGGGAATATACATCCTAAACGGACACCGCCCTCTAAATCCAAGTAACTGTTCGTCTATTGTCAAATGAGCCCCTGGAATATAATTGTGTACGCATTGATAGATGAAGAGATCCCATATTTTTCTAACAGGAGCAAAAACATCATTTTTTCTAAGCGTGGGTCGTACGGTTTTGTCATCCATTCTAAGACATTGTATTAAGAAATCAAAACGATAACGACTCATCACAGAGACGTACACCATTGTAGAAGATCGATCAAAGAGCTCGTCAGTGGACATATGATTATCTTTTCTTATAGCCGTCATTATCAGTATACCAAATAAAGCGCGAATTTCATCCTCATGTGTATCACGAAATGTAGCACCTGTCATAGAATCCCGTCTCTTCAATGATATCTCGGCGTTAGTCCATCGTACGATTTCGGTAATTATCTCATCAGTAATAAACATATTGAAGCATAAGACGGGATCATATACGTTATGGCACATGCGGCTTGGACCTCTTTGAGCTCGAACAATGTTACTCGCTGACACTCTGCCATGCCTCGTTGACTTTGAAGTCGACCAACAATGTTTGTTCCTACCTCTGATAGTCCTCTGTCGCAAGACTACGACCCTATGAGAGGCCGATGTGGAGCCTGGTTGTTCGGCAATGCTTTGCCCGTCTAGGATTGCACTTCCACTTGGCGTCGGCTGGTCTTCTTGTACCTCATCTATATAAGCTTCTTCTGTGTCGCTCTGCACGTCATCTTCACTTTCGTGATCCGCTACTTCACTATCGGTATCCTCACAGGGAAGCTCGTCATCGTTCTCCATAAGAGCAGCCAGGATATCATCTTCGTCCAAATTTCTACTCCCCATATTTTTATAGTTTTGCTTCAATATTTGTAAAAAGAATAATATAATTATAAGTAATCATATCTAGTTGTAATAAAAAACCATCATACAAGTCAAAATCATAAAAGTCACGTAAAAGATAATCATGCGTAATTTTGACTCACGCGGTCGTTATATTTTAAAATCGGTGACACTTACCTTAACAACACGTACGCCACACGGCAGCTCCCACCGACGAATGAGATGTCCTCAACGGACGCCTGTGGATTCGTGCTATTTAGAAAGAGACAGCTATATTTTGCAAACGCATGCGTCAATTTTACGCAGACTATCTTTCTAGGGTTAATTAAGGATATAAACTTCACATTAGTGTAATATTGACAAATAGTATGATTATAATACAATATTTTAGAAAGGCAAGATATTTTCTATAAAACTAGCTGGAAGCCATTATAATTAATATTCGTTACACATTAATTCAACTAAAACTGTTACTAAATTTGGACAGAGTATAAAAAAGCAAGCCAATGGTGATGTGGCAAGGCGGGAATCATTGTGGATGTTAAATGAATGGATGTAAACTTTTAGACAATAAACCTTTTTAATCTGCTATCTTACTTTTGACCAAATTGTTCTTAATTTTAATTCAAATTCTAGTTTACAACACTAAGCTATCTAGAAAAATATTCTGTGTATGTAACTTGAATATATATATCATATTTATTATAACGGAAGCAGAAAAAGTTATTAATTTACATTGAAGTATGATTGCGCTAGCATTGTATTGTAGATTTACCAGATAGAATGAAATTACGTGACAGCGAATACGTAAGGAAAGCAACTGATTTGTCATCGACTGTTGAATGTCAACAAGTAATTGACTAAATTACACAACATCTCACACATTAGTACATTTATTTTTACTCCTCAAAATGCAAAATTATAAATTCATAGTTCCAGTATTTACTGTACACACTGGTAAAGTATTTTTCTTAAAAAGTTTTTAAAAAAAACTTTCAATAAAGTTATGAGTATCATAAAACATTCTTTAAGAAAACGGGAAAATTTTCGATTAAACACAAAAAATGTGAGATAAGTGTCGGCAGCTTTCAGTTGTAGCTCAGTGATATTGTAATGAGTGAAGAGTGATATTGATAATTTTTAAGGCAATTCAGAAATAAAGTAATTTTTTTATTACCATTCAAAATACATAGAAATTGTTTCATTATATGTTTCGCATTTGGTTGTGCAATCCTTGCAATCTTTTTTAAAAAGAAAACATTTGATATTACAACGGCATGTCATCTGTAGAATAATTTGGTTACTACATTCAATTTCATTCCATCTATACAATGTAAAATGGATAGATGGTATGGATGGAATCTTTTATTCATTCATTTTCGTTCCATCTGTACAGTATAAAATGTATAGATGGGATTTTTTGCTTATCCATTTTCACTCCATTAATACAGTGTAAAATGTATAGATGGTATAGTTGAAATCTTTTGATAATTCATTTTTGTTCCATCTATACAGTGTAAAATGTATAAATGGTACGGATGGGATATTTTACTCATTAATTTTCTTTACATCTGTACAAAGCAAAATGCTATTTCAGTAATTATAAATTTATAAAAATGATATTTTCAACTTGCATACCACTCCGAACAACATGTTTAAACATCATGTTTAGTTTTTTGATACATTCAAATCTTCACAGTTCTTAAGTTTTTATACTAAAGTATGTTGCATATACATTTCCACTACATGTTGAACATTTCACTGTTTACCAGATTTTAATAAAATAAGTTAAAAGCTTTACTAATTTATCCATGATTGTTTTCTATCAAAACATCAATTGTTTACTATTTGCAAATTATGTGGTATTGACATGTTTATCTTTAGATGGGTCTTTTATTGACAGAACAACATTTTTACGGAAATTACCTTAAAGCATCTGAAGCTAAAGAATAATAAATTTCAACTACCTTTCTTGTGATTCAATTAATAGGAATTACAATTATATTAATTGCTAAAACAATAAACTGGTTGCCAAGGCCAAAACATATAAATTTATTTCTATATTACTGTAATGGTCTGTTTTACATCTAACTTAATCTATAAGGTAATTATTTAGATGGACTAAAAAAGTGGACCTCTAGTATGTTGCTACGTGACAATAAACTGAAGATTTAGACACGATTACAAATATGAATAGGCGATGTGGTAATGATCTTTATTATATGTTAGAGTAGACACTTATGATGATTGTATATACTCTATTAGTCAAATGTCTGATAATGTTGTTACATTTTTAATACCTTGATCCAAAAGATGATACTGTTAATAATGAAGCAATATTATAATTTTAAATATATTTGGCGTTAATTTTGTAGAAATTCATAATCACTTACTTTTTACTCACAACTAAATGAAACTATGTGATGTAGTATTATTTCTACTTTATTTAGATTCTTCACCATACAATCTTAAAGATACAATCTTTACAAATTGCCCACGAAGATATTGTCATGCAAGGAAAGCTAGCTCTTGGTTAAGAAATTAAATAAAGTAGAAATAATACTACATCACCTAGTTTCATTTAGTTATGAATAAAAATTAAGTAATATTATAAGTAATTAATCAATATAAATATCCACTATCCAATCGGAGAAAATAAATTTGTGAACCTCGGTATATAATGTGACATAAAAACTGTGGTCGGTAAACTTGATATGATATAGATATAATATTTTATAAATTTGTCAATGACAGAGTGTCAACTTCATTGGATATCAGACAGATATTTAAATGAAATTGTACTATTGCATAGAGGAGAAAAATTAGCACAAAAGTCAGGGATGCATTTTGAAGATTACCATAAGTAAATTACATGAAATTACCATATTAAAGTCTCATATATTATGCGTGGTGAGGATATTGTCTTACAAGCTGTTGTTTATGTGATTTTACTGAAAAATGCCCCATAATTAATAATTAGTCATATCCATTAGGAGGAAGTAATGAAAATATAGATAGAAGTAATTAAATCTTAATTCATTTTCATGTAAGCAATCCGTGATCCAATTGTACAAATTGTTCACGTTCATTCAGTTTTCATCTAGCCTTTATGAAGTGACACTTTCGTATACAGACGCAATAGCATTGCTTCATGCTTTCACATTGATTCAGCTCTCGTGATGTCGTGTAAATAGTTTGACTACATTTCAATATTTTCCCACTTTTAATAAAGGCTACTGTTGTAATTTTTTTAAGACAGACATTTAAAAGTACTTTTGATTATATTTTAATGCAGATATTTTATATTTATAATAACTAAAAAAAAATTGGGAATAATTTTCAATCTGCCTATCAGCTAAAAGTTGTCAATTTTATTATCAGTACCTTAAATTAAGAGTTGTAAGCCGGCTTCTATGAATTCCTGAGTACATAATAAGGTTGTAATCAATACAATTTGTTAGTATCTTAATCCATTCACGAGATATATTTCAATTGTAGTGCAAGGACTAACAAATACACACAGCTCAGTTTTCAATTCAGCTTTGTTCTTTTTACACGGACGTACTATTTACGATAATGAGACATATTTGTATGTTGATTGAGAGACTGAAATTAAAAGAAAAATTTTTTACTAAAAAATAAATTATGCCTCTAAATATTATAGACTATTTCCGTCTCATGCTTTTGAGAGGAATCCGAAAAGAAAGTCTTGCTGTGCCAATTAACTGATAGCCTGCCTAGCACAAATCCGCAAAGAAATATAAATGGACATAAAGGGTAGCTGACATGCAAACAACAAGTAACAATATACTTGTTTAGCATGAATAGAACTAGCACTATGAGATTTCTGTACACATTTACTTTGTGTTCCTTATGAACTTTTACAATTATTCATATAATTTTTAACCACACAAATGTGTTACCTAGCACCTTTTCACAAGCAGATAAATTTTGACAATTTGTCAAAAAGTATGAGACTAAGAGTCATCCCTAATGTTTTTCAGTACAGTTTAGATAAATTTCAAACAACGTTGCATTATTTCATAATTCTGATTTTAGTAGTGTTGAAGACAGGAAGAGGTGGAACATATTTTTTGGGGATATCTCAGCAACGTCTTGAGAGCTATTTTACACATAATTTCTAAATAACATAGTTTTGTAATCCTCATAACTAGCTCTTTTAAATTAATTCACATTAATGAAATTACACAAAAATTTTTCATTTTCCTCCTCAAAAGCTTTCATAATGTTTCCACAATTTTTAGTGTTAATCAATGAAACATATGCGGGTTGATGTGCTTTATCACTTTAACAGAATATTCACATTTATATGTCAAAACGGTTTTTGAGCAAAACATTTAAAACTTTAAAAAACTTTTCTTTTAAATAGAAATATTCACTCTTAGTACATAACCCACTATGAGTTTATTACATATGCAGAGATAGCACTTACCCCTTGCTCGTGTAAATATACAGCATTCTGAATGCCATATACTAGAAAAATGAAGGCAGAGTATGTAAAATGCATCATCTGAAATATTTAATTACAATGTATAAATTTACTTTAAGTTACCAATATAATTGGGAAGATTATGAAACCCTATATTATCTGCAAATGAAACATGGTGTTCAATTTTTTAGAGATTTCCAAGAAGTATGATTGTGTTAGGTAGGACACATATGTATTTCGGATTATGTGTGAGGTCAAAATAAATTGATCTCTTAAACTGATCCTCCAGTGGTATATTTTAATGGATTTTCCATAGTCGTCATTTTCTAGTAAATGTTGCCTGCATTTTAATAGGCATTAATTAATTTTAACATTTGAGTGACAAGGTATCTCAGTAGTCTCACACATACCATTTGAGACTAGTTCTAATTATTGAGATCTCCTTAATAATTGTTATAAAATCACCTTCTTTTTCCAGTACAGATATATACTGTCCTTCGATTATTAAACTTATAACAAATAAGACGGAAAAACTTTTGAAGTGCTCGGAATAATTTGAGCAATAAAAAATAAATATAAGAAAGAGCAATGCCTGACTAAAAATATTCATAATTTGATTTGTTATAGGTTTACTCTCATTTCTATTGATTCCAAAAATTGATTGCAGAATCAGCATAATCCATATAGAGTTTCAAAAATATTTGCTTCTTTTTCATGTAGTCAATTTGTGACTACAAGAAGACGTGTATCAAGACAATGAAGCTGTTGATTAGCGCCTGTTATAATTGAGTAGTTCAAAGTGTTACATTTCATTTCATTTGACATTAAATATGAATTCAATATCAAGTTATCAATATCAAATCAAAAGTGTCTAACACTTTTAATCGAAACCTAGCTACTTAGCTTTAATAGGTTTGTCACAGCCTTGAAAATGGAGAATAGTGAGTTGAATTAACGTGTAACTGAAAAGCGAGGATAGCAGATGAAGTTACTTGTGGAAAAGTGCATTATTTAAAAATATATTAAATATTTTCTTTGATTATGGGAAGTGGAGACAAATGGAAAAGGTGAAGAATTTGAAGTTAAAAATGTTGATGCAGATAGTTTATTCCTATAATGTGCACCAAAATTGTGGGTATTGCATTTTGCTTTTACTAATCATGACTGCGGTAATTCACATTATACAAACCACTCTCGGAAACTATTCTCCGGTGCCGGTGTATAATGATTATAATCCTAAAATATCTTTTATTTCAATAGAATAAAATAAACGTACTTTATTTGGAAAATATTTCAATTTCAACATTGTTCATTGTAATTTCAGTTCGAATTCTAACGAACTGAAAGTATGGCGACCCTGATAATTTAAAATTTACAGCAAATATTACATCATTTTTCAAATTGTTTTTCCGAAATTGTTTAGAACATTTTTTAAATTATGAATTAAATTATAATATATATTACTAATGGTATATTAGCATATTTAAAAAAAAAATAATTACCACTATCTAAAGAGAAGAATAAAAACTAAGAAAAAGAGAAAACAAGTTAACACAAAAATTAATTCCTCTAAATTCAATAAATGTATAAATTTATCAAGATTAACGAGATAATAAAAATTCTTAATTAAAAGACTGCACCAGCGAGCCTTTCTTCAATTTGAAAAGCCGGCATACAAAATAAGATGATAATATTCATTAAAATCACCTTTTTCTTCTTTCCTTTCTTTAGATAGACTGTTTCAATGTTAACCAAAGAGTCACACACCGCACATTATAATTATCCAGTATGGTAGATATCCACATCTCACATAGATTCAGTACGGTAAAACTAGAATTTGATTATATACAAACACATAAAACATATTCACATAAAAACAAACACACATTCACACATCATATTACTATGATCTACAGAATTTGTGAGAGCTTATACTTACAAATATGCTACAAGCTGCCCCACTCATAAAAGAGTGCAACTAATGATTATATCAACTATACATTCATCAATCAACTAGGTACTAAATATAGACTATCCTTTGTATTAGCTAATCAGTCAGTTTTGAATACATATTTGTGACGGTTCGACATATATTTCCTTCGTATAAAACAGTTTTCATTAAAATTAAACATAGAATCCCAGCAACATTTGAGAAATATCGAAATGTTTATCGGATTAAGGAGGAATATAGAAATAAAACAGAACCAAAGATTTCTACAATCTCGATGGGTTACGTTAATGAATTTTGTATATCCAATATATCCCATTAGCATTGTTATAGGATTGCTATCAATTTGCATTCTTCTCAAATATTCCATTCCCATGACTAATGTAATTCAGTTAGCGCAATTCATCCAGATCGTCATTTTATGTACAACATTCTCTTTGATTGTGTTTAAAAATACATTCTTGAAAACGAAAACCATGAATAAATTTATATCTAAAATGAATGCCATTGATCGATACTTGGAGATAGCATTTGTACAACAAATTAATAAAGAAGCACTGAATCGGAACAGGCTGGCGTCTTTCATTATTCTGTTATTCCATTTGGCAACAATACTCTGGTCTTTCACAATCTACCTACAAGCACATACTCTTTTTTTGTTACTTTTCAATGTTTTAGCATTGTCCTGTACTATTGAGAGTGCATCATTCACATTTCACCTCAGAGATATTATAAGGAGAATAGAATATGGAAATAGACAACTGTATTTCTGGCTCGACACATATCGCCATCCAACTGTTGGTATAAATGATAATCAGAATGAACGAATAGTATATTTTGATGAAGATATAACTTCTAGAATTGATGCCATTCTTCAGCTGTATTTAAAAATAATCGATGTCTCTTCAATTTTGAATGAAGAATTCAATTTATCAGTAAGTAATAGTTCATTATAAATACCCAATGGATGTGATATTAAATGAACAGAGTGATGTTATGACAATAAGTCAAGTATGAAATAAGAGTATTAACTAACTTATGGGAGAAAAGGCCGATGTATTTTTCTTGTGTAAATTTATTGATGTTAATTTTTGCGCTAGAAGAATATATAAACTATAATAATGATAAAAGATATCAATGCAAATTTGTAAATTTATATAACATCATGAGATTTGCTAAGAAAGATAAAAAGTTATTAGTGACGTGCATTGTATAAAGTTTTCTTTTCTTTTATTCTGCTACATTTATAACCTCAATGATAATCCACAATTTAGCAATTGACTTGAACTCATTTCTCTCTCTGTCATGATTATATATCGGTTACCAATTAAAATAAGTATTTTAGTACTATTCTTAGAAAAATCTATTTCCGGAGTACAAAAGAAAGAAACAATAAATTGAATCACTATACTATGTGATGGTGTAATGTTTGTATTGGTACTGGAGAATAAAATAAATTGAATACATTGTGTATCTCAAATAACTCGGTGTTGTATTTTGACTTGTTATAATGTTTCATTGTCTGAAAGTCGTAGCTGAAAAACTTTAAAGATTCAAAATTTTATTTTTAATCTTTCCAACTCAAATACTAAATCAATTTTGGTTAAAAACATCAAAAATTGAATGAGTTATATGTATGCACATATGGGCTACGTAAATATTTATTTTTATGTGATTTTTGAAATACGTTTTTCGAAGTGCCTAATGTTATGAAAGTCTCATTTAATAAATCAACATGTTTATGTAAATTTTATTCACTAAATAAGAAACTCAGGTCAAGAAAGCTGCAGAGATAAAGAAATATTTTAATGTATGTCATAAATTGCAATATTTGGTTATGTTAGATATTGCAATTTATGACATACATTAAAATATTGAACCAGCCATCTCAATTTATAAATTTATTTTACTTTTTCGAAAACACATAATTGGAATGAAGGATTTACCTATGTACAAAATATTCTCAAAACCATTAAGAATATTTTCTTAAAACAGATTTTCGAAAATATTTTATCGGAATGAGATGAACGCAGTGAGCAAGTTCGTTTACGTACCCAAATAATGAACCCTATAAAGAATTCAATAGATAAATTGAATTGGTGGCAATGTACCAAAATATTAAGAGTTAAGTTGGTTACATCTAGAAGAAAGTCCACTTTCGTTTGGTGCAAGCATTGTGGTTCTGAAGAACACAATGCCAACTGACAGAACTTCACAATCAAATGAATGTTAAAAAATATAGATATCTTCGAATCAAAGCTGTGGAAACAATATAGATATCTTGCTAACAATAATAAATACTTACTACTTTGGATGTATTAAATTTGATCTTGTAGAAAAAGGAAATGTCTTAAGAAAGAAGGAAATGCTTATAATTATTTCTAGTTTTGAAGCAGATATAAATTATCAGTTCATGAAAATATTTCTATTTATGTGGAACTTAAAATGAACTTTTAATCATCTGAAATAAAGTTCTTCAAATTTTAACAAATTTAGATCATCATAAATTTCTTCATTTAAAAAGAAAAATTAATTCCTTTAAGGTATGAAGATGGTGTAACTAAGAGCTTATAATCTAGAAACATTTGTTTAAAAATTATTTTTGTTTCAGATTTTGTTCGTATTTATCAATAGCTTTGGAAGCATATTCGATATTTACACAAATTTAGTTTACATGGAAATTTTAAAGGTAAAAAATAATTGCTAAGAGTGTTATTGCTTTTCATAAACTCCATTTGTTATAAAGTTTATTCTTTTACCAATTTCAGGGTGGAACTGAAATAATATTGAACACAGTTATGTGGAGTATTCAGAAGCTACTCTATGTAGTAGTCATCTGTTTTACCTGTGAAAAACTTAATCAATGCCTCTGTGAAGCACGAACATTCGCTTTAAAATTGGGGGTGGATGATCAATTGCGTAAGTGAAATAAATCCATACATAATGCATGGGGTATATCTCACATATTAGGAATAAAACTTGAATAAAGCTTGCAAAGACGTACTTATGTTGCCATTTAAAAAATTACAAATATATTGTGTAGTGACAAACAGCAATGTAGAACTTGTCAATTTACAGTAATTAATCTATAGTACAATGAAAAGAACAGATAATGGATTGAACCAATCCCTTTTTTATGAAATGAAATAAGTGAACCATTTTGTAAGATTTCAATACTTCATTTACTATTTATGTTCTACGAGACTAAAAAAGGCTGGAGAAAATCCATGTTTCCGAGTTATGTAATTTTTACATAATTACACAATATTTTTAAAGTAATAATGTCTGTTCAAATAAATTTCTTTTAGTACCGGATAAAGTAAAAAACGGTATAACTAATCATTTACAGTGTATATTTATTACGTAATGCTATTTGATAGTTAAATTGGTATAACGTGAATTAAATGGAAAAATGATGCAACAATTCAAACCTTGCTATATCCGTTTTTTTCATTATGAAATCATTCATGTGCTGCCTGTCTGATCATTTATCACAGGTGACTTTCTCAGATACCATACAATGTAGAAACTTAAAATTTGCCATAGCAATACGATTTACTAACTCACATATTTTCCACTTGTCAACTGTTTTAATATATTCATAAAACAATTAAAGAAAAGATAAATAAAGTACTCAGAATTTCTTTCCTCAATTTTGTACATCACATGGTAGATCACTTTAAAGAGCTTCTTATGAGGAATACAAAAATATTTTTTTATAACCTTAAAAAATCCATTTAAAAGTTATTTTAAAAAATATGAGAAAATAGAACATCCACCTCCATCCCTTATTTCCGAAAATGCTAAACGGAGTTGGTAAAATCTGAAGAGGAAATTACAGAAAAACTTCTTGGTCTATATTTTATAATTTTTTTATTATAAATAGACATCTCTTAGCAATTCGACACTTAACATATAAAGGTAATCAAGCACCTTGTCACATGATTAAGTATCAGTAAGCACAGTATTTGGATTTCCCCCAATTTCATTTCATCGAATTACAATGTCAACTAAATAATAACTTATGAAAGACACATTGTAAAAAAAGTCAAAGGCTCTCATAAATACAAACAGATAATGAGTTGTATTGGTCATTCAAAATGAAAGAGGTACCTGAGTATCTTAAAATTTTCATTCCATCCGTCAAGTTATTCTGAGATCGTCGTACCTTTCTTTAATGGTGTTTATTCTGCATTATTGGTGGTTTTTTTACATTATTAGTTTCTGCGTCTTTTAATTTTAAAATTATTTTAGTCTTACTTTGAATATAAACCCTCACAATTCTTTGAGTCCATCTCTAAGTTGAGAAATTTGTGCCTCATGAGGCCTATTTCAATTGTAGATGTCTGGTTAAGTATTTTTATTTGTATCTGCAAAGACTGAAACAAAAATATCCAGATCTGAATTTTTTCGACTAATACCTGCTCCATAGGAATGGATGCATTGGTGACATGCTTGCTTATATTATAAGCTAGTTACTGATAGAAAATATAAACCGATTGCTTCTTTCATATGAAAACATCAATCATTTACCTCATAATTATTAATAATTCTTCTTTACGGATTGAGAAATTATTTGAATATTACTAAAAACTGACCTTATAAAATATTCAATGTCTAAAACGAGATATGTTTTTCCAGCGTCTAACTGCCTGTTAAAAATAGAAGACCTTAGTCGCATGCTTTCCGTACCTGAAGTAGGCACATTTAGAGTGGCTTGTCTCTTTAAGTTGAATATGTCACTGCTGCTTGGTTACTTAAGTTTTTCTACCACTATTTTAGTAGTAGTATTTCAGTTTTATTTCCTCAAAAGAAATAATACAATTTAGCATAGATATTAAAAATTACCAGTTTTATATAATAATGAAAATATATGTATTAAAATAGATTTAAATTGAATCAAAAGGAAGCCATATAAACAAACTAGGCCTTTAAGTCCATTGAAATATAAAGTATGATGTGCAGCTACTACATTTAGAACATGAAGCAGTAGGAAAATGCATAGAATATGAATATTTATATAGTTACATAAAAAACTGTTTAATGTTAGTTATATTTGTGAACTGAGAATTTTTTAGCAATGTGTGTATAAAAAGCACAATATTTGTGAATGATTACAACATTAATAAAAGATTACTATTAACTAAAATGTCTGTTTAATTTCCCAAATATTTCATTGATCTGGATATTGCCTTTGCACAATATCGCCTATATGTAGTTATTCTTGTCTTATTTTTGTTGCACAAAATGCAAGCGGCAATGCTTTTGTTTTAATGTTATTCAGCACAAAATTGTACTTTCAATCGTCATATAACAATGAATAATACGATAGTAGGTATCTACTTGGCAAGTTCAATGGTTTGTGCTGAACTTTAAAGGAGAAAAAAATTATGAAATAATAATTAATATTTGCATCATGTGAATAAGGTACTTCAATTGAGATGTCCGATGTTCAATGTAAGGCTATACTCTGTGTTACAAGGATGTATGTCCGTCGAATGTTATTTGAGTTTGTAACTATGTACTTTTCACAGAAAATTGATTTACGTCTTTTTTACTCAATAAGGAGGATTCATTAATGTGAGATTATATTGCCTGATGGTTCTTTCTGTCTGATGAACCATTTAAAATATTTGGATAGAGCGAGGATAGAACCACATGTTCCCAACATTTTTTTTTTCTAATTAATGTCTTGTGAATTTGATATGTTCTGCACGAAATAAAAAATATTTTTACTGTACTGAAAAAATTCTTCAGATTAAAATTAAAAAAATAAATACAATTCTATATTACTGAAAATGGCACAATTATAAAAATATAATTTTTTTATTCAAGTTTCAAACCTATAGGTTATGGAATATGAAGCAAACATCAATGGCGTGGGGGGAAATGTTAAACAAACCGCACTTTATTGTGCCGTGTGCACCACTTGTGTGGTCACCCACACTGACCACATTTCAAATGGATATTTTCATCAATTTTTGTTGACTTTTTGGTTAAATCATTAATTTCAAAATTAATAATCAACTTAATTTACAAATAAGCCAAAGTTCTTGTATTATTGCAAAGATTATACAAAATAAAAGAACTTGTAAAGTAATATTTATTCAATAGAGGTGATCACAGTTATTAATTTCAAAGCAATTAAGGGCAAATAAGCTCGGACCTATAAAGAGTCAATTTGAATTTATTGTTAAGAAATAATTATACAAATATGCTATTTTTAAATATATTTAATGAAATTCAATTGAAAATTTTTTTTGCACGTATGTTAAAAAACCTCAGCTCATAAAGTTTATAAATAAATAAAATGACGGAGAATTTTCTGCTCATATAATAAAATGAGTCTACGAAAATGGAGATGATCATTTAATTCAAGTTTTTGTTCACATTTAAATAGATTCAGGTGTTTAAATTGAAAAGCAATCTGCCATTGAAATAAATCACCACACAGTGGCATGGTCGAATTTGAGTTAGAATTGAATATTTAAAAATTTTAATGCCGAATCTAAAAAAACCCCCAACAGACTTTATATTCTTATTTTATAAATACATTATTTCAAATATTTTTACTTTTTATGAATTATGCTTTTTCCTTAGAATGTATAAAAACGGCTCTGTTCTTAGGTACATTTGTCTCTATGTGCTCTTTTATCTTGGGAATCAATCTTTTATCAAAATGAATCCAGCAGTTCTAAATTACGTCTGTGTAAATTATTAATGGCTGTGTGTTAAAATAAAATTGGTTTAGACTTTCTTGTATGATTTAGGTACAAATGAAAAAAAATTTTAATTGTATTTGTTGCATCAAGCAGACTACGCGTGTAATTGAACACAAATGTAATTAATGTTACTCAATTTTTGATGCAATTATTCAGTTCTTGTATAAAAATGTCAAATTAAAATGACGACATCTATATGAATTTGGTCTCCTGTTTTCAAAAAACTTATGATACGTAGATAATATTTTGTTGAATCTGTTTTAGAGTGGGACATGTATTTGTTCATTTTTGGAAAAATATGGACAAAAATGAAACTATTCAGAGCATGGAATAACATTATTTCCTATAATTATTTCGAAAGGGAACTTATAAGTGATTAGTAATGTCTTTCAATATATCCCTGTCACGGTACTGAGAGACAGAAGCATAAATAGTGTTTATTAGACAGTTTAGAGCTTTATATATATATATATATATATATATATATATATATATATGTATATATATATATATATATATATATATATATACATGTATATATATATATATATATACATATATATATATGTGTATGTATATATATATATATATATGTATGAATATATATATATATATATATATATATATATATATTTATATATATATATGAATACAATTTAATTATTTTTCTAAAACATGAAGTACCCTTCTTTGTTTTCTTGTTATGCTAATTTAGTTACGGGCAGGGGATTAATTTTGTCCAATATTATTGATTGCTTCAAAACACAGATAATAACTACTACAAAAGTCTCATTACATTTTGAGCATTAATTTGCTCAATGACTTAATATTTTATTTTTAAAAACTCTGGCTGTAAATAGCCATATAGTTGTAAAAAGAGGAATAAAGTTAAAAGTAATGTATTTAAAATGGACTTTTCTTAAGCTAAAAATACAAAAAAACAAGAGTCACTAAAATACAGCTCATGATCAGCGAACATGAGTAGAGTTGTAATAATATAATTTTAGATAGAGATGATATCTGTGCTGATAAAATATATAGGTATATTTGTGTGTAATTCACCCACAAATGTGTTGGCACAGACATTTGTCTCATGGAGAATGTGGAGTAATCATAATTACATTTGGTACAACATAACTTGAGTCAGTGTAATGTTGTCTGTTCATTTTAATAATGGCTCTTCTGAAGTCTATTGCCACGTAGAAACTTATTCAAGAACTTTAACACATTAGCTTGAGTTGTATCATTTATAATGAATTAATTGCTTTCAGGATTAACGTCTATAAGTTGTTTCATAACATCAGAATAAATTCATTGGATGACATCACTGGCAAACGATAAATGGTTTTGACAATTAATGTAATCGTTTGTTTTAAAATTATCTATGTTAATTTAAAAATATTTTGGTTTTTATACCTAAATAATTAAACTAAATGTGGTCAGATAATTAGAAAAGTCACACTTAACTGTCATTATATTTTGCTCTGCTCGCGTAGTCAATATGCAAATAAAATATTTTAAACATGTAACTGTACATACATACACAGGTATTCCTACTGTGGGTCACAGGTTGTCAAGTTGTGAAAGTACACTGGACAGGGATAGAAGTAAATGACCGCTCAGTTTGAATTTTAACCTGAATCACTTTGATAGTCTTAACAAATTCTCCTTATCAAAATTAACCTGCATGAATTCTTCTGCGTGAACTCAAATTATTAAAGGTCAAATTGCTAAAAAGTATATCGTCTAGTCAAGGGATAATCTAATAATCCACTGAATAAAATGTCATTTTGACAGAATAAATACAAATTGGGTTAGGATTATACCAAAAGTCCAAAGGAATCTGAGAAAAGGTCTGGTCATTGGTCTTAAAAAATATGGTAGTTTCTTCATTTTTCCCTAAATTTCTTGTAACTGGTGTTCATTGACGAAAATTAGATATACTTAAACGAAACCATCAAATTTCCTTTAGAAAATGTTCCTTTTTATATTTTAATTTAGTAAATTTTGCGATAATTTATTGGAATGTTGTATAATTTGTTCCAAAGTGGCAGTTGTTATTATCTTTCTGAATAGCTGAATATTACAAGCTTCAGAAGCAGACGATCCTTTAGACAATTTCAAATACACATAGGTATGTAAATTTATATACTCATTTAAGTATACATATAAATTTATACACTCACAATTTTTTGACCGAACAGAGACAATGTGAATATAAATACCAAATGAGCAAATTTTAGTATACATATTGATGAGATATTTTGAATAAAGTTCATCTTGACTCATTACTTAGCGGCGTCCACCCTAAATGAGTATTCAAAGAAAGATACATTATAATTAGCAGTTGGAAGTATTTACAAAGTAATCCCACGCCATAAATCTGGTATAATTAAATATTTAGCTTATCCATCACACTCTAGAGGTGATATATAATAATGATTTTATATTGAAGACAATTTCTATTCAGTTTAATTGTGATCTATATTCAGAACCATAATTATATCAGTTGAGTTTAAAATTATAATGCAGACATTAATTTAGATAACAATTAATTTATAAAACTTTCATTAAAACAGAAACTTATTCATAATCCGCTTAATTTGTTTTTGATACATTTCAGAGGCTTAAATATATTTGTTTTTAAGGAAAAGTTTGTTTAAGAAATTATGTCTAGCAAATGAAACGCCACATTTTTCAAAAGCAATTCGGATAGGTGATTGGTGAATAATTTATTACCTATATAAAACGTATCAACGAGATCAGCACATTGATGTAGATATGAAAGTATACAACATATTTCAAGGTGAAGTGGTGGGTGAGAATAATATCACATAGATAATAATTATGAAGAGGGTTGAAAAGTAAAAGAAGGTTCTAGACACCAACATTTGATTAGAACTTTTAATCGATAGACTGCTCGAGTAATTATGAGCGCAAGTACAAATTTATGGCCTGATGGTCCCATATTGGACCTAAAATGTATGCAAAATCTAGACTTGGGCCTTCTGCGTATATTCACTTCTATTTTTGTATAGGCCTAGGTTGGTTAAATGATATTATTTCAATTATTTGCTTCAACAACATCAAGAGGTGTGGTCAACCCCGTGTTTAAAAAAAATTAGAGTGGAGAGGGAGATACAGCATTCACTTTGGAGCTTAAAATTTCACACACTTGAAATAAAAATCATAGAAAATGGAATCTCAATTTAACTTCAAAAGATCTGTTCCATGATATCCACCCAACAGGTTGAAGGAAAACATTTTTCATTCTTAGTTTGCATATGATTTACGTGCATAAAATTTTTTTTAACAAGTGTCTTACAAGTTAACTATGATCTTCATTTGAAGCACATGAATGCAATTTTACTTACACCTGAAACTATACAAAGTGCAAGTCATGATGGACTAAGACGGACAAACAGACTGACATAATAAAACTTTAATGGTTCTGTTTTTCCTATTTGTCTATGGAACCTTAAAAGAGGTTTAAATATGACTTACGTTTTGGTTGAAAATACAGGTTTTTCTAAATTTTATAATGTGTCCACTATGTATTAAAATTAATTAAAAATATTTGGTGGATTAAAAAAAAACACTATTAAAAGTTATGTTATTAATTAATGTATATAAAATCTGCAAAAGATGTAAGGATTGTTTACCTTATATATTTGGAACACAAAATGGTGAAGGCGAAACTAATACTGTAGCTCTTCAATGGGAATATTAATTTTAAAATTGCACATTATTATATGAAAGTAAATGTATTTCTAGATTGCGTGTACTTATACAAAAGTAAAGATTTTTTCAAGTTTCTTATATAAGTTAGTATGAAAATTAGGGTTAGGGGGGAAAAGAGGTGTTAGACTTCAGTGATGCATATTCAGCTAGGGGATATGCCTCTATAAAAATCTGATTTCAAATTATATTTATCATAATTAAATATTCACTTGGAATGAAATGGCCGTCTTAAACATGAAAATTTATTACCTAGTAAATGTTGGAATATAATATTAATTTGTTTTATTGTGGTATATCCTGTTATTTATTTCAATATCTTTTCTAAAGCAGGTCAGCTGTAGTAAAAACATACTTGACTGTTTATTGTGGATATTGAATTACGTTGAATCTGTATATAAATATCAATAAGTTTTTGCACGCACATAAAACACCAGATTTACTCAATTGCAATATCACTCAATAACAAGAAAGTAATGAAAATAAAAGATATCCGGAACATTATAAATTACTTTTATAAAATTTTAATACCCTTTAAATACAAACAATCTACATCATTAAAGTCCACAAATTAGAAAAATAAAGGTGAAACAAATAACAGTTTCATTTTCTTTTCCAAAAAAATTCCTAAAACTTCATTTTATTTTTCTTGTAAAATATTTTCTTATCTGATATAATGAAACATATAAAAAAGCCACTTTCAATTAAAGTTTTTTTTTATTATGATATATAAATTAATGGAGTTTCTATCATGTTTAATACAATTAGTATGAATAATTAGGAACTCGGTAAAAACATCATTTTACTCACAGGTAGTTGTTTTATGAATCACATTATTGAGATCAAATATTTAATACTTTTTTCATATTATTAATTGATTAATAGAGTTTTACAAAACTTATAAATAAAGAAACAATTTAAAATATAACAGAAAATTAATAAAATTTTAATAGAAAATATTCCGTAAACAACAAAAAATAGTTTTAACACTAACCAGTCTAGTTTTTGGTTCGTAGTCTTCATAGTTTGGTATGCGGCAGTTCGTCATAAAATGAATGACAATTAAATGATGACACACTCTTTAAGTCTTGTAAGTCTTGATATTTCCACCTTTTAATAGACATTCTAGTTGCATACAATTTCACCAGTTTGCGTATTGGTTTCATAAAATAAATTAGCGTGGAATGATGCCTATAAGGGCTACAGTTCATGGTCAAATCAATTTTGTACTCTGTCGTGTAATCTTTAAAAATTATTACATAAATTTTGTAGTCTGTCACAACTGTCACACTATCAGAACTGGTTCACCTATCTTTATCCCACGATATATTGATAGTGAATGAAGATGTACTCGAAATAAAGAGCATTGTTTGGCATGGGTTCACTTTAAGCTGTTTTTGTTATAGCCACGTATTGTTTTGGGAGGTAAATTTTTTTACCTTTTAGTTTACACGCTATTGCATTGTGAAGTCACATTCCATAAGGAATCACATTTCATGTGGGTATGTTCTTCCTCCAGGTACTTTTGGGTGATCACAACATTTTTTCTATTGATATACCTAATAGGGAATTTCCCAAGGTGGCATTGTGATTCTGAGCACAGCATCCATCAGAAACCAAAATGACTGGCAATGATTTCTGAACCAAAATTTTCTCCAAATGATTATAATGAATTTAAACTTCAAGCATGCTACTCGACTTGTGAAACCACATAACTTTTTTGATTACAAAATTGTATGTGACTTTGTGGATGCACAACTTGGTTTTGTAATAAATGCAACTAGCTTGAAAATATAGGGCCAATTTAACCAGCTTAACATCCTTTGTGAACACTTGACATGAACTCAATAGTGCGTCTCCTTTGTCAGTATCTTTTTCCTTCATGACTCGATCCTTCTTTATTACATTTTGAGCATATCCTTCATTCGTGAGATTTCCAGTCTTATGGCTGTAATAAATGCCGCACTGATCCTTTTTTGGATGAATAAGACTCAAACTGAGTCTTCAGAAATAATTTGTCATATAACTTCTGGTCAACACATTCTACCTCACAATTATAATTTATATTTATTGTATAGCTGTGCCATATTCAAAAAAACTGATTGTAAATATTTGCGTGTTATACTGGCATAGCAGTAATGTGTCCGTATCTTTGAAAAACCAGCTAACTTCAGCAACTTCTCTAAATATTATTGTTTATCTAACTATACTATGGAATCAAGATGATTCAAGAATGTGTACTCTATCTGCAGAATCTATGTTTAAGTTTTCTTTAATTGCTTTTTTTAATATACCATACCACATCATCATTTCCATGTTATCTCAAATTATATAGAAATAATTATACCGTGAGATTTATTAAATAAATAAACCATTAGGAAAATACTTACCTACATACAATTGCTATTTATGACAATCAATTATATTAACTTGTTGTTAATATATAATATTTGAATTAATTATAACAAAAGCATCGGGAAAAAATTAAGACTTCACAATCAACCTAAATTGAAAGGTCACGGCTTTTGAAAATGCCATAAAATAATAATAAATATACTTTCAGACCAGACGGGTAAATCCAATAATTAATAATATTTTAATGTGGAAAGACAAACTGAATCATAGTAGTAGACCTAGTTATTTCATAAAGTGGACTCCATTATCATAGAGTGCTTTCATTTTCTCTTAGAATTGAGTAATAAAAACAATCAATTTGTTTGAAAATGAAGTATCTTTGCTTAGAGGAATCAATTCGCTTTTTACTTGTGTTAGTCAATTTTAGGTGTCAATAGAAATTTATGTAAATTAGGAAATGAAACTAAATTAACTAAAATTACTTTATATATATATGCCAAATTCCAGAACCAGTGACTCATCTGAGACATAGACAACTGTAAGGGCATTGACATGAATTGCCAGCCATTTAATGAAATTAATCATATCCCATATAAGCTAAATAATCGCTGAAACGTTATTTGATAAGTAATCATAATTTTGCAAATAACATTTCTTTGCTTTAAATGATTAACATTTTACAAAATTAAATATATAATTGTATTAAAAGTTAACATTCAATATCTTATATATGACATTAATTAAAGAGCCAAAAAACCATAATGTCATTTACTGTTTTATAGAATATCAAGATTACAATGATAACTGTGATATTGGCCTAAGTTCAATAGCATTAATGGACGAGAAAAAAGTCAAAGCTACAAGCTGAAGAATGTGAGGTTAAAATTGAATAGTTAAAATGAAAAAAAGACTTAGATATACTATTTAGTTTAGTTTATAACATTGTACCTGCCAATTAAACATTTTTTTGACTGCATTGCATATTCCATTTATTTTAGTTACTACATTTGGTAAAATCGATGTGCATAGGGTTTCCAGAGACGTCTAAATGGCTATTCTCACTTAATCTATTGTAGACTATTACTACAGCCATGTCTTGCACGCAGTTCGCGTTATTACGGAATATTTCTCAATTCATAGGTTTCAGGTAATTGTTCACTACTTTTAACATTTCATTGATGGTATTTGCAAATCAACACGTAGTACCATTGCCAATCTGCTAGCAAATGCAGTGAAATATGTAGTTATATAGAACCAACTGCTATTTTCAATACTGATAAAGATGAAAGAAGACAACTTAATCGCCAATATAATTAATATGCTCGGTAACATCAAAATGTTTAATTTCTGAAAACAATTTGTTCTGAATAAAATACTGTAATGAACAGAAATATCATGGAATAGCTGTAACCAATCAGCAAAACAATTTTTTTCCTAAAATATATCAATAGATAAAACTAATATAAAATTAACATAGTTAATAATTTGAAAAGCAATTGAACTGTATTTATTTCAGAGGGCAGATAGATACGGTGAAAATGATAAGCTCATTACACTGTAGAAAGTATTGAGAAAAATTAATGTCAAACTGTAAATTCTCTTCAAAAGTAATTTTTATTAACGTGGTTTAATTTCCTAATTTACATAAATTTCGATTGACACTGAGAAATGAATGTAAAATAATTAAAAAGCGAATTGATTCTTCTAAGCAACAACACTTAATTTTTAAACAAATTGACTGTTTTCACTACTCAATTCTAAGAGAAAATGAAAACACTCTTTGATAATGGAGTCCACTTTATGAAATAACTTGGTCTACTACTATGATGCAATTTGTCTTTCCACATTAAAATATTATTGATTATTGAATTTTCCCGTCTGGCCTGAAAGTATATTTATTATTATTCTGTGGCATTTACAAAAGTCAATTTAGATTGATTGTGAAATCTTAATTTTTTTCAAGTGCTTTTATTATAATTAGTTCAAATATTACATATTAACGTCAAGTTAATATAATTGTCGTAAATAGCAATCGAACGTAGGTAGATATTTTCCTAATGGATTATTTATTTAATAAATCTCTCAGTATAATTTCTATATTATTTTGAGATAACATGATACCAGTGATATGGTTTAAAAAAAGAAGCAATTTCAGAAAACTTCTATACATAGACTCTGTGGATGCAGTACACACACTTAAATCATCTTGATTCCATAGTCTAGTTAGATAGAGAAAAAAAGATACACTACAAAGTCATGTTCCCTGGTAATTCTTTTCATAACATTGATATTCATACCTTTGGAATGCAGTTCAAAGCTATGTGCTGATATTGTCGATAGCAATAACAGATTAATGAAGGAATGTGAGTTTATTAAGAATGCAAAATAATTACAAAGTAAAAAAAGCAAGAAAATATGTGCAATAGAGCATCAGTATGGTAGCACAAATGAGCATCAATATGGTAGCACAATTAACTGAGGTAAAAGGAATAAGAAATAGAATTAAATAGACATAAATTACAGGACCCTGCTCACTATACGATTTTCTCTCAGGAATAGGTTTTAAAATGCAGTTTGTTTCCCGATAAAGTTCTGAATAGTAGATCATGATCAATTTTACAAATTACTTCAAAAAATCTTTTTTTGGAGCTTAAGTGTTAGTTTTCAGAACCAAATTGCTATTTTAATAAGGAGACGTTGTAAGAAATAGAATATTAATATACGTATATAAAGAAATTCCTATGTTTGGTAACATAAAATTAAAAAAAGGTGATATTCAAGAAATAGGCAGCGCCATGCGTATCGAATGATAATATTAAATAACATGGATTCAATTAAAAATATCCAAAATAGGTTCGTTTATTTATGTAATTTTTATACACCCACAACTCTTGTTATGTAAACGTGTAGAGATGCAGAAACATGCTAGGCATATAGGAATCTGGATATTTATCTTATTTTCTACCTAACAATTTCTAATTTTTTACATCTTCTTTTATTTGTATCTTAATCAGCAAAATTGTGATAGTTTGAAAGTTGCGGTCTCTTCTTTAAAATTCCATGATCTGTTAATGAATAAAGAAAATAAAGAGTGAAATTTTCAAAATTGTCAATATTTGTTGACTATGTTTGTAGGTACCAACTACAAATATCTTGGAGCTGAATAATAGGTGTTTCAAAATAGTGTGGCTTGAAACTAGATTGTTCACTAACGGCCTCTTAGAGAAATTTGAGAAATGAAACTGAAATAATGAGTTGCATTCTGTGGAATTCTAATTAAAACACTATGACATTTAGTCAATCCCTCCTTTAAAAAAATCAATAACAGGAAACCGACTTATACGAGACATAATTTTATATTATCTTGAATGTTTAGTTAACTGAAGAGCAATGATGGCTGTCAATTTATATTATGCTAGCGTATTAAACGCTAGCATAATGTAAAT
The DNA here is from genome assembly GCA_039881145.1 of Druceiella hillmani. NCBI lineage: Eukaryota > Metazoa > Arthropoda > Insecta > Lepidoptera > Hepialidae > Druceiella > Druceiella hillmani. The sequence continues at coordinate 37,972,526 of JAYKKI010000019.1, forward strand.
TATTTCTTTCCATAGCTGTTTATATCTGAGAATGTGGTTGAGGCAAGTCAAGCGAAATAATTTTAATCCAAAATTTCAAATAATATCAAGCTTGCAACATATTCCTTCCTCTAATATTTTTGCAATATATTTTGAAAAAAAAACCACAGGTTTTAGGTGGAATAACCACAGGTTTTTTTTTCAAAATATATTGCAGAAATATTAGAGGAAATAATATGTTGCAAGCTTAATATTTTCCATATATAGTTTAAAAATGAAAAAAGTAATATATTTTTTCAATTTTATTTTAAAATACCTTTTCTCTAATATGTCACTTTTTCTAAAATAATGTTTGTAAGGATAACATAAAACAATGAAAATTTCTATTTGTTAATTACTAAAAATTGTTAGTTTAAGCACTTTTCCCATTTCAAGATTGGACCATATAATTATATAATCGATTCAAACAAGGAATAAACAACTAACTCGCAGGAATACGATTAACATAATTAATGTATCTATCTATTATATAAAAAAACAATTAAACCAAATGAAAACAAGGTCATTTTTGTCTGAATAGATCAGGATAGCATCATAAAACATGATATTCATTTTTGATATTGTTTGTATACATTATTTAGTCTTTTGCTAATGTGGCTCTAATATTTTATTTATCAGTGTACTTAAAAATGTGTTTTAGTGTTTGAAATAGTATTTTTTTCAATATTTCCTTGTCAGAGAGAAATTTATACTTATCTAGTATTATATTTTTTAGGATTCCATACCTGAAAAGGAAAAATGGGTTCATCATAAAATCATTCACGTGTTTGTTTGTCTGTTACAGTTGTTTTTCTCAATTAAGCCAGATATATTTCAATAAATAATACTCAAAAATAATCAAATGAAAATTTTAAGGGCTATGAGTAACGTATTAAAAAATTTTAAATGCCATATATGGTGTGGAGTTTCATTTGAAAGGGCCAGTTATAAAGATTTCAAATTTTTTTTCATAATTTTAGGTGTTATACCTTCAGAAATATATTGAACAATATGCAAAAAAATATGTCGCTCTCGCCCCTCCCCCCCACCTATTTATGGAGCTAAAATATTGAAAAAAACAGTTTTTAGAAATCTACGATAAGGCTGTAGACAAACTACAGCGATAATTCTGGATGTTATATGAATGTTTTAGAAAAACTACATCAATGATTCTAGATACTATAATTTTCAAAATATGGACCATGTTTTTACGCCTATGAAAGATATCGTAGGCAATACATTTATGTTGTGAATAATTAATTTTGAAACTAGAACAGAAATCCTACGTGCCCTTAAATTTTTGTAAATGTTTAAATACTTACGAAACCCTATGAGGGCCCGTACACATTGCACTAATAGTGCAAGTTATAAATATTTGCACCTGCTTCACATGTATAAGATCCAATAACAAATATAATTTTTTTTTCCCTTAAATGACATCTTAATATCAAACATCTAATCTGAAGCCAGAAAGTAAATTGTAAGTTCCCGATAAGTAAATTGTAAGCTCGTGATAAACAGAAGGATGGATCGACTGATGGACGATCATGAAGAAATTAATTCTGAATATCACATTACGATTTTGAGTGTCCTGATGTTTTTTTACCAAATTTGAAATTTACATGAAAAGATATTCAAGAAAAAGTGAGGATTATTTGATCATTTGTATCTGTGGTGTGTATAAATATTTGCCCATGAATTTTTGAAATACTTACTTAATATCTTACATATTAATCAGTTTTAACAGTAAATTATTATTCATAACAGAATATGATGTAAGTAATGTACACGCAGAGAAATGTAGGACCAGTTCGCCGCATGCTGCCTGCGTAACGACTGCATTAAAAGCCATATTAAATATAAAACAGTAGGTCAATAAAAGAATAATTGGATATTTTTAAATCAAATAATTAAGCTGAGACTTTCATTTCCCTGTTTATTTTTCCACACAATGCCAAAGTGTTACAAAAACCTAAGCATTTATTGAGTTATTCTACAATAAAAACTAGTAATGTACATTAAAGTGTCTGAAAGGACTAAGATATATTTTATAGCTACATTACATTACATATATTTACGTACACTTTATTAGTGAAGAAAAAATTGAATAATAGATATATCATTATATTCAAATGTATATAATGATATCATATCTCATATATCTATATAAATTGTTGTCGAAAAATTACTGGTTGCAATACCACGAAACTTATATAAACCTATATTCCGTCATACATTAATTTTTAATTTCAGTTGACATTTGAATAATCAGTTGACATTTGAATTTACTACCTGCACCATTATTCAAAGAAGCCTATACGTTTTTCAGTTTCATAATTACAGAATGTCTTATTATTATAGACGTCGGCAAAGAATAAAAAACTATAATTCCGGCACTGCGTTGCTAAATAATACACTGTGCCTGATATTGTTCAGTTTTTGAGCACAAAGTGGAAAAACGAATCCAAATTTATATTTCCGTGTGTTTTGGCCTGTAGCTTCTTTGAATAGTGGTATTGCTTATCGGTTTCATGTGTTATTGGTCTCTAAAGTAATTTCTGGTCACATGAATAAGATCTAGTAGATGATGGTAGGCATCTTCAATGAGTGCAAAAACCGCCACTCAGTTTGATTTTTTTGCCGTTATCAGACTGAGTTTGATTTTAGGTATTCCTATGTTACAGCCTGTAAACTTTAAGCTAACCAGTAAATACTTTCTTGTCAAATCGCATGTGATATTTTTTCGTAAAATTATTTCAAACTGCACAAGAAAATAAGTGTTATGTAATTTTCTTATAAGTTAAACTGAGTTACTATATTTCCATAAATAACTAAGGTTGTAAAGATACTATAAATTAAAGAATAATCCAGTTTGACATAGTCGTTTGCAGTGAACGCTAACTTCTGGTGCTCAACAATAACGCCGAAATCGTAAAGAGTGTTTGACAGATTTGTACCTGAAATTCAAAAGAATATTTAAAGGAAGTCAATAAAAGTAACATTTTAACACTTTCAGTTACTCACTTCATATTTCAGAACACATTTCTCCCAAAATTCCCATTTAAAATTTGTACCATTTTTTTTCCTTTCGATTCTTTCCAGGCCTTGATTCGAAAATTTTGTGTACTTGTATTTTTATACTTTATTTGTACACAAATTACTCGTAATTATTTTAAAGGTAAGTAAAGGGTCAATAATGGCAATGATATCCTAACAGCTCCTGAACACAAGCCAATCTATAATTTCATTTGGTGTTGTAGGATTTATTATCTATTTGTAAACTTTGCGTTTATCATATTTGGTGCAAATACGTGGCACTCGGTAAATTTATATTTTCCACAATTAATGTCATACTGAAATTCCTTGTATGAATAAGATATAGAATGATATTTAGTTTGGTTCCCATTTCAAAAGTTTAAAATATTGACCGTCAATTGAAAATTATTATTTGTGAAATACACGTAAAGCGAGATTTCATTGGTTCGTCAAAAGAATATTAATAAATAAATATAAACTGTTCTAACTCAACTCGAACCAAGGTAAATTAATCGACCTATTGTATTGTTGTTTAGATACTTAATTTATACATACACTTCAACAAACCCATAACAGTGACAAGATTAATGAAATACATTTTTTTTCAATAAACGAAAAACCTTCTAAAATATTAACACAAATGTATTAGCCACACTCTCAAAAAGCAATAGTAAAACTGTCAAGTGACCAGCATATCAAAGTATACCACGTCATTATCAGCCATTGTAAATCTAATATACACATGTCATTGTAAATCTATTTTTTCGATCTGAGAAAGCAAATATTTATTAGCTTCTAATTACTTGGTTTATCAAATCTTTATGAGAATATCAATCACTAAGTCGATAATCCGCACAATTTGCTCTTGAGAAATGTAGAATAATTACGAATTAAAAATTTCATATTGGCTGATTCAGTTTGGCTGATTTTTACGTTATATTTTAATAAGGAATCAACATAGATATTTTTTCCATCCGTAAAAATTTTTCTCATTTCTTTTGAAATTTACTTTATGTCCACTATTTCCAATGCTGTTTCACTGTACTCAATGTTGATTCCAAGCAAATTTAACACATGCTTTATAATTAATGACTTCTAGTGTCATGTCTCATATAATTGTTGAAGCTCACTCTCTCACTGGTCAAAATGTTTAAATATATTTGGTGCTTGGGAAATATTCAGGGAATATTCTTCTAAAAAGTTGAGGGTGTACTTGTGTTACTCACCATAGCGGTTAGAGATACGGGCACTGTCAATTGTCGACAGCAGATGGGACTTGAGTCTCTGCACCATGACCGCCTCCCTCAAGAGTAGAATTATTAACGCAGCTCCGTATAAAAATCGTATCAAGTAAGATAATACAATTAACCACTCATAAGTAATGAAATTCTGCAAAAGCATGTGTCAGTTAATAAAGTTAATAACAGGAGGTATCTTTCAAGAATTCTTAAAATAATAATGTACCTAACATGGTTAAAGTAAACTCAATAACCGAGAAAATCAAAATTATGGACCATAACTATTAATAAAAAATATAATTTCATCCAAGCAAATAAAAACATACATCTTTTTATTTAGCCTTATACCCCATGAATGCCACTTTGTACTCTACCCATCCCGTCTATGATTGCAAAACTTCTGGTCAATTAGTTACACTAGATAGCAAAACTTCTGGTCAATTATTTACACTACATCACACAAGGAGGATTTGTTTATCTCCGTCTACTATAAACGCTCCCGTCAAAAGCAAGGTGTGTTATTAATAATAATTAAATTTGTAAAGTACTAGCAAAACCACGAGGGTACCATACTCATTTAAACATATGAACGTTTAAGTGTATATCATATTTCTCTTAACCTATTTAGAAATAATAAAATCATTTGTAACTATGTAAATGTATAAATAGTTTACCCAATATATCTTTCACAGATACACTGAATAAACATTTTAAAATACAAAGTAATTTAAAATACAAAGCATATGGTATTTCTATGAAACTATTTACAAATATTAACACGATTTTTCATCGTATCGTCTGGTATGTTATTTGCAGATATAAAATTATCGTTAATTTCCCAAAAATGGAATTTTTGATTTAGCAGTTTTGGAGGAAGGAGCGTGGGTTAACATGTTTTTTGGGGATCTTTCAAAAATATCCCTTCAAATATTTCTTAAAATATCTGAGAAGAAAACTTTCTAATTTGTAAGTAATTACAGTTTCTTATTTTTACTAAAGAATTTCTATTAAACAAATTGTTAAAACTTTCTTTCTATTGATACCTTATAAGATAAATGTGATCATTGGTACCCTATAAAATTTACAAGGGATTCATTAGATTGTCTGTCCACGATTTTGCAATGATATTAAAAATACTGTTTAAATGCATATTTCTCAATAAATTATGCCTGAAGGGTAGCTGGTCAATAGATTTGATTTCAAGACATGGTTCCTATTACTGCAATGTCAGTCTTCACCGTGCCTCCTATGTGAAATAGTTCCCAGTTTACATAAAAATTCGGACAATTAGCAAATCGTTGAAAATATAGCCAGATAATGTGGTGAAAATTGTTTGCTACGACATGTGACACATAAAATAGATAGTTATTAATGCCTAAATGAAATGCGTAATTTAACTCTCTAATATGAAATCAGATGGAATTTACACAAATTCTGCATTAATAATTATAATCAGTTTATTGCATTGAATGAATCAAATATTCAGAATGAATAATGCAGTTTTAATTTGATATTTATATAAAAAATTTACTTTCAATTTAAGTGAAAGTCCTTCTTATTATTATTTAAGTTAGCAAAGTGTATCTAACGATCAAAGATCAAACATTACAATATTTTGCCAAAGAAAATTGAGCATGAAACTATTTTCTTTTCAATGTTTGTAAGGAAAATTACTAATATTAAAGAGCTAAATTACGTTCTCGTGGAGAAACATTTGAGATGTAATAATTTTTCGATACGTACCGATTTTTCCAAAGCGTACGATATAGTCACATGACAAATGTATATTGAGTGAAGAATTCTATGAAAAAAGGAGGACAGCACCTGAAACACAATATTTTAACAATTTTACAAAACTTAAAAAGACAGGTTCATTCCAACGCTTTTATAACTCGAGCGATTTTATATTTTTTAAAAAGGCAAAATATTGAATTTTTTTAATTATATTTTTCTACATGAGACCTCCATGAGAGAAGTGTGTATGAAAACCATACACTCAAAATTACAATTTACTTGAGTGTGAAGCTAAATGATATGCAAGTAAATTAATATGGGTTTATTTATTTCTAATTAATGCCAAAATTTAGAATAAAATGTGCTCTAACATAGGATATTTTCAATCAAAATGCAATTTAAATTTTTTCTTTAAATTGAATGTATATGAAATGACTTCACTATTCCATATTACAACAAGTGATTTAAAAAATTTGGTACTAGTATTTATTTAAAACCCAGTACTAATTTAAAACCAGTGTTTGTAATTTGCAACAATATTTTCAAGATTGATTAAACACAAAGGGATACTTTTTTGTATATACAGAAATGCATTTAACTGTTTTTTTAATATCTGTCAAATCGTACCATTTGTATTTCAAATAGAATTATGTGACATATTTTTACATATATTAATCTATTTCTTTCTGCTCTTAAATATGCTCAGGAATTTCTGCACAGTAACACAAATATCCCATTGACATAGGTCATAGGGCTCAATTTAAAACTTGGTTCTATGTCTACTGATTTTACAATAAATTTCTATTTTGTTAAATGTTCATATTTGTAAAAAAAATCTTCATTTATTTATTATAGTGCGACCCTCTTCATTCTAAATGGTAGATTTAAGATTATTGTACATGGTGATCAATTCGAAAAGTATAAGAGACAAGTAGGCCTGATTCATTCAAAACTAAAATCAAAAATATATGGAATAATGAATAAAACCAACCTGAAATCCATACGCATTATTATATAAATGGCACTGCTCACTCAAAAACATGAAACTTGCTATCAGCTGTTTGATTTCATTTATTATTTCCGTAGCGTTCTCTTCGTCGATTCTCCAATGATCAGTGGCATCTTCTACCTGAAGGTAAATGTGTCCTTGGACTTGTAACAATTCTTTTAACCGTTTCGATGTTATATATAAACGTCGTCTGAATATTCTCAAATTCACAATGGACTTCCAATCTTGTACTTGAAAATAAAATTGAGTTACTATATATGACAAACGTAGGATGATATTAAAAGTGTCATAAAATGTGTGCCATAATATTGTGTCAAAAAATACATTAAACGCTGATATGAATCCGAAAACCTTAAGCAAATGATTAAGAGATTTTCTTTCGTTTAAGTATATTAATGTTGTTGTTTTCAATAGATCATCGATTTTTTTGTAATTTTCAAAATATCTACGGACACTTTGATCACTTTCTGTAGCAGCTAGTACAATAAATATGATAATTTGTATCCGTGTTATAATCGTATGCATCCTGTAGAAATGTTGTGATGTACTGTAATTAATCAATAGACTCATTTCCGAATCTACAATCAGATATATCATGGAGAATAGTAGTATAGACAATACTGTTAACGTAGCCTGCATCCTGATATTTTTCACCATTATATTACTATTTATTTTTGTGACACGTGATAGTGAACATATCAAATAAATTATATTGAAATGCCCCATCACATCGTAGGCGTCCATTTTTCAAATCGATTAGTACGTAAGAATGACACGCTACAAAGTTAGCATACTACGGAATGTCTGGTGGAGTTTATGCTATTGATTTTAATTTAGGTGATATAATATTTATGTCTATACGCACAGTACAAATTGTGTGAAACAATTAATTTAGTTCGAATTTTTTATATTAATGATGAGATATAAATAATACAAATGATTAGGAAATTAGAAGCCATAATCTGAAACATCATTTTTATATAGTGGGGGAATTTTTATATTCGTTGACCTTCCATTCAAAGTATATATCATAAAATATATAGTTGTATTTTAAGAAATATTTTTAGCATAATTTTGATCTATGTTTATTGATAAAAACATATAATATGCCTGACTTACAAACTTTAATATCTTAAGTAATATATGTTTAACTAAACAGTTAGATTACTGTAGTTTCATTAATTTATAAAGAGTAGTCAAATATGATAAAATATTGTACAGATACAAAGTTTATATCCGTGATGATAATTATCGGATAATTTTCCTTCTATTCAGATTATTGTGAAGAACTCTTGCGGATAATTGAGTGATTTCAAATAGAAAAAGCAATTATTTATAAAAATACGTATAAAATAATTTCGTATTATTAATTTAACGATTTCTAATTAAGACTTTGTCTTATATTAAGATTCCGCTTCGGTTGTCAAGAAATTGTTAAATGCATTCTATAATACCGAGCGAATGTAATAAAAATCACTGTATCAATATGAACAGTTAACAAGTCATTGTATTAAATATATATACATATATTTATATATATATATATATATATATATATATATAAATATAAGTATATGTACATAAATAAATGTTTAAATATGAAGTATAAAATATTCCAAACTACGTATATTTTTAAACAATCTAGTATTTTTATACAGGCTTGAGAAAATTAAAAGGAAATAGATCATTTCTTCTAAATGACACAGAATATAAAAAATATACTCTTGTACATGCGTAGAGTAATATTGATAGATTTCTATTTTCTGTACGAAAGGGCACTCAATTTTCAAATACTTTTCTAAGGCTAAAATTACGCAAATTACAACTTTCAAATTCCTTTTCGAACATTCCTTCCAGCGATGTATTGCATGTTACATAGGGTATATCATTTTTTGTGATGATGTACATGAAAAATATATCTCGTATGGAGATCGTATGGAGATTACAATGAAGCCTAATTATGGCATATTATTACATTATGAACCGTACTGTCAACAATTATATTCATATATATATTGACAGTACAGTTCACGAAAAACATGTGTGTACTTCTTTCCTTTATTGCTTATTTTTATATAAAATTAAAATATATTCCGATAAAATAAATTATTATAATATCCTAATAATATAATATCAAACACTTATGTGTATTGTTCTGGTGCTCTACTAATTTCAAAATGGTTTAGCTAAAGAAAGAGATGAACATTTAACGTAAGATTTTTTTTAAAAAGAGTTGTCTTTAGATGGTACAATTGTATTAAAAAAAAAAAATTAAAAACGTAGTGAAAAAATTTAAAGTATGAGCAATAATTAGTAAAAACATAAAATTGTATTATATACATCATGCCTATGCAATTTTAAGTGCATATTGAGTGAGTGAGTAAAAATTATTTAACTTTGAGAAATATTTTGTATTCTTTAGAATGTGTATAATGTGTTTTACACTAAATGGTACCCTTTTAAGTTTCTTGCACTTTTTAAGGCAAACTAATAATGGAAAGCTGTTAATTCCTGTTTTAAACAAACTTAAATTTCTTTACTCTAAAAGGAAAAAGACCCCTTCCTTATAAGATCCCACTCGGATGTGTCCATATGACCGTCAATCGTTTCGTTCAGAATTAAAAGAATCCACTTGATGTGAAAATTAAAAATTTGGTAAAATATACATATATATATATATATATATATATATATATATATATTTATGTATATATATATATATATATATATATATATGGCAAATCACGATTCAAAAATTTAACGTAGTTCATACAGTGCCCTAAATTGATGTAACTTCCTGTAAACATTTACACTAACTACACAACGAAAATAATATTTCAGTTTCAATAAAAATAGCTTATGTGAGTCAAATTTTCTTGTTTCATTATCTGTTATAAGTCTTTAGAAGTTAGAGTTTACCACTGACTGGAGTGTTTCAAAATATTTCATAATACGAATTTCTTCAAGGATTACATCCATGTTAATACAACACAGATATATATACTCCTGTCTATTTTACTAAAAGTTATGAGCGCCGGGGTAATTTGATTGACGGAGAATATGGAACATACAAGATACTGATATTAGTCAAAAATAAAAAGCTAAAGTAATGATTCAAAAAATAGAAATTTCTAAATGTAGTAATAATTATTAATATTTTTGTGTTAGCCATTAAAGGCAGTAATAGAAGAAAAATTACAATTATTTTTTTGCCAACAGACGAATGGCGACTGAAGAAAAATGATGAGAGTGTAGATATTTTTTGGAATTTTTCCATCTTAAATTTTGCTTTATTGCAAATAATAAGTGCCTAAAACGTCTTTTCTAAAAATAAATCCTACAAGCACTGAAATAGTAGTTTTCACATACTATATGTAAAGGATAAAGCACCAAGTTTTGAAAATGGGTAAATTATTAAGAAAAATCTATCGAAAGAAATGCAGCCCCGTTTATTCTTGTATATACTGACTAATACAATACTTCCACATAATCATGGGTGCAATATTTTTAACATGCACTCTATGTACATATTGGTAAGAAAGCAATTCCTGGTACCCAGTGCATTCAAAAGCCATATGCTTTATGATCAACCCAACACACCAAGGTGACAAATTATAAAATATGCTGATGTCTTAGATTATTTAATATATCTCGGGAGGTCAAATATATGGTAATGCATAAAATAATATGAGTACATTATTCTATTAAAATACGCATTTTATCCATTTATATCTAGCATGCTATTAATTTTAAATAAATTTATTTAAATATTATTGACCTAGTAAAAATTGGGTTCTCCTTAAAAACATTAGATAACTGTTTTTAGGCTTGGTGTAAGTATTGCAAATGTAGATATTATTGTGATGATGAGATTATTATTTTAAAAATATTTTGTCAGTTAAAAACTAACTTAGAAGTCGTTCTGGAAATGACCAGACGATGCTAATTTTATGAATCACCAGGGAAAGCCGTATCAGAAGAATTTTATTAGATTAGCAGCGGCGAACTATGAAAATTAGTGTACAACTGAGGTTCCGCCTTCCTTTAAAACATGTTTTTTAATTAGGTGAGAAATATTTTTGTTTCCAAATATCAAATTAAAATAGTTTTAATTTATTTTCAGTTTTTTGAATCCAGATGAGGCATTATTCTACAGTAATTTGTTTATGAGTTATTTGTTGTACAGCAGAATGACTTTTAAAAGTTTTCTTAAAAGTGTTAGTTACTTAATATAATGTTACAAATGAGACAAAATAAGACTAAAAAGTAGTTTTTAATTGCATCAAATTTTTCAAAGAAAGCCCTAAATATATAAGATCAAATTGGAGATCCTTTGGCATTGCTGAGGACATAGAAATGAACACATTTCCATAAATGAAAATGAGCAGGAATGCGTTATATTTTTGTCGCAATTTAGCCTAACCAATGATTTCGCAAGCTGGGAAAAAAGTGGGTTGATGTTCAATTGAATTTACGAAAGAGATGTATTCTAGTCTCGTCTCTAGTGTAAGCAGGTGATCTTGCAACATAATAATTACATACGTGTTTCTACAATAATAATTACATACGTGTTTCAATAAATATAAATGACAAAGTAACATATTTGTGAAAATAACATTTTGTCTGGGTAGGAGGTGGTATAAAGTTCATCATATGCCAAAGAACTAAGTCAGAACTAAGTCGTCATATGCCAAAGTTATAATTAAAAAAAATAAAAGATATAATCAGTTTGCTTTCTCTTTCTTAAGTTTATTGAAATTCTAAAGAGATGGCATTGCCCCTCACAGTACTGTAATTAAATTAATTGTACCCAACTTGCATTGCTTTTAGTCATTATAATTTTTCCCAAAAACAAACATCACTTTTCAAAAAATGTTAGAATTGTGATAGAAAAAGTAAAAGTCAAGTAGTTGCGACATGTTCCGCTTGAAGAGATGAGGTATGGTTAATGTCCCTACCCCAAATATCGACAAAACTTTTGATTGAATGTTGACTTCTATGAATACTTGTAAAATAACCACTGAAACAAGGTTTTGACTGCTTATAAATTATTTGTGTATGTTTATTAATTTACAATTATGTATGAAAAATATGGTGGAAAGATGTTTTGAAATACCAAAAATAATCCTATAATTTTTTAAAGGTCATTTACAACTTTCTTTCTTCTTAGAAAGAAAGTTGTTAATGACTTTCTTTCTTTTTTAATGGTCCTTAAGAACTTTAACCGTGTTTCAATAAACGTAATTATAATTTATCTATTAATAATGTCTACAAATCTGATCATTTTGAATTACATGTGATTGTCATTTCAAATGGTTACCGAAAATACTACAAAAATTTTTTGCTATACAAATTTGCAATGATATGACTAAATATTCCCTATATTTTAACCATTTTTCATAAATCGTGGTTAATTAAATTATTATTATAGAAAGTAAGTCATTAAATTAATAAGGATATACTTGTTTAATTAACTTTGACATATAATAATAGATGCTGAAAAACGTTAGGTCAATTATTAGGTAATGGAAAAAATTGTGTTTGTAACGTTATAGCTATATTTGTGTGTGTACTCATAACTCTAAGTCAGATACAAATATTATGTATGTATATATATATATACATACATATATATATATATATATATATATATGTGCTTGTGTGTGTGTGTGTGTGTGTGTGTATATACCTATCTATATATTGGGATACTGTAATTGATTAAAAACATTAATGGGTGTATTGATCCGTGCAAGTAATTCACAATGTTATCTATAAAGATAATGAAAATAGTAGTAGAATTCGCAAAGCTGATTAAAATAAAAATTCCATGTGGTAAAGTGGGAATTATAATATTATAAGTTAAAAGAAATGAATTGCATTCAGCCTAAAATATTGAAATTTAAATTTTGATAGGGATCCATTCCAGAGCACTAATGAAGAGCGTAAAAACTCGAAATAAAAAATAAACACACACTCTGACTGATTTCGACACTGACTACCTTTGACACTGTTGACGCCTGTAACATGGTTTTCCCTCAAACTCCATTCAAATACTTAGTTCAAGGTATTAATCTCGGTTGATTTATTAATTTGAATGATTCTGCCGTAGAGATGCACATATCTACCTTTCAATGTGAATAACTTGGGGCACTTAATTAATTGACTTATAACACTGAGATATTTAGCAATTATAAGCAAAGAAAAAGTTAGAAAAGAAAACAGTAAGAACCAATTTTCATAATTTTCTTTAAAAGCAGAGTAATGATTCCATACTTTTTATACCTTCATAGGTTTTAGTTTCGTTTTACAATTGATCAACACTTTTCATTAACGTAAATGCTAGGCAACTACTTGCATCTATATATAGTAGCACATAATGGACTAATTCAATTTGTCAATAATATGATTTTATTACTCGGTACTGATGAAAAAATATGAGCCGGTTTTCATTATATTACATCAATACTGAACTGAGCACATGTTTTAGAAATTGTTGTTTTCGTTAAACGTTTTATAAAGTTTTAAAATGAATTTGGAAACAGAAACAGAACATACGTTTGCAGTTTGTGACACTTATAAAGTAATTAACGTGATTGAATCTTCGCTTGGCTTGTATCGACAAAAAGGTGAAATAATTAATGTTTCCAAAATGTGGCTACGGAAATTTTACAACTTGGCAATATTGGTGTACACTGTTTATACAATATATTTTAATTCAGCAGAAATTAATTTCAAAGGAGCACGCCGATTCATGATTTTGGCACACGAAACTTTAATGTGTATTTTCTTTATTTATATAACATTCATTGAAATATTTTGGGACCGATTCACATACCAACGATTATGCATGACGATCCATCGACTTGATGATAATTTCAGTATGGAATCCAGAAGACAAATGTTTTCCCAATCGAGAACGAATAATAATATGCTCATCACTTTACAATTGTTACTAACTGTTCTACATATTATAGTCGTCGCAAACTCAGTGGATTTGAAATTTATTATGAAATATTTCTTCAAATATACCTCTAATGCTTTGTTGGATTTCGAGGTTATCTATTTTGCAATGCTAATACACAATATTAAACAAAGATTAAAGACTGTAAACAAGTGTTTAGAAGACAAGCTTAAGAGTTTCGGAAAACAACAAGTTGACAATTTATTATTTAATTTAGAAGCATCGCCTATTAAAAATGATATAATCAATATAAAACAACTGCACTACATTTTTAATGATGTGTCTCAGGCATGCGAGCTCATCGAGCGTACTTTCAATGTTCAGGTAATTATTTTATGAATAACAAAATAACGTGTCACTCATTTAACTAGAGCACTACTGAAAACACATTACACATAAATTTTGCGCACCGTGTTGTTTCTGTAAACTCATTTAAGCAGCTGCGTAATCAAACTTTATGACACATTTTATTTTGAAAATTATTCTATTTAACTTACCATCTACTAATCAAACTTATATGTATCTTATGTTAAAAGGTAAAACCTTATTGGTAAGAAACATATTCAAATATTTAACAAAAATTTTTCTTCAGTACTATAATTTGAATTTTGAATTAACCACAGCTACGCTAATAAACAATGTTTCAAAAGCTTAAATATTAAAGACATTTTTCGATTATGTGAAATAACGTGTGATTATGTGAAATCCGTTTAATAATTTTGTTTATTTCTTCTTTATTTTAGGTATTCCTAGCTCTTTGCTGTAAATTCAACGCATTTATTACATACATAACTTGGTTTGTGCTGACGTTTGAAGTAAGTTCCTCTAAAACACCTCATAAGTTTTTTGAAATTAATTTTTATTTCGGGATTCGGGTCCATGCCTTGCAATTGCTCTGTTACTTCTTAGACATAACTAACTCAGTCAATAGTGAATTATATGCAATCTTTACAAACAATGAATCTGAAGAAAATTATTTCAAATTTTTTGTAACACACTTTTGTATAAATTTTATATAATACATTTTAGTGTGTGCTAAGAAAATGAAAGGTGTTAAAAATTAACCTAATATTTTTAAATAATAAGGCTGAATAAAGTCTAGTTTATATTAAATCCAAAAATTGCAATATTCTTAATTAAATAATCTAATTAAAACATAAAGATTCTATTCTAAATAACATGAAATTAAAAAGTTTATTTCACAAAAGTCTATATATTCTCGAAACTGGATTTAATTTAATTACAAGCAATTATTTTTTTCATACTTCTTAAAATAAACAGCTTATTTTAAGAAGACTTGCTCAAATCATTATTTACTCGTGCTAGTTACACTAGCACTTGAGTTAGGGAGGTTACCGAAGACATTATAGTTCAATAGCAATATACTGCTCATACATCATAATAACATATTGAACTATTTAAAATATTTCCATTTCAGAAGAACGAAGAGTTGATCGTAAACTTTAAATACAGCCTTTTTACTTGGATAATACGTAATTCACCATCTCTACTAGTGGCCTGCTTATTTGGTGAAAAATTTAAAACTGCAATTGGAAAGACTAAATGTATATTGGCGAAAATGTCACTTGTGGCACATGAAGGTAAATCAGATCTCTTACTACAACTTAACTACTGTCCTTAAAAACAGCCTTGAAATTGCAGGTGTTTTAATTTGTATTACAAGATGCCTAATGTGTATTAAATAAAATCACTTTGAGGGAAGTCACAGTACAGTCAAAGATAAACTCAACTATATTTCTGCCAGGAATCAACGATCAATATCATTACTTATTATTTTGAACGTCTACGACATGCATCTAGAAGCCAATCACTATTTTTCAGCGTAGATCTAGTTAAATTTAATATATGTTACAAAGGCATGAAAATGATAGTTATTTTTAATTATAATAAAAAATAACCATCTAAAATTAATTTTTAATTATAAATTGTGCCATCAATATACAAGTTCTAGTGTTATTGGACAAATTTGTACTTTTCTACAAACATGCCTTAAATATATTTTCATTATCCAATTTCTGGTAGAGTGCTTTAATTTTCCAACCCTTTTTAAATACATGTTTAGTATAAATGTGAGTAACCTATTTTGTGAATGTATGCTGAATGTTCTAAAGAATACTCTTATTAGTTAGCCTCAACCACTTATGTGCAAATTAATTATTTACATGAACACATTTGTCATGAACATACTTTCTTGTTTGTTTAATGGGCTTTCATCAACATTAACTTGAAATAAATTGTTATTTACTGGTAAAGGATTGGAAACTTTAACATTTATCAGTTTTTAACACATTAGTATTTCCTAAAATATTAAAATATTTACAGATGAACGACAGAAAATATCAGACGTCTACAAATTGGTGCAGCATAGCTCAATAGGCGAGTTCATCGTGTGTAACATATTCCGAATTAACGCTGCTTTATTGCTTAGTTTTATAGCTATTGTCACTCAGTATGTTATTACATTTACACAAATGTCAAGTCTTTTCCTTTAATATAATAAAATAGTTGTTATTATAATCTATCATGGATTAGTAGAAATCTTCGAAGAACTTGCTCTATTATGAGTGACTTGATAACATGTCTATTTATATGTAATTGTATCAGCAAATGTAGATAGTAATTAAAATTTTTGGGAATCTTGCCTTAATAACCACCACTCGAGTTTACAGTAGCTAAAGAGTAATAACAGTTTATGTCATTAATCACGAGTCGCTCTACCAACGCACAAAATACATACATTTTTATTATCAAATCAGTTTTGCAATTTTCTTCCCGAGCTGACTTATTATATAAATTTGTAATAAGGGTGGTAAGACAAGAAGCAGTAATTAAGATAACTGTTACTTTCATTATTAAATACTTACAATTATTTAATAACATATTTTCATAATGATTTCCTTCTTAACGTAGGTCTGCAAATTTATTGTAATTAGAGTAATGTATTTTAACTAAAGCAACTAGCAATACGTGTATTTTAATTTATACCACTTGTATATAGTTTGGCACTATTCTTCATGTGTTAAATTAAAAAATTTTATTTTACAGTAAAGTGTACTTCTATTTCAATATATGTATATGTTGTGATGATAATGAGTGAATTATGAGCAAAGTTTATGATCATATTATCACATTTTATCAAAGGATAGCACCAATGTTATAAAGGGTATTAGGCTTAAAAACAAAATTAATTGTGCAAAAATTAAACATACCTTATTTCAAAACTTAAAATTTTGGTAGCGTTATTTAATAAACATTTTGTTTTTATTGACCTGCTTAGCATGGTCACATGCTGTCAGAGATCACTGGCAATATGTTCCATGATTCAAATATTTGATTCAATATATTGTTTTGAAAGTTTAAATGTATTGTAAATTTATATGATAAAGATATTAATAATGATATCTTTATCATATAAATTTTTCTTTATCATATAAACTTGTATATTTTTTTTACTATTTGCAAAAGTGTATGGTGGTTGTATATATTTATCACCATCTAATATTGTTAGTGCGATGTTTCACTTTTCGAGAGCTCTGTTTTGCCGCTCAATTAAACATAACGCATCAAAAAACATTTTTATTAGTACATACACATTATTTTTTCTTTCGTTTTATTTTCAGTCATTGTATCTATCATACTGACCTTTCATTGCTCATTCATTTGTAAAGCATAAATAAAACTTATAAAGTAATGACATAACGAAAACCTACTCAATTCTGATAGTTATTGTATATAAATTTTAACATTACGATACTTGTTTTAAAATAATTATAAATGTTCTGAACTATATACTTAAAATTACATCGAAAGTGCGATAGATGCCGTGCTCAGCAATGATACCACAGAAAAAGAAATTATTTTACACAGAGCTGATAGTCTTTTCAATCTCCCTGTTAAACAAGGAACAACGATGCAATTTCAAATCATTTTATTTTATTATAGCAACGTAAGCGTATCATTTCAAGAAATTAAATTATTTTATTTCTACTTGAGGTACGTATGCAACAATTATCAGAGGAACAAAATGCCAGTGTAAACATTTTTTAATGGAATGAGGAAATTATACCCGCATTACAATATTTACTAAAAGTAAACAAAAGTAAAAAGATTTTTCCAAAGTATTTTTTCTGAAATTCATGTTGTTTTTCAATAGCTGGAAAATAATTAGGAAAGTAATTATTTAACAACATTTTTCATATTTTTTGGATTCATTTTCAATATTTTTCATTTTCTACATTAAACAACTGAGCCGGGATATGTCAACTGAAATGAGACAATATTTAATGGACGTTTCTTTTGGGTATAAATAATTTTGAAATATTATTTTCCAATGAAATATATTAAGCATTTTGCTAGAGGATTTTTGGTAAAATTATTTCTAAATACCGTTATTTTGTCTAATTGATAACATTTTATTGAATTAATCATTAAATTGTAGTAAGCAAGTTTAGGTGGAGGCAAAAGAAAGAACTGTTCGTCTATTCGTCGTGTGTTCATCTATCAATCTCAATGGTTTTTTTAAGAAACTGTTTGGCCTATAATTTTGGTGCAATAATAATCCTTAAAAATATTTACATAGAAATGAGGGCAACGGAATCAATAGAAATTTCTCTTTAAATTTCATGTTGTGAGGGGAGATGGTTTGAACGAGCAATTTAAAAGAATTATGAAAGTAAATTTTGAAGTTTTACATAATATCGTAGAATACATACGATATATTCTTGAAAGTATCAACAAAAATGAGATAACATTCCTTTATCTAGGATATCGCCTAGAACTATTTAGAAAAGAGTAATAAAAAATTACGAGATTATAATTTTTTACAAATCTTCGAAGTTTTTGTGTTTGTGAAAAGCAACAGGATGAGAAATAAAATTAATATTTGTAAATCGTTCAATACAAATATTACACACCCTCAAATGTTTCTGTATGCCTAAGTGTTAAATAAAACGTCGTAGTTCAAGTTTCACTTGTACTTGAAGAGGTTATTTTTTACCATACATTAATTTAAAATAACATATAGTGTCTTTGTTCACTATTTCGTTTCCGAAGGTAGCAATTTCACGGCAGTGTATAGATAGCATTTACCATTGACTAATGAAAAAAACACATTTATTGTTTTGTTACATTTGCCTAAGTTCTATGCACCAAAGTTCTATGTTCTTTAATTTTTATGTTAATGGACCACTTTATTCGAGGTTTTACAAATAATCTGACAAATTGAAGCAATAGATCTTGAATATAACTTACCTCATATTTAACGCATATAGTTTTGATATTATTTAGCAAATAAAAGATTTAACTGTAGTTGTGCTTGAGTACATAATTAATGGATAAAAGGCAAAATATGAATATTATTCAGTCTTAATGACCATAGAAAAATGCAGGGCTTAACAAATAGCTAAGTTTGTGCGTTTATATGTGGTATTAAACATTATCCTTTTCATAGCAACTAATAAATTTAGACATGTTTACTGGAATATTTATGTTATTTGAAATTGACAAAATAGGCAGAAAAATGCAGTTATGCGTAATTGTTCAGTAGAAAGTAATATAAAGCCACAATTGTTTCTTATCAAGTTGATCTATCGTAATTTACGACAGGTGAACTTGATAAGATTTGCTAAAAGTGTTGCACCAGGTTACATAAATTTACTTTAATAATTAATTTTTGGAATCACTTTCAGAATTAAAATAAAAAATTACTTTGGGGGTACGACAATGGAATCATTAGCTTGTCGCCATTTAATTTTAACAGAGTACTTCCTTAAACAATTTACAGTTATTGCAATTTTAGCTGTCTAAGTATATTGGCTAGTATATCTTTGCCATATGAATAATATCAGGAATATTTGAAAAAGCATCAGGTTGCTAAATATCCTTTGGATAACTTTAAGTTATTCTGTTTTTTCTTTGTTTTAAGTTTAGCAATTTCCAGAAGGTTGGGGTGAATATATTTTTTCCTATATTTTCCAGATTTAATACTCGAAATAAGTCATTTACAATTATAACAAAATATTTTTAAGGTCTTTATAGGCAAACCTCTTCAAACAATCCTACAAATGAGGTAAGAAATAAAAAAAATTAGTAATTGCTTTTTCTCTCTCAAATTTCAATGTAAATATTTATGTAAATAATTATGAGCACCTCTACTATATGCATTAGTACATTTTATTACTACGATATTTTATTGATACAAATATGTTAAAGTCGTTAATCCTGTGATATCTTTTTATTGGGAGTGGAATAAATTTTTAGAATTAAAACATAGTTATTTATACAAATATGATACTTTTGATCAAAATTTAATAGAATATAGGAATATTCAGTCTTTAATGAAAATAAATTAGTAATTTAACAAAAAAAATTAAAAATAAATTATATAAATTAGGAAATGACCAATAAAACTAAACGGATATCCATTGGGAATGGATTGCAAACTATCTTTTGACATTAAAAAATAAAAATTTCATAAATATGTTTTTACCGTAAGAGCACCATACTAATTTACATTTCTTTGCATGTAGTTATTGTTCCAAGAAAAATTTTAAGTGGATTTGGAATTTAATATCTCTATCACAAATGTATGAATTCGTTTCATGTATGTCAACAACTTACGTTTCAAGTTTCTCATCCTTATAATTACTTGTTCAACATCATCTAAATGATTTGTATTTAAGACCACTTTCAAAGGATTTAAACTTAGCAATATATATAAATATATACTATACATATATATATATATATATATATATATTTATAAACTTTAAGTAAGCTTATGATTAATTGTATGTAATTAATACATTTTTATTTTTCGTAACATCATATTTAACATTTAAGCATATGTTTGATTCAATAACGAAGTTTGATAAAAAATGTTACACTGGTTGTAATGAAATAAATGAATAAAAATACAATGAAAAACTTGTGGAAAAAAGGGACTTTTAATTTCAAATACCACTTGTCCTTCAACAAGAATCGTCATGCAGTTAAGTGCTATCTACTCCTAATATTGCAAATCTATGTTTTGAATATATATATACGCTAAACAAAATTAAATATGAAATCCATTTTACTAACTGGAATTGTTTACAAAGATATTTTGGAATAAAAATTGAATTATCTGTATTATACACTTTTATATGCTCCAGAATAATTTTCATGTCCACAATATACTGATGTAACTAAAATAAAATTTGAGGATTAAATATTAAAAATTAAAAAAACCCATATGAATGTGATAATGCAAGAATTTGAATAAAATTATGTCACACTTCAAAATAGCAATTAAAAAGTGGTACACGTCCAAAAGTTTTGTTTTTTCTTTTCAAGGAAGAGGAAGAAGTTTAACATTCAAGTTATCAGCTACAGAATCAGAAGTTCTGCAGAATTAATTTAATGCTGCTAAATAAAAGTGGATACATGCCAGTCGTAAGTTACCTTCTCTCTGCAAAGCCAATAGCTCCATTTTCCTTGCAAACTTTTCGGGTGATTATTTTCGATACGATAGTTACTCCCATTTCATTAATGTTTTATATTTACCGCTGTTAGTTTGTGCTGATTTATTATACTCATTTGGAATCCATAGATTTTTCCAACACTAAGTGGATTAAATTCCATGGCTTTTGTCATTAATATTGGTTCTAGTGCTCGCATACTAAGAGTTGTATGAAATTACTGCTGTTTACATGTGCAATATTATATGTATATATGTAATGCTCAAACCCAAAATATTCATTTTAGAAAAAAATATGCCCAAGAATCCTAAAAATGGGACAATGATTTTTAAAAGACTCAGCAATATAGTAAAACACACCCTCTTGTAACACATTACTTATTTAAACAAGAGAAAACTATTACAGAATATTTACAAGAAGTTTGTCAAAGTGTTACTAATCGAAAAATTTTCAGAAAATTTGTTTAACATATTTAAAGAATATACATGTATATCATTCCACAACAAACTTTATAAACAAAGTAATGACATTTAGGTGAAATTGACAAAGTGAATTATTATAATATGCATCTTTAGTTAATTACTTTGCCTTTGTCTTAAAGTTAGTTTTTTAGTTTTCGTAATAATACATGGAACCTTTTAACTCCTTCATGTTCATTCTGTCTGACCTATCTGTCTGTCCCAACTTCACAGTTTTTCAAGTTTTAGACCTATGTTCAACATAATGGTTCAGATGGAGATCTTAGATAGATCTGGTGAAAAATTAAAAATCAATTCATATAATTCCCTATAAAAATAAAATGAGGTGACATATTTCTTCAACATCCCATATTGAGTGATATTTGTTTAAATAGGTTGTTTCATATAAAACTGGGATATCATTTATTATTTTTCATTTCTAGCCCCGCTTCCGGGATGGCGTTCTGGTCTGGCATTTAGCTGTAACCTCTAAGTAAACTATTTTTATTTAATTTCTACCATAATTTTAAGAGATATAGAAAACTACAGAACTCTACTTTATGCGCATTCTGATATGCATTTAGCAGTTTCTTTTAATAAATATTCATGTTATATTCAAGTTCATGTTATATAAAAAACTGTTTAAAAAAGTCATGATATCTCTGTCACAAATGTACGGGGCTGTAAACATAATATGTGTGAAATATTTAAGTATACAACAATTGCTTATAGTGAACATGTATGAAGTTCAATTATAAACTTGCAAAGTTTATAGTGACTGTGACTGTGTTTTTTCACTTGAGCCGCCAACGGTGCATATAACAATTGTCAACGTAACATAGTGAAACCTAATTGTGAAACAAATTGAAATGTTATTAAATTTTCATTCTTCATCAAAATATAGTATATTATCACTAATATGTAAAAATATCAGTAAATAATAACTGATTTATGGAGCCTTTTAATGTAAAATGGCCAGCAGAATCTATTTGTATAACTTGTACGTGTTGTACACATGCAAAATAAAATAAATATAAGGTAATTGCGGCACATTGTGATCTTCTGGCATCGTGTTTTAAAGGGAGAAAATAAATTGTTTCCACTGACTGTTAGCTTCATATGGTTGAGAACCATTTTAACAGTCAATAGTGTATTGAATAATGTAAAAAAAAATTTAAAACAAGTGAAATGAAATGTAAAGTTGAATCATTATAAACTAAAAAAAATAAATTATATTAATCTTTATAACTAATTTAAAAATTTAACCATTCATATAAATATGTTTTATCTTAATATAAAATGTGTGCTTTAAAAAATGGCATAACACCATAAATTTTAAAAGTTAATCTGAAAAATTAAAAATATTGTTCTCCTAGGAGACAGAATAAAAACATGGTCATTGAAGTTATCATCTCCGGGGTTAAAATTTGTATCACGTTGATTGAATGTCGCAAATTTAGACAACAAGCGTAAAATATAAAAATATTTTTAAAAAATTAAATTATATAAATTGATAATTATTTCTTTGACATTGACGTAATAAAAATCAAAACATAAAAAAATAATAAATAAACCTTTGGAGAATTGCATTAATATTTCTTAGCTCATTGTACTTTAAAAAATTGTTTGTGTATTTTGTTGACATGTTAAATTGTCCTACATATTTTCTTTACGAAAAAACATTTAAGCCCATTAAGTATACTCCATATCCAATGATCACAAAATAGTATAAGAATTCTAAGTCCCAATATTCTAAGTGCATTATACGATAGTTAACGTAAGCAAATCCTTACGTAGCAGAGTATTCTGCATGTAATTTTGTTATAGCACCCTGCACCAAGCAAATATTTGCAAAACAAAACGTGCTAAAGTGTATCTTTAAAGATAACATTCTTAGTTTCTTTGTAGAATATTCTTAGTTTCTATATGGTATATTCTTAGTTATTCTGATAGCATACAAGTCTAGATAGCAACTAAGTAGTTTAGGTAAAATCGATGGTCAATAAATGATTGATAACAATTTAAATGAGTATAGCTATATCCATCATTTGTCAACCGACCTTAATTCATAGTTTTGAAGGACAACTCGTTATCTGGATGATGCTTACTAGTTTTATCATCACTTTATGCGTCAAAATATAACATTAATCTTCATAAAATTAAGTACTATGTAAATCAATATTTACCCTTTTTGCTGGCCCCATTAACTCACTAACGTACGTATGACATTTGAAGAAAGATAATATTTGGGTTTTATTTATGTCTCAATTTCATACATCACTATGTGTAACTGCAACGTAAATACTTTTTTATTTTTGCATCAACTAGTCAAAAGTTATCTTTCTAATTTTTAGTGATGCTTTTGAAGTTTTTGACTGTTATTGTTGAAGATGTTATCCATGATTTTGTATGTATGACAATGATTTATGATCTAGTCGGTTAACTTAAATGGTGTTTTTTCAGAACAAACAACTAATAGTAAGCTAAACATTTTCTAAAATTTAAAAATGAATTTGCTTTATAAAGACTTTGGCTTATTATATGCATAGGTTAACCCATAAATATCCCAGGCTAAAACTAGTATATAGATGCAGAAGGTTCCAGCCCAGATTTTGCATATATTACATGCATGATATCAAGCCCTCGGGCCGTCTGTTTAAATTTGTACTTGCACCTGGTATTGGGTACTCGGGCCGTATTCCAATTGAATACAGGTTGTTCTTGAGTCGCGATATTTCAATACACCACAAAACATTTTTTTGACCTATTTTCACACATTGTGACCTTAACAATTGAAGTTATTGTCATGTTGCTGTTAAAGAAATAATGTATTTGAGAAAATGAGGCTTGCTAATGTCGTAATTCAATCCAAATAATTGTTTTAAGCATAATATGTTTATATTTCCTATTTTGGTATTCCAATTCTTATATAAAATTTA
This sequence comes from Druceiella hillmani, assembly GCA_039881145.1. Classification (NCBI taxonomy): domain Eukaryota; kingdom Metazoa; phylum Arthropoda; class Insecta; order Lepidoptera; family Hepialidae; genus Druceiella; species Druceiella hillmani. The sequence continues at coordinate 37,997,397 of JAYKKI010000019.1, forward strand.
TTCAGACAAATTATTACTAAATGCTTTTATTACTTGGTTTTATACTTTCTTAAATATTGTATGTTGTTATTAGTAAGTTCCATGAAGTTTTGAATATTAGAATGGCACATTTTTTTATAGTTTAGCCTGTATTTATTATCAGGCAAGTTCTGTCTCGTACTATTTTGTTACGTGAAATATTCGAGTAACAAACTCAAATGTTAATTATGTTACATTAAATAGTCATGATTATGTTACTAATGACAGATATATTCAATCTATTTTTAAACACCAATAGATTTTGCTATATTATTTATATGTATATGTGTAATAATAGGTTTAGAAAAAAATAAAAACCAAATATATGGAAACTTGAATACATTAATTCAGAGTAAGTCTTAAAAATATACTGAAATGTAAATACACAAGAATTTTTTTAACAGGTTATTTTAGTTTTAGTGAGATTTTAATTTGAACTTCGTCAGCTGGTTCTAGGAAGAAGACATTTCTTGAGAAAGATATCATTTTATACAACTTTTCCATTATACTTTTATAGCAGTAAGTTACAAACTGAAAAGCGATGGTGTACAGTTGTATATATAGGAAGGTTACATAATAATTAGCGAAACATTAAAAACTGTGAAATTTGACATGTTGTCTGATTATAATATTCAAGTTAAAATAGATTATCCACATTAAGGAATTGTATCAAAACAACAGTGTAACTTGTAAAGAGGCCTAGAAAATGAAGCAACAACGAAGCTCGCAGGTTGAAGGAATGAAAAATTTTAAATTGACCCAGTTTGCCTGTTTCAATCATATTATTAATCAACTTCATGTGACGTCGGACAATGGATGCTGAAAAAAAGAAATAATGTATACTTATAGCAATGTATGACAAAAACAGTTTTTAATTTATATGGAAAATTTACCTATGGCTAAATTAGTCCTGGAAAACCATAATTGTGTTTATCTCTAATCTTTTAATGCCAATGAAATAATTAACAAATTATCTTTTTTTGACCATTCTTATCTTTGAGCATTTGTGTTAAAAATTTTTCTGTGTTACATTCTTAAATTGTATAACTCTAATTACATAAATTAATATCATTTGTTTGTTTTTAAGCTATTCGTATACATAAACAAACGAAGGTAATTCAAGATCTGATGGAAATGGGTCAGTTCAATGTGTTTGGAATGTTCGAATTACGCGCTTCTCTGCTGCTTGCTTTGTTGAATTTTATTGTTACCTACATTATTGTTATGAAACAGATACTAAATTTATATTGATCTGCCGATTGAAACAAAATGTTATTTAGATGTAAAATTATCTCGTTACTTAAGTTTTTTTTTTTAAATAAAATGTAAACTGTGTTGACGATTATTTTTGTTGTACAAAAAAAAATTTAAAGTTTTCTGCACGCAAGCTTGTGTATATAAGCTCGTAACATTCTATTATAAACATAAATATTTATTTCATTACGAATTTTTCAAATACATAATATTGTACAAAATAGTAAACCAACAATTAATGTGTAAAACACTAAGTAGTATAAAATGGTTTGGTTACTTTTGCATCCACTCTTTGAAATAAAAACCTCTCTTATAAATTTGGTGCGTACGCAGTGAGGTAACATCAGTCCACATGGAGTAATTACATCACTCCGCATAATAAAATATATTTTTCCGTCGAAATAATCTTTCACTGTACACTCCTAAACTTGTTTTCACTCGCATTTTTATTTTTTAAAATTCCTCAGTTTTCCTTTGTTCATTTATGCATTATAGAGTCACTCACTTTTTCTGTTTCCATGCACATCTTGTTTCTTTGCCTTTTCATCAGTCTATTAATGTCAATACGCTCAACACAGCCAAACACTTTCAATAATTTCGCGCAATGGATCCTTCAAGTGTTATTTATCTTATCATTTCAATTTATCTTATCATTTCTTTTAATGAATGAATTCTTTTTAGAAATATTTAATTTCTTGAAACTATCGATATATTATGTGACAATGATTAAATCTAAATCTCCAATACTTGTGTCCGTGTCACCATAACTTATGTAGTAGAGAACAAATAAAATCCTGTAAAATAATAAATTGGCAGGCTTATTAACTTTATCTGGGTTTGACGTGTATAAAATATGTAATTTGAAAATTTTTAATTAAAGTATAATAGGAAAAATATTTTAAAATCTAATTTTAAGGTGCGCACATTGTATTTTCTAAATCCACAATTAGCGTATCATCTGTTTTCTAAACTGAAATGCGATTAACTTTCTTTGTAGTGACAGTGTCAAGTAATTTCACGTCTTTAAATTATAACATTTTACAAAGAACCAAATGCATTTGAATACTTCTTGTTTTTTTTTTTAATATCAAACAAGTATGATGCACATATGAAAAATGATGTATTTTATTTTTACTGAATTTTTTATTCTAACCATTTAATTTATAATGGATCTGTAAATTTAATAACAACAGGAAGGTAAAAATATCACTACTTAAAATCTGAGTGCAAATGAGCATTTTTCATGTGTGTAAATCTATGTTGCGGTGGAAATTCAATAATTCTGTGATAAATATTTAATTAATATGTGAGTTTGTTAGTAAACACTTCGTCTACAATGTATATGTTATCTTTTGTTCTTTACTAATTATATAGAAAAATTATAAAATAATAAAATCATTATAAACTCACATTTATTCTATCTTGATTGAACATGTTTTTATTTTATTCACTTTTCCTTTCCTGATATGGGGTATTGAAGTATGGTAGTTGCTATTTAACGTTTTGTCTCAAATCTGATATATATATATATATATATATATAAATATATATACATATATATATATATATATATATATATATATATAAGGAAGGTTTGTTCACTTTCCTTGAATTAGCAGTTAGTAGCTCTATTATATGGCTTACATGGCTCTATATACAGATACATTACCTTTTGTTGTATTGGTCCCCCTTAGATGTCTTTATACCTTAGCAAAGATCTTTATATCTTTGCTAATATCCCACCTGAAGATGTTGTAATACAACGAAACCTAGGTCGTGGTAAAGAACTTAAAAAAGTAGAAATAATACTACATCGCATAGTTTCATTTAATTATGAATAATGAATTTCTACAAAATTAACGCCAGATATATTCAATATAATTATTTTATTAGCTGCTGATCCTATTATGTGTTCTCAAAGTAATAATTCAGCAAAAGCATATAATTATAAAAATTAAGTATGGCGGGCTTTACATTTACTGATTTCTTATTTTTATAGAATTTAGACAATTTTCATACGATCAAAAATTCAAGAGGCGTTGGAAACTACATTTAAAGGATTTCTGCTTAGCAACTTAATACTATGATATAAATAAATTTCTTTCAAATTGACCCAAAGTGTATTTTGACTAGTTAAAATAAAAATTCATAAAGTGAATCAGCATGTTCATAACATGTTTTATTAAAACGGAACAATGTTAGTGGGAATTCTACTCGCAATTCTACTCGTTTTGTTTTGAAAGCTGAATACCCATGCGTAAAGCTATATTGTTTCAAGCGTTTGTCTAAGCAATGTTATCGGTCATAGGTTGCAATCACAGAGAAAATAATAAAGAAAAACCTCAAAGGTTTCTCGTCTTACATCTCTCCACTACATGAAACAAATGGCTATCCATCAACTATGTCATCTGGCGAAAGTGCCAGTAATAACCCGAACGAAGTTTGCCAAATGTTCTCAGAGTTCTTTCAGTTAACTTTCGAGCCCACTGATCCAGATATAAATAAATTCATCGAAAAGGTTGAAAACATGCCTACTAGTAATTTAAATAACGTCAGCTCATCTTCCATATCGTTTGAGGTGGCAGATGTTTTAAAAATGCTTATGTCATTAGACTTGAACAAAGGCCCAGAACCAGATAGAATTGAACCAGCCTTCCTCAAATATACTGCAGATACCATATGCATTCCTTTAACTTGCATTCCTTCGACTTTTCCTACATGTTGGAAAAAGGCGCACATAACACCTGTGCATAAAAATGGATCTAAACAAAACATAGTTGACTATAGACCTATATCAATCTTATCAATAATTCTCAAAGTTTTAGAGAGATTAGTACATGGACGAGTATATCCAATACTCCATAATTACATTATGCCCGAACAACACGGCTTTGTTCGTGGTAGATCTACGACCACTAACCTACTACTTCACTCTCAGCACTTGTTCGAGTCATTGGATTCCGGACAGCAAGTTGACGTGATATATACAAATTTCAAGAAAGCATTTGACAAGGTTGATCACTTAATATTGATGCGAAAACCAGCATTGTTAGATGGTTTATTTTGTATTTAACTAATAGGCAGCAAGCAATTAAAGTAAATGGGTTCTTATCACCATATATCCAAGTGACTTCTGGTGTACCACAGGGATCTATATTAGGCCCTTTCTTATTTATTATATTTATTAACGATGTAAGTACCTGTTTTAGATTAGTAATTTCCTAATGTAAACAGACGATCTAAAGCTATTTACTCTTGTAAAAGACATACACGACTGTTTGAATATGCAAGCTGATCTCGATAGACTTCATGTTTACTGTGAAGAGAACAAACTGCATTTAAGTTACTGGAAGTGTAAACAAATCTCTTTTACTAAGAAAAAAAAACAAATAAACTTTTAATAGGGAATTCACTTGAAAAAGTTGACAGCATGCATGACCTTGGTGACATTTTCGATAGTAAACTGGATTTTAGTTTGCATATTGAGCAGATTGTATCTAAGGACTATAGAATACTTGGCTTCATACTAAGAACAGCCAAAATATTTAAAAATACTGAAACATACTTAATCTTGTACAATGCTCTTGTAAGATCACAACTTGAATACGCTGTTGTTGTCTGGAATCCACTATATGCCACTTATTCTGATAGTATCGAGAACATAATAAAAAAATTTTTGAAAGCTCTTCAGCATCATATAGGTGGCAGTAAATTATCGTATAAAGTATTACTTAATAATTATAAATGTGATGCCCAACAGACGTTCATTATTAGAGTTGATGATTATGTTCAACATCTGTCAAAGTAATTATGACTGCCCATCTCTACTGAGTCAGATAAAGATTCGAACGTCCAAATTAACTCGTAGCCCTCTCTTATTTCATGTCGATAATGCACGAACAAACGCCGATGTCAGAGCACTGCTATGGCAGCTGTGCAACTTATACAATAAGGAGATGTTGACATTTGACATCCTTGCAAGTCCACGCCCTCAGTTTTGATCAGATGTAAAGAACAGGCTCCGTGAAATTTATGCTCAGCAGACGGATCAGTAATGTTATTATCATTTTACTTTATTCATTGTTTGTTCAAATTAGTTAAATAGAGTGCCTTACATAAATAACTTGTAATCCATAATTACAGCTTTATTTAATTGATAAGTTAATAACAAGTGTTTTCCATATTAATTTTATTTCTTAACTCCAAAAAAAAAATATTGTTTCACTTACTTCAATTAACATTACCACATTCATGTATTGTTGTATTTAATTGGATATATTATAAATGTATTTATTTTTGTTTGTTCTTTGTGGAAATGTTAGAACACAAACTTATTTCGTATTTAGTGTTCATAGAATATTTCAAATAAATTGTGTTTTTTTTCCTTTACAGAAAATAAAATAAAAGCAAATTTCTGAACAATGCGTAATATATGTTTTCAATCTTCAAAATTATATTACAGAAAATTCCAATGATCATAAGATGTTCAGTATACTGTTTGCAATAGTTTAGCAATAGTTAATTAATGATATTTTTTAACTTTAGCACAGTTTCAAAATTCCATAATTTTTTTGTGCTGTACTGAATGAATAAACCTAAAATAATTGGCAATAAAGAACAATAATTTAAGTTAAAGACCGGTGGCAGCAAATCATATTGTAATAAGGGTTCAACTTTCATCACATACAGATATTTGAACCTGGAATATTTAAATATTTTAAGCCTATATAAAATACGAATATATCGTTTGATCTTCAAAATTTAATTGTGACCAACATTTTTTTGGCAGTGGATTTTCCATTGTGCTGGTTTTATTATGAATTAACATTTATATATAAATATTAAACACCACCAATAACATTATTAATGTTGACATGAAATTGAAATTAGCAAACTTTAGTTTGAAACTTTCAGGGCTCGGTGACTAATTGACTATAAACAAAGAGAAATGAAATTCCAGATGGAACGGCGTCTTTAGATGGCAATAAATCTGTACAACTACCATTTATTTTTGGAAATATTTTCAAATTCTGCAATTTATATACATATAACTACAAATCATATATATATATGAATATATTTATGTATATATACATATACATATATATATATATATATATATATATATACATATATATATATATATATATATATATATATATATATAACTAAAATGATTTTAATTTTTCAAAATAATATATGCTTGAATCATAGAAATTATTACCTGATTATCTCTGACAATGCATAAAAATACAGCACCTTTGCCAATAAACACAATATATTTTTTTAATTATGTAGAACACCCAGGTTAATATAAATATAATATTTATTAAATATCGCTACTATAATTTTAAGTTTTGAAATGTCAAATATTTTAGTGAACAAAAACCTTTATTAAATGCTCATAATTCTTTGATAAATTGTGCTTATAATCATAAAGTGTGCTTATAAATCATTTATCATACGAATCTAAATTAAACTAATATGTAAATGTAACTACTTCTCATTATCATTGCAACATTTACTTATCTTGAAATACATTATTTTGAATAAAATCTTTTTTTATTTTACACGGTATCAAAAAAAATCAGAAAATAAAGTAATTTATTGCATGAAAAATACCCAACCTATAATACAAGTGGTGTAAGTTAAAATACATGTATTTCAATTTACTTAGTAAAATACAATGTTCAAATTACAATAAATTTGCCTCATAGAGTCTGATCAGTAGAAAGTAAAAGAAGAAAGTTAAAACAAATAAAACAAAGAAATAATTCCTTTTCCATTTAAAAATTCATTATAAAAATATATTATTCTCTAATTTTGAGAATCTATTTCTATAATAATAAAAATAACAGTTATATTAATTATAACTTCTATTATTAAACTCTTGTTATAAATTTTGACAATAAAACAAATCGAGATGTAAGTAACAATAAATCAACTCGAGAAGGAAAATTGATTTGATAATAACAAATGTGTGTGTGCGTTGCACAACAATTCGTGATTAACAATATAAACTATCATTACTCTTTAGCTACTACAAACTCGATTGGGGGTTATCGAGGCAAAACCTACAAAAAATTAAATTACCGTCTACGTTGGCTGATGCAGTTATATATAAATGGACATGTTATTAAATAACTCACAATGGAGTTTTTCGAAAATTTTCACTTATCAATGGTAAATGATAAGCAGGAATGTCAGTTCTGGGATGGCGCCACAAATCTTTCGGCTAGGCCCTTTCTTATTGCGGTCAAGAAAAACATTAAATTTGTTGTCGATAAAAAGCGCTTCAGTTTAAGAACTTGTAAAGAAATGAATAAATAAGAATTGTAGGTAATGAATAATACCCATTGTCCATTATTGAAGGAAAAGACTTGACATTTGCGTGCATGTAATAACATACTGAGTGACAATAGCTATAAAATTAAGCAATAAAGCAGCGTTAATTCGAAATACGTTACATACGATGAACTCGCCTATTGAGCTATGCTGCACCAATTTGTAGAGGTCTGCTATTTTTTGTCGTTCACCTGTGAATATTTTAGAAAATGTTTATTTTGTATATACTTGGGTCAAATATTAAAGATTTTTTCTAAAGCTATAATTTATAATATATAGGTATAACTTATATCTGAAATAACTTCATCGTACAAGCTGGAGGAAAATTTATAAATATTTTATAAATATTTTCAATATTTCTCAGAGTAGAAAAAATTCAATCCTCAATCCTTCTGTATATAAAAAAATTATGACACTCCAATCCTTTACAAGTAAATTACAATTTGTTCTAAATTAATGTTTCTGATAGCCCATTATTGGATAAGAATATATGTTCATGCTAAATGTGTTTATGTATCAAGGAAAATTGAAAAATAATTAAGACTACTGGTTAAGAAGAGTATTCTTTATAGTGTTTGGAGTACATTAACAAAATATGTTTTACAGATTTTTACTAAAATATGTTTTTGAAAGCGGTTGGAAGATAAAAGCACTGAAAATTAAAGCACCGAAAATTAGCAAATGAAATATATTTGAGTCTTGAATACAGAAAAGTAAACTTTTTCAATGCTATTGGTGAAATAGTTCATAATTGATAAAATAGTGGGTTGGGTTCTTAAAAAATAAATGTTTAAAAATACCTTTACGATAAATAATAAGAAATTTTATCTATCCACCAAGCTAGTGAATCATATTGTCGAGTAATTTCATAGAGTGCAATAGGTAAATTAATAACAAGTTTAGAGAGATTTTGGAACTTAATGAAATATATACAAACCTGAAATTTAATTTCCTTCTCATTCTAAATTATATTTTATTAAGATTCCTTCATTAACCTAAAAAACTCTGATTGAAAAAGACCACAGAGCAGTAATCGCGCATAACCTGTTTTATCTTTTATATTGTGTGGTAAAGTTTTAGTTAGAGGTTTCATTGCTAAGTGAAATATTTTATCTTTCCTACGTAGATTTTTTACCATCTTGAGGTTTGTATTGTTATACGAAAACAAGGAAAATTTAGTATGATGCAAATTACGTCATACTAAATTTTCCTTGTTTTCGTATAACAATACAAACCTCAAGATGGTAAAAAATCTATGTAGGAAAGATAAAATATTTCACTTAGCAATAAAACCTCTGACTAAAACTATGCTAACAGGAATAAGTTCCTACATGAAAAATTTTCTCAGCATAAACATAACAAGGTGAGTTAAATAAAATAAAGTTTAAGTACAGTAAGCTAAATATCTACGGAATTGCTTATCTTTCTCGATTCAATTAGCATATTGAATCCCAAACCTTTATTCCAACCATGGTCGACATACTACTCCAGGCTTTTTTCTTCATAATTCCATTTATATCTCCGTCGAAACTAGTGCTCTAAAGTCTTTATCCAAAATATCATATCATCGAAATTTTAGCCGATGTCATGTTTCCTCGAGGATTCAGCTTCTATTGGTTGGAGTGTGATCTAATGTAGGGACAATATAGAAGATATGGTGAATTATTTTACCTTTGAAATTTCTAATCTGTTTAATAAAAACTTTTCTTGGGAAATCTATACAATGCTATGAAACCATATCATAAATGTAGGAAAATGTAAAAAGTATCACTTTATACTATTTATCACTTTAAAAAAAATTAACGAGTATGTATCAACTAATATTTGGAAATTGCTAGGTACTCTAGTTATCAGTAAACTACATGAGATGATACGATAACCAATCAAGATTAATGATCTCAACATTTCCTTCGCAATACCACCTGCCATCTTAAATACGGCATTGAGTATGAAAACTCTGAACACCGTGGTACCCACTATATAATAATTGATTGTTTTTTTAGGAAACGTCAATATCGGTAGTAAAAAGCAATCTTGTCAAAATTTAATTGAAATCCATTGCTGGTGATGGTCTTAATACCGACAACTTTGCTTCATTGCTGATGTTGTAACAGTGATAGTTACTGTGGTATGTAATATTTGTGGATTTACTTTTACTTTACCACCTTTATAATTAGTTTTTTACGTATTTTGTCTGTTGTATTTGGAAATAAATAATTTTGTTCTAATCTCAAGTTTTATAAGGTAGAAATATAAAATAAATTGATTAACATAAAAGATCTTCATCTTAATGTATAGCTTTAATGAAACAGTTAAATTTTGTTTATGAAAACAGTCTGGGAACTTGTGTTTTCTATAGCTGAATTGCATAATTCCCACTAGGTCGTAATTACGAGTTACAAAACATTAAAACATGTATGAATAGTAATATTTAAGTCTATTTCTATCTACCCTCAAATTTATAGTTTCATTTGAAACAGATACCGAATTATGTCGACATTGGGACCGGGCACATATTATTTGCATGGATTATCAAAAAGAAGAAAACACCATAGCATGTTATAAATAAAGTTTTGTTCGGTTAAGCTTTGTTATATTGATCTTAAATAAAGCATTATCGTCTTTTATCCAATTTTAAATCTACTTTTACCAAATATTTTTTAATTAATATAAATGAATATTTAGGAGTGTTCACATGATCATCAGTACAACTTGCACTGATAAACGTTATGTTACAAAATATCGAAGTGTGCACGCTATTCTACTCCCTTGACTGTTTTAGGAGAGCAGTTATGGAATGCTTGATTAAATACAATTTAACATTAGTTAATATGAATTTCGATAAAGTAAGCAACCACGGTTTCTCCAGGCACCGAGCTCGTAGTACTTCATAAAACCAATAGAGGGCGTAAAACTAAAAAAATGGATGAAATTAAAGAAATGCTACAAAATATGCAGGTTGAAATGAGACAAAACAAGATGGAAATGTTGGCCATGAAGGAAGAACTTAAAAATACCATCATTATAAATATCAACGAGAAATTTACTAATTTAGAAACCAAATATGAGCAAATCGAGCAAAATTTAGAGACACAAAAATTGGCAATTGATGGTTTTGAGCGTTTCATGAGAAGGAAAAATATATTACTTTTTGGAGTGGAAGAACAAGAGAATAGCTACCAAGAATTAGAGGTAAAAGTTCTAGATATTATTAACAAAACATTAAAAATCAAATGTGAAAATCACTACATTGAATCAGTGAGAAGACTTGGCATAAAAAGTGATAAAGCCAGACCTATTGTAATAACTTTGCTTACTATGGGAATAAAAATCAAAATATTAAGGAATAAAAAGAACTTGGAAACCTCACCCTACTATATTAAGGAAGACTATCCACTAGATATCCTGAAGAAAAGAAAAGAACTCCAAATTGAAGTAGGCAAATTAAGAGAACAAGGTAAAAAAGCGATAATTAAATACGATAAAATAGTAATACTTCAAAATAAAAATCAACAAATACAGTCTACTTATATATATAATAAAAAGAGAAATTTATCAGATTCCCCCGAGCAGGCAACCAATCCTGCCAGCGCAGAGAACCAGTTTAAAAAACAGCCTGCCAAGATAAGTAAGAACAACAGTATAAACAATTATATGATAAAACCTACGCTCACAGTACCTGATAAGACGCCTCCTGAAACGCTCTCATCAAAACAAACTACAAAATAGCAACCCACACCGGCCCCTCTCAATCTCCCAACACGGCTGGTCACCGCGGGAGACCTAGACTGCAACCCTCCAACAAGCCAAGAACTATACATCTGCACATACAACGTAAAATCACTACTATCGCCGCGAAGGATAAAGCAAGATGGAGGCAGTTGGAGGAGGCCTATACCCGAAAGGGGCCATGACAGGTTATAGTCAACTTGTTAAAATATAGTATATTTCACTAATACACATTATAGTTGTTTTTTCATAGTCAAAGTTATATAATTTAATTGTAAAAGTATGTCATGGAAAATAAAGAGGCTTATTATTATTTATTATTATTATTATTAATATGAATTTAATCCAATTTGCTTTATGTTTTTTATATTTTATTAATTATTATATAATTCATGGTTTTATAATTATCCATTTGTCACTGTGAAAGAGTATATATCTTTATACCCTTCAAAACGCATGTATATAACAATTTGGGAACATACAATTTGTTGGAGCATTGTATAGGCGCTTTTGTTTAGGCCAGTAACGAAAGGAAATATACGGAGTGTATATTTCATCTGATTTCAACTAAAAATAACATCAAATATATCGGTAGAATGAGTGAAGTTTCCTTCTAATCTAGGCAGCTCTCATCCGGGTATAAATTCTAAGCAGCTGAGATTTTTTAGGTCGATATTAGACATTAAAAAGTGTGATATTTAGCTTTTAATTTATTAAATTATTCTGAATTATAATACTTTTCATCAATTACATCAAAACAAAAAAGTTATGTCTTTATATTAATTCCAGGGTTAATACATGTAAAACGTTTTTTTTACAAAATTCGATCTAAAAATCAATATATTAGTGTTGGATATTATTAATCCCTCAATATGGAAAAAACCCTCAATATAAAAATCAAATTTGATAGACATTTTTGTTAGTTCGACAAAAAAATTTTGTTTTGTTTTAAAGAACTCCTTATTATAATAATATACTAACGGTCATTGTCATGTTTTCAATTTCACTAGTTAGATCACTCGGGGAATTTTACCTGCAGAAGGTAGATTTATCTCAACTCAAAGCGATAAATTGTTTCTTTGATGTTACATTTGCTCATAAACACAAATCCCCAGTCTCGGTGTGATAATGAACTAAGAATAGTTTTTAGTTTATTGAGTTTTTCAAAATGCACTGAAGGAATTTTACCAAAATATTTCCGTTTTATATAGGAAATAAGAGACAAAAAATTTTAATAAAACAACAAATTTGACTTAATTAAATTATTAGGTTACTATGTGGTCAAAAAAATATTTTGAAATAATCGTTAGTAAATGCAATACCTTTTACAAAGTTGAATTTTCAATAACTTGAAATATGAAAGAAAAAGTAAGTTGGTATGTACTATGTTTAAAATAAATGGTTTTTCAATTAGAAATAAGTTTTCAATCGTCATTTACACATCATTTAAACTTAACAATCAAGGCTCGTGTTGTTCAGCAGATTTACCACCCAGGTGTTTATGAAATTAATTAAATCGATGTATTCAATACTTGCTGATTAATTGCTAAAGCATCAGCACACCCCTATGATTCATTGTTATCTCTCACACTCGATTTTTCATTCAAAAGATCATAATTTAAACTGCATAAGTTAAAATTATAACACTTTCATTACAATATATAACTTGAATTTGTTTTAAAGAAACACAAAGGTTTATTTGTGTACATGGAAGCTATTATTTAATTGAAGAAAATAATTAACTCAAGTCAATGTTTAAGCTTGTCTCTCAAAGCCTTTGAACACGTTGCTACGTGGTACTATACTGCAGAAATACACAATTATATTAATGAGCTGATGACATTGTATCGATTTGTGTTTTGTCTGTATATTTTTTATTAGTCTACTCCATTAGTCAAGTGATCACGTTATCACGCTCATATGCAAATACATACACAGATATATTTATGTAATTTATTAGCGGAGATGTTATCTTGGACTAAAATATTAATTAATAATTTTCAAAAATACTTTCATCTGTAGTAAATAAACATTTCTAAAACAATATTATGGACCAATATGTGACTCAAATAGATTTGGGTTGATAAATATAATCCATAATGCGATAACATTAGAATAAAAGATGTATTTTATTTGATTTACAACTAAGCATTAATGTTGATAAGTAGAATATCATATCTGTTGACTTTTATTACAAAAGTAAGTTTTTAATAAAGATAAATGATGTGCTTATAGAGCAAGTAGATGAGTTTGTTTGGTAAGCAAGTTTATTGCCAAGCCACATTAAAACACAAAATTATATCAATATACATATTGTATGTTCTTCGTTAACACATTATTGCTTCTCTGTATTTGAAAGTAGAGGAAGCAAAAATATGTCAAAGAAAGTTACAGTAGCTGTACATAATTATATACCAATGCCAACAATTATTTGCAGAATGCTGCAGTTGGGTTATATGAAAAATGAAGAAAAATAAATCAAATACTATTAAAGTAAAATTATTAAGGAATATCAGTAAAAATGTAGGCCACCATCAAAACTTAGAGATTTAATGAGAATGCATCTGTAAAGAAAATGTGTAGGAAGTAAACAACTAAATTGGAATGTAATTGTGATATTCTTTTATCATATCGATATATAACAATCGATACAAAAGATTATTACATAAGACAGTTGTTCACTTTAAGAGAGAAATTCCGGATGTTCGAATTGAATGTAAAATTCTATTTGAGTCGATATTTACACAAGGTTGGATGTTTACATTCCATTTAATAAAATATACTAAAACATGAACAGTCTTTTGAGAATTTTATAAAAAACTAGCGATCGTACACAGCTTTGCCTATGAGAACTAATAATTTTATATTATATTTTTGTATTTACCTGTGAAAATGAAATATTTTCCCAAAGGAATAAGTAGCCTATGTCCTGATCTAGGTCTTATGGTCTATTCTTTTGAATTGTCAATGAATATCTGACTAAACTTCCGATACTGTGACCGGTTCAGAAAATAGGCTGATTTTTTACGAACTCTCTGAATAATCATATCTATTTCATCTTATTGAATGACGTAGTAATTTGTTATAAATTCAGAACTGTTATTATCAGAACACGTAATTCACTCCTTATATCCACTTTCGCTGGATTTTTCAATTTTGTTGGAAGTTTATCATTGTCAAAGTTAACAGAAATTTTATTAATATCTAACCTATAAAATAAAATTATTTTAAAACAGCATTCGTCCTTAAATCAAATTGTAACACTCGTCACTTACATTTATATTCCAACATAAATACCCTGGTTAATCAAGTCGATGTATATAGATATTAATGTATAGGGATATTTATTCATTAGTCCACAATCACTTTGTACTCAAATTTGAAAAATTTTTAATTTGCGCTAATCTAGTATTTCTAGAATCATTAAGTGGGATTCACATATCTATAAATTATGGAGATTCGCGAGTCATAACATGGAGAAAATACCATGACAAACATCATATCTCTACGATTACTATATGAAGTACCTATGTTATATCCTGATCCGTCTTACTTTATTCAATCATACGCCATTTATCTGAAATCTGTTTCTTTGAAATATATAGGATAAGAAAGAATGAGGCAAAAACAATTTCTCATACCTTTTTAAGATACGTGGATGTTACTCATATTATATTGTCTACAAGGCTCTTCATAATATAAATAATCATATATTTTGTACACATATTAGAATACACCTAAGCAGCTTCATATATGTGTTATACGTTTGGACATTAAATCTATATTTTTCGTTTCAGATTGATTTCTACCGTTGGATATTTTTAAGGATTCGTAGCAATCTTTTAAAGTAATTTATTTCCGTCCATGCATACTGCTGCAGCAAGCTTATTACTTGGTTTTTCTCAACATTTCATAATGAAAATTTTGCAGCTAGATTTCAATTAAAATAATTGAATACAAATATTATATAAGTTGGGAAAATATTATTGAAGAGGTTTCTTAAATTTCAATAGGCAAGTTTTGCAATATTTTATGTTATGGTGTGTCCCCTAAAAAATATGAGTCTATAAACCATTATGCTGAGTATAACCTGTCTGTCTTTTTTTCATACTTTTTTCTTCTTTAATTTTGTAATCATGCGTTCTCTGGTGATGAGATTTTTTCAAACTTTCGAGCAGTTTTCAATCTGTTTTACAAATTTTACCTATTTCACAATATTAGTCTTTGCAGATTGACAAACATTGCTCAATTTGTTCCACTTGAGGGACTTTATTATATCCTCATCTTAACTCACAAGCAACTCACACTTTTGGAGCGTAGATGAGTTTTTGTGACAATAAAGTTTTTGTGTAAAGAACTCTAAATTTATCTGGCAAAAACACAGCGCTTTCAATTCCATTACTTCTCTTATGGATGGCACTCGTATTGGCTTTACAATTAATTAAAAGTACATTGAAACATTGTTTGAATTATTTGCAAAACTTGAACGCCTAACTATTTCAAAGTGTGAAGGTTATTTCCTAATTTTAACTTTGATCTTTATATATTACTTGATTTACTTTTTTAAAAGATATTTGAACTAAATCCGATCTGAATGGTTTTAGTTTATAATATGCTTCTACTGTGAAATTATATTTTATTGTTAATATTTTGTTTCAAAAATGTTAAAAACTACCGTCTAATACCTTATCGGACGTTTATAATTTGTGTAAATAAAGAATTTTGTTGATCATATCATAGTATAATGGATATTCATAAAGATTCAACATATCTGTAAGTATTTAATGATTCAACATATTTGTAAGTATTTATGGCACAAAAATAAAAAAAACACATTTTTCTCACTTAGTGTTTTATATTTTTGTCGCTCTTGAAAATATATCAGTATATCACTTAATTTAAATAAGTTACTTTTAATATTATTTACGTCCTCAAGTAGAAGGATATGAAAAAGTTGGTGTTCCATGGATAATCCTGGACATCAGAGGACGTTTGTTTAAAATCACACAGTGGGGATATTTCCATTTATTTCCTTAAAAATGAAGGGTGCTTACTATAATGTTGGTGTTCGGCTATCTTTTTGACATTAAATATGACATGAATGTGGAGTTGTAAATGCTCAAGTGTCATGAATATTAATAAGGATTTTAATAAACGTGATTTAACTGTTATCAAAAAATTTATCCATTTTTCATTCAAAATGTTATTCATTTTTCTCTAAGAGTTTTTCAAGTCTATTTTAAAAAGAAAGTCAATAATGACACGACAGCAGATAAAAATGAACCTAATAAGTACATGTAGAACTCGTACTCTGAGTGTTCTGTAAACACTTCTCACGTCTTGTCAATGGCAGAATAGAGTATACATGGATGGATATGAAAAATATAAATGTTTGAGGGTAAAGAATATTTCTATTCAATGATTTGCAAATATTATATTTATTTTTCACAATTAAAAGATATTGCCTAATATGTCTTCAGTAGGCGTAACAATGTAGTAAATATTCCCAAAAACGAAACTTTGTTGTTAAATTTTATTTATCATTTTAGCATCTCTCTTATCAATACAGGATATTTGAAATATTGGAGATTAATTTCAGTTTCCTACATATTGCCATTTTTCAGACAAAATGCATATAAAACAGTAACTTCGTTGAACTGAGAAACAGTTGTTTTTCATGGAAAAAAAATTTAAAACACATTTCTGCTTTAATCTAAAAGATATTTTCAATGGTATTCCATGTACATACAGAAACAAATTCCCCTTTATGGACTTGTTTTGGAGCCCCTTTTGGAATGAAACTATATGTTATTTTAAATAGAATTTCTAGTTTTGATCAAAGGATTTATTTACATTTTATATGTGAATTTTGACTCTTTGTCGCATTTCGTTCAAATGTTAGAAGCCTCTGATATACTGAAAGACGAATGGCGTTATCACAACAATAAGGTTCCACCTGACATATCGGCATGGAACACTTGAAATTAAAAACTAAATAAACTAAAATACTGTTAACAAAATAATATTAAAATAACAAATTCGCAGGTCAAATTTTAGGTATCTTTAATTTTCTCCGTTCCCTTCTTTCTCTATACATAAATATACAAATATAATATCTCAATGCATATAATTTCTTTTGCATGAAAATTTACTCATTTAAAAATGTTGGTATGTCTCTATTGAGTAAATTTTACATAATTGTTCCCTGAAAAAATTACATTATATTACAAAAAATCTGAAAGAAAGCTATGATGTGGATAGAAAAATTCATGCGAGAACAGAACTTCAGTTTTTTAGGTCATAGACGTCCTGAGGAGTTTGCAAACTAACATATTAGCTCACATTCTGTAGAGTGCATGGGTCTATTTGTTATTTTGGAACCTGGGAAATACAAAAAAAATTTCTCATTATAAATCAATACGTAATGAACCTTTGTTTCATTACGTATTGTACAATATAACTTGACCAGTTTTCAGACTGGCCATACTTAATAATATGATTTACGGTATTCACAGTAACGTCTCAGACTCACCGAGTTCAAAAATGCTATATTTGTAAAATTTGCTATTTCTGATATTAATCTTTAAGACAAAGTTCATGAAGTGTTTTGTTTGCTATATTCAGTTCTGATTTGCCTAACTCTTACACTTTCCACTTTCTATGCCTTCCACTTTCAATAGCAAAACCTATGTTCTAACTGTTCAATTAATTATTTTACAAGAAATTTGTCTAAATAAAATTACATGGACAAATAGACTAAACACCTTATTCTACTGACATATTGGTGATTCATTTTATTAATTTTTCTCAATTCTAAGCAACAGATTAAGCTCTACTATACCCATATGTAGACTCAGGTTACATGATGAATCGACGCTGTGGAATGACCAGTTGAATGAGCACTGTAAAGCAAATTTCTTATTAATAAGAATTCAAAATAGAGAAGTAGATGTTTTTTTTCATTAATTAGTTCATAAATTTGTGTGAAATGTAATGAAATCTTGTGTGAAAATGTATAATAACTGTAAAAAAGAAAAGTTGCGTGTTACATCATCGTCATTATTCATCCTTGACAGTGAAACACTGGAACGCAGCTCTGCTGTACTTACTTATTAGATTGATTGTATTATTGGCTGGCCTTGGTCTATTAATAAACGACCAAAAGTAATAAAATATTTAAACTGACTCGGAAATAAGAAAGGAGAACAGTACAAGTTCAAAAATTTCGTAGGCTTTAGGATCCTTTATACTCATCTTTTATTTTTTTTAAACTGAAGATTTTCCTCTTATAAAATATATATTTCACCCTATTTTAGTGTTCTATAATTTATTTTTGTCGTCTCTTGTTTAATTCATAAGTAACACCAGATATTGGATATAAAACTAGCCGTAATACAAGTATTCGGGAAATTTTTATTTAGACTTTAACCATTTACAAATGCCTGTAATACTTTTCACAATGTAAACATCTTGCAATAAGATCAAAAATAAATCATTTAGAATTTTTTAAAAGTTGATAACTATATAGTAAAAAAATTAAAAAAAAACAATTTAGAAGATTATTTGTCTCTTTTAAAGTTTCGATATGTATATTTTCAGTATTCTGTATTGAAGGAAAGAAAGATACTTTTTTCGGAATCTAATCCTTTCTTTACCCAGTTGTGTTAGAAGCAAATTAGAATTTGAGTGACGAACGTACTTATCAGATTGATCAGCGTGGTTATGAGTATTTTCATTTCAGTTGCAAATAGTTTGTTATTATGTATATAACAGATGTCTTTAGAGTTTCGTGTCTCAAAAGGAATAAAGTGGAACACTTACAAGACCTCAAACATGTCAATTCATCCAATGGCCTGTCACAACCGATTTTATTGAAAATCATGTAAACATATGTAGGTTAATATGTTTACATGATTTTTAATCCTGCGTATATCATAATTGATGACTTTAATAAATATTGTTATGAAAATTTTGAGGGGCCAACTAAAAAACTCAATTTTCTATTTCATTTTCCGTGTGAAATATCAATTATCAATTTCTATTCGTAATAAGCATGTGTCATTTTCATTAACCTTTGAAAAAGGGAAACAAACCATTCATTACACAATACGCGTTTTATTTATGTGATCTACTATAACCACCGTAGCAGTCACAACTTCAAGATAATTTATGACTGTCTAGACATAATCGATCTCCAAAACGATGAAGTTCATTTTGTCTAGCGCATAGGTTGCCCTTGTGTATGAAACTAATTAGTGTTATGTATTGGTGTTTTTTATGGTTTACTCAACATTAAGTTAAGTAATCTACGTGATATAAGGAAATACGTGTTACGTGAAATATGTTCATATGGGATGACACGTGGACTATACTTTTCAATTTAATCACTCTGTCGGTCTATTTAATCATGAAAAGTATCAACATGTCCTTGCAATTTGAAATAGCGTACACAGTTTGAACTTGTTTCAGTGCATAAAAAAGAACAGATGTAATTTCAAGTATATATACCCTCTATAATTTTTCAAGCAATCACAATGATACAACTTAAAATAAATATCGATTGAAATTTTGTGAGTACAGTTACTATTCTCTATAATAAATTTGGCAAATCGAACAGTAAGCTATCAAGTAGTAAGAGACAAGTTTTTCGTTTATAACAGTAATAGATAACAGTAAAAGTAGTTGTAATTTTAGTAAAAGTTTCAGAGTCATCTTTTCCACGACAATTGCGTTTCAGAGTCATCTTTTCCAATTCTTATGATTTTACTGTATGCCTTAATAACTTAAATATTATTTATGATACAAATAATTACATTTGCAATATCGTAATATGAATAATTTATTATTTTGAAAGAGAAAAGGGGGCTACATATAAAATTAAAAAAATTATATTCTGTGATAAATTAATTTTTAATTTCAAACACTACTTTTTCATTGAGCCTTGTGTTATATTGTTCCCTAAAATAAATACAAGTTATATAGGATAACAACACAAAGTCATAATTAACTCCTTAATTTCCTAATTCAATTGAGTTAATACAATTCTATATCTAATTATGGCGGTAAACATGCTGTAGACAAATGAATAATCCAATTTTACATAGTCGTTTGCGCTGAACACTAAAGGCTGGTGTTTAACCACAATGCCGAATTCATAAAAAGTATCTGATAGGTTGGAACCTGAAATAAAAAGAAAAAAAATAATTATAATATAATAATAATAATAATTCTGTAATTTAGTCTCATCAAACTTTTGATGTAATGACAATGTGAGCTATCAAAGTATCCACAGAGTACAGTGTAATAGCATTTTGTACGTAAGAAAAAGTCTATATAATAAATCAAGATTAAGTATATTGATTTGATTTAGCTGATTGGTAGATTTCATGTAAATGAAACCAGAGTCTATAATATTAATTGAAGATATTTTGGAAAACAATTATTTACAATGGTGTGTTTTTCTGAAAAAGGATATCACAGTTCGTCATCTAGAGAACCTTTGGTGCAGAAGGATAAAGATTGGAGTTCTTCATGTCATGAGCAAGAACAACTACTAGCATAATAATATAATCTGAACATGATTGTACACATTTAATTGTTAAGCTACTGAGCCTCGCGTAAGATTGAAGTAATTGTATTGATCTATGAACTACCCCGCCTTGGGAAACATGTAACAAGGGAAATTAGTATTGAGTAACTTGAATGTTACTGTAATAAAGAAATCAATGAACTGAATTAAATTTATATATTCTCTCTTGAAAAAATGAAGTCATTTCTTTAAATTGCAGAAAGTATTTCCCCAAAAATATACATTTAAGGACTTATCCTCTTATTTTGATTTGTTTGTTTTTACGATGCAGTAAACTATGTTAGTCCATGTTGTTATACGAACAACATATAGGTTAATCGGTGAATATATTCATACTGACATGGGTTAGCGAAGATAATCATATATTTTAGCGACTTCACCGTTTCAAATTGATCAATTATGCTATTT
The DNA here is from genome assembly GCA_039881145.1 of Druceiella hillmani. Classification (NCBI taxonomy): domain Eukaryota; kingdom Metazoa; phylum Arthropoda; class Insecta; order Lepidoptera; family Hepialidae; genus Druceiella; species Druceiella hillmani. Next base: position 38,018,740 of record JAYKKI010000019.1, read on the forward strand.
CAAATTGACGGAATATGTCGAAATGGGCAAATTTACATTTATGGTAACACTGATGTTATTTAATATAATTTGAATCATGTTTTAAGTGTTTAAAGTGCTTGGATACAAATACAACTGGTAATTTATCACAGGCATTTGAAGCAGGGTTTACTTTATTTCCAGTAATAATATTCATTTATATAGACTCTCGCAAAAAATCTGATAACTACATTTGATCTACAAAGCATGGGTTGGCTGATTATACTTGCTTACGTGTGATTGCTAAATCCAAATAAATTTTCAGAAAACAAGAAATTCAAAATGATTATACGGTGACTGAAAGTGCAATTGATATTAATTTGAATATTGTTAAAAAAAAAATACCTTACAAAACAGAGACAAAATACCTCACGAATCACATTTTGTAAATGCTGCGGCAAAACTTTTAAGTGAGAAGCATACTCAAATAAACAGTACAATATTTAGTCACGCACATTGAAATCTAATTCCGCAATCAAAGAAAGTAAAAGTTACTTGATTTGTTTAGTTCTTACGAGGACATATATTATAAAATAGAGATTCATTAAAGTTTAATCTTTGTAAAATAATAAAATATTAGAAAATCCAACATTTTAGATCAGCTGGTTTAATCATTTTTCTATGATTTTCAGACAATGAGAAAATACAGTTTTTCCTTTCTAGTGGATGCACTCATTTAAGCTTTGCTCCATTTTAGTTACATCATGTTCCATTATATTATCTATACGCTGAATACAGAGAGCCGGCCATGTAACTAAAAACCGCATAATATTTGAATTTAACCAACACGGTTATAAATTACACATACACTGTCAATTCACCCGCTTCATGTGTAGAACTTCTCTTTTAGACTCACATTTTGTAAGTAGTACAACAAATTTTTACAAAACCTTTTTTCATATATTCTCCTTCAGACTTTCGAAGGTTATGAATCATTAAAATTTCCTAAGTGGCTTCTAGAATATATATCTGTATCTATATATCTATAGATTGCAAAAATATTTAAAAATGATTGAGTTTGGGAAATATTTTACTAAAAAGTGAAAAGTGTGCTTAGAACATTTACCATAAATATTAGTTACCCGGCCGCTATCGATTGTTGACAGCAAAAAGAATCTGAGTCTCTGTACGATGACCGACTCCCTCAATAGTAGAATTAATAATGTAGCACCATACAAAAATCGTATCAAAGAAATTATTATTGTTAAGTACTCAAAAGTTGTGACATTCTGTAAAAGAACATGTCAGTTTATTAAAATAAAGATTTTAAGAATGATTGCAGTGGCAATGTAAATAAAATATTACTGAGTATGTACGTACACAAAAACAATATTTAATTAATTGATAAATAAATTAGGAAATATAATTAATATCTATTATATTCCGGATATCTGTCCTTTACAGCAATATTAGATATTTTGTTAAATTGTGTTAAATTTATACCAAGCAATCGAGAACTTGTAGTGAATGGCAATGTTTGGAATTCTGAGGAACTTAAAGAAATAATTACTTTCGTTGTAATTAAATGACCATTCTAAATATGAGGTGAACTTGCACCATGAAGGTTCCTGCACACTTAGGTTCACATAAAGTTTTCAAATTTTAAGAGTGAGTTACTTACTTTGACTTAACATTATCTCTTTTTAATTAGGATCTATCCTTTATATATATGTATATATATATATATATATATATATATATATATATATATATATATATATATATATATATATATACATATATATATGTATATATATATATATATATTTATATACATATATATTTATCTATGTACATGTATATATTGCCTAAAACATTTTTCACTGGCAATGGAAAGTAATATGTCGCCTATATTTTATAGGATAGCCAACATAGGTACTAGACACCCAATAAGTTTTCCATATGTGATATCTTATAATCTCCTTCAGACTGCATTATCTTCAAATTGGTATCTCATGAAGGAAAGTTTGTATAAAAATATTAGTAGACGTTTTTGATTGTCTTTCAAAGACCACATAAATTATATCCACCCTATTGGGTCTCAAACAAAGCCAAGAGATGTTTTTTATATATATTCATGTAGTTGAACCACACCTTCCATTCAAATTTCATCACAGTTGGTATTAGTCTGAAAGAACTGAGATGTTATGATATACAGAGGGAGAGATGGACGTGACGAATTTATGCAGAATCCATGTTAGCCATTTGACATTAATTCTAAGTTAAATGAAACTACGTGATGTAGTATTATTTCTACTTTCTTTAATTTCTTTACCACGACCTAGGTTTCGTTGTATTACAACATCTTCAGGTGGGATATTAGCAAAGATCTTTGAAGAATTTTGAGAATCGTTATTTGAGCAAATAGGTTTTTATTTTGTTGAATTCACCCAAAAAAAGAACAGCTAAGTTCGAAGTGGAACAAGGTATGAAATCTGTAGAACTGTAAAATTATGATAGTCGGACCCAGGTGATAAAAAAATAATGTTAAATACACATTAGTCAGAAGTAACTCAAGGCAATAGTTTGATAGACTTACGCTAATGTCACTTACCGGTGTCACAAGAGCTAACAAGACACTCACGGCAAGTATGTATTGTCAAGAACTAAAGAATTAAAGAAAAATAAACAATGAGTACTGATAATTTATTTTTCCTCATTGCTAATTCACTTCAACTCGCAACTGTCCACAGCAGAACAGATGGCAAAGTTTCAAAAATTAATTGTTTATGTACACTTCCGCTTTTCATATTTTTGTATGTAATGTAGATAACTTTTGTCAATTCAAAAGGTCAAATTCTTAGTAAGTGGTGAAAACAAGCTTGAAAAAGTTCAATGTTTCCTTTTCAGCATACTTTTCAAACCAAATGCCATTGAAACATTAAAAGTTTGTGAACAGAATAAAATTTGACAAATCAAACACCAGCTTTAATTAAAAATGAAAGAGCCTTGATAATCGTACTTAATTAAGAGGAATAGATTTTCTCAAATAAAATGTACACAAAATCCAAGTGAAACTACTTTTTTCAAAAACCTGGTTAAGAACGTGTTGGAACAAGCACAAAGTAAGATTGTCTACATCTTTTTAAATTGATATTTGAACTACAAATTAACCAAAATAAATTTACCAAATGCCTATATTTTTTAGGATTTTTCAGACCCAAGTGTGTAAAATTAAAGGGATGAGCTTTCATTGCCCGACACTTAGTAGCTTAATACTTTTCAAACTGAATTTAAATCGGAAAATGGTAGGTGGAATTTTAGTTTCCTTTTAAAAACCTTTCCAATGATACTCTGTTTGACGAAATGAGCGGAGAAAGTATTTACGCGCATTATGTTTATATGTTTGGGGAGGCACTTCAAAAAAAAGTTTTTTATTTAAACCACTGTTTAATAATTTCTATCCCTCTATGGAGCATTAATTTGCTTAATGCCATATATATCATTGCGTAATGGCTGAAAGGATAGAAACAATAAGGCTTTGAGAGAAGGATAGGTAGATGGACGGATATTACCAAATTATTCAGGTTCTTTGTTTCACTGTGAAAACCAATAAAAGGGCGATATGTTTGACCATGTTCAGTTTCTAAATGGCATTGTTTCAATGAATAAATTATTCATCTCAGTAGTGTTTTTTTGTTTAATAACTGAAATTATAACAATTACTTGTAGATTAAATCAGACTTTATTTTTTGTTAATATCGTAATAACAACACGTGTTTATACTTTTAAGCAAAAACTGCCCAGTGGATGTGCAAAATAAAATTTCACTTACAATCAATTATATTTGAACACAGATACTCGTAAATTATAAAACAGGTATTTTGATCGGAAAACTATTTGTTTGAAATACTTAAAATTATCACTTTTTTGTCTAACTCTGGGTTTCAGATGTACATAAATAGTATAGAGACATATTTCTAAATTTTCGTTATCAGTCATCAACTTTCATCCCAATACGTTTCCACTATACCAAGATGGCTAATGACACCAAGGAGCAACATTTTTTAAAGTTATAAGGTCTTGTTACTATTACTGACTCTTGTTCTTAGCAAAATACATTACTTTTTTTCATTGAACCAAATCAAGATTTTTTTTATTATTAGTGGTGTTCCTTCTTATAATAGATTGATAATCTAAACTTTGAAAGGATTTTTGTGAATATAAAATGATATCATAATGGTTTTTTATGTTGGAAATGAATGTCGAAGGAAATGTAAATTTCATAATTTTTTAAAATTTTTGCTCTCTCTACAATTTTCCTTTTTTTTTAACCATATTGTCAGAAATGGCTTGGGGTGGACAGTGGTTTCTTGGAGCATTTTTTTTGGAATTGATGAAAAGATTTGTGAGAAAAATAAATTATATATTTTCGGATTTGTATTTAACCACCTTTCCCTTCATATTTAATATGACGATTTAGGGAAAAAATTGCTTCCCGTTTCAGTCCCTTTAATCAATCCGAAAACAAATATTCAAATGTTTTACACATTGGATTGGGTCGTTTGGGGAATAATATTAGTTTATATATCTTTTAACTTAAAATAAAGAAAAATATAAACCAAGGAATGGAACTAACCTGAAATCCGTACGCACCATTAAATAAATTGCATTGCTCACTTAAGATCATGTAGCTTTCTCTCAATTTTTTTATTTCAGTTATAACTTCCATATCATTATTTTCACCGATTATTTCATTATCAGCGTTATCTTCAGCTTGAACGTAAACATATCCCTCCGATAATTTATTAACACCTTTCAGAATTATGTTTAGACGCCATCTAAATATTTTCAAATTCACGATGCACTTCCAATCTTGTACTTGTAAAAAAAATTGGGTTATAAAATATGATTGATTGTGGATTATCGTTCCAATGTCATCAGTTGTGTACTGTGAAATTATGTCAAAGAACGCAATAAAGACTGATATGAAGCTAAAAATCTTAAATAATTGGTTAAATGATTTTCTTTCATTCATATACATAAGGATTGTTACTTTCAGTAGATTGTCGATATGTCTATAATTTTCGAAATATTTGTGAATACTTTGATAACTTTCCGTAGCAGCAAAAATGATAAGAATAAAGACTTGTATCCTTGATGTTATCGTATGTATCCGGTCAAAATTGTTTGATACAAGATAACCAGTGAAAAAATTAAGTTGAAATGTTGTTAACACAATTTTTATGGATAATATTATTATAAAAAATATTGTTAACAAAGCCCGTGTCGTGATATTCTTAACCGTTATATTATTGTTTAATTTTAAAACACGCGACAGTGAACATACACGAAAAATTGTATTAAAATTTCCCATTACATCATAGGTGTCCATTTTTCAACTCCACTAACTCCTAAGGACTAAACGTTGCAAGACGTTAATACTACAAAGTGACTCGTTAAGTATATTGGATCAATATTATGTACGTCTTGTACATGTACATGTGCGCATGACGAATTTCATTGAATCAATCGATTTAATTTAAAGTTGTAACTAGGTTATAATAATTATAATGAAGTGATGGAATGTAAAAACTAACCGCAATTAAAAATGTTAACCATCAAAATTTTAAAGGATTATTGCTGGATGAACTAAATCTAAATGGCCCTTGATAACTCTAAAGAAGATAGTGTTGCGACAAATTCTTGGCCAGCTTGAGTTTTCGCACTGAAAAATTGTAAATAAAAAGTATATACTAAATAAATTGTTAATATAATTTACACTAGTTTGAACTGTGAAGATAATTAGGTGTGTGCTGGTTTAACTTGGTCATAATGGTGTTTTACGTGCCTTCGATTGATTAAAATAGAGAATTGTATGGACCTTTCTATAGAGGGGACATGGCTTTTCTTAACTGTAGATGATTCTTAAGATATACATAATGCTTACTCTATATTTAATAGGATTAGTATATAAATCGTAATATTCTAATGACCAAGTGATAGCCTGTAGGGCCTTAGTTTGAGAGTATTTTAAACATTGTTGACAAATTCTTACGTGTTTCGGATAAGTAGCATATAGGTTTGATTTGTAAATAGAGTTGGCTATATAAGGTTTTTTTTTTCAAAAAGAAGTTTGCGGGGAGAGTATTTAGTTATGCTGTGGATATTAGTGTTGTAATCTAGTAAGGCTTTATATATATATATATATATATATATATATATAGTGAGGCCAGTATTCCTGGTTTTCGTTGATGTTAAGAGCTTAAATTCTTTTAATGTGGATTGACTACACTCTAAGATGCCTTGTGTTTGAGGATGTTGGGGAGGATCAGATCTGGTTGATTTCGAGGAAAGAGCATGTTTGTTTAAATAGTTCGGCGATAAAATTGGTGCTTTGGTCTGTAAGTAGATGTTTTGAAATTCCAAAAAGTGATATCAAATGGACTGGATGGATGGAATGGATTCACTGGTTTCTTCTGCTGTCACATGTTGCACAGAGTAAGCCACGGAATATTTAGTAAGATCATCTTGGAGGGTAAGTATGTATTTGAGCTTATCAGGCGCTGATTTAGGGAGGGGACCAACAATGTCTAGAGAAATATATTTTAATTTTATAGGAATCATCGGGAGAAATTTTTATCTGGTGGAACCCAGAAGCAAAATATAAGCTACTAAAGTATTTGCTTTTACCTAATTGGTCTAAGATTTCAGATATATTTGGAATAGGTTGGGAATCACTGATTGTTATATCATTCAATTTTCAGTGGTCGATGACAGCACGCCGTTTGCGTTGTCCGGAACTGTCCAGTTTCTTGGGGACAACCCATATGGGCGAGGACAGGACATGGAAGGTTTAATTATAGCTTGTTCAAGCATCTTGGTCATTTGGATTTGAATATCTTGTTTAGGGCATTCTGAGAAAGGATATGAATTTACGTGAATAGAAGCATAAGTTGTGGTTTTCATTTCATGCTTCATATCATTTGTATAGGATAGTTTGTGATTAGGGAAGTGGAAAATATCAGAATAACTAGAAGAGATTTTGTGTAAACATTTTCTCGCGAAGTACATAATGATTTTGACTTCCTGGGTTCTTATATAATTATTGTTATGATTGATTATGTTATTTATGGAAAATGCATCAGCATTGTTTGCCTGTATTTCATGGATATTATTATCCATGGGTAAGAGTTTTAGATTTAAACTAGAATTGACATATATTGGGGACTCAGATATACTAATTACGGATATGTTTATGCGATAACTGGTTTTGACAGCTGCTATGCAATTCACTATGAGTAAGGATTCGATAGGGCTTTGATCAATGATACGGCCTTCCTTTAAATCGAGATTAATAAAGGAACATTCAATCACAGCTTCACTTAGTGGACGAATGGTATTTATTTCAAATTTGTTCAAATGTCCAGTAGAGGTAGTGGGTGTATTTGCATGGGTCCGTGATTTATTTCATGAAGGGCTTTATTTGTTTGACATGATTGGCATTTTATTACGTAATCTTCTATTTCAGTTCACATAACCATCCAGTAATATAGTTCTGCTATTTGTTTATATATTCTTGAGGAGCTTAGATGACCAGCTATCTGAATATCATGATTCTCTCAATATTTTAGAGATTTCTATAGGAATTGAATAGATTATATTATTATGATACCAAGTTATGAAATAAATTTTTAAACCAGTGTTATGAAATAAATACAAAATTATGTTTTATAGAGTAATCAATTTTTACACCTGCTTTTCATTTTGAATCCTTAATTCAACAGGGCTTTGGGATGAATGGTATATACTGGATCTTTAAATTGCGTTTTTACTTCAAAGTTATTCATTTTTAGTGTGCGAAGAGTATATTTGATATTGTCTTATTTCTCCCTAAACATGCCATTACCCATAATTCTGTCGTATGGTATCTCTAATTTATTTATAATATGAAAATGGTGAAAAATAGTTTTCTTATTACAATTAAATGTTATGGGTATGGGACCTTGAGTCATAATGGGGCTACAAGGTACATCGATGCCTTTTATTTTTACTTTGTGGCATGTCATTTCGGGCATTATTTCGATGACTGATTTCTTTATCAGGCTAATTTACACACCAGTGTCAACCAAAGAGAATAAGGAAAAAGGGATCTTCAGGGTTGAACGGGGTAGATATTTTTCAATAGAGTTGGTGGTTACTTCGGATATTTTATCTACTTCATTATTGGGAGAGAATGTGAATTTTGAATGATCTCTATAGGAAATAGATAAATTGTTTTTACACAATTGGTTTTACTGTCGTGTAACAGTTTTGTGTAAAGGAGATTTAGAATTGTAGAATGAAATCGAGCTCTCAAGTTGTTTACTTGACTTAGTGGAAGTATGATATATATGAATTTGGGACTGGTTATTCAGTTTGTTGATACACAATATGGATACAGTGGAGTTAGAAATATATTTGTTAATTAATGCAACGTGAATATGATTTTCGGACTGGTTACCCGGTTTGTTTCTGATTCTTACTGTTTCTTACTCCGGTTTGTTGATACAGTCAAATGAAGAATGTATTTATTAATTAATGCATTGCGAGTATGATTTCGGGGCTGGTTACCTGGTTTATTTCTACACCACATTGTATACAGTGGAATTAAAAATGTATTTAGGAGTGTTGTTTTTTTATGTAAATTTCCCACACCACACTGATTGGGAAATTTTTGTTGTCTAAAGAGGTATCTACTTCTGAGGTGGCGGTCTATGTTGTGAACTTTTTTATCGGGATTTTGATCATGCATGTTGTAGCGATATGGTAAGAAATTGATCAGATTCCATCTCGAGCTATTATTTTGTATTTTCCTACACATGTCTGTGGAATGGCCTGCAAACTTGCAATACCAACAAATGATGGGGTCAGGTTTATAGAGAATTGCGTAGGACGCAATATTCGAGGTACAGAATGCGTATTCGGACGGAAGTGGAATTCTTGGTTATTGGGAGAACAAGACTTATTTTGATTGAATCTGTTATCTGAAAAGGGATTAGGTTGATGGTTTTTCCATTTGTGTTTTCAAGAATTTTTCTTCGGCAACTGCAAAACTGATTGCCTCATTCAATATATTGGGGTTACAAGATCTAACTATCATTGACAAGGTTGGAATTAATCCTACGACGTGGGTATAGAAATATTATTGCTGATAATAGTTTAGTTAGTTTTGCCAGGCAAGTGTCAATGCGAAGAGAAAATTGGTTAATGGTTTCATTACCTTGATTACAATATTGCAAGTCTGACAGTAAATGTGTGTAATGTTTTCTTTCCCCAATTCAACTTTTTAGAAATTCCGCTAACTGGATCCAGTCTTTGAATTCTTTGATAGTGCATGTAACTTCAGCTCTGCCTCTTAATTGACTTAGAATGTATTTTAAAATAATTTCTTTTGGAATTAAGAAGCCAGGTTTATTGAGTTTCTACAATTATTTAAAAAATTAAAAAATAAAGTTCCGTCAAATATTCCAATGAATTTAATGAGTATGTTAATATCCACTATTAGTACGTTAATATCTACTAGTTGTAGCGCTGTATTTGATTCTTCTTTACCTATCCACACAGTCACAATGTATGTAAAAATTAAATAGTTGCTACCAACATAATCAGGTGTTATGTTAAATATCTTTCTCTGCGAGTGACTTTGTTATGGCTATTTTAAAGAAGAGTTGTTTATGTTAACAATTAATAAGGTAAGATACGGCAATACAGTTGGTAGTAGATTTGTGGGATATAAGAGGTCAATGACTTATGTATAATTATTTTACAGTTATACTAACACTTTCACTTAAAATATAGAGATTTGAGAGTTGGATTCTTCCACAAAACATTATGTAGAAATAAAAACAGATGAGTAACTTACAGGAACACAATGAGTAAACTTGTCTCCGGGAACATTGTATGTTTGCAGCGTCGTTTAGGATCTGTTTAAAGTAGGACGAGCTGAAGTATTGAAGATTCACTTCATTGAAAGCGACAATGGAGACGATGAGACTTTCGAGCTGATGCACGTCTGACAGAACGATGGTGAAAGTTTCACATCCATTTTATCAGAGCAGAGGTATGCCGTTTTTATCAGACCTTAAAAAAAGAAACAGACAAAACAAACTTACTTCTTAATAACATTGTTAAACAATTAAACATAGATGCAGAATTAGCAGATTTTAAAAATTCAAAAAATTCTTTCTTTTTGAAATGAAACAAATTTTGACTCTAAACTCAATTTATTCCCAGTGCCTTTGACATAGATTTTGTCTCTAAAGAGCTTGACATATAATTAAAATTTATAAATGTAAAATAAACTGGATAAGAAATAATTAAATTTCACGCTGAATCGTGTATTGCATACAGTTTATTAGCCAAAACCAAGTCAGGTTCAAAATAATCTTCTTCAAGTTAAAATATCTCCGCTACCAAATAAACAAAGGACGCCAGACGGAAGTCTATTTCCATATACATATTAGAGCATTTTTATAATTTGATTTGTAGGAGGTCCAAATAAACAAATGAAGCCAGATGGAGGTCTATTTCCATATACATATTGGAGTATTTTTATAATTTGATTTGTACTCGTTCAATTATAAATGTCTCACGAGCAAGTGATACTTAGAGACATTTAAAATTGAGATTTTGGTTTGCGCACTTTATTCACACCATTGGCTTATTATTCATCGGTTTAAAAGAGCTCGAAATGGAAAATTTCGTTATAGGGCCCTTCAACTTTAATTTCGTTTATATCTTTGAACTTCCTAATTTCTTTTTAGTTCTTTCAATTGTATACAGCTATTGTACCTTCATTTTGGTTTTCTTACTTTCAAGTAGAGTGAAGCAAATATGTGTCAACCAAGATCATATGTGTACATTTCCCCGGCAATAAATTTGCACACAATAAAAGTAACAAATATGACATTACATTTTTCTGCATTCTTGCTTAAGAATTGGTAAAATAAAATATTTTTTTTTTTAGTATGTCATCATATTGATTAAAGATATGTACACAAATTACTTTTCACTCCAATATATATTAATATATTATGTTAATTTTCAAATGTTCATTTACTGTAGATGGACGTGTATTTGAACATTTTTAATCATAAATTCAGTCCAAAATATTATTTCCGCTAATAAAGTACAGAAATGTATTTGTGTATTTACATATGAAGGTTATGCATGTTGTAGCGACATGGCGAGAAATTGATGGAGAGATTGAGGTGCAATGTGTTCAAGGATTTTAAGGGACTAACACGAATAATGATTTGAGCCATTTATTTTCATCAATTAAAGTCTTTTTTTTAACTTGTGTATAAGAAAACCAGTGCGTTTCTTCAAAACAAATTCAAATTATGACATGATTATAATCAGGTATATTGACAGATATAGCAGGATTATAATTATAACAGGATTAAGAAACAGAGAAAACAACGAATCACAGGGGTGTACCTACGGCTCACCAATAAATCAGCAAGTCCTCATTACATCATTTCAATTTTATTCATAAATACCAGAGCAGTGAATCTATTGAGCAACGCAAGCCTTTAAGCTTAAATGGTGGCTATTGGAAATTTATTTTGTGTTGAAAATACCTAATTTTTTAATTGCAGTACGCTCCAGCTTATTTACTTCTTCTTTTAAGCGTCAAGCCATTTTAAATTTCACTTTATTTGTAAAGAGTCATGCATTTATCAACAATTATTCCAAAACAATGCTTTGACTATATAGTGAGTAACGTAATACTTTACTTAAGTTAAAATAATTCATTGTTTAATTTAGATACAAATAATTTACTATATTCGACATTTCATATGTCAGCTCATATTTTTTATTTTTTTTTCACATATTTTGAGTTATCACATATTTTGAACTTCCGTTTGAGGGTTGGTATTTTGAAGTTTGGTACAGTACAGAGATTTTAAATATAAACCATATTCACCATCCATCCTCAGACCTTCTTCGAAATCTTTTGAACAAATCCTGATAAAACATAAATAAGAAGAATGACAAGAGAAAAAAATATAAATAATCCCTAATTTCTATTTTAATTGGTAGCCTGTTTCTAATAAGGTCTCTCCACACGAAAATTTAAAACAGGCAGTTAAAACTGGTCACAAGAAGATTTTCATTGGTAGACAATTCCAGTGACATTTAATTTTCAATAGAAACTGACAAGGAATTATGTGATTTAAACCCTCTACCAATAAAAAGTAAAGAACTTTAGATTGTGAATGCAATTGAACTAACAATAGATATACATTTTTTGTTGGAAAATTTTTTCACAAAAGTACAAAATTTAACCTTGGTAAATAATATTCCTAGGAGTTGAAACTCTCATTGTGTGAAATTTTTCTTTTTCTTTATCCCCACGGAATAAAGAAAAAGAAAAATTTATTTGACCCCCAGTGGAAGATGTACCTGATATTAATATGGGTAATTTTTAGAGCTGAGCTGAATATAGGTTCTGCCAAATATGAATATTTGGCTGAATATTCGGTTTAAAAGTTCGGAATATTGGTACATACCAAACCGAAAATTTTACAGAACTCTTCAGTTCTTTTGGAGCGCTTTGGCTGAACAATCAGGTTAAAAATGTCCACGATGTATTTGGCTAGTTGCTGCATGCTACCATTTACAGTTACAATTCATGTAATTCACTATACAAATGGTGTTTTTAAAATATTTAATATTATTGTCAAAAATAATATGACAGACAATACTTATTGAGTTTTACATTTTAGTAATGTGAACAATGCGGGTCGCTATATTTTCGTTTGCTTTGAGTTGCAGACATTTCGCAAACCCACAAACATAAGATCGCAATATTCACAATATAATTTATTATTACCTAAACTAATATCAAAAACAATATATTGAAAAAATATAAACGAAATGAAAACACATTTCCCCGAGTATACTATAGTCACCAAATTTGGTGCAGACCGTATTTGCATACATGAAAAGCAAAAAATATATGGCCTCAAATTCCATAGTTTTGATTAGTTTCAATGGCTTTAGAGACTCTATAATAAATTGAATGTATTTAGCGCCATCTGTTGCTTTTATGAGTGTACTCTCTTCCCTCCATACCTAATTAGCCGGTGGTAGCTAAATTATTTGATCGTTTAAAATTATCAGACATTAGTATCCAGGCACTGTCCGCCCCCTTCCACTCGTGCTACCCTGTGCCCGCAGCCCATACCACCACATGCCACTGTGCCCACAGTTGTGTTACGATCTCGTGTGCGTATGTCTGTTACAGTTTAGAAAAGATATTATAATTATATACACCAGTTGATTATTACATTAGTCAGTATTGTGTTAACATTTTAAAATGAGTAGATTTAAAAGATCTCAAATATGGATATTCTTTGATGATGAAACCAAAAACACCAAAACCAAAGTTAAGTGTTATGTAATTCAGGTTCAAGAAAAGAAAAAAACTCAAACTCAGGCTCAAAAAAAGTTGATTCAATTTCAGAGTGAGCTCAAATTGGCAAAACATGAACTTGTAGAAGATGTGAGTACGAGATGGAATAGTACGTATGACATGTGCGAACACTTGCAAGAACAAAAATAAGCTGTGTCATTATATATTTCCGACAACTGTGGTACGAGTCTTTGTAACTTTGATGGCTAATTTTGAAAGAAATTATGACCTTTTTATGACCCTTTGAAGAGATTGCAAAGATTATATGCTCCACATTCTCTTCAATTTCTGAAGTTATACCGTATATTGTTAATACTTTTTTAAAATACTTACATAAGCCAAAAATACAGCAAGTTTACTCCGACATAGCTGAAATGAGATATACTTTAGAGACAGAACTCAGATACAGGTTTAATAGAAGATGACAAATAATGCTGGCAACACTCTTAGACCCGATATTTCAATTGATATTTTCTCTCCAAAAAAATATAAATTACTAAAAATACAATTGTTGAGAGAACAAATCAAGAGGAGCAAAAACAGGAATTATATTGGAAAACAGTAGCAGTGACAATGAGGAGGACAGACCAGCATTACAAAACGTTACCAATTGACATGAATTTCCTGCAAATTATTGGAGCTGCTATAAAGATTAAACAAAAAATTATTACAGCACAGTCTCGGTCCTTTCGCATGGTGGGCAAAAAAACAAAGGAAAGTATGCACACGTGGCTAGCTTAGCTAAAAAATTTTTATCTTCTCCTGTTTCTTCTGTGTACAGCGAACATCTGTTTTCCAAGGCGGGAAATGTTTATGAAGAAAACCATAACAGATTTTTACCAGAAAAATTAAATATGTAATTTTCTTTCATCGCAATTTACCACATATCAATTTTACTTATTAATGTTGTACATCTGGTATATTTTTTGTGATTTAGAATTAAAGTTATTCTTGATTATTTACTATGCAAATTTTTTACTATACAAACATACGCATATATATACATATATATATATATATATATATATATATATATACATATATACACTCTTTTGCATAAAAAACTGGCGGTTTTGATTTTGTCATATTATTAACAAAATATTATTTATTAAGAGGTTGTATTAATTGTAATTGTTACTAGCAGGTATAGTGTATTCTGGCACATAAAAACTAATGTTCTAAAATTAAAATTTATTATTTTTGAATGAAAATTCTCTTTCACTGACAAAAACATATTTTTTTGGCGGTAAATGAAATCCAACTCTTATTAAGTTCTTTTTCATTTGTTACGTTCTTTATTTTAACGAATAAGTTTTAACTAAATTTCTGCTGTTTGCTGCATTAGTTCACTCCTGTTTGCTGTTCTCAGTATGGTTGAAAAAACCATAAAAGCTAGTAAAATTATTGCGCTGCTTGAATAAGGCTGTAGCCAATGTTATGTGTCTCAGCAGTATAATGTGAGCCATTCCACCATCCAAAGGACCTGGCAACGATACCAAGAAATGGGCTCCGTCAGTAGAAGGCCCGGTTCTGGAAGAAAACATTGCACTGAGCCATGGGACGACTGCTTAGCTAACCGATAGTCAGTCAAGCACTACGAAATCTTCAAGTTACGTATGTGGATCTCAAACAGAACCTCAAGGATATCAGATGTACACGAGTAAGCCTATGGATAGTCAGAAGGAGACTTCAGGCCATCAATATACGTAGCTATCGCCCAGCTCGGGTCTCTACATTGCTCCATGAGCATCGAGTTGCCAGATGGAGATTCGCACAAAATTTTTCGTCATGGACTCAAAAAGACTGGAAAAGTGTTTTATTCTCCGATGAAACTCGTATATCGATTAGTGGTGCGGATCGACGTCGGCGAGTCGTACAAAGGCCTGGAGAGCGCTTCGCAGAAGTGTGCTTTGAGGAAATCACCCCTTACGGTGGAGGCTCCATAATGTTTTGGGCTGGTATTAACTCAGATGACCGTACCAAGTTAGTTTTTATTGAAAATGGCACACTTAATGCGTAAAGGTACATAACAGAGGTTCTTATTCCTTATGCCCAACCCGCATTAATAGCAGTTGAAGGCGAGCCCATTTTTATGGATGACAACGCTCGCGCCCACCGCTCTAGAGACGTTGATGCATATATAGCAGTTAGCCTAGCCAGCTAGAAGTCCCGACTTCAATCCGCTAGAACACATATGGGATAATCTCAAATGATGCGTCAGAGCCGTAAAACCAGCTCCAGAAAATATGATCGTCGCTGAATGGGAACATGGGAACAAAAACGTTGTCTAAAGCATGCCTAGCAGATAAAGTGCATTGATTTTAGCTAGAGGAGGCCATACTCATTACTAAATTTTCAAATTTTATGTTAAATTAATAAAAAATATTGAAAAATAAACGTTAGCCATTTTTAATATACCAGTATGAAAACGCTTGTATGTGGACTTTACATTGTTTTTTTATTTATTTGCATTTTTAATGACTGAAGTAGGTAAAAACGATATCTCAATAATGAATAACAATATTCTCATCATATCGCCATATAAAATGCATCAAATAATAATATAATAACTCTGATATGGTTTATTCCTATAAGTGCCCATTTTTTTGCAAGAGTTTATATATATGTAAATATATATATATATATATATATATATATATATATATATATATCTGAAGGATTTAAATAAAACTAGCTGCTATAATTGTAACTATTTTTTTAGAGATTTTACCACAAGATATAAAGACCACATTGCCAGCTGACGAAATAACAAACCAGACACTTCTCACTTTGCTAAACATCTCATTGAAAATAACCATCACCCTCATACTGAAAGTGCCCCCTATATATTACAAATAAATACAGAAGGTAATAAACTTAATATCCTAGAAACATTAAAAATAAACAGACATAAAAAAGACACCAAGGTTAATATATTAAATGAACAACTAAATATAATATCATCACCCATACTTAATATCTTCTAGACATAATATAATTAGACAGCATTGATACTACAGTACTCTTCAAATTGTTTCAGCCCAAATACACATATAAATATAAGTATATGAAAAAAAATGAAGAGAAATAAATAAATAAATAATTATAAAAAATAAAAAAGATAATAAATACACATATATATATATATATATATATATAAATATATATAAATAAACTAATAAATAAATATATGAATAAATAAAACTGGAGATATGTAGAATTAGAGCATGTACTAACTTCCATTTAATTTTATTACATACATCGGAATATTTGGATTGTACAACCTCATATAATAACAACAATTGAATTTATTACCGTCACTAAAATACTGGTATATCATATAATTCTCGGAAATATAATAAAAGCTACACCACGCCCCTGCAACAAACTCACTAACTTAAGTAATAGGAAACCCACACAAACCCGGCTTCCGCTATTGTGTTTGAAACATATAAATGCTGTTGGATGTTCCTAAGAGTTAATCTTTGCTAATAGCCCACCTGAAGATGCTGTAATACAACGAAACCTAGGTCGTGGTAAAGAACTTAAAGAAAGTAGAAATAATACTACAACACGTAGTTTCATTTAATTGTGGATCCTTTTTATGCAAAACTATCGGCTTGCCACCCAATATTGGATGAGGATTCTTTAACCACCAGTAAAATCAATCTACTCTGCTTCAACAATCAATCTACTTCAAAACACTAGTAAAATCAATCTACTCTGCTTTTCATTATTTTTTACTCAGAGCCATGACTTAGCAAGGGGCTTACATTTTTTACATGGGAAAACTATTTCACTTGCTTAGTTGCAAATGATTTCGATATCTTCAATCATATATTTTGTAGCATTGACTCTGTATGGTATTTTCGGTTCTTACGGATGCAAAGCCAGAAACATAATAGAAAGAAAGATTCCGCTAATTGTTCACATTTGCACACAAAAACCCTGGAAAGAAAGCCCTAGATGGTTCTGTCGACCCGATTGTACTGCAACATTTTTTATCTAAATGGATAAGAATAGAAAGTTCCCAGTTAAGATGTTTAAAAACAATCATTGTGTCTAACCCATTAAAATTATTATATTGAAACTTTTTTCAACTGACCTATTTTGTAATTTTAATAGGTCATATTAAATATGAATTCGCTACGATTTCAGGGCTTTGGTTTTTTTAAAATGTCTTGAAAATTCGTAGAGATAGGTCGAATATTCAGTAAATATTCGATATTCGGAATATTTAGCATATTATACTATGTTCTCATTCAGATGAATATTTGATTCATTTGCCAAATTATTACCAAATATAAAAAAAGGCTCGTATTATATTTTTTAATTATTACTTTTCATTCAAATGTTAAGGTAACCAAGTTCTTAACATGATTAATCAACTAAGTATGGACTTAAACTGAAATATTAATACATTAGTCAAAAAAAGAACACTAACATTGGTTATTTTTGGGAGAGGCACTTAATAATATGATAAATTATTAATAGCATATACATATATATATATATATATATATATATATATATATATATATATATTTATATATATATATATATATATATATATATAAATATTTACGTATATATATATATACATATATATATGTACATATACATAATTTTTTTATTATGTCATACTACAGTTATTTATTTGTAAAAAATGCATGTAAATATTTCTTGTTTATACAGTTTTTTTAATATTTTTTATGAACGTATATATTTATTTATTAACTATAATGTACAAGAGAGACTTATTGCTGCAGCAGCTAAAGCACCAAGTAATGAAATATATTATGTATTGTGGAAGACTTTAACATGCTGTGAGTACAGTTGCGAAACAATATGAAAATTAAAACAATAACAAAGAAAGCAGCAAGCTAACAACAAAAAAAAATAAAAAGTAATTACTAAGAAATATAAAAGAAACGAAAAAGATATATTCTTATTTATATATTTTTATTATTTATTTTAATTCCAATATTACAAATCCTGTTGAAGTGGGGTACATGAGTAGTTTGAACCAGAAAATTACTTGTATAAAAATACATATAAAATATACTCATAAATGTATGTGATATATTGACAACAATAAAGGAGAGGGACAGGAATAGGAGGATAACTAAAGAGGGGACAAAGGGGGTTTATGGACGGGACTTACAAAAGGAATTTTTTCCAATGATTTTTAAATACGCCAATTGTGGCGCATTCCGGACATCAGTACATTACTTATTCCACAGTATTAATAGTAAAGGAATAATTTAGGCCTGGCCTGACTCAAATTTGTAAATAAGTACAGTAAGGGGAATTTCTGAGTGATGTCCAAGGTCATGCTCACCTAAGGCTGAAAATCTAAACCTAACGTAAACCGAGCTGTGGGAATAATTAAATTTAAAAAGAAGGCAGAGAATAAGTAGAATGCGCCCGCAGTGAATATATATTCTGTGTGGGCGCAGTCTACTTATTCTCTGCCTTCTTATGCTATGACTTATTCTCAGTTTATGTATTCCCGCGCCATGTCTTCATGAAACTTTATCAAATTACCTGAGTTTAAAAATGTAGCAAATGCAATTATTTTCAAGTTTTTCTCATCGTCTGTTCATTCAACAATCCTTGATAAGATCTCGATGGTTAAGTAAAGGCAGCAAGAGTGTTTGATATTAATGAATTTTTAGTTTATATTGGTATAAAATGTTGATAAATTTTATAACGTTGAAAGACTTCTGCAGAAAATTTTACAATTAACATCATTCATATGCCTTAATACTATCATTTATATAACCGAGGTAAGATATGTGAATCACAAGCTTTTATGGTATATAAGAAATTACATTGGATAAAAAAGTTACTTGTTCTGTGATTATTATATCAATTTCAAAATACAAAACCTCAAACCGAAGCTTAAAATACATGGTAATGTTGGCCACCTGGTATTGATTATTTGTGTTCGGTGTTAATAATATGTACATACTTTACTTAAGCAAACATCATTAATAGGTAGTGTTTAAACAGGACTCAATAAAGTTTCCACACAACAAATATCAATATTATGTTTTCTTACTTGTGTTAAGCACTCAAGAGATTCCACACGATGATAAACTAATGACTGTTAATACAAAAGGCATTCAATCAACAAAATGTCAGGTGTTTCTTAAACACTGAAAAAATAGTTGTGGTGGAATTCAGTTGAAACGTAAACATTTTACAAGAGTTAATATGGATGACGAGTCAATTGAAAATACACTGTGGCCAATTTTAATAAACCAGCATATGTTCGGAGTTTGTAGAAAAACTGTTAAACAAATTCCTGCCAGATTTACATTATGGTGTCAAAAGTTATACACGTTACTTATAATTGGATTATTTATGGGGCAATACACTTGGCTAGTAATTGCAACATTGATGGAGCTTCCAACGGAATTTTTAATCAAAAATGGTCGGCATTTTATACTGGCATTTAGGACACTTCAGCTGATTCTCATTCTGCGCTTATTGTTGATTGATGTAACATGTGACAGAAATATGTTTAAAGAATTAATCTTGAGAATTAAAAAAGCAGATGATCTTTTCAAACCAGAGCACAAAAGAACTTTGTTGAGAAGTGACAAATGTCGAAACTTCATTGTTTTGGGTCTTCTTGTAGCTTTTCATATTTTTATTACTGCTTTTGATGTATTTGTAGTAACAAAATACTCTCTAAATATTTCCTTTTTTGTTGTATTCAATATTTTTGCACCCATTATTTTTAATTTAGAAGTCGCATTGTTTTGTTTCATATTATGTAGTATAATAAAACGTGTGGAAATGTTGAATATTTCATTCAAATGTAATAATAGACAAAATATGGTGGCACCTGTCGATGCCATATTTGGTAGTCCACAACATGATCCCAATTCCAGCAACCATTTTACATTTATATTGCCGCTATTAGAAAATTCCATTTATTGTTTATCTCAGTTCTATATTCATTTGTTAGACCTGTGCCACTATTTAAAAAAAGTGTTTGAATTTCAGGTTTGTGTTAGTAATTTTTAATAAAAGTATTGAAGTAACATTTTAACTTTAAATAATGCTTTAAAAAATGTGAAAGTAAATATCATTATGTACTAACCTTTACTTTTTAGCTATTCATGTCAATCACTCTGACATTTTCTGGCATGCTCTCTACAATGTATGGTTTTCTTGAGAATATGAAGTATAATGTAAGTATTATTCACATATTAATTAATTAACTTGAAATGTTAAGCTAAATCACGTTCAATAGACTACACACTACAGGCAAATAATTTATTATTTAAACCTACAACTATCCTAAAAAACTAATAAATATGCTTATAAAGAAACGTGTCACACAATCGATAAGGCATATAAAAAACATGTGTATGTTTTGTCAAATATAATTTAAATATATTTACATATGTAAACACATTTAGACTTTTTTGATTAATGAAAATGTAGGAGAAAAAGTCAGGTCTGAAAAAATAAAACTATCGTGAAAAACTAAACCTGTATCCAGCAGCAACTGAATCGAGGTCAAGGAAACAGCCGAGATTTATTTTCTTCTTCATCCTCTCGGAGAACGAACTGATGATGCATCTGACTGACATTTCATATTGCACTTGTTTTTTTGTTCATATCACTGTAGCATCCAATCCTCAACATATTTCAATCTTCAACTCTGGATTCTAATTTGTCTTTATTTTTAGCTTAATTTGTTTTGTTTCGGTGTCCCTAAAACGACTATGTGTGCCTTACACACCAATATCATTATTACATATTATGGTAACTAGTGTTGCTTCTTTTCAATTTTTCTGGTCTTTCCACTAATTGCTGCATCCCTGTTGATAATGTTGTGGAATTACATATCATATAACCATATCTAGAAATATCAGATGAAAGTTAATTATAAATAAGTTTAGCCATTCTTGAATATAGAGTGAAGTGACCGATTCTGAACTATATACTTACTTCGAATTTCCTATTTAAAACTTTATAATTAATGGAACTGGGACTGAGGCATAAAAAGTTAATCAATGCCTAATTCTCCTCAAAACTGCAGTAGCTCTGAAAAATGACCTTCAACATACAAACTTTGCCCTTAAATAAGGGAGATGAATTTAATTTTGCCTGAAATTAAAGCTGTTTTTCAAATAATCTCATTATTTTATTACCACACATTCATTCATAAAGTTAATATTTCAGAAAATGGACACATCACGTTCGATGGGTTTCATGTTATGGCAAAGCCTCTATGTTGTGCGGTTGATAGCTGTGTGTCTCATATGTGAGAAAATGTACCTGCAGATAGAAACTACAAAATCCTTTCTGACGTCAATGCAAGTCGATGAAGAATTACGTAAGTGAACATTTTTTTCTTTGTATATTTGTGGAATATTTTTATATTTGCTTCATATTTCTCCAATATCAGTGCTAATGAATTGTGTTATGTCAGTGCTAATGAATTGTAATATGTGCAATGTGTGCCTTAAATAATTCTCCATAAAATGCAATTTTGTCTTGAGGGTTTATGTAAGTTTTCTCACTTTTATAAAGCCAATCAAAGTAATTATCCCATAGGTTTTTGAATTCGGATTAGAAATATGTAGATTTCATCTGTTTTGAACCATCACAAACTCACAACTTTAGTTAGGAATAATAATCGGAAATGCGGTCACATTTCATGAGACTAAGGATGAATTGAATACACAATACAGATTTTGAAGTCTTTTTACTTTATTAAACAGTTCCTTGGTCAAGTTTTGATAGCTTACACCGCCATAACTTACAATATGTAGAAGTAAAGTTTAAAAATTTATACGTTTTATGAATAGAAGTGGGAAAATTTTTTGAACTTGTTATCAGTTTCGGTGTAATAGATAAAACGTACAAACTTCCTACCTATCTATTTACATGGAACATTGCTTTGCAAAACTTTTCTATAAGAAACTAAACTTTATTCATTCATTTAAATTCATTTGAAGTATGAATTTATAGGGAGAAAGTAAGCTGTAACTTGCTAGCTTACCTTTGGCTGTTTTCCGAGTGAAATAACCTATGTTTATTTATATTAAAAGTGAAATAAGCCACACGCGTACATGCACATAGAATCATTGTGTAAGATTTGCGGTCAAATGCATGCTGAAGTAAATAAACTTTAAGAAAATATCTTTTGTGATGCCTGTTCTCTCTTTGTATTCATTTTATTAGTTGATTATTGCGTGTTTTCATTGCAAAAGTTTGTAATGGTGTAATGTGTGTTGTCGTGCAGGTATGATTTTAAAATTTATTCTTTATTGAAAAAATGATATAATTTTGAATGGTGGACTGAAGCGAGCTTTAAAATTATACGTTCCTAATAAATGTATTTTATGACATTCTCATACACAAATAATATTTGTAGTTAACCGAAAGTTGTATTTTGAAGAAAATGTTGAACGATAAATTCACTTTCTTCCTTTTATAAATGGAAGAATGTTAATAGAATACCACGTACTTAATAAAAAAATACTGCTCATTTCAAAAATACTGAATTTTCATAAGAAGTGTCTCCTTTAGTAGTTTGCCCTACCTAAAAAGCACACCCAGTTTGTTCAGTACATTAATCTTCTTTGTTGACTAGACAACAGTTGAACTATTTGATGACACAATTATAATATTACAGTGATTAAAAATTATCGACCCATTCCTTTTATGAATATGTCATGTATCTATGTAATATTAATAAAGTTAGCTGTGAGATCTATTTTCAATTTTTTCACATAAAAACTTGGAAGTAAATATATAATAAGACATTATCGTCGATTTGCCACGAAGAGGTCATTCCATATAATTTAATTTATCAAAATATGTATATAAATATATGTACATATGTATTTACGTATATATATGTAAGGTCTCCCAAGAAATGGCAAGAGAGTGGAGGATATCAAAACATATTCGAATCACCCTATGTGTTTCAGGCAATTTTTACAGTTTCAAATTATTAGTTTTCTATTCTTTCTCGTACCAACTTATGTTATATGAATTTTTTTTATGATGACATTAACAACTGTGACAGATGCTTGATTTTTTTTGTTCAGACTGCCCGATATGGTGTAATACGTATTTTTTTCACAGATTTTATTGGGGCACTGAAAAAAATGGTAAGAAAAAGACTCCACTCCACTATGTTATGCCGTAACGAAATTAGTTGCAATTAAACTCACTTTTTTATTGTATTTAATCATTATTTTCAAATAAAAAAATATATTACTGTTTATAATTTTGGAATAACTAAATAATATCTTGATCGATGTTGAGAAATGTCATTAATGCTCAATAACTATTTTTTCAATTTTGTTTGAAATTTCACGTACAGTAATCATGAGTCATAAAAAAGTTTCTAGTTATCATTTATATTATGGGCCACACCAATTTCACTAAATAATAATGATGAGGTTTTCAATACGTCAAACAACTCATATGACTCTGATACGTTCACTCAATTCGGGACAAGTTGTTGTCAATATTATTATAACAGAGGTGATACTTTATTCCCTAAATAAACAATAATTAGACTCGCTGTACTCAATAGTATCATTAAATTTTCGGGGATTTCTTTTTGATGTTGTTCTTGATTGTGTCCGTCCTAAAGTAAGTAAGTTGTATTAGGTTTTTGCAATAATGAAAAAATATTTTAATAAGATATAGAAAATAATTTATTGAAACAAATTAAAACATAATTCTGAAGCAATAAAGCCAATATCAAAAACAATATTCGTAATGCGAACTTTCAATACTTTTATTCCCTTACTAGATTCAGATTTTTTTACGTTTTAGAAAATTTTTCAAAACTTTTATTTACTTACCAGAATACAGACATCTCGAGCTATGCTACTTATTTACCATACAACTTTATTTATTCTATCAGACATTTTTTTCCCTTTCAATTCTATCTACGTAATTAAGGGTTAAATAAAAATCATTGTTATTATATTTATTTGGATATGCATACATGCATATAATATAGATATAAATAACATGCATGTATATTTATGACGAATACTGTTACTGATTCTAGACAAAGCTGGTTGCGATTGATATATGCACTGTATTGAATATCTACCATTTTTTATCTTGTAAACATCTCTTACTTTTCCCTCTTCCAAACATAGTTTCCTGATTGAGAATCTATAATCTCTTTATTAAATTCATTAAATATACCTTGCTATAAGTATATATTATTTCTTTTTTTCAGCTGTCATTGTTCGACGCCATATGAAGCTCATTAATAATATAATAGAAACAAGCAAACTGGGTCAATTTACAGTTTTTCATTCGTTCAACATGCGAGCTTCGTTGTTGCTTGATTTTCTAGGCCTCGTTACAAGTTATGCTGTTGTTTTGATCCAGTTTCTTAATATACATAATCTATTTTAACTTAAAAATTACAATTAGTCATCTTGAAAAATTTCACAGTTTTTAATGTTTGGCTAATTATTATGTAACCTTTCACTTTTCAACTGTACACCACGACTTTTCAGTTTGTAACTTACTTATTTTTTAAAAAAAATATTTTCTTCATAGAACCTGTCATCTAATTGCAGTTGGCGAAGATCAAATAAAAATCTCACTAAAACTAAAATACCTGTTAAAAAAATTCTTGTGTGTTTACATATTAAAACCAATTCTGTTTACATGTAAAAATCATATCCAAACGTCAATAGGACTTATTAACAGCAACTGCATTTAAAACATACAATATTTAAGAAAATATAATACCATGTAACACAAACATTTAGTAATCATTTATCTGAATGAATTTTATATAAGAATTGGATATCAAAATGGAGAAGTAAACATATTCTTCATAAAACGGTATTCAGATTGAATTACGACATTATCAGGTCTTATTTTATCAAACACATTATTTCTTTTAAAGCACTCTGACAATAACTTAAATTGTTTAGGTCACAATATGTGAAAATAGGTCAAAGAAATACTTTGTGGTATATCGGAATATTAACTCACTCAAGAACAATCAAAGACAAGAACAAGAAAAGAGCAATCTCTATTCAACCGGAAAACGGCCTGAGCGCCCAATATCAGGTGCGAGTACAAATTTCAACAGATGACCCGAAGGCTAGATATCATGTAATGTGTGGAAAATCTGGGCTGGAGCCTTCTGCATCTATTTACTAATTTTAGCCTGGATCGTTTACGGGTTAACCTATGCATACAATGTTATTGATATAGCAAATTCATTTTTATATTGTAGAAAATTTTTAGCTGATTATTATAAATTTGTTCTGAGAAAACACCATTTCAGTTAATGAACCAGATAATAAATCATTGCCATACATAATCATGGATAACATCTTCAACAATAACAGTCAAAAACTTCAAAAGCTTCACTAAAAATTAGGAAGATTACTTTTGAAAAGTCAATGTAAAAATAAAAAATATATTTACTTTGTAGTTACCTATAGTGATATCTAAAATTGAGGCATAAATAAAACCCAAATATTTTCTGCCTTTGAATTTCATATGTAGGTGAGTGAGTTAATGGAGGCAGCTACAAAACAAATATTGATTTACATTGTACTCAATTTTATGAAGATCGACATTATATTTTGAAGCACAAGAGGATGATAAAATCTAGTATGCATCATCCAGATAACAAGCCGTCCTTCAAAGCAATGAATTAATGTCAGTTGACAAATGATGGTTGTAGCTTTACTTATTTAAATTATTGTCAAACATTTATTGACCATCGATTTTACCTAAATTACTTAGTTGCTATCTAGACTTGTATGTTATCAGAATAACCAAGAATATACTATATAGAAACTAAGAATATTCTATAAAGAAAACTAAGAATGCTATGTTATAGATTCATTTTAGCACATTTTGTTTTGCAAATATTTGCTAGGTGCAGTAACAAAATTACATGCAGAATACTCTGCTACGTTAAGATTTGCATTACGTTAATTGTCATGTCGATCTGTCATATAATGCATTTGGAATATTGGGACTTAGAATTGTTATACTATTTTGTGATGATTGGATATGTAGCATACTTAATGGGCGTAAACGTTTTTTTGTTAAAAGAATATGTATGACAATTTAACACATCAAATTAACGATATACATGAACAATTTGAACTCCCTTATTCAAACAATTTTTTAAAGCATGATGAGCTACAAAATATTAATGCAATTCTCACAATTTTAATTTTTAATTTTTATTATGTCAATGTCAAAGAAATAATTATCAATTTATATAATTTTATTTTTTAAAATATTTTCATATTTTACGCTTGTTGTCTAAATTTGCGACATTTAATCAACGTGATACAAATACTAACCCCGGAGATGATAACTCTAATGACCATGTTTTATTCTGTCTCCTAAGAAAACAATATTTTTAAAAAATTTATTTTGTACCAGTTTTTAAATCACATGTTTTATATTAACATAAAACATATTTATATGAATGGTTATATTTATAAATTAGTTATAAAGATTAATTTTATTGGTTTTTTTATTTATAATGATTCAATTTTACATTTTATTTTAGTTATTTTTAAACTTTTTTTTGGCTTTTTCAATACGCTATTGACTATTACATTTGTTCTTGGGCATTGATGCTAATAGTGAATGGAAACAATATTTTTTCTCTCTTTAAAACACAATGCCTGAGGATCACAATGTACCATAATAAACTTTTATTTATTTTATTTTGCATGCATACAACACGTACAAGCTACACAAATCAATTCTGCTGGCCATTTGACTTTAAAAGCCTACATGAACCAGTTACTTTTTACAGAAATTGTTGACATATTAGTGGTAATATATTATCCTTTTACAGAATTATGAATATTTATTAACATTTGGGTTTCTTTCACAATTAGATTTCACTATGTTATATTAAGAATTGTTATATGTTGACAAGAAGATATATGTTATGCATATATGCATATAGTTTATGATGATAACTCTGTGTGAAAAAGCACAGAGTTATCATCATAAACTTTGCCAATTTATAATTGAACTTCGTACATAACCATTAAAAGCAATCTTTGTATATTTGTGTATCTCACACACCGAGTATATTATGTTTACAGCTCTATACATTTGTGACAGAGATAACATGACTTTTACATGTGGTTACTAATTATTTAAATTTTCTAAATGGTTTGTTGTACAAAATGAACTTGACTATATTTATTAAAAAAAACTGCTAAATTCGTATCTATATCTTTTAAAATAATTGAAGAAATGAAATAAAAATAGTTTAATTAGAGGTTTTAATTAAATGCGAGACCAGAACGCCATCCCGGAAGCGGGGTTTAGAGAAAAAACACCCAATGTGGAATGCTGAAGAAATATTTCAACCTGCTTTATATTTATGGGAAAGTATATGAATTGGATTTAAATTTTTCACCAGTTTTTACTTGAGACCTCCACCAGAAGTATCGGGTTGCACATCTAACACTTTAAAAACTGTGAAGTTGGGACAGATGGATAGGTCAGATGGAATGAACATGACCTAATTAAAAGCAATCATGTTTCACTACAGGAAATAGAAAACTAAATTTTGAGACAAACGTAAAATAATTAATTAAGATGCAAGTTATAGTGATTCACTTTGTCAATTTCACATAAATGTCAATACTTCGTTTATAAAGTTTAATGTCAAATGATATAGATGTAAATTCTTTAAACATGTTAAACAAATTTTCTGAAAATTTTTCAATTCGGAATAATTTGAGAAACTTTTTGTAAATATTATGTAATAATTTTCTCTTGTTTAAATAAATAATGTATTGTAGCAATGTGAATGAGGATATGTTTCATTATATAGTTGAATCGTTTAAAAATATATGTCCTATTTCCATGATTCTTGGGTGTGCTTTTCTAAAATGTATATTTTAGGTTTGAGCATTACAATAATACACATGCAATCAGAAATAATTTTTTGTAGACTTTTAATGAAGTAATAGTAGTACATAAAATAATTTTAAGAAAATATCAGATTAAACAGTGAAACAAAAGTGCGTCTTATCACCATGATTATGTTAATTCACCTAGAATATGAGATATTTACATATGTGGTATCAATTAGCGTTGTTCATTGTAAATTCGCTGCATGGGGTCAATAGCTGTACAAAAATAAAGTAACATATCAAGTCTACACACTAGGGCAAAAAAATTAGAATGAAGGTCTTATAGACCAATACATAACGGTGGATGAAAACAGGCTGTTGTCGAGACCGTCGTGAATGCAACAGAAACTATTGGAACTTATGAAAACTATTAAACTCATTAAGTTCTAATGAAATATATTTTATGAGGATCACATACATACTCAGGCACACATAGGCATTTAAGGATATTTAGTATTCCTATCAAACTTATGTATGAGTCTACGGCATCTTTCAGGAAAACAAACGATATAATGACAAAAAATTATGACAAAATTGTTTCTTGTTGGAGCCCGTCAGCCACTCCGAATAACTTTCTTCACTAGACTTGTGAAAATTATATAGTCTAAAATACTAAATATGTTCAAAGCCTTCCATCTATCGCAACAGACAAAAATGAAGAGACAAGCCCGGCAAACAATAGTAATCTCCCTCTGGATACAATAGATCTGTTCATTACAGAAGGATTCATTTCATTCTTATTCATAATATGAATTTAATTATCGTAAATTGCAACACTTTTCATTATTAAATGAAGGCATTTGCAACTATGGAATTTCGTAAAAATTTTCATTGTTGTAAAAGTGTAATCAGAGATTTAATAAATTTAATGTTGTCTTTGCGCAGCTTATAATATCATAAAATGTTTAGTGAAGCGAAGCATTGAGATGTTTTGGCAAAGAAATAATACATCAATCATGAGTGATTAGCTTAAATTTCAACAGCTTCTCTGAACTATTCCTCGACCCAACAAGATGTATACAAGTTCACTTAATCAATATTAAGTATTATAATCCAATATCAACACTTATTTTGTTCATTTTGCTTTCAATTAGTGCAAAAAAATATAGTCCTTTTTCTGGCAAATGCTTATGAGTTTGTCCATTAATTACTTTTGCTAAATTCTGCTTATCTTACTTCATATATAACTACATATGACATAGTAAATAGGTTGGAATCTTACTTTTATATATGAACATACTCTATAATTTATATTTTTGCTTAGATTTGAATTGTTTTCTAATTTTTTTTTATTGTAGAATGGGAATAAAATTTTCAGTTGGGAATCAAATTTCCAAAGAAGAGCAACTTTTACACTTCACTTATAGAAATAAAAAAAATAAACTAACTAATTTCCTTTAAACTTTTTAAAATTCTGATTTTCATGTCTCATTTAGTCAGGTAATAAATTGCATTATGTTTGATGACTTCTCTGTTCATCATTAGCTTCACACCACCATAAACCACTCCTCTCGTACCGAGTCTGGACTTACATAATTACATCTTATCACCAGAGATAGCATAATTCCTGCAAGAAACTTGGTATTTGTGAAAGCATAGTCCTCTCTTAATAATATGCATAATCCTCTTTTACAGATGGGCATTGCGTGACAGTCAAATAATATATGTATGATAGTTTAGTCAATTAAAATTATAACCATTTCAATGAAACGAATATTTCTATAGAATTTAATTTATTAAAGACAGTAAATATTTTTAGTTAAATCTCTTACACTTAAATATAATATAAATGTATGTGCTGTAATCAGTAATTTAGGGTCTGCATTCTTAATAAATTTTGCAATTTATATACTAGCTGCAAAAGTGCCCACGCATTCTATTAAAATCAATGTTACTTTTCACAACAAATACGTACAGCCTGAAATATATCAAAAGAGAATACAGCACATATTATAATAGCATGAAAATAGAACTTAAATCAACTATATTGTGAAAATATATCCATTCCAATAATAGTGCCGTTCCATAATAATTTGGTACTTACTGTTTGAATATTTAAGCGATGAATTGTTTTAGATTATTCATTATAGATAATGGAGTGTATATTGATTTATATCTTTCATAAATACGAGTCATTACTAATTATTTACGCTATAAGAACATTTTATAAAAAATCTCATACAGAGTTGAACGAAATACATACTAGTTTAATATGCCTTGTAACAAGATAACAAAGATCAATGACAAGAATCAGACCATAAGTTTCATTGAAATGCATCAGTCCATCTGTTTTATTCAGTCTGTCGTTGGTATTTGTCGTTGGCAGAAAAAACTACCATTAAAGATAATATATGGGACAAGAGTGTCCTAATTAGGAAAAATGTATAGTTTCATACTCTAAATTTCTCTTATGTTGTTCTGTCAAATAATTTTATATTCCAAATATTTTAATATTGCTAGTTTACCGGACAATTTAATCTATTTAGTTGGTATTGAGATAGGTTGCGCGAAGAAAAAAATTTATAAATTTAATTAAACATTTTGTCATGATGGTCTCTTCAAGCCGGTTCATAGAAATATTATTTAATAAAAAGATTCTAAACCTTGTTTCGTTACCAGTTTCATGGTTTTATAACTACGGGGGGGGGGGGCGTTTTTAAGTTCAAGGAATAGAGGTTAAGGAGTGAAGATTATTTTTCTTTTTCAATATATTCATTTGCTACCCTAATATATTTTTCAGATCTTTCAATTAGCTTATGTATACCTTCATAAAAAATGTTTAGTCTTTGCCCGAAAAATAAGCTGAAATTGCTTCCTTCACTTCTTCATTGCTTGAAAATTTCTTTCCACGAAGTTCTTTTTTAAGGTTTGAGAACAAATAATCACTAGGAGCCAGGTCGGGACTGTAGGGTGGGTTTTCCAAAATATCGAAGCCCACCTTGTGCAGGGACAGAAACGTTCAGCCTACGCAATGCAGCTCGTGTGAACGGGCGCATTATCGTGCAAAAGCAGTTTACCTAGCACTCATTTAAGTATACATATAAATGTATACATTCAAAATTTTTTGACGGAATAGAGACAATTTAAATATGAATTAACAAATACTATAAATGTATGAGATCAAATTTTAGTGCACATATTGATCAGATATTTTGAATAAGGTTCAACTTAACTCATTACTTAGCAGCGTTCACCCTAAATGGGTATTCACAGAAAGATTGTAATTAGCAGTAGGAAGCATTTACAAAGTAATCCCACACCATAAATCTGGTGATTATTAAATATTTATCTTATCTATCCACACTCTAGAGGCGATACAGAATAATGATTTTACATTGAACACAATTTCTATCCACTTCAATTATGACCTATATTCAGCATCATAATTATATCAGTTGTGTATAAAACTATAACGCAAATGTTAATTTAGATAATACATAATTTATAAAATTTTTATGTATAACAGAAAATTGTTCAGAGTCTGATTAATTTGTTTTTGATACATTTGTATGGCTTAAATATATTTGTTACCAAGGAAAAACTCATTAAAAAATTATATTGAGCAAATGAAACGCCACGTTTCTCAAAAGCAATACGGATAGGTGATTAGTGAATAATTTATTACCTATGAAAATATATGAACGAAGTCAGCACATTGATGTAATATGAAAGTATACAACATATTTCAAGGTGAAGTGGTGGCTGAGAACTACAATAATTATGAAGAGTTCATCCTTTGTGAATGTTGTAAACCTAAGGCTGTAAGCAAAGTTGTCAAACTGCCATATAAGCATGCTTTTCCAACGATTAATTGTCATGTTGACACATCAAGTCTTATAATTATTTTTACATATCTGCAAAGAAATTTTCAATGTTTTTAGTTTCACTCTAAGCAAAGTTTAATGGAATTATTTGTAAACAAATGGCCCAAGGAATGGCTAAAGTGTAATTGTAAATATTTGTTTATTTATGGGACTAAATTGCTATAAAATATATTTTGTTATCATTATATAAAATGTAAAGTACATAAAGTCAGAGATTTCCATCAGATATTAGATTAGATGATGAAAAACTTAAAAAACAGTAGTAGCAGATTGGACATGGAAAATACGAGTACACTTACCGAACCGGTGTTCAAACGAAACATAGTTTTACCAAGTAATTGCTTCAAAGATTTCTGATTTTCTCAAATTGCCATAGACAAAATAAAAAGTAATATTCCTCTGTACCAGTTTACACAAAGAATATATTACTCAGCTGAATTACTGGGAAGGAAAACATTTTCATATATTATTACATTTATGTGAACAATATTCCTGATATTTTAAAAAAGTAAATGTTACAATGGGCATAACCGTGACAGATACCCAGCACGATTCCTATAAAGATATCTCGCAGTATTGTCATGATTGTGTCAACGACAATCATACTGTTAGCTGCTAGTTCCATGTGATGTATTACAAATATAAGATATAAATTTCACTTAGTTCATCCAGCAAAAATAATATGTAAACTTTTTCTTGAGATTAATAACCATATTGCAATAAATGAGTTCAGCATTTTTGTGATTGGTAATCAACTTCACTAAAATTCAACTTTCTACATTCTATTCACTTAAATACAATTATGATTCTGAATATTGGCAGTGATTACACTGAATACAAAGTGTTCAGTATAAAATTAATATTTTATGTCCTCTTTAGATAAACTAAATATTGAATTATTCCAGACTTATTGTCTTAGAGTACTTTGCAAATGCCTCTTACTTCTAAATACAAGGTATCTTTCGGTGAATGCTTCTGTCGAGAGGATACTTTGTTTATATAAATATATATATATATATATATATATACATATATATATATGTGTAAACAAATATATATATGTAAACAAATATACATATATATATAAAAATATATATATATATATGTATATTTCATAGCTTTAGAGATATTTTACGCCTATGACTGATAACTAGGCAATATATTTATATAGTGTATATTCAAATTAATATTTGTAAATAATTGAATACAAACATCATATAGACAGTACAGTTGGGTTACAGGTTTCTTAAACTTCAATAGACAAGTTTTGCAATATTTTATGTTATGGTGTGTCCTGTACAAAATATGAGTCTATAAAGCGTTTTGCAGAGTATTGCTTCTGTCTTTTTTTGCTTACTTTCCTTTTTTAATTTTGTAAACATGCTTTTCTCCCACTTGCGATGAGATTTTTTTCAAACTTCCCAGCATTTTTCAAACTGTTTTACAAATTTTACCTTTTTTACAATATTACTCTTTGTAGATAGAATATTGCTCAAATGGTCCCGTTTGAGTTTTAGCATCTATCTTATCAGTACAGGATATTTGAAATATTGGAAATTAATTTCAGTTTCCTACATAACCTACATAAATTTTGATGATATGAGAAACAATTGTTTTTTGTGGAAAAAAATTGAAAAACATATTTCTACTTTAAACTGAAAGATATTTCCTATGGTATTCCATGTATATACGGAAACAAAATCGCCTTTACTGACTTGTTTTGAAGCCCCTTTTAGAATGAAACTATAAGTAATTTTAAATATTATTTCTAGTTTTGACAAATTACATTTTATGTGTAAATTTCGACTCTATCACATTTCGTTTAAATATTAGAAGTCTCTGATATACTTAAGGATGAACAACGTTATCTCAACAATAAAGTTCTCTCCGACTTATTGGTGTGGAACACTAAAAATTAAAAACTAAATCAACTAAGGTACCGTTGATGCTAATAAAGTTACACCAAAATAATATTAAAATAACAAATTGGCAAAAGCAAATTTTAGGTACTTTTTTAAATTGTCTCTCTTCTCTTCTTTCTCTATATATGAATATACAAATATAATATCTCAATGCATATAACTTCTTTTGCATGAAAATTTACTCATTTAAATTTTCGTATGCCTCTATTGAGTAAATTTTAAATAATTGTTCTCTCAAAAAATAATATTTAATGAAAAAAAATCTCAAAGAAAACTATGATGTAGATAGTGAAATTCATACGAGAACAGAACTTCAGTTTTATTAGGTATTTTAAAGGATTTAATGTAAATATCTTATTTAAATTATAATATAACAAAAACTGAAATAGACTTTTCTTTTTGCCGTGTTAATATATTACATTAGTAAAGGAGGAGTCTGCAAAATAACCTATTAGCTCACATTCCGTAGAATGAACGGGTAGTCCCGTGTTGTGTTCGTTATTTTGGAACCTAGGAAACATCGAAAAAACTTTTGTCAATATAAATCAATAACATAGCTTCATCACATTTTATACAATATTACTTGACCAGTTTTCAAACTGCCATACCTGGTAATTTGACTTACGGTATTCACGGTAACGGCTCAGACTCACTGAGTTCAAAAAATGTTATATTTGTAAAATTTGCTATTCTCTGATCTTAATCTTTAAGACAAAATCTAACTTTTATACTTTTCACTTCCGATACCTTCCACTTTCAAATAGTAAAAACCTATAGCTCATATTCTAACTGTTCTACTAATTATTTTACAAGAAATGTGTTTAAAAAAAATTACATGGCAAAATGACTAAACACCGTATTCTATCGACATATTGGTGATTTATTTTATTAATTTTTCTCAATTCTAAGAAACATATTAAACTTTGTTATACTCATAAGCAGATCCAAGTTACTTGATGAATCAACGCTATGAAATGAATGAGCGCTGTAAAGCAAATTTCTTATCAATAAGAAATTCAAAATAGAGAAGTAGATGTTTTTTTTCATTAATTAGTTCATAAATTTGTGTGAAATGTAATGAAATCTTGTGTGAAAATTTAAAACAATTTTGACGAAGGAAAGCTGCTTGTTACCTCATCGTCATTATTCATCCTTGACAGTGAAACATTGGTATATGAGCTCTGCTGTAATTTACTTATTAGATTGATTGGATTATTGGCTGGCCTTGGTCTATTAATAAACGAGCAAAACTAATAAAATATTTAAACTGACTCGGAAATAAGAAAGGAGAATAGTAAAAGTTCAAAAATGTTGTAGGCTTTAAGACCCTTTATACGTATATTAAGTTCATTGTGGCTTTAGGTTTATTTGCTTTTTAGAGAATCCTCCTGTCATGTAGAACCTATTTTTTCCAGCATCAACAAACTCGTCTTCTATTTTTTTTAAACTTATGATTTTCCTCTTGTAAAATATATATTTCACCCTATTCTAGGGTTATATAATTTATTCTCACAGTAGATTTATTTAATTCATGAATAACACCAGATATTGGATATGAAACTACTCACAAATTCAAGTATTCGGGAAATTTTTATTTAGGCTTCAAAGTATCTGTCAATAAAAACTTTAACCATTTACAAATACCTCTAATAAATTTCACAATGTAAACATATTGAATAATACATCCTTAATCGATACAAAAATATAAATATTTCAAAAACAATGGACTTTAGTTTTTCAGTTAGCTTTAACTTAACTTCCAACAACTGTTTTTTTTTCATAATTTTCACTTCAGCAGTTTCGAAAATGGGGTGGAGTGCATATTTTAGTTGATATTTTTAATAATATTTCTATCTTGCAATAAGTTAAAAAATAAATAAATTTGAAATTCTTATAAGTGTCTCTCTCGATTGGTAACCATATAGTAAAAACATTAAAAAAACAATTTCGAAGATTATTTGTCTCTTCTAAGTAAAGTAAAGTGGAAAGAAAGATACTTTTTTCTGAATCTAATCCATTCCTTACACAGTTGTGTTGAAAGCAAACTAGAATTTGAGTGACGAACGTACTTATCTGGTTGATTGGTGTGGTAATGAGTATTTTAATTTCAATTGCAAACATATCACATGTTTTTAGGGTTTCGTGTCTCAAAAGGAATAAAATATAAGGCCTGACTCCATTCAACCATTGGGCTGTCACAATCATTTTTCTTAATAATCATGTAAACATATTAACCTGCATCCTGCATATGAAAATTTTCACAGGACCAACTAAAAAACTCTATTTTCTATTTCATTTACCGTGTGGAATATCAATTAGCAATTACTATTGGTAATAACCATGTGTCATCTTCAGTAACCCTTGAAAAAGTGAAACAAATAATTAATTGCAACTAATAATATCATAAGAGATTCTTTTGATTTCACTAATGTGTAAAAATACTTCGTAGAGATGCCAGCGTCGTATCATCAGCTTACCACAAGTCGCCTTAAACCAGGAAACATCCAAACTTTTGTCAGCTTTGCGAGATTTGTTACCCTGCGAAAACCCAATGGTTCACCCAAGTAGTCACTGTGGTCATCATGGTGAATCATGGTCTAATTTATATATAATAATAAAGAGTCACTGTGGTCATCATGGTGAATCATGGTCATCATGGTCTAATTTATCATGAAGAGTATCAATATGTCTCTTGATCTTTTAATCCTCACCATCCTCAAAATTGTGATAAATGAGAATGATCCTTTAATAAAATATTTCTACAGACATACGCATTTTATGTATGTGATCTACTACAACCAGCCTAACAGTCGTGACCTCAATATAACTTATGACTCTCTAGACATAATCGATCTACAAAACAATAAATTTTTTTCGTCTAGGCTGCACTTGCGGGTAAAACTAATTAGTGTTATGTGTTGGTGTTTTTTATGGTTTACTCAACATTAAGTTAAGTAATCTATGTGACATAAGGAAATATGTGTCGTTCATATGGGATAACACGTGGCCTATACTTTCCAATTTTATCACTGGGTCTAATTTATCATGAAGTGTATCAATATGTCCTTGCAATTTGAAACAGCATACACAATTTGAACTTGTTTCAGTGGGTAAAAAAGAACAGATTTAATATCAAGTATATACCCTCTATAATGTTTCAACCAATTACAGTGATAAAACTTGAAATAAATATCGATTTAAATTTTACGAGTACATAAATTCTATTATAAATTTGGTAAATCGAACAGTGAGCCTTCAAGTAATAAGATTCAAATTTATCATTCATATAAATAATAGGTAACACGACTTCAAAGTAATTGTCTAAAAATTTGTTTGTAAGACAATTATGCTTCAGTCATCTTTTTGATTCTTATAATTTTACTATGGGCGTTGATAAGTTAAATATTTTTTAAGATAATGTAAATAATTCATTCTTTCAAAGAGAAAAGGGGACTACATATTAAAATAAAAAGAATTATGTTCTGCAATAAATTAATTTTAATTTCAAGCACTACTTTTTCGTTGAGCCTCATATTATATTGTTCCTTAAAAAAAATACAAGTTACATTTGTTAACAAAATAAAGACGTATTTAACTACTTAATTTCCTAATTAAATTGAGTTAACACAATTCCATAACTAATTATGGCGGTAAACATGCTATAAACAAATGAATAATCCAATTTTACATAGTCATTTGCACTGAACACTAAAGGCTGGTGTTTAACCACGATGCCGAATTCATAAAAAGTGTCTGACAGGGTGGAACCTGAAATAAAAAGAAATAAAGAAAAAATAATAATTCAAGTTGACATTACCTTCCTGTAATTTAGCCTCATCAAATTTGTGATATGATCACAATGTGAGCTACCAACGTATCCAAAGAGTAATATAATGTATGAGCATTTTATACGTAAGAAAAAGTCTATATAGTAAATCAAGATTAAGTACATTGATTTCATTTAGCTGATTAGTAGATTTCATGTAATTGAAACCAGAGTCTATAGTATTAATTGAAGATATTTTGGAAAACAATTATTTACAATGGTGTTTTTTTCTGAAAAAGGATGTAACAATCGTCATATCCTTTTTCAGAAAAAAATTTATCACAGTTCGTCATCTAGAGACCCTTTGGTTCAGAAGTATAAAGATTGGAGTTCTTCATGTCATGAGCAAGAGCAACTACTAGCATAATAATGTAAACTGAACATGGTTGTACACATTTAATTGTCAAGCTACTGAGCCTCGTGTAAGATTCAAGTAATTGGATTGATCTATAACCTACCTCGCTCGGGAAACATGCAACAAGAGAAATTAGTATTGAGTAACTTGAATGTTACTGTAATAAAGAAATCAATGAACTGAATTAAATATACATATTCTCTCATGATAAAATTAAATAATTTCTTTAAACTGCAGAAAGAGTTTCCCTAAAAATATACATTTAAGGAATTATCCTCTTATTTCGATTTGTTAGTTTGCACAATGCAGTAAACTATGTTTCTGCATATTGGTATACGAACGACAGATAGGTCAGCCGGTAATTATATCTACAAAAGGCTACACACAAACTAATTTCATTAAATAGGAGCTGACATGGGTTAGCGAAGATAATCAAATATTTTGACGATTTCAAATAGATTAATTTTGCTATTTCAAAATGACGGTATATGTGGTAATAGGCAAATTTACATTTACTATAACACTGATGTTATTTAATATAATTTGAATCAGTTTAAGTGTTTAAAGTACTTAGATACAAATACAACTGGTAATTTATCACAGGCATTTTAAGTAGGATTTACTTTGTTTCCAGCAATAGTATTCATGTATACAGACTGCCGCAAAAAATGTGATAACTACATATGATCTGCAAAGCATGGATTGGCCGGTTATACTTGCTTACGTGTGATAACTATATCCAAATACATTTTCAGAAAACAAGACAGTCGAAATTATTATGTTGTAACTAAAAGTGCGATGGACATGAATTGGGATATTGTTCAAAACAAAATACCTCACGGAACATAGACACAAACAAATCACATTTTGTAAATGCTGTGGCAAAACTTTTAAGTGAGAAGCATACACTTTTCAGTGAGAAGCATACACAATTTCTAGTCATGCATATCGCATTGAAGTCTAATTCCGCGATCGGAGAAAGTAAAAGTTTTGTCTTTGTAAAATATTAAAATATCAGACCATCCAACATTTTAGATCAGCTGGTTTAATAGTTTTTCTATGATTTTTAGACGATGAGAAAATACAAATTTTTCTGTCTAATGGGATGCATTTTATTTACGCTTAACTCCATTTTAGTTATGTCATGTTCCATTATATTGTCTATACACTGAATACAGAGAGCCGTCTCTTTAACAAAAAACTGCATATTATTTGAATTTAACCAACACGGTTATAAATTACACATACACTGTCAATTCACGTGCTTCGTTTAGTACATTTTACTTCAGCAACAATCTTTTTTTGCATGAAATAGTAAAAATTATTGCATAGCACTTCTCTATCAGACTCACATTTTGTAAGTTGTGCAACAAATTTTTACAAAATCTTTTCTCACAAATTCTCTTTCAGACTTTCAAAAATTATGAAATTTCCTAAGTGGTTTCTAGAATCTTATAAGCTATTATAGATTGCAAAAATATTTAGATATGATTGAGTTTGGAAAATCATCTACTAAAAAGAGAAAAGAGTGTTTATGATACTTACCAAAATTATTAGTTACCCTGCCACTGTCGATTGTTGACAGCAAACAAAATCTGAGTCTCTGTATAATGACTGACTCCCTCAAGAGTAGAATTGATAATGTAGCTCCATATAAAAATCGTATCAAAAAAGTTATTATTATTAAGAACTCAAAAGGTGTGGTTTCCTGTAAAAGAATATGTCAGTTTATTAAAATGATTCAAAGGCTGATAAGATTTTAAGAATTATTGCAGCGGCAATGTAAATAAAATAGTACTGGGTACGTACGTACACAAAAACAATATTTAATTAATTGATAAAAAGATTCCTAAATATAATTAATGTCTGTAACGTCACATATATCTGTCCTTTACAGCAATATTAGATATTTTGTATTAGATTTACCATGCGATCGATCTCTATATATGAGAACTTGTACTGAATGGCAATGTTTGGAATTTTGAGGAACTTAAAGAAATAATTACCTTCGTTTTAATTAAATGAACATTTTAAGTGCGAGTAGAACTCACACCACAAATGTTCCTGCTCACTTAGGTTCACATAAAGGTTTGAAATTTTAGGAGTGAGTTACTTACTTTCACTTAGCGTTATCTCTATTTTAATTAGGATCTATCCTTTTTAATTATTCACACGAACATACACACACACACACACACATATATAAATGTATAAGTTAATATTTAAATATATACCTAAAAATATATATGTATGTATTGCCTAAAATATTTTTCACAGGTAATGGGAAAGTAAAATGTGGCCTATATTTTATAGGATAGCCAATATAGGCACTAGACGCTTAATACTTTTTCCATATGCAATATCTTATAATCTCCTTCAGACTGCAATACCTTCAAATTCATATCTCATAAAGGAAAGTTTGTACTCATAAAGGAAAGTTTGTATAAAAATACTAGTAGATGTTTTGATTGTCTTTCGAAGATTATGTGAATTGTATCCACCCTATCGGGTCTCAAAAAAATCAAGAGATGTTTTTTATATATATTCATGTAATTGAATCACACCTTCTGCTTAAATTTTATCACAGTTGGTATAAATCTCAAGGAGCTGAGACGTTGTAATATACAAACAGAGAGATGGACGTGAGGTATTTATGCGGAATCCATGTTAGCCATTTGGCATTAATGCTAAGGACATAAAGTATTTCTACATAGTAGCAATTTAAAAAAAAAACAATTTAAAAATATGACATATAGAGAACTGAACTGTTTTTTAAATTTCGATAACAAACCGAAAAAAGTAAGAAAAGAGGGCTGGCTTTGAGTTTCAGTTGTTTAGAGTTGTTTGTTAGAGCACAGTTGTTTAGAGCACTCTGAAGTTGGGAAGTACGTTGAAATGATATATCATAATATCCTATAAAATTATTCACAGGAAGTTTCTTACATCTTATTTATATTCCAGTGAAGGAAAAACGACATATAAACATTTATCTACATGTATACATACCAGTTTTTCCAAAGCGAACATTATGGCTATGTGACAGATTAAAATTGAATGGATACATTTGTGGAAAAGGGCAAAAAGCAGCTGAAACAAACAATTTTTAAAATTTCATAAGCAAACATCGATCTACTCGAAAGCTTCTAATATTACACATATTTTATGTTTCTTTAAACAGATGAAATATGTTCATCCCTATTTTTAAGTGACATTTATTTACATAAAATAACTAAAAGGGATGCTTACTGAGTTGAACGTACTGAAAACACGATTTGTTTACTTGGATATGAGAATAGGTAATACGCAATTCCCTTCGTGAGAAAATAAATTGTTTTAAATAATAGGTAAATCTGTTACATTTTTATTTTACTAAACTTGGCATTTGTGTTTAAAACTATTATCTTGAGTAGATTGAAAAATGGCCTGCCAATATTTCAAAATATTTCCTGTATATGTTTTGATTAATAGTTATTCACTAACCTAGTTGCTAATGATCACAGTACGAGATTTTGAAAACCTTGTCTTAAGTAATGTTAGACTAGCAACTAATAAACCAACCATATCACTTCACAGGTATTAACTGATGTGACCATCAAAGTATTTCTACTTCATCCACAAAGCAACAAATAGTTTTTTTTTCAACTTGGAGTAGCTCTAATTGATGACGCCCATTTACTCTGGGAGCTATTTTAAAAATGTTTTTTAATTTTTCTGAGTTCGAAGGAAGAAGTCGTCCTACTTGAGGATTATTGGAGAAGTCAAGATTTCCTTATCTGAATATTTAAACCGATACTTGGCCATATCAATCGAGGGTACACCTTCATCCAGTTTTGTGCATATGTTGCGTGTTGCTTAACTCGAAACAATATTCATGAAAGAAGGGCACTTACTAAATTTCTATATTTTGATTGGTCTTCACTCATTGTTAAATAAAAAGGCACTCAAATACCACACTCGATTCCCCTCCTCCCCTCTTTCCACAATTTATTAACAAACACAATAAGAAAGTTCGGATTTTATTTATTAATTTAATATAAAGTTCGGGCTTATGATTCTTCATTTAAAACAAATTCAAAGAGGTTTTAAATAAATGTTTTGGCTGCACTAATTGCCTCAAGTGTCAATAATGCTGATTTTATACGTTTTTACTTCTCTTGCCTAGAGTCTTTTTCTCTTTTACCTTTCAGTCAAAATGAGAATATGTTTTTACTTTTCTATTCAATTTGTCGCACTGTATCTCGGTTTTTTTATAATTTTGCTAGTGAAAACTAATTGAATATTACAATTACTTTTTAATACAAATTTCCTAGAAGAATAATGCAGTGTGATATAATTTTATGACGTAGGAGGTGTATTTGTGGATTATATAAAACAACCAAAGGCTATTTATCGAATTACTTTCATTTTGGAATTTATAACTTCAAGGACAAAGATTCTCGGTAATAAACGGGTACATGGTGATTGAGGTTAATCGAGATAAACAGATGGTAATGGTAGTTGCCACTTTTTCGAATATAACAATTGAATTATTAACATTGTTTGATGTTAGTGTCAATAAAATATTGAGTTATTTGATAAAATATGTAAATTCAGAAGAAGAGATGCCTCATTATTTTAGGGAACATGTTTTTATTTTATGCCTAAAATTGAAAAGATTCTAAATATGACGTGGACCAAGACATGAAACCTGTAGAACTGTAAACTTATGATAGTCAGACCCAGGTGATAAAAAAACAATACTGCATACACATTAGTCAGAAGTAACTCAAGGCAATAGTTTGATAAACTTACGCCAATGTCACTTACCGACTTCATGAAAGCTAACTAGACAATCACGGCAAATATGTATTGCCAAGAATCAAAGTCAAATGTGGACAAAATCTAAGCGAATCTATATATGTCCAAAAACCCGGTTAAGTACGTGTCGCAAGAGGTACAAAGGAAAATTGTCTATATCTTTTTAAATTGATCTTTAAAACGTAAATTAACTGAAATAACTACCAAATGTCTATATTTTTTCGGAATTTACATTGCCCGACACTTAGTAACTTAATAGTTTTCAAACTGGAAAACGGTAGATGGAATTTTAGTTTCCTTTTTAAAAACCTTTCCAATGATACTTTGTTCGATGAAATGAGCGGGGAAAGTATTTACACCATTATGCTTTACGCCATTATGCTGGGGAGGCACTTCAAGAACAAGTTTTTTAATATTTTCTACTGTTTAATAATTTCCATCTCTCTATGGAGCATTTATTTGCATAATGCCATATCATCATTGATATTAAGGATATCATTGCGTAATAAAAAGTCTCTCAAAGCCTTATTCTTTCAGCCATTACGCAACGATATTTATCATTGCGTAATGGCTGAAAGAATAAGGCTTTGAGAGACGGACAGGTAGATGGAC
Organism: Druceiella hillmani; assembly: GCA_039881145.1. Classification (NCBI taxonomy): domain Eukaryota; kingdom Metazoa; phylum Arthropoda; class Insecta; order Lepidoptera; family Hepialidae; genus Druceiella; species Druceiella hillmani. The sequence continues at coordinate 38,062,429 of JAYKKI010000019.1, forward strand.
GGATATTACCAAATTATTCAAGTTCTCTATTTCACTGTGAAAACTAAGAAAAGGGCAATATGTTAGACCATGTTCAGTTTCTAAATGGCTTTGTTTCAATGAGTAAATTATTCATCTCAGTACTGTTTTTTTGTTTAATAATTGAAATTTTAACTATAGCTTATCAATTAAATCAGACTTTAGTTTTTGTTGATAACGTAATAACGATACGTGTTTATACTTTTTAAGCAAAAACTGCCCAGTGCACGTGCAAAATAAAATTTTATGTACAATCAATTATATTTGAACACATATATTATGAAAAAGGTATTTTCAACGGAAAACTATTTGTTTAAAATAATTAAAACTATCACTTTTTTGTTTAACTCTGGGTTTCAGATGTACATAAATAGTATAGAGATAGATTTCTAAATTTTCATTATCAGTTATCAACTTTCATCCCAATACATTTCCATGTTACCACTACAAGACCACAAGACCAAGGAGTTACATTTTTCAATGTTATAAGTTCTTGTCACTATTACTGACTCTTGTTCTTAGCAAAATATATTACTTTTTCATGGAAACAAATCAAGTTTTTTTTATTATTAGCGGTGTTCCCTTTTATAATAGATTGATAATAATAGAATATATATAAATATATCTTTAACCTAAATATATTTCTAAACTTTGACAGGATTTTTGTGAAAATAAAATGATATTACCGTGGTTTTTTATGTCGGAAATTAATGTTGAAGGAAATATAAATTTCATAACTTTCTTCAATTTTTTATTTCTCTCCAATTTTCCTATTTTTTCATACCATATTTTCTGAAATAGCTTGGTGTGGTTACTAGTTTTTTGGAGTATTTGTTTTGGAATTGATGAAAAGATTTGGGAAAAAAATAAGTTAAATATTTTCGGATTTGTGTTTAACCACCTTTCTCTTCATATCTAGTATGACGATTTAGAAAAAAAATTAGTTCGCGTTTCGGTCCCTTTAATTAACCCGAAAACAAATATTCAAATATTTACACATTAAATTGGGCCGAAGAACCAAGGAATGGTACTAACCTGAAATTCGTATGCACCATTAAATAAATTGCATTGCTCGCTTAAGAACATATAGCTTTCTCTCAATTTTTTGATTTCGATTATAACTTCCATATCATTATTTTCAACGATTATTTCATTATCAGCAATATCTTCGGTTTCAACATAAACATATCCCTCCGATAATTTATTAACACCTTTCAGAATTATGTTTAGACACCGTCTGAATATTTTCAAATTTACGATGCACTTCCAATCTTGTACTTGTAAAAAGAATTGGGTTATAAAATATGATAGACTATCGATAACCATTCCAATGTCATAAGCTGTGTACTGTGAAATTATGTCAACGAACACAATAAAGACTGATGTGAAGCTAAAAATCTTAAATAATTTGTTAATTGATTTTCTTTCACTCCTATACATAAGGATTGTTACTTTTAGTAGATTGTCGATATTTTTATAATTTTCAAAATATCTGTGAATGCTTTGATAACTTTCCGTAGCAGCCAAAATTATAAGAATTACAACTTGTATCCTTGATGTTATCGTGTGTATCTGGGCAAAATTGTTTGATACAGAATAATCAGTGAAGAAATTATGTTGAAATGATGCTATTAGAACTTTTTTGGATAATATTATTAAAAAAAAGATTGTTATCAAAGCCTGTATCGCGATATTCTTTGCCATTATATTATTGCTTAATTTTGAAACACGCGAAAGTGAAAATACACGAAAAATTGTATTAAAATTTCCCATTACATCATAGGTGTCCATTTTTAACTCAACTGGCTCCTAAGAACTAAACGTTACAAGACGTTAATACTACAAAGTGACTCGTTAAGCATATTGGATCGATATTACGTATGTTGTTGTATAAGTACATGTGCACAAGATGAATTTCGTTGAATCAGTCAATTTAATTTAAATTTGTAACTAGGTTATAGTAATTGTGATGAAGTGATGGAATGTAAAGACAAACCACAATTAAACATTTTACCCATCTAAATTTGAAAGGATTATTGCTGGGTGAACTAAATCTAAATGGCCTTTTATAACTCTAAGAAAAATAGTAACTCTGAGATAGTGTTGCGACAAATTCTTGATCGGCTTGAATTTTTGCACTGAAAAATTGTAAATAAATAGAATATACTAAATACATTGCTACTATAATTAACACTAGTTTGAACTGTGAAGATAATTAGGTGTGTGCCGGTTTAATTTGGTCATTATGGTGTTTTACGTGTCTTCGATTGCTTAAAATAGATAGAGAATTTTTTCCACGTATTTTAACTAATTTGTATGGACCTTTCCATAGAGGGGACATGGCTTTCCTTAATCATAGATGATTGTTAAGATACACATAATGCCTACTCTATATTTAATGGGTTAGTATAAAAATAGTAATATTCTTTTGACCGAGTGATACTCTGTAGGGCCTTAGTTTGAGAGTATTTGAAACATTGTTGACAAATTCTTACGTATTTTGGATAAGCAGCATCTAGGTTGGATTTGTAAATAGAATTGGGCGTATAAAATTTTTTTTTTTCAAAAAGAAATCTGTGAAGTAAGGCTGTGTATACATATTAAGGCCAATTGTTTTGGTTTTCGTTGATGTAAGACCTTACAGTATTCTTTTATTGTAGATTGACTACACTCTAAGATGCCTCGTGTTTGAGGATGGTATGGGGAGAATCAAATCTGTTTGATTTCGAGGAAAAGTTAAGTGCTTAGATTTTTTGACTATATTTTCCTTGGGTGAATTAGATAAACCACCATTCGAATATAAATTTAAAAAGGGTGTTCTTATGTTTGGAGAACTGTTTCTAAATTTCAATAATCTACAAGGTGAAATTAATATTTTATATAAAATGGGAATTTCCCGACATATCCATTCTCACCACCGCTCCTGATTCTATTTTTTTTGTTTATAGTATAGGACTATGGTTTCTTCAATCAAATTATTAAAATTCGGTGCGGGATATTCTAATATTATTTGATTTTATCTCAAAAAGGCAAATGAGTAAAATGCAATACCGGTACTATAAATATTCTTACTATGTTATATAACTGGAGAATAACCTGTGGCTTTAATTAAAATAAAAGTGAACCGAACCATTCCCACCACGATCTAATATCTACTATATACTTAAGGAAATCAAAGAGTCGCACGATTTCTAATCCAATCCAATATTTCAATAAAATCTGACAAATCAATCGCGTGATTATTGACTCAGAATATTGTGATACAAGATGCCAAATTGAAGTTAGGGAAAGTTTATATATTAATTTATTTATGTATTTATATTATTAATATTACATTATGCATTCTAATTCCTTTCAGAAATAGTACGTTTCTCTGATTACATTAGTTCATGACATATAAGCAACAAGGGGCGGGCATTTTATTTATAGAAATTTACGAAATGCATAATTGAGGATATTGAGTATATTTTAGTGTAATTAATATTAGTGGAAAAAGAATTTATATAATATATATTTATTTAAAATAAAAGTCCAATCATTTCAAGTGAAGAAAAATATATCCAAAACAATAAATAAAAATACAAATGAAACTTCAGTTCGTCTTAATTATCACTATGAATAATTAACATATTTCCTTACAAGATCAAACTTATTTTATACATAAAAAATATTTTCATTACATAATACTTCATTAATATCATACCGATTAAATTAAAAGACAAAACGTCAAACAAATTGGTAATAAAAAGCTTATAGAACCAACGATAATTTCAAAGTGTATATTCGGTATCAAATAAGAGCTTATTGGGATATATAGAAGACTCTCACTTTAGTTTACAATTTTTATCATTAAAGCAAATAAATTGTTTTCCGTGGAATCTTGAAATATTTTTCAACCAACCTCGAGGAGGAAATTGTCAATTTAAATGTATATATGTATAAAGTTTTCAAAGTTTCTTTTCTTATTTAGAATGTTATAAACTTGATCTCATCTCAGTCTGATCAAAATTAATATATATCTTACATTATACATTACATTATCTTATTGTTATATATCTCAGAAGATGGACATGAAATTCAAAATGTCGTTTTCTAAAAAGTTCAAATGAATTTTAATAGAAACCGTTTAACTCGGAGGTGGGAAATCACTTTCATATAGTTAATATGATGATATCTCAATATTCACCCTCAATACTTTTCATTAAGACATTCTTGAAGGGGCAGATAAAGCACAACATTTTTTTTATCTCTTTTCATTTTATACTTTGTATGATATATCAACTGAAAGAGCGTTACTGAAATTTTACCGAAAGATTACTGGGAAACCATATCAATGACTGTAAGTTTATAATTTTTGAGATATTCACATTAATTTTGCACTACGACATATGTATTGGACAATCTACCCGAAAAAAAAATACTATTGGTAAATTATTTAATAGAAATACTACAAGCCTTCAAATGTATGCATGTGCCTGGTTGTGAAAGGTCCTGCCCTTACGGTCCGGTTTCTATTTGCACTTGTCTTGTTTTATTTTTAATTTCAGATAACATGTTATATTTTTATGTGTATTTATGTAAATAAAAAAAAATTAAATAACACAGAAAATTTATTCTGCGTTTCATTGATTTATTTTATAAGAAGTTATGGGTCATTAAAAATGAGTTGACTTTATTTAAACTCAGTACCAATACAAAAATTTTACAAATTGAAATGTCATTGATAATTCAAATCATTTAGACATGGGCATAGTTCTAAATCGTATAATGGATGACAACTAAATAAAACTAGAAATAATACTACATCACGTAGTTTAATTTAAGTGTCAATAATGAATTTCTACAAAATTAACGCCAAATATATTCAATATTCAATTGTATAATTAAAATAAGGCAGAAAAATTAAACATTGAAAGAAAGAAACCCAGACTTCAAAAATAATTATAGTTTACTGTTCTTACAAGTAAAAAATTGAGAAACATTTATTGTTCTTACAAGTAAAAAATTGAGAAATTTTTACAAGTTATGTATCTCTTAGTACTCTTTATTTTCTGCAGACAATATACATCTGAACATCAGATGATGTTAAATCTAAATTTTCTATTCCCAGCACTTCGATATTATGCAATACTTCAATATAATCAAGCATTTCAGTATTAACTGCCACTTAAGTATTACTCTTAGCTATATTATTAAATTTAATAATTGACCATTAGAGACATTTAGGATGTACGATTCAGGCTCAAATGTTTCTGTAATTAATTACAAAATGATATGACTCAAAGGAGAAGGAGATTCAAAAAGTGATAATTTAATCACCTTTTGGTTTGAAGACATCACCAGCTATTTTTCAAAAGACACCAGGTAACATTTTAAGAAAGCACAAGCTTACAGATTTTGCAGTAAACTAAAATAGATGATACACTTATATTCTCAAAAACTTTTTCTGATCACATTAACTATTTATCACAATTATTAGAAGCTTTAAAAAGGGAGGGTTTTAAACTAAAGTTTACAAAATGTACATTTGCTTCAGATTCAGTGCAATATCTCGGTCATATAATATAGAATAATATAGTACGGCCAGTACGACATAATTTAGTTTCAATAAAAGATTTTATTTCAATATAGAATAATACAGTATGGCCAGTATGAGAGAATTTAGTTTCAATAAGAGATTGATTTATTGTACATCATCTGCAAAATAGTAAACTGTGATTAAAAATAAAACTCTTAGTTCCAATGAAGATCTAATTAAATTTTAAAATTTGTTTGTGTATTTTTTGATTCATTTGTTTTATCATTTTTATTTCCAAATATAGTGCACAAGTGGTAATAGTTGAAGGATAAAACTTTAGAATTTTGAATGGTATTATTAGTGAGATACTACTCAAAGTGAAACTGAAGTGAAACCTAAGAACTCTGCAAATCGAAAAATTTTCTTGATTCAATAATTGAAATATATAAAAAAATTCTCCTATTTTCTTTAAACTTGGACATTGCTGATATCTCTTTTCTGACTTAATTATCTATCCTTATATGAAGCTCCTTGAAGAAATGGAGACATGTAATAGGGGCCAATTTATTATTAAATATTGACAAAGATCCTTAATGGATCGTTTAGACGATAGGGAGACACAAAATAGAGACCAATTCAATGAACGAAAATAATCTATACTTATATGAGTATTTTGAAGAATGTTCTTTTCAGGTTAATCTCTCTATTTTTTAAAACAAACACTTTGTTTTGAAATAGTAAACAATAAAATGATTACTAAAGTACACCGTGTCAAGAGGAGGTAGAAAGGAGAAAATAAAAATGCGTTTTAACAAAATCCACTAAATATGTTTTAATCATTAATTTATTATTATTTTAATTCATTTAAAATAATCAGTAATGAACAATGAGTAACATTTATACAGCAGTCTAAGTGTTTACTAAAAAAACGCATCACTAAAAAGTTGTTACGAAATAATTGAATTTAAGTAATAAGTAGCTATATGGGCTAAAAGTACTTACTTGCAATAGGATATTATGTTATAAGTTTTCCATCTTAATATTACTATTATATTTGCAGATCCAGAACACACTATATAATTAAACATTTATACATATATCTTCACACAAAAAATTAATTTTTGGTTAGATACATAAATTTTGTTTTCTATTGAAAATCATAAAAGTATCCAAAGTCATATAGAGCAAGGTTATGTTGAAATATAATTATTTAAAAAATTTTCAACGACTCTCCGACTTATAAAACCGCTACTTTGAAAGAGCTTCATAACATCGGAGTTTAGAAAACCAGCGATATGCCGATAGCAGATTTAGAAAATGTTATTCTCCAAACCAGATTTTAAAAAACTATTACTCTTATAATTTAAAAAAAACCTAAAAAAAATTAATTATCTTGTATTGTAAATCAACACAGCGACACTTATTTTTAGAAATAAATTGTTTGATAACGGCATTCTTTTATTTGCTTGGTTTATTATTTTATAAGATATTAATATTTCTTTGTTACAAATATTAGAGTGACTGAGAATGAAAATATTTCAGTTCCTAGAAGACATATTTTCCAAGAAACCGCTTCATTTACTCACATTATTACGACTTGCTAAAAATTTATTGTGTTTCAAGAAAAGAATAACAAAAAATAACTGGTAGAATCAATAACAACCTTATGCATGCTGTACCTTCAATTATACACAACGGAATGTTAGTGCCAGAATACAGGTAAGTAAAAAATAAGTTAAATAAAATGAAAGACATGACAAATTAAATACTGTTTAAATGATATCATGGTGCAAAACGTTTGAAAGGGTCTTTCTATGTCGGACATACAGACAGTAGAATGAGGGGAAAAAAGACATGGGCAAATCTAATAAGGAGAAATGAGTCAAAATGAGGAATGGTTAAAAAGTCACATTGCCTGAAGTCACAATATGAATCGAAGAGCGAGTATGAAAATGTATACAAGAGTGAACAGTGATGGAGTGTTTTAGTGGAAAAATATATTTTCAATACAACACGAAAGCAATGAATATTTCACGCTATATAATATTATTGCATATTATTTATTGGTTATTTCTTTTCTAACCGTCATGTATTAAAAAAATTACTTATAAACAAATTATGTATATATATTTATAAAAAAGTTAACTAAAGGACTTGCGTGTAGAAACCTTGAAATAATTTTTTTAATTTGTGATAAACATAATCAGTTACGAACTACGTCCAATGAATACTGAAAAAAAATGTTTAACACACACACATACACACGGGGGGGTGTGCCACCAATTGTATTATATTACATACACACACATTTGTATGTATGTATATAATTGTATTTATTTTAGTTTATAATATGAAATTTAAAATTATAAAAATTACAAATAAAATTCATGACTACAATGATATGCGCTCTTTATGACGGCGGCTAGTAGTCCGACTTGGTGTCTAGTCGCTTGGATATTTGGGTCTAGCTATGATATCGTTACTTCTTTGCAGTCCATTATCTTGTAGTTGAATGCAAATTATAAGTAAGCAGTGAATAATATAATATCGAAATTTTAATTTTGTGTTTCCACTAGCTTACAATAACTAATAAGTAATTCTAAATGTATATCAATATAAATTTAGGTATTGTATCATTACAATAACGTATGTAGTAGAGAAATTCAGCAAAGCAAGCAGTAGAGAAGCACGTAATTCAAACATTTCAAACACGTTGAACTGACCCATTTTACCGACTTGTATCAGATCTTGAATTACCTTTGTCTGTTTACGTATATGGAGAGCTGAAAAGTCAATAAGCAAAAGTTATTATTAGTTACTGTTGCTAATTTTACTCTAAAATAAGCAGTTCAACTGCATGATATCCCACAGAAATGCTTTATACCTCACCAAAATCTGTTTTATTCAGTAATGTTATAAAAAATTCCATTATAATTGAATTGCCACAAAATTTAATTATTAGCGAATATTATAATATCATACAGAATTGGAAGAAATAAAATAGCTCCCATGTCTCCATCTGATCAAGTTTTTATTCTGCATTTAAAAATTAGATATTTTTTCTAAAAATAAACTACTCCACAAATTTTACACCTTCGAAATATTTTTGATTAACTTCCCTTATTATTCAAATAATTCCTTAAAATTAATGTTTTGCTTATGTGGTTCATGTTTTCGTGCAAACAAGCAGTCATGTAAATCTTTCATAATAATTGAATTTACGAACACTGTCATTTATACTTCAAAGAACTCTGAATAATAGATCACTGTTTGAGCAACTAATTAACCAAATCAAATAAAATTATTACATATTGTATTTCTGATGATATTTTGTAAAACTTACATCATATGGGACTTGTGGTCACGTAAATATATGAACTATTTAGTATTATTATAAAAAATGAATGTTTTTTGATAATTCCACTTTTCTTGGTTTAAATGCACCTGTAATTGTGAAACTTTTATTTTAGAACTATGCTGATATTATTCTGATGTTAAAAAACTAAACAATTTTTGGCTGATTTGTTAAGTTTATTTACAAAATTTTTAAAATTACATCCCGAAAATTTAATTAATTTTTTCATTCTTGTAATGAAACTAAAAATAATTGTACATTGTAATGTGTATTATAATAACTAAATAAAGAAGCACAAACAAAATAATCTAGATTTGTATTGAGTACTCACGAATTAGCTCATCAGCTTGGATTGTTATCAAACAGGATTTTGTTTTCTCAACTTGCAAGTAGACGCATTCACAAAGGATGCAAATGCTCACAATTTGTATTATGGAAGGGGACGCCCAAAACACCGCCTCAAAAAACAACAATTTCGGTCCAGTCTAAAATTTGTAATTTAATTTTAGTTATTTACTTATGATAGTGCCATCAAAAGTTCACAATTTTTAATTACAATAAGAGTTGTATTAAATTATATCACAAATGATTACTGTTAAAATTAAAAGCAAATCTTTTAACATCGAAAAACCATTACTAATCACGAATTTAGGGTAGTAAATATAAACATGATGAGTCAAAAAATTATTAATTTCTTTTCCAATATTGAGAAGAGCAAAATTAAATAAATACTTACGGTGTATTTCAAACTACTCAAATGGAGATATGTGTTATTCATTATATATGTGAAAACTTTATGCAAAGTGAAGAGAAGCTGAAATTTTAAATATGAATTAAATATTTTTATTAATATTTATATTATAAACGTAAACAATCTAGCACAGACAATATTATCAATCATTTACAATCATTAGGGTGCTCCATTAGAGTCCCTCACATTAAGTCATAATTTTTATAAAACAATAATAATAATTAGTGAATAACATGTATTCATAACAAACCTGAATCATGAACAAGCCGTTAAAATATCTGCAGAGTTCTAAAAAAATAACGAAGAAATCTGACAAACCGGTAATGTCTTTCCTTTTAAGTGGAACATTGAAAATGAAATTAATATCATTGCTGGTTATACTATGCTGAGGGCTACCAAATAAGTCTTCAATTGACATTAGAGTTGGCTTTCTTTTAATATTTTCAAGAAATTTATTCAGAAGTTGAATTCTTTGAAGAATGCTGCGAATAAGCAGCAAGACAAGTATAAATTCTGATTTACATATGATTTCACACACTATTGTCATTAGAAGATATTCATAAAATTCTAAACCTACAGCTTTTGTTGAATGTAAGTATATATTTAACATAAGTATAAAATATAACATCATGAAACAGGTAACAATACAATTACATTTAGATTCTTTTTGTAAAATAATCTTTCTATGAATGGGCTCGAAGAGACAATCAGTTTTATCAAAATGATCAAATAATTTCATAAAGTTCTTCTTTGTGCAAAACACATCGGTACAAAACAAATATATGGTAAAAAGGAATGCAATAAATTGAATTAAATGACGACTGTAAAAATTGTTAATATCATCAGAAAATAAAATTATTGGTGTGAACACTATAAGAAAAACAGTAAATATACAACTATATATTGTTCTAAAACCGGACATAACATTATTGTTGATGGTAGTTTTTCTACAAGCGCCAAAGACAAATTGAAGAATAAGAAAGGGTCGAAGAGTTTCAACAAAACTGGTAAACTGATTCTCAATATTAATCACTGTAATCTTGTTAGAAGGCATACTGACAAACACTATATTTCTTCCACCAACCACAGAGTCTAATTTCTAGATGACCCCTTTGTTCCTTCCTACAATTGTACAGTCCAATTTCTAAATTACTGTTGTAGTCTGCATGACCAGAAACCAATTGTTTTATAAAATAAATAAATCGATATGCAGTCTATTATATTCCTAATCTAGCTAGAAACAATTGATCATTTTGACATGTCAAATAGCTCAAATGGCAATTTATTGATGAATAGGAAATTTTCCTGCTACGTATCATTTTGTTTTTTCTATATTGCAGGCTATATGTTGTTTTAATATTCAAGTTGTATATATTCATAGTGAGGAGTAACATTAACAGTTATATAACGAAGGCCATTTTGTGAGTTTATATTTCACTTGTATAATTTATTGAGCACGCAGGTTGTAAATTAATAACCTTGGCTACAATATTGTTAAAATACATATAAATTGTATGTAACTATGTCACCCTAAAGTTTTGTGTAAAAAAAAAAATTCAACTTTCAATATATAAAGTTCCTTGTAAATATAAATCTGACCCAATCCAGTCGTTTTAATTATTAATCACCCAGTAGAGACACATTATTGGCTGTCACACATTGGCCGTCACCTGAAAACAAATGCGACGGACTTTCACAAATGCCATCCAAATATTCATTAAAAATTTATAAGTAATACTCTATTAATTTTCTGTTTGGATATTCTATTGAAACACTTGAAACGAAGGGTTCCTACATTGTTGAGCTTGATGTAAGAATGCATTTACTTGAGAAAGAAAACGTGAGACTGAAGAACTTTTTGTTATCAGTAGATCACAGAATTTGTATTACTAATTCAAATTAATCGGGTACATATGCAGTTAACAGTTTACATATCAGATATATCTGTAGTGCAAAAGTCCTTCCATTTAAAAAATATGTATTTTTTTTAAATTTCATGAAAAACAATTTCTGTGTTTCCAGATTAATTTAATGAACTGAAACTTTATACAGAAAGGATTGTGTAGAAAAATGTGATGCCTATGCTGAGAAGAACAGATGTCATACAAAATACAGTTGACTACCTGAATAAATAAGATGCCAAAACTATAATTCCTAACGTTGTTAAAAAGTGATGTAATCCAAGTTCATTTTTAGTTTTCACTGATGAAAATAATCCATTCAAATGCTGAAACATATTATGATGAAAGCTAAAATGTTTATTTTCACATTTATTTGTACCACCAACGAGTAGAAAAATGTCATAAAATATATTTTTGAGCAGAAACAGATTTTTATAATGAATATTTACTTCCTTGAATACCTTCGGAAAATTTTTTTTTTCACATTTATAATGAAAATATCCTATATAATGTGAAAAAAAACCTTATGAAATTCATGAAGGCTGTGTGGAGTTAAAAAATATTAAATTTATAAAAATATTAAACTACCCGGAACATAGACATTTCTGTACCTTGCAAACAAAATTCAGATAAGTTATTGCTAATAAAAAAAAATATATAATTGATGATTGTAATAACATCACTTACTATTAAGAGAAAAAAATTAAAGTCACGGCATGAAGTTTAAAACTGTAATTAATTAATTTCGTTATTGTTATATGTGTAAGAATTTCGGCTTAGCTTGATGTGGCAACTGCATATTTCACAATATATATTTGCTTAGGTAATTTACCTAGACATATTCATCTATGACTCATTGTCATTTTTATAAATTAATTTGAGACAAGATAGATTATTTATTTTTACGTAATCCAATTTAGCTATGGTTGTACAAAGAAATAATACAATATTAATAAAACTTTGTATTTTATAATTATCAAAGTACTATGATGAATCGGTTACATTGAAAAAGTGGTTGAAACAATATAAAGCTAATTTTAAGTCATTATGCATACAACTATAGTTCCTAAAATATATAACTGCTTAAAATTATAAGCTTCTCTTCCTGTCTCGGTAAAGTTCACCCTTTCATCTATTACTTTCGAGTGCCTTTTCTTAAAAATTTTAGATATTTTAACAAATATAAATATTATAAAATTTAAATTTGCTGAGGAGCTTTGTAACCGCTAAGAAAACTTGAAATCGTTATTGTTCTATTGGAAAGTTCAAGTCCCCTTTATCCCTAGCAATTGATCTACACGTTTAAACTTGTAAACTTTTCACAAGTACGATACTTGCATGATTATACAATGCCAGTAACAATGTAATGATGACGAATGTTTATTGATTCTTTTCTTTCATTATTGATTCTTTTCTTTCATGTATTGATTGTTTTCTTTCATGTATTGTACAAATCAATTACGTAGTAAGTGTGAAGAATTGCTAAAAACATTGAAATATTGTGAAGAAAATGTTTAACGAGATAGGTAATATTCCTAACTCCATATTATTAAACAAATTTTTGAGGTTTACCTTATTAAATACTTTAATGATTGGAAAATAAAATTTCAACCTCTCTATCATAATACATTCAAATTAAAAAATTAAATTTAAATACTTATTTTTACAAACCTCTAACAATTTTTTTTTATTCTAATGTTAATTAAATGTTTATATTCACATAGCATATAAGTTAAAAAATATTTCGGCTAAAGAAGAAAAATTTATTTATTATTAAGAGGTCAATAGGAGCATTTTAAAACAATTACTTAGCCTTGTCATCTAACTCAGAGAAAGTTTCAAGTAAAACAAGGAGATGCAGTCCTGGAACCAGTCTTGTATAATATCTCACTTCAGATCTCCCAACTTCAGCAGACGTAACCATCGCAGCTTATGCTGATGACATTGCTTATCTGTCTAAAGCCAAAGATCCAGATTCTGCCAGTAACAAGCTCCAAGTATTGCTGAACAAAATATATACCTGGTTGCATAAATGGTACATCTATACTAGTGCACAAGAATCAATCCGCAGCATGTTTACATTAAGGAGAGGCACTTGTCCCAAAGCAAAACTAGGAACCGACATTTCACCACACACTAATTATGTTAAATATTTGGGCTACCACCTAAATAGAAGGCTTATCTGGGAAACTCATATCAAGCAGAAACGCAACCAATTAAATATCAGGTACAAAAACCTGCACTGGCTGTTGGGTTATAACTCTGTAGACAATAAACTTCTATTATACAGCTCACTCCTCAAGCCGATATGGCCATATGGCATTCAGTTGTGGGGCGTGGCCAGTAATAGTAACATAACATGTCTCCAAAGAGTTCAAAACGCAATTCTAAGAAATATAATTAATGCACCGTGGTTCACACAAAATTGTGAAATTCATGAATACCTCAACACTCACATCATTCTACAGGATAGAGCAGATTCGAAAAAGATATGCAGAACGACTTAGTACCCATTCAAACCCTCTAGCTACTGATTTGCTGGACATTACTAAATTGATAGCAGTGCCATTGGCCTCTGCACTCTAAATGCCAAATTTGTCACCCAACAAAACTGACAATAGTCCAAAGGAACTGACCGCATATATGTAAAAAAAATGTTTACCATTAAGCACGTCTCTAACATGAGTACTTACCTTTCTAATCTGTCCGCATTCACACGATTTTCTTTTGAAATTAGAGGACCCTTTCCGTTTTGAATTTAACAATTTTTCATCTCCCGCATTAAAATATTTTTAAAGCACGTAAGTAAATGAATACTTCAGCTTCACTAAACTTGAACAGTTAAAATGTACCAGAAATTTTCATTTTTGCCTGTCGAAAGGAAAATAGTAATTTAATGGCACAAGTTACATTGGTAGTCGATTGACACATTAGTTATGTGAAGCAGTTTACATATATGTTAGCATTTCAGTGCCGTAAACTCGCATTGTCTTTAAGTCAATAAGAATTCTAATTATATTATTTGTCAAAGTAATATATTGGATGCTAATGGCTCTCATCTAATGAATTTATTTTAACATTTTTAGTATTTCGAAAGAAAAAACGAATCCTTTAAGCTCATATGTCAGAACATACATCCTGATTGTTTTTTCCCAGAAACCGTTTGACTTAAAAACTTAAAATTTCCCACAGTTATAAATCATATTAACTCACAACTCTTAAATATTCATTTAAAAATTTTAGGGAAAACAAATAAAATATTCCAATTTTTATATAATTTCACGTGTCAAGTGTGTCATTTGGTAAAGAAATATACAGGAAATGTAAAACTTTTTTTAAGAACTGAATGTAAGTTAGTTTTTGAGATATTGCAGGAAATTTTAAACAATATGTCCCCTCCAAAATTGCTGGTGACAATTTTGGAAAAAAAAACAGTGTTAATGGCAGTTTAATTATAGTTTCCTAGAAAACTGTTGATTCTAAATTTCATAATTATTGAGGTATTAAGAGGTTGTGAATGACATACAAGATAATATATTTACAACGCTAAAAGTAATATTATAATTAGTAAGCCATATGGCTTACAAAAAAAATACATACTATGCATAATATACATACTATGGCTTATAAAATAAATACTACATGCCCTTGGAAAAGAATATACTGTTTTGACAAATTATCTCCAGTCCTACCAAAATTATGCTGAAATTTTTATTTCTCGTAGATTCCATCAAATGAGGTATCAATTAAAAGATCTTTTAAATGTAATCAAAAATATTCAGAATTCTTTTTCAATACAGTGTCTACTCCACGAGATACGGCCCTGTCAATTTCCGTTTTGAAGTGTACATCTAACTGAAAAATAAATTGAAGATATTTGTACTAAGCTCTTCAAAGTAAAGTTTTGGTCAACAGACGTTAATAATTTTAAACAATCAAGTGGTTTTTTATTAGATCTTTCAAAGATATATGTGCAAAGTGAAACATCCTTTTAAGTGTACTCACGTGTTTATGGAATCCTTGTACTGTGAACTCATGATTAACAGGTTTTGTTTTGTATACATGTTAAATAGGAAAGGAATTACTTTAATTCTGAGGGAAAAAAAAACAATTAAATGAAACTACGTGATGTAGTATTATTTCTACTTTTTTAAAATTCTTTACCACTATTTTTCATTGTGTTACAACATCTTCAAGTGGGCTATTAGCAAAGATAATACAATACAACGAAACCTAGGTCGTGGTAAAGAACTTAAAGAAAGTAGAAATAATACTACATCACATAGTTTCATTTAATTGTGAATAATTAATTTCTACAAAAGTAACGCCAAATATATTCAATGTTAGAAAACAACTTTAACCGATGTTTATTTATCTCTCGGTGTCCTTGAATTTGTTAGTATGTAGCGCTAAACTAAGAAAATACATGATTATACTTGGGAATATTTGTATCGATTAGTATTGTGTCTACATGTTGAGGGTAAATGCAATTAGTCTACATATCCATTAATTTTATTATCGTAGTGACACATTCATACACAGGCATACAAATATAAATCATTGATTAAAATTACAGTAAAATATAATTTGATATACTTTCAATGTATTATATACTGCGGCATTGCATGTTTCATACCAGCATATCAGTAGATTTCTTTCTGTAATAAATTAATATTATTGTTAATAAATATTTTAGCCACTCCACCAATTTGAGGTTTACGCCAATATAATGTGATTCATTTTCACAAGAAATTAAGCAAATAACTTAATACGACATCTATTTATTTACTTCTTCACTTAAATTACATAATAATGCATACCGATATATATGTTAAGGAACGTCTCAATTCTGCATGAAAATATTACAATTTTTTGAAAGAAACGCACATCTTAACTTTATTACATGACCAATACAACTAGAATTCTAGTCTTTCTGCACATCCCAGTGAGTGACACTGGTCGAGTGCGGCTTTTGTAAGTGTACGTTGTGGTTTAATGACACGGGCATTTGTGTAATGTCCGTCTCTTCATAACATTCCGCAAACCATTATTTATGGCAAATTTTCAATCATACTTAGTTTTTCATGAAATAAAATTGAAATATTACAATGAGGTTGGTCGAAATAAAGCTCATAAAGGCAAGGAAGAGCGACGTGTTGAGCGTAAAGAGGCGAGCCATCTTGAACTCTGCAAAGCCTGGTGTAGACAACAGATAACAAAGGTCTTCTAGTTTGGATTGCACTTCGCTGGCTGAATATGATTTTTTCATGTGGAATGAAAATAAACTGTTAATGAAGAATGTGACAACTAATATTAATATGCACGCACATACGCAATATATTTAGATAATTTACTTACGAACTTTCTTGTACAAAATTAATTTCAATCTGAGAGTCCGAGTAAACTGAGTTTGTCGCTTAAGTCACTAGCAGGTAGTGCATATGAAAAATAAACTAATAACATGATGCAATATCCATAAAGCCATGCCCATAGCCAATACGTACAAGTGACTCTGAAAAAAATTGTACTAATGGAACATGAAATTCTCATTAGAATAATAAGCTAAATTTAAAAATTATATGTATATTATATGTATAATAGATATTTATGTATCGCAGAAAAAGCCGTATAAACAACATATTGGAAACCAACAAACACACTTCCAAAAGTAGTCAAAAACACGGTTAGGATCTGTAAAGTAATTAATAAAAAATATATATTTGTTTCAACTTTATCTAAAAACAGCCTATTAGACTGATGATATAAATACCTTACCCTAATATAAATAAATCAAAATGGACTGTACATATTTTAAGAATTTGCTTGAATAGAATATACATGCATACACAGTAAGAACAATATGCTCACAGGAAACAATAAACTCATTTTAGTTTTCATAATTATGTTAGATAGACTATTTGTTTGAAGATTTCTAACTTGATAACATGAATTTTTTTAATAAAATAAGCATCTAACTTGCAAGTAGAAGGTTTCATTTAAAGAAATACAGACATCGCCAATCTTTATGAATAGTCGGGCAGTCCTGGCAATAATAGAGTGTACATCTTCCATTGTTATTGTCATTATATCGGAGTCGCTGTGCAATTGGCAGTCACCTTCGTCACCGAGCAGGGAAAAAAATTGCGAATTACCATATTCGACTCTCTTCACAATGTCATTTAAAGAGGCGTTAAATATCAAACATTCAACATCACAATACCAAAAAATTATGAAAATTATAATATTTCCAAAATCAAAAGGGTGATCATATAAAAAATAGGTCACAAGAAATGTTGTCACGTAAAATCAAATAAACTTCATAAAATTGAACATATTTCTCTTCTCTGCTTCTTTATGTGATATTTTTTTAAAATTATGTTCCAAGCAATCATCTAGTATTCCACTTCAGCAATGAAATTGGAAAATTGATTTGTTTTAAAAAAAGTAGTTTTCAGGATTGTGTAACTAAAGAAACTTAAAAACATGACTTCTTGTATGACCCGCATTACTGTAATCTCGTTAGCATATATATCAAAATAAAAGACCAATATTTTCGAATGTAGAAATGTTAGTAAGCATATCGCTGAATATATTAAAAAAAAGACCCGTTTTATTGTCACAGTCCGAGTGGTCAATAATAATCTCGGCCGATTTATTCCAGAATTTCTATTAATACAGATTGCTTTTTCTAAATACAATAGATATTTCCAGGTATCTTTATAACTAACAAGTTCCATTTTTTCACAAATAATTGTTGTTATTTTATGTTGGACCACAAAATGGGTATTGGTAAGCAGAACCAATTATGTTGGTATATTTCTGAATGATTACAACTGACTGCAGAGTAGAAGCTGTTAACAAAATTTAAAAAATATTGACTTATCCGAACGATTGATTATCATAGGTATTCATTGTCGACTGCCTATAAGTTATTATTTTAATTGCACAATCAATTTAGTCAACCGAATAAGATGATAAAATTTATTTTATAACTAGCACAATAAAATATGGTACTTCAATGATTTACGAAAAGGTGGACAAAATATGTTCCCCACTATGTTTTCAAAATTATGTAAAATTGCAAAAAAAATATGAGTTTTGGCAGCTATGAGTTGTAGGAAAAATGTAGCAAGTATTCTAGGGGGGGGGGGGAAATGTGCCATATTTTATGTTTGTAAAATATATAGTAGACATTATATTGTTAAAATTTTCAATATTCACAGTCGATTTTCTCAGAAATTATGCGACGTTGAAAATTTAATTATGGCGTAGTATACATCTAATTAAAACATTAATTTTTTTAAATTCTTCATATTAACTTTAAAAGTATGTAAATAAGTCTTTTAAATATTTTTTTTCAATTTCTTGACTTGACTTCACATTTTATTATTCGACGAAGAGTCAGTGGTTTGAGATTATTTTTATAAATTTAAAAATCAGGAAACCTATATGTAAGACCAAATATGAAAAAAATTTTACCAACAAATTTGTTTGTCTGTGATAGATGTAAATATCACGCAAAACATATTTGGAAGATTGTTACTGAATCACTAATAAGCGGCTGAATATATTTTATTAAAATTAAAATTAGGGCATGTACACAGTCTCTGAAAAACAGTGTTGGACAAAAGAAGACTCTATTCTAAAAAATACTCTTTTTAACACACCCAATACATGGAGCACGGTTCTTATTTGGGCAGCTAGATGTCTTCATTGACTTTTTATTTTTGTTGAATTTTCTGCAAAAAGTCAACTTTAAAATTGTTTGGTCAACGAATAACGTCTTTCTCTGCCCGACACTTATTCCCAGACACCATGTATAGACCCTAATTAATGCAATCAAGCATTTTAATCAATAAGCAATAAGCTTTTCTGGAGTTAGCTTTTAGAAAGATAATATATTCATGCATGGTTTACAATATAAGTTTTCTTTGGGTAAACTTGAAAATATTTAAAAAAAATTAAATTTGTACATTAGTTTTTAATACCTACATATGGATTAAGGTCAAAACAATAATACTTATTTCATTTTGGAAATAAGGCTAAGGACATGACATTATTAATTGAATGGCGATGAATTTACGATTCATGTCACAATCACGAGGTCAATCAGGGTCTAGGGAGTATAAATAGAATTTTAAAGAATTTTCGAAGGTTTTGTTATGGGTTGCAAGTTGCAAACCGGCCTTACACAACAAGCTTTCTCAACAATCTAGATTTTGATTATTTAATTGTATTGGGATAATTTAAAAAAACTGAATTTTTCTCACTACCCTTGTCGTGTTATTTTTCACAAAATGTTGTCTACACTGGCAATAATACCCACTGGATAATGTAAAGTTATATTGTATTTAAATGTTATGCATCCAGTAGCTTATAATTAGCATTACTATAAGAGATTCCATGCATTAAATTTACTTAAATTGTATCTAATTCAGGCTTGTACTGGGTAGCACATATTCACGACCGTAGATTCTCATTTGACAATGGCATTATCATTAAGGTTCAGTAAGTAAATTATCTAAGTTAAAAATATCTAAGTTGATAACGTAATGATAATGTAAGATATAGGCCATAAAAAGAAGAAAATGTGAATGAAAATTTATTATAATGAGTGGGATGAAAAGAATGAACTAGAAAAATGTCCCCCATTCTTTGATAAAAGATGTGCTGGAGAAAAATATACATAATATATATATATATATATATATATATATATATATATATACATATATATATATATATATATATACACATATATATATATATATATATATATATATATATATATATATATATGTACATATATAAGTGCGAAAGTGACAATCTATACCTAATCATCATGGTAATTTGATGGAACCGTGTGTGCACGAAATGAAATTACTTATTACCACAATATCCAATAATACAATTTTGGGATTTTGTTTAAAGAACATTTATTATATACCTTAGGACTAGTTTTCTTATTAGATACTTACTTTTATTTATTTTTACTAAGTCCCATTAAAAAGATAAAAAAAATATTTGACACTGTTAGACTGTCGCAATATTTAAGCAGTCCAAAGACCTGATGTTATGCCAAATTTCTGCTATAAGTAATTTTAAGAAAAACAACTGTGACAGACAGAGCGACGGACAAGCAAATTATATTTTCTGATGAAATATACCGAGCAGCCTGTACTAAATTTAGTAGCAAACCAATTTCTCCGGCTACTTGCTTCAAGCCATTTCTCTTTTAGACTAAGATCCTGTGGAAATCTAAAAATAATAAAAACAAATTTAGATTTTAAAAGTCGCTATGCAAATACTTTTGCAGATGTCTTTTTGTAGACAGGAAAAATTATTTTAGCTAATCACACAACCATTCTATTTAACTTTTCAGCCAACTGACTTGTCATATATTAACTGTAGAATGATTATTAACTTAAGAATTTTCACTTTATATTAGCCAAATAGTTCAATAAAGAATTTCATTTACATGAAAGAAGGAAGGAAATAAATTTTTACAAGTAAACAAAGTATCAGTATAACGTAGCATTTGCCAACTCTAATGGACCTACGCGCAATATAGGACCTACAGCATGGCATTACTATTTTCTTGCTCACTACTTTGTTTACACAGTCATCATCATCATATTTGGCATGACAGCCCAGGGTGGGCCAAGGCCTTCTCTTGGAGATTCTTCCAGGAGGTTCTACTCTTCGCCTGGGTTTTCCAGTTCTTTATTCTGAGAATGTTAAAAACTTCTTCCACTTAATCGATCCATCGTGATTTTGGTCTACCTCTTCTACGAGTTGTTAGAAGTTTTGTGATGAAAATTTTCTTTACTGGGTTTTCATCTTTCATTCTAGATACGTGGGCAGCCCAGTTCATTCTTTTGATTTTGATGGTTATGACGGTTTATGACATCAGGCTCACCAAACAACCTATAGATTTCTGAATTAAGACATCTTCGCCAAATACCATTTTCCTTGACACCCCCAAAAATTCTCCTCAGAACCCTTCTTTCAGAGGCTGCTATTTTATTCTCTCCAGTTCTAGTCAAAGGCTAGGTTTCTGAACCATATGCTAGAACTGGTCTAATAATAGTTTTATATACTAATAATTTTGTTTTTCTTGTAAGAAAAGAAGATTTAAGGATGGAGCTTAGTCCAAAAAATGCTTTATTGGCCGATGATATGCGATTCTGAATTTCAGAGATAGTGTCATTCTTTTTGTTAACACAAGATCCAAGGTAAGTAAAGCAGTCAACCGTTTCAAAAGTATGTGAGCCAATCTCCAAATGATTATGTGCATTATTTGGTGGAGATTTTTGTATAGCCATATACCTAGTCTTGGAGTCGTTTATTGCCAGACCCATTTGATTTGCAGCTATCTCCAAAGAGAGAAAGGCCTCTCTCAAGGCTGGTAGGTTTCTAGCAATTATATCAATATCATCAGCGTACGCTAGGATTTGAACTGATTTGTAAAAGATGGTACCCCTAGTGTTAATATCTGGATCCCGAATAGCTTTTTCTAATACAAGTCTAATTAACTTGCTCAGAATTTTGAATTCATACATTGCATCTTTTAAATGCTTTCTACTAACACTGTCAAATGCTGATTTAAAGTCCACAAACAAGTTATGAGTATCAATATCATACTCAATTAATTTTTCAATAATTTGACGTAAACAAAAAACTTGATCAACATTAGATTTTCCACTCCTAAATCTGTATTGATAGCTGCCAATTTCAGAATGTGTACACAGACTGTGTCACAATGGACTAGTTTGAGTTAGCTCTCTCGTACTAACTTGAGGCGTACGTTCTCCATCCACATGGCACTTCTAGTATACTCAATGTTCTGTTGTAAAATGTGTACAAAATAGAGTTCTGCTTTTAAAGATCGTAAATTTTGTTGCGTTGTATTCAAATTTATAAAAAATTTTCAATAAAGATGATTTAGAAAAATATTATGTAATTTTTTCTTAAGCATCGACTTATTTTTATGTCCAATATTAAAAATTTATTTAAAAACTCTGTAATTCCAAATTGACTTACCTTTGGCATATTTTTCAAAAGGTTATAAGAAAATCAATTTCTCTGAATAATTATTTAAAAACTATCCCAATGCTATCATCGCAGTAATGTGTCTGCTGTCTAATGGAATCATTAATTAAATTTAGTTATGAAGGAAAATCAATAATATCTGCTATTGGTATGTTAGTTATCTACTTTTCTATTAACCAGTCCTGTAGCCGGTTATCTTATTGACAGAAACGTGGAAATCAAATAGTTTATATATTATTTCTACTTTCATTCCTCTCATTTCAAAATGGAAGAAATGTGTTATAAAGATACGTGGAAATATTTGCAATATTTGGAAATTGTAATGGGCATCAAGCGAAATACAGAAATTAAAAGACAGGCAATATTCTCTCAGCCGTTGCCGATAATAATAAAATGCGTAATCGCTATAATATGCACAGCAATATTTCTGTCACTACTTATTCTAGTACTAATTACGGATGCATATTTTGATTTTACGTCACACCAAAACTCTATATTTCAAACCATTTATGAAGTAGTATTTTTAGCAGTATTCAGTTCATTGTTGCAAGCACTTTTCGTGAATGGAATAAATTTCCACAATTCATTGTTGAAATGTTGGATCAATATTTGGATTATAACTTTAGGAAGTCATTGTATGAAAAAACATGGAAGCAAAATCGTTCAAATTTTTATAAAATATGCTTACCTTTTGTTTTTAACAGAATGTATATATTTTTTTCATGATTTGAAATTACGATTAATCCTTGGTTATGCATGCAGTATTTTGCACTTCGCTCAATAATGTATTGAAAAGAATTAATTATGGAAATTTACAGCTCTCTGCTCTACTCAATGTCAATGACTACCTTAATTTGCGCAGTGCTGATGACATAATGATAGTCGCAATGGACGATTTGAATGCATATGTTGATAAAATAATCCAATTATATTTAAAATTGTTTGACGTCTGTTTTGTCTTATATGAAGCCTTCTACTTACAGGTAAGACACTATTTAATTAGTTAATTGTTAAGTTGTATTTTTATGTGTTTAACAATTAAAATAACTAAATTTCTTAGATAGGAAAGAGTATTATTTTTACTAGTTTTATATTAAACAAATTAAGAAACTTTCCTGGTTTTTAAAATTTTGCTGCCATCAGTAATAATCATAAATTTTGTCAACTATGGATCAGTATATAAAAAGATAACAGCTTGTAGGCCTTCGAATTCTCTATGTTATATTTATATTAATATCAAAATTAATTTATGCAATCCGAGTAACTAAAGCTATTTCATTGCAGATCCCTTTAGTATTTTTAATTTATTTTGGAGGTATACTTTATTCTGTCGCATTCGTTTATTATGCTGCTTATTTGGAGGTAAGTAAAAGGCAAAAAACACCAAATTTATGTAATTTATTTAATGACCATAATACCAGTATATTAATTTCATATGGATTGTTATTTCAGGTCAATCTATATTTCCTGATAGTGTACTCCTCGATATTTTGGTCATATTACTCAAAAGGATTGCTTATCATGTGTACCACACGTGGGAAACTCACACAGCGACTTTGTTTTACACGAATACTTGCGTTAAAAATAAAAATGTATAAAAAATACGTAAGTCAATTTATACATAATGAGTTTATCGATTGTCCTACTTGTATATTATTTTGTCTTTTCGATAATTCGGAGGAGAATTCAATGTTAATCTCTTGCAGTTAGTTACTACCACTTGCTACAGCTTCATCTACTTCATCATTCTTATTTGTTGAATACAATGGTTTGTGTTGCGCTCTGAAGAAAATTCAGCAATAAATAATATTAAGTCAATATATCATATTAGTATATAAAAGTTTTAGGTATAACATAATAAAAAAAGAAATTCGTAAAAACGCATGTATTTTATCATAAATAAATGCACCACACAAATAATACACAACATGTACCCTTATTGTTGCGGAGTCATAGTGACACCCACTCTAAATTGAATTCGTCTGCGAGGCAGTCACTAGTCCCTAATTCCTTACTTGCACTTTAGATGGCGTTATATAATAAGTTGTATAATACAATAGTAGGTATTTCAGAAAGGCGTAATATTATAAAATTGTATCAAATTAATCACAGAAAGAACTAATTTGAGGAAGAACTGCGATCTCCAGAGCATTATAGTGATATGAGTCCATCCGTACCATGCTTTGCATTGTGTAGACTGTTTAACTGTTTTGTAGAGTTTACAACATACATTAAAATTGTTACCAAAAAAAATTGCTCAAAACTTATTGTTAATTAATAAAGCACGAAACCGTATTTTACTCATTTTTAGTTATTTTTTTTTCAATTAAAATATTAATATATTTATGTGAAAATCATATGTTATTATCATATAAAGTTATTAATATTCAAAACATGTATTTACTACATGAATATGAAAAAAATATTTACAGCTGCTGAACTACAACCCAAATTGGATGATTTGTGTCAACTCTTGTCAATACCTGCTATTACTGAATTCAAGATCGCTCGCCTTTTTACTGTGAATGCATCGACTTTTCTTCAATTTTTGAATTTTCTTACCACTAATCTGATTGTCTTCTTTCAGTTTTATTTTATGAAAAATATGTCTTTTTAATTTAACTCAAAATGAGTAAATATTTCCAAATATTTTCCATTGACATTTTATTAGATTAGTGAAACCCAACTGTATTATTTTGCAGCAAAATCAAAGATTTGTGTTTGTATAGTGAGGTGTATATATTCATGGCTCTTTATGTTAGTTCCTATAAGCAAATTTGTAATCTTATATAAAACTGTATAAACGATGCATAAATAAATTAATATACCATCAGTCTGTATTCAATTGTGTCATTACTGAAGACTATTCCACAAGATATACAAGAATGATTCTCATTGCGGGTTAAAATTATATTAATATTTCTTTTTATATTAAAGAAGAAAAATAAGAACTGATTCATATTTAAGTGGAAAATTTAGATTAAATAACATTACACTTTAAGCAATTAATTTCCTTTTACTTTCAATCTTAATATACTTTCAATGTTAATATATATGAGGACTATTTTATTGTATTAAAATATTGACAACCAGTATAACAAGAGACTTACAGCCCAGAAATAAAAATTTTGATTCAATCCTAGCTCAAAATAAATAGAGCAGAGACCACTGTAAATAAAACAAGATGTTTTGTTTTTATGAGATCGCACTGCGACACCTTTCAAAAAGAAATACGTACAATTTTTTTGCTCATCATAATGTATGTTTACGTGTATTTTCTAAACAACTAACATATGGAAAAATAATTATCAAAAAATATATTTAGGATAACAAATAAGAAATTATATCTGTCCTTCGGGCAATTGAATCAGGAATTATGTATTGTCGAGACATTTCATATAACGGAATGAGCAGTTCCAAAATTCTCTACAAAATGTTCAGAGAACTTTGGAACAAGATAAATTATATATGTACCTGGAATTATATATTCTCCTTATGCTAAATTATACTTCATGAAGATTCCTTCATTGGTAAAAAGTTGGAAGTGAACATGTAGAAATAACAGACCAGATGACGTTATTCTAAATTTTTATTATTTTTGTATGATAAAAATAAATTCATATAAGAAAACCAAAATATCTCACTTAGCAATAAAAACTAGACAACGCTAGTGAGAACAAGATATGACAAAAAAGCTCTAAGCAGCTCTGTTTTAGTGCACAAATTTCAGTAAAATGAAATAAACTTTAAGTAATATGAGCTAAATACATTCAGAATTGTACCATTCCTTCTCGACTCAATTATTGTGTTGAAACTCAAATTTTATTTTAACTCAAGTCTTATAGACTTCTGATTATAATTTTATTTATATCTCCTCCAAAATTAACAGGTATGACTCTTCATCTAAAATAACATGTCATCGAAATATCATCTTTACTTGAGGATTCACAGTCTATTGATTGCAGTGCAGTCTCTTGGATGAACAATGTGAATGATATGATGGATAATTTCACTTCTGACATTTGTGACCTTTTTGAAACTGAATTTATAACCTGTTTAAAACCGCTCCCTGTTCTCATTACTGTTTCATTCCAAAACAAAAAAATGCAAAATCTAAGCAAAAAATGAACCCTAAATTTGTCTGCTAGGAAATCTATATAATAGTAAGAAAAAAGATATCGCAGATATGCAAAAAGTATAATTTTATTAAAAAATTTAACGAGTGATATTACATCCAGCGCCAGATATTTACATCCAGCGCCTTGTATAGCGAGTATATTCAGATGTAGGCGCTCAGATAGGCAAATTCCCACAATTATGATTCACAACATACTCGAATATGGCTGCTACAAATGCCTTTGCTGAGTATTTTAATAAAGTTTTTTTTAATAATGGGCAATGTTACAACAGCGACAAGGGTTGCTATTAAGGATGGCTTATATCCATTTTCTATCGGTAGGGTGGATTTTGTTAAAGTCGGACTAGCGTTGGAATAGCTTCAGTCAAAATAAGTCCCGGACAATGATATTCTACTGCCCAAATTATTAGATGCAAAAGTGTCTTCCGAGATATTATACTTTTTTGGCCAATTTCTTCAAAACATCTAGCAATTCCCACCCATCTTAATTGACAAATAGTGCCTTAAAAATGCTTAAAAACACTGAAGCTGGATACAATTGCTCCCAGATAAGAAAATTCTAGATTACAACATTTTGACAATAATTACTATATAACAAGAAATTAAGTCAAAAAGAGACATTTTTTAATATGAACAAATAGCAATTTTAAATTTAAAATATTTGATGATTGTAGCAGTTTATATATACATTTAAGCTTATATTAATATAACTTGCTGCAATAAAAAATTAAGCTGATTCAAGGGCATAAAGCGGGCGCATCTTAAAATTTTATTAATTTTTTGAGGCGCTTAATAAAATTTTAAAAAATCAAACTTAAATATATACTTCGAAAAAATTATATTAAAATCATAAAACTTGGTACATTTTTTAGTAAAATCTCTAACTGGATTCATATTTGAACAATTTTTTATTTCATATGTAGATGAGAGCACTAAGAAAATAAAATAGTTTTATATTTTTATCGTTGCATAACAGTCAGATTTATAATACGGCGACCTTATTGTCAAAGTTTTTATAAGAATTGGAGCCAATGAAAGCAAACACCAATTGCGTTTTTTGGAAAATAAAAGAAGGATTTGAAAAAGCTGATGCAACGAGGGACTTGCGTTAATGAGAAACAAAAGGAATATATGGTGCCTTTTCTAATTCTTGTAAACAAAACTGTAATTATAGGAAAAAAAATATTTAAACACGCAAATTTCATACTTTTTTTGGAAACGATCGAAAGAATTGGTAAATTTGTGTGATTATAAACGACTGAATAAAAAAGACACATTTTTTAAACTATGTATTCAGCATACGTTGCAGACGTCTTTTAGAATTATTAATATGCGATTAAGATGTCAGTCTAGTAGCTTATAATTTTATATAATATACAAACAAAACTTTTTTTAAATTATTTTTTATATATTTACTTTCAATTACATGTCGATTCAAATTCGTAAATGTACTGACTCAAATATTGATATGAAACTGTATGAAGATACGGAATATTTATTAAAACAAGCATTCAATATAATGTTAATATAAATTACAAATTAATGTCTTAACATAAAAACATATAAAATGAGGAGATTGAGATTTATTTCGTCCGTTTAAATTATTTTTTACACTTATTTTCATCCTCAGAGACAGTTTACGATTTATTAAAACAAAATCCACTTTCATGTTTGCATTTAAATTTATATGATTGTCTATATATGCAATTGTGGGCTAAAGTAAATAAATATTCAATACATTATCTTGTTCACTAATCTATAAGAAATTATATCTTTCACAAATACTACTTCAAATATATTTACAAAGTTCTTAATTTTTATTTTATTAATTAATTGAAAAATATTGTTATCAATTAGTCGACAATTTTACTTTTTAGAAAAAAAAAGGGATTGTCCATGACATTCTAAATAGATTTAAATCTCAAAATTTTGTTGTTTCTGACATAAATGTTTTTTGCTTTTGTATTCCAAATATAAATGGCTCCAATTATTAAGGTGCAATGTTCAAATTGCGTAATTTCTATATTAAGTCTATTAAATAGTCTATTAAATTTCATGGAACTAATCGTTGATTTTTTTCCTGCTCCATATTTCAGTGTACATTTTTAAAGTATTGTAAATAATTCAACGTAATATAATAAATCTCATTTTACAAATACAAATGATATCGTTAATGGACAACGAAAATTTACATTAAAAATTTATTAATGGTTCATTAAAGTAATTTTTACATTACTGAATTTGACAAGAACAATGATGTAGGTAGCTGAGAGGCTGAGGTATCTGAGAATCAGCTTGAAGTTTAACGAGAGCAAGTTGCGGACTATGAACTCTGGAGGAATTTTCGTCAATTGAATCAGCATTTCTAAGACGATTGATTCTGTTTACCTCAAATAGAAAATGACTCAGGAGCAGGAGAAATGTTTACCAAAGAGGAAATATCACTAGAATTACTGAAAAAATTCACCGGGATAATTATTAAATGTATTTGTAAAATTTTTAAAGTGTCACAATCTAAAAATGGCAGCTGTCAATATTTAAATAAATTGGCGCTACTCTAATGTTCTCTGATTAATCCGTATCATGATCATTACTCTAAAGTTGTTTTCACATTTTTGAAGAAGACAATAATTTTCCCATAATTCCTCCAATAAAAGTATGACTTTTTAGAAGTCAACAGTTTCCGATGTGTGTGAATCAAATGTGTTAGTGAAACAAAATTTGTCAAGAACTCAAGTGATTGTTTTGTACACACTGGGAATTGTACAGAATTAAAGGGTATCTAGAATTCCTTTTAAACTATTTACGCATATTATTATTATTATTTACCACACGAGTATATTTTCTAGCATATACTTTACCGGGGAGAAAAAACTTCGTTTATTTCAAAAAGGTATAAAGTTTAGCGTCAGTGCTATAATTTGCCGATAAATACCCAAATTCCTTGTAACATTATTTCATTCAGCATTTTGAATTTAGTGGTTTTGCAGACAGAAAGGTGAAGAGTTTTTGATATATATATATATATATATATATATATATATATATATACATATATATATATATATATATATATATAAATATACATATATATACATATATATATATATATATATATATATATATATGTATATTTCGTGCGTGGGAGCGTGTGTGCGTGCATGCATACGGGTATGTGGGCCAGAGTGCGTGCAGGAGGGTGCCCTGTGTGCATGCGTGCGTGCGTGCGTGTGTGTGTGTGTGTGTGTGTTTGAGTTTTACAAAAGGACTATGTGTTTAAATATCAATAACAAAACTGCTATAAGTGTAATCATAACTGTGAATTTATTCTAATTAAGGGGAAGCGTTAAAATATCTTAGTTAATGTTAATGTCACACTTCCTTATAAAAACCGTATGGTCTATGGTGGAGAGTATACAAACCGCAACTCCATTGTTGTACTTTCTTTTTCTACGTTTGAAGTCATTAAGAGTTGCTGTGTCCGTTTTGCTGAATTCTTCATCAAAGGATATCTCGTTAATCACACACCCAGTTCTATCAATGTAACAATAATTTAGCAAATATTTTTTGATATATTGTCAGTTTCATTAGAAAGAAATTCACAAAATGCTTAACGATTTATTTTCCTCGCTTTTTGCAGTGTGTTTTAACTTCATGTGTCTAAATAATTAATAAAAAGGGGACAGCGGGAAAATACAAAAAAATTACAATTTTATTAAACTTTTTCTAAATTCGTATAAAACCCAGCAATAAACCTTTCAAATTTGGCTGGCACCAATTTTGGTTTGCGGTTTGTTTCGCTATAAATATATAATAATATAATGTATATGTATAACGTTTGAATAATATAATGTACTCTTTGTAGGAAATGAAAAAATAATAAATACGACATACAAAGAAATAGCAAGTTTTTAAAGGAACTAAAAATAAATTAAAAATTGCGCATAAAAACATTGTAAATGGGTTAAAAGCAAAAACATATCAAAAATGGAAAACATAAACAAGGCAGAATTAATTATATTTCTTATGTTTAGTTCTTATTTATGGAGCCATAATATCATGAGCGAAAGTCGAGCAAAAGTGGAAAGAAATTGAGATTATAAATTATGTTAAAAACGAATAAATTTTGCTACTCTTTTGTTCAATAAAGATAAATCGATGATGGAAAAAATTGTCTTTATAACAATGTAAATATTTATAGTTACTAATTATTTTTATAGTCATTTCTGAATTGACCACCACACTGAAATTTCAATTATTTCAAGTAATAAATTTTCCATCACTTTATTGTAACTATCATAACCTGGTTACAACTTCAAATTAAATTTGTTGATTCAATGAAGTTCGTACGGAACATATACATATGTAATATCGATCCAACACACTTCACGAGTCAATCTGTAGTGTTATTGAATTGTAATATTTCATTCTAAGGAGTTAGTAGGGTGGAAACATGGACGCGTACGATGTGATGGGAAATTTTAATATCATTTTTCGTGCATGTTCACTGTCGCGTGTTTCAAAGTTAAACAATAATATAGCGGTAAAGAATATCACGATACGGGCTTTGATAACAATATTTTTTATAATAATTTCATCCATAAAAATTCTGATAGCGTCATTTCAACTTTATATTCTCGCTGGTTATCCTGTATCAGACAATTTCGACCGGATACATACGATAGCATCAAGGATACAAGTCGTTATTCTTGTCATTTTTGCTGCTACAGAAAGTTGTCAAAGTGTTCACAGATATTTTGAAAATTATAAAAAAATTTACAAACTATTGAAAGTAACAATCCACATGTATGTGAATGAAAGAAAATCATTTAACCAATTATTTAAGATTTTTAGCTTCACATCGGTCTTTATTGTGTTCTTTAACATAATTTCACATTACACAGCTTATGACATTGGAACGGTAATCCACTATCAATCATATTTTATAATCCAATTATTTTTACAAGTACAAGATTGTAAGAGCATCGTAAATTTGAGAATATTCAGACAGCGTCTAAACATAATTCTGAAAGGTGTTAATAAGTTATCGGAGGGATATGTTTATGTTCAAGCCGAAGATATTGCTGATAATGAAATAATCGGTGAAAATAATGATATAGAAGTTATAAATGAAATCAAAAAATTGAGAAAAAGCTACATAATCTTAAGTGAGCAATGCATTTTATTTAATGGTGCATATGGATTTCAGGTTAGTTCCATTCCTTGGTTTATATTTTTCTTTATTTTAACTTAAAAGGAATTTAAAGTTATATTGGCCCAATCCAATGTATAAAACATTTGAATATTTATTTTAGGGTTGATTAAAAGGAATGAAACAGGAAGCAATCTTTTTTTTAAATCATCATACCAGGCATGAAGGGAAAAATTGTTTGTTAAACACAATTTCAAAAATATGTAATTTGTTTTTTTCGCATATATTTTAAAAAATTACAAAAAACGCTTCAAAACCGCTATCTAACCCAAGCCATCTCCAAAAATATTGGTAAAAATTAAATAATAGGAAAATTGGTGACAAAGTAAACTTTAAAGGAAAATGATGAAATTTGCCTTCGACATTTATTTCCGACGTAAAAAACCATTGTGATATCATTCTATTTTCACTAAAATCCTATCAGAATTTAGATTATCAATCTGTTACCAAAAGGAACACCTCTAATATTAAAAAAAAACTTGATTTGGTTCAATGGAAAAACAGAACATATTTTGTTAATTAACAAGAATCAGTAACAATAAAAAGAACTTATAACATTAAAAAATGTAACTCCTTGGAGTCACTGGTCACCTTGGTAAAGTGGAAACGTATTGGGATGTAAGTTATCAAATTTAAAATTTTATCTTATAACAAAACTTTAGAAATATATCTATTATCTATGTACATCTGGAACCCGTAGTTAGACAAAGAGAGCTATAGTTTTTACTATTTTAAACAGTTTTCCATTTAAAATACCTATTTTATAATATACAAGTATCCGTGTTCAAATATAATTGATTGTATGTGACATTTTATTTTGCACATGCATCCGGCAATTATTGCTTAAAATTGTAAACACGTTACACGGTTAAAGGTATTAAGGTATTGGCCCAAAATAAAGTCTGATTTAGTTGATAAGTAATTGTTAAAATTTCAATTATTAAACAAAAAAACAGTAATGAAATGAATAATCTATTCATTGAAAAAATGCCTTTTAAAAGCAACATGGTCAAACATATCACTTTTTCATTTGTTTTCGCAATGAAATAATTTGACAATGTGAAATAATTAGACATTATGCAATAATATATATGGCATTATGCAAATAAACGCTCCATATAGAGATCTGAATTATTCAGTAGTAGTAATAATAAAAACATTTTTTTAAGCGCCTTTCCAAACACATAAGCACAGTGATGAAAATACTTTCTCCACTCATTTCGTTGAGCGGAATATCATTGGAAAGGTTTTTAAAAAGGAAACTAAAATTCCACCTTTTTCGAGCTATACATTTTCGAATTTCAATCCTATTTCAAAAATGTTAAGCTTCTAAATGTCTGGTTATGAATCCCCATCTCTTTAATTTTCCACTCTTGGGTCTGAAAAATCATAAAAAATATAGGCATTTGGTAAAGTTATTTTGGTAAATTTGCGGTTCAAAGATCAATTTAAAAGGATAAAGACAATTTTACTTTTTACCTGTTCCGACACGCATTTAACCGGTTTTTTTGATCAAACATAGTTTCGGTTGGATTTTGTGCCCATTTTATTTGAGAAAATCTATTCCTCTTAACTAAATGCAATTATTGAGGCTCTATCGTTTTTGAACGAAAACTGGTGTTTTGGTCAGTAAAATTTTATACTGTTCACAGACATTTAACATTTCAATGGCACTTGATTTCAAAAGTCGGCTGAAAAGCAATCAACAAACCTTTTTAAGCTTGTTTTCACCACTTGCTAAGAATTTAACCTTTTACATTGTGAAAGGTTATTCACATTTCAAAAATATGAAAACCATAAATGTATTTAAATATAATTTTTGCAACTTTGGAACAATCTATTCTGCAGTGGATAGTTGCACGTTATAGTGAATTAGCAATAAGGAAAAATAAATTACCAGTACTCATTGTTTATTTTTCCAATTTCAACTTTAATTCTTGACAATACATAACCATGACTGTCATGTTATGTCGGTAAAATGTCGGTCTCGTGATGTCGGTGAGTAATGCAAACCCAGCATTGTTTTTTTATCATCTGAATCTGACTATCATAATTTTACAGTTCCATAGGTTTCATAATTTTTTTACGCTTCATATTTGACATCTCTTCATTTTTGGCCACGTTCAGTAAAATAAAAACTTATTGACATTTGCTAAAATAACGAGGCATCCCTTTTTTATGAATTTACATATTTTATCAAATAACTCAATATTTTATTGTCACTAAAATCACACAGTGTTAATAATTCAATTATAATATTCTTTAAAGTTGCAACCACAATTACCATGTATTTATCTCGATTAACCTCTATCACCATGTGTCGCTTTATTACCGAACGCCCTTATTCTTGAAATTATGAATTCTAAAGTGAAATTAAGGCAATAAATAGCCTATGCCTGTTTTGTATAATCTACACATACAACATAAACCTTAATTCTGATATTTAATTAGATGTCACTAGCAAAATGATGAAAACTGAGGTATAGTGTGATAAATTGAATGGAAATATAAATGCATTATTTTCAAAATAAAAATATATTCTCATTTTGACTAAAAGGTAAAAAAGAAAAAGACTCTAGGTAAGAGAAGTAAACAAATATGAAATAAGCAAAAATATACAATCAGAAACTTTAAATGTTATTTTAGTTTAGCCAAAATTTATTTGATTTTATTGCAAATATAGATTAATGTAAATGAAGCACCATAAACCCGAACTTTTTATTAAATTAATAAATAGAATCCGAACTTTTTCGTTATGTTTGTTGATAAGTTGTGGGAGGTGAGCACGGGTATCGAGTGTAGTATTTGAGTGCATTTTTAGTTAACAACGAGTGAAGAAAAATCAACATATAGAAATTTTAGTAAGTGCTCTTCTTTCATGAATACCCGTTGGAGTGAAGCAATATGTAACATTTACGTAACACTTGATGAAGATGTACCCTCGATTGATATGGCCAAGTATTGGTTCAAATATTCAGATAAGGAAATCTTGACTTCTCCAATAATGGTCAAGTAGGACGACTTCTTCCTTTAAACTCAGAAAAATTAAAAAACCTTTTTAAAATTGCTCTCAGATTAAATTGGCGTTATCAATCAGAGCTACCCCAATTGAAAAAAAAACTACTCGTTGCTGTGTAGATGAAGTGGAAATACTTTGTTTGATCGTCCTATTAGTTAATATCTGTGAAGTGATATAGTGGATTTATTAGTTGCTAATCTAACATTACTTGAGAACAAGGTCTTCAGAATCTCGTACTCTGATCAATAGCAACTAGGTTAGGGAATAACTATTAGATAGGAAATATTTTGAAATATTTGCAGGCCATTTTCCCATCCACTTTAGATAACAGTTTTAAACACAAATGGCAAGTTTAGTAAAATTAAAATGTAAAAGATATAATTATTATTTAAAAAAAATTTATTTCCTCACATAGCGAATTGTGTATTACTTATTTCCAAATCCAAGTAAAAACTTTGTGCTTTCAGTACGTTCAACATAGTAAGCATCCTTTTTAATTATCTTATGTAAATAAATGTTACTTATAAATAGGGATGAACCCACTTGATCCGTTTAAAGAAACATAAAATATATGTAATTTCAGAAGCGTTAGAGTAAACCGTTGTTTGCTAATGAAATTTTTAAAATTTGTTGGTTTCAGCTGCTTTTCACCCTTTTCCACACGAGTATCCATTCAATTTTCATTTGTAATCTAGTCATAATGTTTGCTTTGGGAAAACTGGTATGTATATATATCTATAAATGTTTATATGTCATGTTTTATTCACTGGAATATAGATAAGATGTAAGAGATTTGTCATGAATAATTTTGTAGGATATTTATGAATTATTTTATTACCGCGCTAGACAACTGAAACTCAAATCTTTATTTATTTTTTTGGTTTTATATCGAAACTTGAAAAAACATATCACTTTCCTCTATGTCATATTTTTAAACTTTTTATTTAGTTCCTACCAAGTGAAAGTACATTTGGCCCTTAGAATTAAATGCCAAATGGCTATCACGGATTTCGCATAAATTCCTCACGTCTATCTCTCCGGCTACAAATCATAACGTCTTAGCTCTTTCAGACTAATAGCAAATGTGATGAAATTTTGAATGGAAGGTGTGGTTCAATTATGTGAATATATATAAAAAACATCTTTTGGGTTTTTTGAGACCCAATGGGGTGTATACAATTTATGTGGTCTTTGAAAGGTAATCAAAAATGTCTAGTAATATTTTTATACGAATTTCCTTTATGAAATACGAAGTTAATGGCAATATGGAAAAATTATTAGGTGTCTAGTGCCTATATTGGCTTTTCTACAAAATATAGGCGATATATTACTTTTCCATTGCCCGTGAAAAATATTTTACATAAAGATATAATTTGTGTGTGTGTGTGTATGTGTACGTGTGTATGTATAATCAAAAAGGAATTAAAAAAGAGATATGAGATAACTCTAAGTCAAAGTAAGTAATTCACTCTTAAAATTTCTAACCTTCATGTGAACCTAAGTGTGCGGTAACCTTCATAGTGTGAGTTCTACTTATATTTAAAATGTTCATTTAATTACAACAAATGTTACTATTTCTTTAATTTCCCCAAAACTCCAAACATTGCCATTCACTAAAATTTCTCATATGTAGAGATTGATCGCATAATATAAATCTAATATAAAATATCTAATATTGCTCTAAAGGACAGATATATTTGATATTGTAGATATTAATTATATTTCCTATTTTTTTTTTTATTAATTATATATTGTTTTTGTGTACGTATGTAGCTAGTACAATTTTATTTACATTGCCATTGCAATACTTCTTAAAATCTTATTAATCTTTGATTCATCTTAATAAACTGGCACACTTTTACAGACCGTCACATCTTTTGAGTGCTTAATAATAATAATTTTATTGATACGGTTATTGTATGGAGCTACATTATTAATTCTACTATTGAGGGAGTCGGTCATTGTACAGAGACTCAGATTCTGTTTGCTGTCAACAATCGATCACGGCCGGGTAACTAATAATTATGGTAAGTATTATAAGCACACTTTTCACTATTTAGTAGAACATTTTATAAAACCCAATTATATACAAGTATTTTTGCAATCTATAATTTCCAATAGCTTATGTGATAAAATAATTCTAGAAGTCACTTAGGCAATTTTAATGATTCACTCCCTTCGAAACGGTTTTTATATAAATATATAATGAGATATGCAATTAAAAGCTAAAAGTTATAAGGTATACAATTTTTCATCGCTTACATAATTTGGGCTTAAAATGAAATTAAAACAGTACATACCTACTGCCTATACCTAATGCATAATAAAAATAAATTAAAAAAACACGACGTGACCGCGCTGATACGTATGATGCGTGTTGCTGTGCCTGCCATTATGTGTACGTTTGTAGTGGGGGGGCGTTTGTAGTGATACAGATGGACGACGCGTGGGGCAGTCCGTGTGTCAAAGCAAGTAGCAGCCGTGCTCAATAGCACGAGCGTAGAGATGCTGTTCATATGTGCCCCGAAACGCTGCCTATAAATTCGAGATTGTTGTATATAATTTCAGTTGATATTATTTGCTTTTGATAGAAACGCTTACTAATTTGCTTACTGATATTATTTGCTAGTCATTTTTGGATGTTGCTTGGATAATTTTAGGGTATATTATAACCTTTTACCGTAACAATGAATGTTGCAATGGAATCTGAAATACTGTACGTATGTGATGATCCTTGCACACACTGGGTTGTCGCTATACCTGGGGATGATTTGTGTTTGTTCCATTCTTTGTCATTATCTTTGTATGGGAATATTGTATCATCGTATGACCTTAGGCGTTCTATAGTGGAGTATGTGGTAGCGCATTGGGATGTGATGCCTGACTTTACACTTGTGATGAGCGTGGAGACCCTTATATTAACACCGATCTGTACTTGACAGCAATGCTGAAAACTACCACCTATGGTTCCGTTATATATGATGAACTTACCATAAACACGAGACAGCTCATTGATTGTGACTTTGTTGAAATGCTATATAAGATTAGGTGTAACTACACAAAAAGGCCACGACTTACTCTTGACTAGATTGATCACTCTTAATTCTGATTCTGTTGAAAGGAGATTACTTGAAATTACTGAATAAGTCACCAAATTTTACTGATGACACCGTTTGCATATTACCTATAAAAGACATTTTTCAACAATTAAATAGTGCGATGTTTAAATCTCGTCCATATCCTGAAATGTAACTTACACCCATAGATAGCATAGATTGCCCCAGATACCTATCAGAAAGTGCATGTGAATGCATTAAAAAGTATGAAGACGATGCTTCCATGATGGCAGGTCTGGAAGAGAATATAATTATAAAAATAGGAGCAAGAGTCATGTTAAAACGAAATATTGACATGAGTCTTGGTTTAGTTAACAGTTCTATCAGTATAGTACACGGAGTAAAAGTTGACCCTGAAAATACAAAACTAATTTAAAAAATACATATTAATACCATATCATACATTCTGATAAGCATAGCCTATGCTCTTACCATACACAAAAGCCGGGGGCTAAGTCTAAACAGTGCACTCATGGACATCGGTTCTACAGTATTCACATGCGGTCAAGCGTACGTGACACTTTCGAGAGTAACAAGTCTGGACAGTTTACATCTAATTAGTGTTGACTTCTGCAGTGTTACAGCACAGCAATCCGCAATTTCTGAATGCAATACATTGAGAAGTAGTTACTGTCCAGACTTGTCAAACATTTTTACATCAAAGCCTCTGAGAAAACCCCATAGAGACAGGGAGTGAACTTTGAGGAAGTCCATAGCTGGCACACAAGAAATAGTATCCGAAAAGAAAAAAGGAGGACTACCTACAAGAATAAATGAGATCTCATCAAAAACATAAAACGTAAAAAATGCAAGTCTCGC
Organism: Druceiella hillmani; assembly: GCA_039881145.1. Lineage (NCBI taxonomy): Eukaryota > Metazoa > Arthropoda > Insecta > Lepidoptera > Hepialidae > Druceiella > Druceiella hillmani. The sequence continues at coordinate 38,101,328 of JAYKKI010000019.1, forward strand.
AACATAATTCTTCTAATGTAAAAAGTTGCGAGATCTAATGTAAAACCTAGTCGGTTAATTTATTCAGTACCTATCTGTGGGACCGTCTATCCATCAACTTTGTCATAAATTGTTACCTAATTAATTAACTAACAACATTCTGTAGTGACCAAATCAATATTTGACATCTTTATTTCTTTAATAAATAGAGTGACTTTGTAATCACACAAGACAATACAATCTACATACAACAAAATCCACCTAATATTAGCACACTGGGTGCTTTGTTTGTGTTTGTATGCACATAAATTTGGCCTCTAGTGCTACTTTCAAATAGGGCTATTTAAAATAGTAGACTATTCTTATATGATTATGTTGCCATTCACAGAAAGGTACTGAATAAATTAAACAACATAGTTTTACAATAAATCTTACAACTTTTTACAGTAGAACACCAACCTTTGCACACCAACCTTTACTGTTCAGCGCAAGCGACTATGTCAAATTAGATTATTAATTTGTTTACAACATGTTTACCGCCATAATTAGTTATGGAGTTGTATTAACACAACTTAATTAGGAAATTAACTAGATAACTATGAGTGTTGTTTTCCTCTGTAACTTGTATTTATTTTCCGGAACAATGTAAGATTAGGCTCAATGGAAAAGTAGTGCTTGAATTTAAAAACGAATTTGTCGCAGAATATAAATGTTTTATTTTAGTATGTAGCCACCTTTTTCCTTCCGAAATAATAAATTATTTAAGTTACAATCGTCTTTTAAAAAATATTTAATTTATTAGTGCCCATAGTAAAATCCTAAGAAATGGAAAAGATGAAGCGTAATTGTCAGGCAAACAAATTTTTTTAAGCAACTACTTTGAAAGTCGTTTTACTTTTAAGAACGATAAGTTTGTCTCTTACTACTTGATGGTTTACTGTTCGATTGCCAAATTTGTTATAGAGAATAGTAGCTATACTCGCAAAATTTAAAGCGATGTTTATATCAAGTTGTATCATTACAATTGCTCGAAAAAATATAAAGCGTGTATACTTGATAATACACCTCTTCTTCTTTTTGCACTGAAAAAAGTTCGAACTGTATTTGCTCTTTCAAATTACAAGGAATTATTGATATTCTCCATGATAAATTAGGCTTAATAACACAATTGCAAAGTATAGTCCACATGTTATCCTATATGAATGACATGTATTTGCTTATGTCATGTAGATTATTTAAAGTTAAGTAAATCATAATAAAACCTCAATACATAACACTAATTAGGTCCACATGCAAGTGCACTAGGCGAAAAGAATGAGATCTGTGCACTAGGCGAAAAGAACGTCAACATTTTGGAGATTGATTATGTCTAAAGTCATAACTTATCTTGAGGTTGTGACTGCTAGGAGGGCTTATAGTTGATTAATTAAATAAACATGCATGTCCATAGAAATATTTTATTGAAGGATCATTACCATTCATCACAATTTTATTGGTGACGATGATTAAAAGTTTAAGAAATAACCACCATGAAACCACAGTGACTTTTCATTTTTGGGTTTTTGCAGGGTAGCAAGTCTTGAGAAGCTGGGAAACATTTGGATGTATTCCTAGTTTAAGGCCACTTCTGTTTTTTTCCTTTTGAGACAAGGAACCCTAAAAACATGTGATATATACATATTGACAAACTATTTGAAATTGAAATAAGAATACTCATAACCATGCTGATTAATCTCATAAATAAGTACATCACTTTAAATCCATTTTATTTTTTACACAACTGTGCAAGGAATGGATTAGATTCTGAAAAAAGTATCTTTCTTTCCTCCAATAAATGATACTGAAAATATATATATTGAAACTTAAGAAAGAACAAATAAGCTTTTTAATATAAATAGTTTTTTTTATGTTTTTTACCATACGGTTATGTATTTTCCATAAGAAAATTTATTTTAGAATTTTATGCAAGATAGAGAAAGATATTAGTAAATATATCACTTAAAATAAGTACCACAACCCATTTTCGGAACTGCTAAAGTGAAAATTATGAAAACAAAACTGTCGTTGGAAGTTTACTTAAAGCTCACTAAAAAACTAAATTCCATATTTTTTAATTATTTACAATATTCTTATATCGGTGTTTATATTTTTATGACTTGTATTATACAATATGTTTACATTGAAAAAATATTACAGGTATTTGTAAATGGTTAAAGTTTTTATTTTCATGTATTTCAAAGGCTAAATAAAAATTTCCTGAATACATTTCTAATTATGTGACAATAATATACTGATATTATATTATATTTAATTACAAGTTTATGTTCTATAACATTACAAGTTTTATATCAAATACCTGGTGTTACTTATGAATTAAAAAATTTAATATGTGAATAAATTATATACACTATAATAGGGTGAAATATATATTTTATAAGAGAAAAATCTTATGTTTGAAAAAGTAGAAGATGAATTTGTTGATGCTGGAAAAAATGGTGTCTATATGACAGCCTAGTTCTCTTAAAGGGAAATAAACTTAAAACCACAAAGTACTTAATTTACATATAAAGGGTCCTAAAGCCTATGAAATTTTTAAACTTTTACTATTCTCCTTTCTTACTTCCAAGTCAGTTTAAATATTTTATTAGTTTTGCCCCTTTATTAATAGACCAAGGCCGGTCAATAATCCAATCAATCTAATAAGTAAATTACAGTAGAGCTCGTGTTCCAGTGTTTCACTGTCAAGGATGAATAATGACGATGAGGTAACAAGCAGCTTTCCTTTGTCAAAATTATTTTACATTTTCACACAAGATTTCATTACATTTCACACAAATTTATGAACTAATTAATGAAAAAAAAAACATCTACTTCTCTATTTCGAATTCCTTATCAATAAGAAATTTGCTTTACAGCGCTCATTTAACTGATTATTCCAGAGCGTTGATTTATCGAGTAACCTGAATCTATGTATGGGTATAGTAGAGTTTATCTGTTCCTTAGAATTAAAAAAAATTAATAAAATGAATCACCAATATGTCAGTAGAACATGGTGTTTAGTCTATTTTTCCACGTAATTTTTTTTAGACAAATTTCTTGTAAAATAATTAATTGAACAGTTAGAACATAGGTTTTTACTATTGAAAGTGGAAGATATGCAAAGTGGAAAGTGTAAGAGTTAGACAAATTAGAACTGAATGTAGCAAATAAAATACATCATGAATTTTGTTTTAAAGATTAATATCAGAAATAGCAAATTTTATCAATTTAACATTTTTTGAACTCGGTAAGTCTGAGTTGAACTCTGTAAATCTGAGTTACCATGAAAACCGTAAGTCATATCAGGTATGGCGAGTCTGAAAACTGGTCAAGTTATATTGTACAAAACGTTTCTTATTCATTTATATGAATTGCGAACATTAAACGTTTGTTATTGATTTATATGAACTTTTGTTATTGATTTACATGGTGGAAATTTTTTGGATATTTCCTAGGTTCTAAAATAACAAATAATTCCATGCATTCTACAGAACGTGAGCTAATTTATGTAACGTTAAACGTTAGTTTCCTGATTTCTCAGGACGTCTACTAATGTAATATTTTTATCATGGCAGAAAGAAGAGTATTTCAGATTTTATTATAATTTATTTAAAATGAGATATTTACATTAAATCCTTTAAAATAACAAAACTGAAGTTCTGTTCTTGCATGAATTTCATTATCCACATCATAGCTTTCTTTCAGATTTTTTTTAATATAATATTATTTTTTGAGGGAACAATTATTTAAAATTTACTGAATGGAAACATACGAAAATCTTTAAATGAGTAAATTTTCATGCAAAAAAAGTTATATGCATTAAGATATTATATTTGTATATTTATCTATAGAGAAAGAAGAGAAGAGAGACAATTTAAAAAAAATACCTAAAATATGCTCTTGCGGATTTGTTATTTTAATATTTTTTTGGTATTTTATTAGCATCAAAGGTATCTTAGTTGATTTAGTTTTTAATTTTTAGTATTCCACACCGATATGTCGGGTGGAACCTTATTTTGTGATAACGTTGTTTGTCGTTCAGTTTATCAGAGGCTTCTAACATTTAAACGAAATGCGATAGAGTCAAAATTTACACATAAAATGTAATTTCTTCGGTCAAAACTAGAAATAATGTTTAAAATTACTTATAGTTAAATACCATTGGAAATATCTTGGAGTTTAAAGTAGAAATGTGTTTTTTTTATTTTTTTCGATGAAAACAATCTTTTCTCATATCATCTAAATTACCATTTTATATGCATTTTGTTAGCAGGTTTGACTGAAAAATGGCATTATGTGGGAAACTGAAATTAATCTCCAATATTTCAAATATCCTGTATTGATAAGATGGATGCTAAAACTCAAGCTGCTCCCGCAATGAGCAATGTTTGTCTAATTACAAAGAGTAATATTGTATAATTTGTAAAACAGATTATACAATATTACTCTTTGTAATTAGATAAATGCTGGGAAGTTTCAAAAAAATCTCTATGTTTACAAAATTAAAAAAGGAAAAGTACTACAAAAAAAGACAGAGGTGATACTCTGCAAAACACTTTATAGACTCATATTTTGAATATTGAATATATTTGGCGTTAATTTTGTAGAAATTCATTATTCACAATTAAATGAAACTACGTGATGTAGTATTATTTCTTCTTTCTTTAAATTCTTTACAAACGTCAACATCTTCAGGTGGGCTATCAGCAATCTTTGCTAATAGCCCACCTGAAGATGTTGTAATACAACGAAACCTAGGTCGTTGTAAAGAACTTAAAGAAAGTAGAAATAATACTACATCGTGTAGTTTCATTTAATTGAGACTCATATTTTGTAGAGGACATTCCATAACATAAAATATTGCAAAACTTTTCTATTGATGTTTAAGAAACCTGTTCGATAATATTTTCCCAACTTATATAAATATATCGCTTAGTTTATCATTCATAGGCGTAAAATATCGGAAATATCTCAAAAACTATGAAATTCAAAACCATCTTACATAAAGTTCTCAGAAAAATATCAGCTTTGAAATCTTTATAACTTGCATTTTTACATCATATTCTATACGCGTCATAAAAAACCCGGTTTTTTCTTTGCACCTTAAAAATTAAATCCGGAATTAAGATCATTCTGTCATGATAAAATAAATAATATGTAAGTGCAAAAGTAAATATTTTGAATTGCTATTATAAAATTACGCTTGTATTTATTTAGATGCATCGAAACAAAACAACAATGAATATACGTCCAGTCTTCGAGAGTCTTCAAAGTTTTTACGAAACAACTGTATTTTTGTAAATGGGTTCGAATTTTGCATTATGTTTCCTTCCTTTCACAAATCTGCAATCAAAAGTATTGAATGGGGCTCTATTACTCTTCGTTAGCTGCCCGTCCATCTGTCTATCACCGCTCTCTAACTTCTAAACAATAAATGATGTTTACATATATATATATATATATATATATATATATATATATATATATATATATATATATATGCACTTAACACGTCATTCAAAAAAGGGTCATTAGAGTTGGGAATTATCATGTCCAATTTATAATAATATAGCAATATTTTTTATTTTATAAACAAATCATGAAAGTAGTACGGGAGAATGGACTGATTGGCCACACCTTCAATCAAAAAGACCAGAGGTGCTTCAGAATAGTCATACGAAACCTACACCCAACTACACCAATATCTGCAATCAAAGAAGACATTGAAGCTACAGAAAACACAATCTCAGGCGAAATCATCAACGCAAGATTCGGGCCGGACAAAAAACCAACTTCTACATTTTTTGTCAATCTTACGCCAGGACCAAACAACAAGACAGTGAAAGAACTTAAATATATATTTCACCAGTCAGTTATCATTGAAGATCCCAAGAAGCGAAATTCAATAGTTCAATGCCAAAGATGTCAACAATACGGGCACTCGAAAAATTATTGTATGCGCCCTTATCGCTGCGTAAAATGTGGACAATCGCATAAAACATCAGATTGTCAAAAACGTGACCGTACCTCTCCCGCCCAGTGTGCGCTATGCAATGGTCCACATCCGGCGAACTTCAAAGGGTGTGAAATATATCAAGAAATTCTGCTGAGACGTTTCAAGTCAACCTACTCAACCAGAAAAAGCTATCAGCTGCGAACACCTTCTACAGAAAAAACAGGAGATAAGCCAGCGCTAAACATAGCTGACAAGACTGATGCAAATTTCGAAGTTAAGAAGAAAACTTACTCAGAAGTTATGCAGGGCAAGATAGATGCAAGTAAAGAAGCAATAACCCCCCAATATCCTCTGAATTTGGTAGAAATCTTAACAAAACAGAATGAAAAATTTGAGACTATCTTACAACAGATGAGCATGCTGATGATGCTCATAACACGACTTTTTGACAAACTGACAAAATGACTGCGATTCGCATAGCAACATGGAACATAAATGGATTGACTCCCAATAAAATTGATGCGGAAACTCTTATGACTCAGCAAAATTTGGACCTATTGTTGATATCTGAAGCTTACTGTACCACTAAAACAAATGTTAAGTTTAAGAATTATGAGTGTTACACAACCCCCCACCCTGATGGAACTGGACATGCTGGTACAGCAATTATCATCAGGAAATCATTAAAGCACCATATAATGCCTGAATATAGAACCTGCCACATCCAGGCTACTACTGTATCAGTTGAGGATAAAAATGGCTGCTTTAACATTTCCTCAGTGTACTGTCCACCTAAACATAAGATATCCCAAGAGATGTTTACGGAATTCTTTGAGACACTTGGAAACAGATTTCTAGTGGGCGGAGACTGGAACTCCACAAACACCTACCTGGGGATCCAGACTAACCACCACCAGAGGTAGGCAGCTAAAACTAAGTCTAGACGCAAATAATCTGGCTACTGCATCCACAGGTGAAGCCACACATTGGCCGCCTGTTACTTCTAAGATACCCGATCTCATTGATTTCTATATCATTAAAGGTTTCTCTTCATACTACGTTAAGTGTGAGTCCTGTTATGACAGTTCTTCGGATCATACGCCGGTGTTACTCACTCTAAGTACAAACATCATAGAGCACGAAAATCGTGAAAGACTTTATAATAAGAAAACAGATTGGTTCTCCTTTAGAGAATTTATTAACGCCAACATCAAGCTAAAAGTTGCTCTGAAGACGCCTGAGGACATTGAAATCGCTACTAAATATCTCACAAACCTCATCCAGGAGGCTTGCTGGAGAAGCGCACCTTTATTAGACCCTAAAGAGCAGACTTGTAACTATCCCCTTGAAATTAAAAAAGAGATCTTAAAGAGACGCAGGCTGCGTCGTATCTGGCAGTTGAGCAGGCTTGCATCTGACAAAAGTAATTTCAACAGGCAAGCGTCACATTTGAGGGATATGCTGAAGACTTGGCACAACAGGACTCTTGAGGCGGAACTGGCATCCATAACACCTACTGCAGCCATGGACTATTCACTGTGGAAATTTACGAAGTCATACAACAGACCACAAGTGGCAAAACCTCCGCTTCAAAACAACAATGATTGAGCTCGCAAGCCACAGGAAAAGGCGGACCTATTTGCAGAACATCTCTTAAATGTCTTTACTCCAAATAGCGCCAGCGACACAGACTCCGAAACAGAGGTGGAATCCGTTCTTGGCCAGCCTTTACAAATGTCGCTCCCACCAGCTCCAGTCACTGTACGAGAAGTTAAAAGGACTATTAACAACCTCAAGGATAAAAAGGCACCAGGATATGATTTAATCACGAAGGAAATACTTAGAAAACTTCCAAGAAAAGCATTGGTGTTCCTGACTATGCTCTATAATGGGATACTGAGAGTTCAAAACTTCCCCGATCTTTGGAAAGTGTCACAAATTCTCATGATACATAAAGCAGGGAAACCAGCAAACCTAGTCACCTCATACAGACCAATTAGCCTATTGCCCATTCTATCAAAGGTCTGCGAAAAATTAATTTTGCACCGCATTATGTCAATACTAGAAAGCAACTACATCATCCCTAACCATCAATTTGGCTTCAGGCAGCAACACTCAACAATAGAACAAGTGCATAGAGTAGTTGAAAAAATAAGGAAAGCTCTAGAGGAAAAAGAGTATTGTTCGTCTGCATTCTTGGACATTCAGCAAGCCTTTGATAGGGTCTGGCACGATGGTATTCTCTATAAGATAAAGACATGTCTTCCCCATAGCTACTACATCCTGCTGAAATCCTACCTCACGGAGAGGATCTTTCAGGTAAAAGAGTCCGGAACAACATCCAAATTTTTCGAAATTGAAGCTGGAGTGCCTCAGGGCTCGGTGTTGGGACCGATGCTGTACACATTATAGACGTCAGATCTACCACAGGTAGATGGCGTCATGATTGCTACATACGCTGATGACACGGTTATAATGGCGAGCAACAGGCAACCTAATGTAGCCACGAAGCAACTCCAACAAGGACTCGACGCCATTGCTGAGTGGCTTACAAAATGGAGAATTAAAGTGAGCACAAGCAAGTCGGTGCAGGTCACCTTCACTCTGCGAAAAGGAAACTGCCCTCCTGTTCACCTCAAGGACTCAATACTACCACACCAAGATACAGTGATATATCTGGGTCTACACCTGGATCATCGTGTAACCTGGAATCAGCACATTAGGAGCAAGAGAGAGGAACTTAATATACGTCACAGAATACTCTATTGGATGCTAGGCCGAAATAGTAGAGTATCCACAGATAATAAGCTATTAATCTATAGTTCAATACTACAACCAACTTGAATGTATGGCATACAACTGTGGGGAAGTGCCAGCAATTCCAATATCACAATACTACAAAGAGTGCAGAACACTATACTGAGAACAATAGTGCAAGTCCCTTGGTTTGTGACTAATTCAGAAATCCACACGCACTTGAAGATGAGCACTGTGAAAGAAGAAATTGAGGACTCTGTACAAAAATATCAAAAGCGGCTGGAGAATCACCCGAATGCGCTTGCTGCGAATCTAACATTGCGCAGCTATCAAAAACGTCTGAAAAGAAAGGACATAATATAGTCAAATCAGACCTTGAATATGATGAGTGACTGTCCTCGCTGGAGGATGTCCTCGACCCGACAAAGCCGCCCAACCCATCTGCTTATAGTTCAAGTACTGATTGCAGATAAGCGAAAAAAAAAAATATATATATATATATATGTATATATATATATATATATATATATATATAAATATATATATATATATATATATATATATATATATATATATATATATACACATATATATACATATACATATATATATATATATATATATATATATATATATACATACATATGTATATATATACATATATAAACACCGAAAGACTCATTTCGGGTCGCGCCGTAAATTTTTCGTGAAAATGTTGGGAGAAGATCATAACAAGTGTTTCATATTAATATTTACTTTAGTACAAGTATGTCCAGAAACTGCATTCACTTACTCTCTGGTTTGCCACACGCAATAGATATGTTTGAAGTGCATATTCAATGGGAGCCTTGCAGAGCTGTAGCACATCAAGCCTGGATTGCGTGTACAGTTTTAAGTCCAGTAACATTATAGTCTACCATAGCACAGTCCATTGATGTAAGCGTATTGATGTCCGGTATTGAAAGTGTGACGACATTTAGTGATCCTTGCTAAACGCTTTTCGACATTACACTAATACATTTTATTGCACAATGCTAATTCGCAATAATCACACACATGCATCTATACTAGTCCAATGATGTTACAAGTAAAACTAGTGCTACACGAAGAACACGAACAGACATGCTCTATATGCTATAGGTTAAAACATCTTTAACACATTATTAGTCACGTAGTTATTAGCAATTGAAACCTGTACATATTGTGTAACACAAGTAAGTTCTACTGGCTGTCACATACTTAACGAACGATTAGGTGTTTTCACATCAAGAAACAAGTAAAACTATAATAATACAGATTTGAGTACGTATATTATGAAAGTAATATTTCTCAGTGGGTCCTGATATTTTAATACATATAGGAATGCGCTCGAAACGGATCTGAATCAAAGAAAATGAAACTGTTAGCGTTTTTAATTTTAATGCACTGTGAGATACGGTTTACTTTCTTTTTGTTTCCATCATCGCATGGTATTGTGGATTATGTCTAACGCTTATGTACATTAAAATATTATGTTTGCCAAAAATATTAACAATGCTTCTTTGAATGCTCTTGAACATGCGTATAGTAGAACATGCATAACATTAGAATTATTAAATAACGACCCTCCTGGGTCACACAAAAATTTATATGTAATAATGCTCTATTATTTATTAAACTATCTGCCACTATTAAAATTTTTAAAGATAGTAATTTTTAGAGCATAGCGAAAAACATGTTTATATAAAAAACTTATTATACAGTGAACTAAGTGCCAGCTGATAAATAAATATTTTGCAATTACTGTTGATGTTATCACAGTCACTTTTACGTTATTATTATTTTAAAGTAAAATCTTTTTATTAGGTGACATTTAATATATAAAATTATATTATTCCAATTATTATTATTATTGTTTTTTCTTAACTGGCAATATAGTTTATGTATGACGATCCATGTGTGGATATCAGAAATGTACATGATGACGACATTTACGTTATATTAATTATTATTTAGTATGGATGCATCATTCTTAAAATGTGTAATACATCAGTATTACATAAATTGTTTTTTGGCCTTTGACTATATTTTTGCATTTACAATGTGCTAACCAAATTATTAAATGTGTCTCCCGAACCAATATAAATAAAAAACTATGACTATAATTGGTACATAGCAGATTAATTTTGATGAAGAATTTGAAAGATTCCATATTCACTTGGATAAATAAAACTAAGATCATTTTTCAGAATTTATTTACATGACTAAAATTTAATTTTGGTGTGTTACACAACAGGGGATCTAGGGTAATTCATTTTGATATAATACGTTTTTTCGCATGTTCCTCATTTTGTTTTTGATCACGTTATGTTGAAGTTTTAGATTCATTTCAACGATGTTCATTTAAAATCAAAAACTCGCTCTGCAAATAGATTGCATTTAAACCATTGCATTTGCAATAACTTTTTTAATTTTAATAATGTTTTCATCAATCTTGTTCCATTTTATTTATTCAGAAGCGTTGTGAAGACCCTAGTTTTATATACTTACAATCGTTTGGAACATAAAATGAGACCAAAGGCAAGTGATAGTTTGTGAATAAAGAAAATGCAAGCTCATTAAGAAAATTCTTCCTTTAAGTAAATGTAATATTTCTTCTTTTAAGTAAATGTAATATGAACACGCTAAAACTGAAGTACTTGCGAAAACATAGCTGTAAATTTTTAAATATAAGGGTCCATTTTCATACAACATATTTATAAATAAACTCACGGACTTAAATTGAGAGTTCGATTTTAGTCTTATTTTGGTAATGTTGCTTTTTTTCTACCTGCTAATCTAAATTTATTTCAAACTTATTTGTTTCTGTTAATGTATTTAAAATTGTATAGAAAAGTTCCTAATAAAAATTGCACTTTAAACTAATTACTTAGACAAAGTAGATAAATGTCGGGTAATAATTAAATATTTTGTACCTGTTTTTTTTGAGATAATTTGTTAAGTTGTGCGCCGTTAACCATGTTACTGCACTTGCTATTATCCTATCGTCTCTTTACTGATTTATTTGTTCCTTCCTTCATTTATTCTATATTGACCTACAACTGACCTCTTTGTGTATTTCTTGCATTTTAAGTTGGTAATAAATAATTTATCGAATCAAAAATACTTTACATATAATTTTGGTGGTCTATTGACAATTTTCACACCAGTACATATCTTTGGCGAAGATATAATGTGATAAAGTTATTATTTGCAACTTTAATTTGTTGAGGAAATACATAATTTTGCTGCTGTGTACAATTTAACATGATAAATATACACAATGTTTATATTTAATATAAATTGTTAACTAAATTATCATTTATATTCAAGTTAAGTAAATTATCATTTATATTCAAAATTATATAAGGCTTACTGTAATCAATTTTGAAATTGCTGCATTTCTTCCATTTTTTTAAATGCACTTCTTAAATCAGCTGTAGCAAGTTCAGGATGGAAATACTGGAAATCATTCTGTAGCATTACGATAATTCTTGTACAAATTATATTATTATTTAGACATTGATTACTTGACAAATATTCTTAATTCTGCTTTAAGTTCTTTCTTGAGTTATTTGATATCCTTGGGTAATCAAAAGTAATAGTGTTTGAAACTGAATATGTTTAAATTACCATAAAAAATAAAATATTTTCTGCATGTTCCATTAATTAAATATCAAATATTATGACCCAACTTTGGTTTTTGGGTTACAATTTTAATTAAATTTCGAGACATATATGCAAAAATTTTAATAGAAATATGTTTGTATTGTTGGTGTTATCCTTTTTCCATTTTATTTATATTTAGAGCACAGGATTTTAAAGTTAATAAGATTTTTTATCCAAATTTGGAATCATCAATGAATTGTTAACTAATTTTTAAATACCTGCTATTTCTTAAAATTAGCAATAAATGTAGTCTCCTCATATCTTCCTTGGGTAACTAATACACGAGAACCAATTGAAATAATCAAGAAAATGTTTAGGCGACAGAAATACAGGAATGAAAGGAAAAGAATAAATATCTTTAAGACTGTTCAATAATATCACTTTTGTTTCACAAATCACATTATTATTGATTTAATTAGCTCACTTTAATGCCATGAAACTGAGAAAAGACCATAATAAAAGTAAATTAAATATTTAGGCAACTATGTATTAACTCATGGTTTAAAGTGAAGAAATCAAAAACAGTGAAATGCAGTTGAACCTCCAGCAGATGAATCAGTTTCAATAACACGTGTGTATCAATTTCGTCTAAAAATTAAGAAGATATCCTGAAGTTCGTTAAACTTTACATACATTAAAATAATGTGATAAACCAAACTAAAGAAAATATAAATATAACATTGAAGGTTTGTAGATTTAAAATCAATAGGATTTTAAAAGCAATTTTTGATATAATTATTAATTTCAAATTTCTATTGACATTTTATTATTTTAATTTTTCGTTAAACATTTTTTATAATTTTTATTTGTTGGTCGTTATATCGACATACTTAGGTCATTGCTTCAAGCCGCATTATTATATGTGAAACTTTTTACAAATTTGCAAATGATGCAAGGTGCATTATGTTTCTGTACCATAGAAGTAAAAATCAATAGCAAATTTAGGTATGTTGTTATAATCTTATGAGAAGATATGAAGAAACCTTTTTATTTTTAACCTTTTTAACTTTTTAAATTGCTCGATTCATGCAATACTCAGTTACGTCTATTCAGATATTATACATTTCTGCTTATCATCTGATAAAATAAGGTTAGATAGCCTTAGTATTACAGCTTATGTACATAGTGTGAGTCATGTGAGAAACACCCATGTCCATATTTTAACTGAATTTAAAAAGAAAGGTATTCCTCAATTCAATATCTTTGTATTTTTTTTAATTTTCCGGTAGTCTTGGAGACGCTTTTCTGTTTTCTTTATCCTTTCTTTTTTGGTTTAACAGATGTTTTAATATGTTTATAATGTTCTCGTGTAAATATGATCATGACCTAATAAAATACAGCGCATATAACTTAAGAAATTATATAATGGACGAAAGTACGAGACTCCTTTGAGAAAATTGATATTGATCTCGAACTCATTCAATCATTCGTCTGATTTTCTCGATGAGTCTTTTTAACAAATAGTGGCTAGAGTCGGGTGATGGAGTCGAAATATGATGACAGTACTCCTTAAAGGTGACGAAAAAAACCAGTATGACAGTGATGATAGTAATGATATTTTGACATGTCAATTGGATCAGCTGTGACATAATGATTAGCACGTGGGTGCGGTATGTCGAAAATCTGGGTTCAATTCACATCAGCCGATCAAGTTTTCCTTTGTGCAGTCTACCATCATGTTTACTACACTAGTGTTATTTTTAAACATTGAAAATTTTCAACCTCGTTTTTCACTTATATTATCAAAACAAGTGTAAAACTCACGTGACCTATTAGCGGTATTTGTCCGTTTTACTAATCTATATTGAGTCGTTATTTATCCATTCATCTTCCATCCATCCTCAATATATTCAGACGCTGCGGTTATTCTAAACAGCAATCATCATGTTTTCCTACATTTTCTATCCACTATATATTAAGTGTTAGCAAATTAAACATGTGTGTGCGTGCGTGTGCGCGTGTGTATGTGTGTGTTTATTTATGCAAATTTCTTAAACTTTTGTTTAACATGATGATTAAGTAACAAACATGAAAAGAAACATTTTGTGTATTAATTTTTCACGTGGATAAAACCTTAGCTTACAGCTTGTTCATTGCACTGTCACATAAACTATGTTCAAAATAACTTTGATAGTGAAGTGTTGCTTGTTTGCCAAGTTGTTAGATAAAAATATACAAACTAAACTACTTCCCCATTTATACCTTAAGTTCACTCGATTCAGCATGACATCATGCATATAATAGCAGTTACTTTATATGTGCTGTATTTTATTTATAACGCATATAAAGTTATGAAATCAAATCTTGGAAAAAAAAATTAGAGAGAGCTCTACGCACAAAGTGAAGTTGATTTTTTATTCACTTACCTCTTCGTGTATAATTGAATATATTTTTGGAAATAGTAACAGCCGATAAACTTATGATGTGAAGTCTATAGGAGAGAACTTATGATGTGAAGTCTATAGAAAGTTTATAGGAACCCTATACGAATGACTTTAGTCAACTGCAAAAATTAATTTGTATTTTAAAATGTAAAATATTTACATTTTAAAATACGAGGCAATTTTTGCAGTTGATCGAAGTTATACAGGTAACATGTTTATATATTCACATAGTGAGAAATGTTATTGTAATTTGTTAATAGTCTAATAGAAATACCAAATACACTAAAACAAATATCTAATATAGAAGATATGGATTTAAAATTAAAGAGATCATTTTACTAATAACTACATGGGTGTTTGTAATTTTGACTGTACATTTTATTTTATACATTAATCGACCAAGTGGAACGGATTGAAATCTATAGTATCACAACTCAGAATACAACTTATCCAAGGTAAAGTATACATTTATATAAGATCCAAAATTAACGCTACAGATACTAGTGCTGACAGTGAGCTATGAATTATTTTGTTTGTGTCCTGCATAAATATCTCAACGCCATTAATTTATTGCCGCATATAAACAGTCATTTGCATTATAAATATTAATTTGACTTTTTAAAAAAAATATGTAACCCACGCAGTTGCATTAAATTTCAGTCAATAATAATGACATTAGGTTGAATTATGTATTAAATTTATATAAATTAAAATATTAGTTGATAACATGAATTATTTGAATCACTCAAATTTATTGATTTTTAACGGGGACAGGGATAATGGGAGGAGGGAGAAGATGATCAAAATATGTTAAAGTAAACTCCATTAGTTACCTTCGTATAGTGCATTAGTCACTTCATAAACTTTGTAAATTATATCAAAAAGTTGGATACACATCAGCATTATCGATTTCTGATTGTATACTTCGCACACAACTCTGTTTGGCTTTTTAATTAAAAACATGGTGTTTAATGAGAAATATTCTCTGAAAAATGGCCTGAAATAATTAAAGAAAATTTTCAATTACTTTTGACGACTGTGAATTTTATTACAAATTGTATTGTTTGTTTTTGATAGCAATTTTTTGTGTTAAAATTAATTATTTTGCCAACAAATGGCTCCAAGAAGCGCTATCATCTATAATTTTTAATAACATGTTTTCATTATATTTTATTGTTCAAATAGTAAGTGTAACTTTCTTTGATCAAAACAATTTTACCTAATTTTACCGCAAAATTCAAGGAATAGATCTGACGTTACATGTTGACCACAAACAAAAGAAATATACATATCAACATGAAAGCATATAATAATTTAATTTGCCTTCTAATAATAATTTGGCTATTTTTATCAACATTTATCCTTATTATTTCACTGGTAACACGTGTTATTATTGGTATAATTTCATTGATATTTCTTTCGTATATCTGCTTCAAGCAGATCTTCGCATTTATATAAAAATTGTGCGTACAATAAACCTACATTATTTGGTAGTTCGGAATTATATGTAACATTTAAGTCTACAAGAGACATCTGAAAGTATTTAAGATTCTTCTGCGGATTTAAATATTAGGCAAATCTCTTCCGGGACACATCTGGATATCAGAAACATTGATTTGTACAATGTATGCTATAAACTGATGAATGGATGTAAAATTCTAAATTCACTGTTTGCTGTTCAGGTAAGTGTGATAGTTTAATCAAATTACTTTAAATAATCAATTAATTTTACCTTTAGTTTAATGCTTTAATTAAAGCAAATCTTTACTGGTGGCAGAACCCGCACCACAAGGTTTTCATGCACACTTAGACATTTAAGTCTGTATGGTATTTCTATTGAACTGTTTATGAGTGTAAATAATATTTTCATTATTTCAATATATTGCGCTGGTACACTTTTCACAAGTGCAACATAATCCTATATTTCTACATAATTATAGCGATGATTCTATAAGATTTAGATTCATAGTTATAGTATGTCTGTTAACTCTAAGTAAAGTACTCATAACTCACTTCTGTTATACTTTCATGTTCTGGTCAGTATCTAGCGTATGTGCAATACATCCAGTCATTATCCCATACTACTACTATAGAGAAATGATAGGATTAAGTTGTGGAAACATCTGTACTATTTTTTTATATTGGAAAAGGAATTTTTAGATTTTAAGTAGCACTATGGTTTTAAATAACTGAAATTCTAACTCAACATACATCAGGCTTAATATGTTCATAGTAAATTAATTTAAAGTGATTTCAATTATATTACATTGTGTAACTATTATATCAATTAAAAAGTGTTATGTATTTTTTTTCAATTTGGCAATGTTCTACCATGGATCCTGATTATCTCATTTTTTTCATTGGCATTTCCATGCGTTTCTATTATAAGTTAACTAAGACAAAATTAACTTTCATAAATATTCGCACGTATTGTGTTTCCATGTAGTAAGTTTCGGGGAATTGTAAACAGCAGTTACAGACACTCCCTTATTATTTACATATAAAAATGATATCAGTCAAGAAAGAAAGACTTGGAGCGAGAAACAATTGAAATGTTAATTTTTTCTTTAATGTAATAAAGGTATGAAACCCTCTTTTATTTCTCCTCTAATATGTGTATGATGTATGTATGCATATATATGTGTATATGTATATATATATATATATATATATATATATATATATATATAAATGTATACTTGATTTCACAATTTTTGGGAATTCATAAAACAACGATAGTAGACTTTAACTTTATATTGAGTAATTTATGAACATCTTTACAGTAGATATGGAGAGTATTAAATCAGTAAGTATATATTTACATAAGGATGATCCATGCCAGACTTTACCAAATGCCCATACTACACTACTAGTCAAATGGCTTTTTGATATTGGTTGTGATTCTACGTACTTAAACTAATGTTGAGTGGTTGGTTCTAAATACAAAATTGGTGAATCAGGATCATTTGCCTTCCATTAGTAATGCTGTCTAATATTTTCAATAATATTTTCTGGAAGATCTCTGACATAATAGGAATTACTACTATTGGTCGGTGGGATGTCGCTGCTGTAGGCGGTTTACCGGATTTGAGTATAACAATTACTTTGACAGTTTTCTAGGGTTTTTTGACGTGTCTTAATTTAATACATGCATTTATAATGAATTGAAACTTTTTCAGAGCTAGTTCCAGCAGTTGTTATAAAATTTATCAAATCTGGGTTCAACTATAGGTTCACCCCGGTGGTTTTTTACTGCTGTATTGTTTTCAGTAATCATTACATTTCCTTTTCAATAATCATCACATTGTATATTTCGGGACGGTATAAACACATAAACCATTTAGTTTCTGTAAGTAGATTGGCCTTCTTCTTAATATCACCTATCCACTTACAGTATTGAGATTTCACAGGTAGATCTTATACAGGAAGTCTATTTAAACTCTTGGTGAATTTCTATAATGAGTAATCGGTGCTTTCTTCAGCCTTTCGGTTACTAACAATTTCTTTAAAAAATAATTTTTAGCTTCTCCGATTTTTTTAATTAGATTACTTAGCCCATCGAATACCACTTTGTTGAATAAGAGTTATGCTAATTTTTACTGCTGGTGAAATATTTTTATTTTAATAATAAACGTAATTTTTATTTTAATAATAAGTAATAAGTATACAATATAAAAGCAGTCTAAATATAAAGACGTAAATTTTTTTTCATATTTTATTCAATGTCAACAAATTAATGCCATTACTTTTATAATACTATCAAATAGTATAAAGTTTTGTTTACGAACAGTACTCTCCAAGACGAAGAGTCATTTTCTGTCCACTTATCACATACTTTCTGATAAAGTTTTGTGTAATAATATTTTTTTTAATATTTTTTGACTTCCATTTAATTTCCACAAGATTCTTTTTCACTTCTGACACTAACGTTTCCAAAGTAACTTATACATTATTGAACTGACTCGGGCAGACACTACTGTGTTTCGAATTTCTATCCTCTATGCAGTGTCTAATGATGAGAGACGTTGAGTACATTACTTTTATACGTACGTTGTCTCATGTAGTTTACTGATACCTAGAGTACCTCACAATTTCCAAATATCAGATGACATACACTCGTTAATTTATTTTTTCTAAACTGACACTTTTTGCATTTTCGGACACTTGCAACTCCTCTTTCATAGTACTGTATAGATTACCTAGGAAAAGAGGTTTATGGTCTATTTTACCTTTAGAATTGAATTTTTTCATTCACCATATCTTCCACATTGTCCCTACGTAAGACCTCACTCCATTTAATAGACTCTGCATCCTCGGAACAACATGGCATCAGCTAAAATTTCAAAGATGTGCCATTTTGGATAACAATTTTTGACCATTAATGAAATTAGGCATACATGAAATTTAAATAAAAATCCCGGAGTAGTGTGTCAACCACAGGTGGAATAAAAGTTTGGGATTCTGTAGATATTTAGCTTACATTACTTAAACTTTATTTTATTTAACTCACCTTACCACGTTTATGTTGAGAAACTTTACATGCTAAGTGAGATATGTTATTTTCCTACATAGATATTTTTTACCATTTTGAACCTTGTATTGCTATCATACAGAAACAAGGAAAATTTGTTACAACATTGTTTGGTTTACCACACTACGTAACAGATGGAGCAGATTATGCTTTGTTACTGTTCTGTGATCTTTTTCCACTTTAGATCAATGAAGGAATCTTCATAAAATATAATTTAGTATGAGAAGTAAATTAAATTTAGTTCCAAAATATCTCTAAACATTTTATTCATTTGTCCATTGCGGTTCATGAAATTACTCAACAGCATATGAAGCATTCACGGGCTTGAAGGACAGACAATATTTCTTATTACTTATCGTAAATGTGCTTTTAAATATTTATTCATCCATTTATGAGTTGCATAGAAAATCCTTCTAGAAATTCAAGAAGTAAATGTACCTGCAAACACATTCACATGCGCGAGAAAGATTGTACGTAATTCCTTAAAAGGTATCGAAAAGAAAATAAAACACCCAAATTATTTGCAGTGGTCTCTGTTTCATCTAAGAAAAATTCACTTTTTTATTCTAAGGTGTAATTCTGTCATACTACAGTTGTTATTTAGTTCAAAATCTCTTTAGACATATTATTCATTTGCCCATTGTGGTCTATGAAATTACTAGACAGCTTTTCATTCCATATTGACATTTAATATTTATTATTATTAATCATAAATGTATTTTTCAATATTTATTCAATCAGTTGTCAGCTGTATAGAATACCTTTCAGGAAATGCAATAAGTGAATGTACTTGCAAACATTCACATGTGCAAAATAGATTGTACATAATTTCTATAAAGATATCGAAAGGAAAACAAAACACCTTGTTTATCTGCAGTAGTCATTGCTTCTTCTACTTAGAAAAATACACTTTTTCAATTTAAGCTTGCAATTCTCTCTTATTATAATTGTTATCGATATTGTTAGTACAATTAAATAACTCCCTTAGATTTAAATATTAATATTAAAACTAAAGCAAAATTTGATTTTAAAAGTCTCACTTTTGTTGACTACTTAGGTATATACAGGTTTTTGTTTAGTTATAATATTTAATAAATAATATTTTTATCATTGGTCAATGACATAAACATATTTTTATGGAAAAATTTTCAATAGTCACACGATGGAATATAAACGTAATATTATGTTAATTTATTTATGTATTATTTAATCAACGTTTATACAAGTATGTAAATTTGTTTATAAGAACAAGCACAAAAAGTCATGAATGTGCACCGCACTGTACTATACAAATTCATATCTTTAATTTTTTTGCACAAGAATACAATTGGGTTTTGGGAATCTAACAAAATATGAATAGAAAAATATAGAAACTTTAACTCATTTTAAATTTAATTATATAGACTTATTTTTCATGAAATAAAACTGAAACATCACAATGAAATTTGTGGCGAAAAAACTTAAAAATTGAAGAAAAGTTGATGCATTCACAGTAAAAAGGCGAGCGATCTTGAATTCAGCAATACCAGGTATAGACAAGAGTTGACACAAACCTTCCAATTTGGGTTGCAGTTCAGCATCTGTAAACATTATTTTTCAGGTAAATACAGTAAATACCTGACGTTATCAATATTGATTACTACTTCTGATAATAAAATTATTATTTTCATATAAATATGGTGTAAAATGATTATCTGTATTATATTTTACATTTAAACGTGAATTGGATTTTCTTCCAAGTTTTGCCAAGGAAGATTTTGGTTTTTTAAATGTACATCAAATGCAAAAACACAGACAAAAATTTGGACATGTTATATATTAATTAAAATTATGGAAACATGCAAAAAATAGCATTTTTATATATATGTATATATATACATATATATATATATATATATATATATTTGTATGTATATATATATATATTAAAATTCACTTTTGACTACTTAGAAATTTATTAAAACAAATGAAAAATTTTCAAGTAAATGTTTTAATTCACAAAAAATATATAATTTTTTCTTATTACTTGCATTAGAAGCACAGTTTTAGTATCATTATTGGATTTTACCTTGAGTGATAATCTGCTTAATGGCACGTATGTAAATTAAATTCAAGTCCCTATAACGAAGTGACATGAAATGGAACTTTGGAGCCGAAGTGAGATAAAGAAATAATAATGTTTAACATGTTTAGGTGAAATATGGTATATCTACGATATTGTATATGGTACATCTACGATATGTTTTCATGGAGTTGACTACTGAATAAAGAATAGTTAAACAAAAGTTGATAATTTAACTTCTTTAAGAATGATTACGCAATCATAATTCCTTTGGATAGGTTATATATAGTAATTACGTAGATTTAATACGCGCCATTAAGTATAATTATTTTTCACTATTTAAATTTTAATTATGTGTTTTTAATTTTATTCAGCGTAAAGTCAGGAAGAAAAGGTAAAAAAGGAATCATAGCTGATAAAAAGACGTAGTCATCATCACTTATCCAGAGATAATGATACTCTATGAAGCAAAAGTACATCGGTGTGTTTAATAGTTGGTAAAAATCGTTGACCGCAACGACCACAAAATGAGTTGACCGCAACGCAACCTATTCTAACACTTTAATAGGTTACACTAATTTAGAAGTAATTTGAAAAAAGTACTCATTTTAATATATGTTGTATAGTTCATATAATATTTTTCGCAAAATCCTTGTAATGCAGAGCGTGGTCGAGATGTACTTGTATATATTTAGTGCTCTGGAGACTGCAATTCTTTCACAAACTAGTCTTTTCTGTAATCATTATGATTTAATTTTATAATATTACGCTGTTTTGAAATACTTTTGGTAGTGCAAGAAGAGTGGAGCGATCAAGATGAGAAACATCGGACAACAGAAACCGTTGTACACACTAAATCATACAAGGAATGGTGAAGATGCAAAAGTATGTAGTAACTACACATAAGAAGATAATGTCGAATTTCCTAATCACGTCAATAATATAATCACGGGATTTCATCGTTTCAGGATTCTGAGATGACACTAACATTAACACAATATTTTGTTTAGGTGAGGATAAAATAACAACAAATGGAGCAGTGACGTATTACAAACCGCAAATAGGGTGCTTTGAGCTGTACGTCACGAAATGTGTAGGTTAAGAAGTAACAAAAATGTATAGTTACGGTAGTTCCAGAATGTGTATTGAAATGGAGTTTTATAAATTTTGGTAACCAAAGAACTTGTGCAAATCAAGCTATGGGAAACTAAAAAAACATGTACGATGATTCCAAATGTGACATTTAACATTTTGAAAAACAATGAGTTGTAATTGTTTTCGTTATTGTTTAATTACCCGTAATTAGATGATTTATTTGAGAGTAAAAGAAATGCTTTGAAACATTTGCATCTGTCAGAAATTTAAGATATTCAGTGATGTCTGCATATTATTCACTCAATGAACATATGAACAGCAACTTAAATTTAGAGGATTAGTTTTCCGCTAGCACCGACTAGCGGAAAAACCTTGAATATATGTGAATTGAAAAATTTTGTGTTGTGTGATTATTTACCTTAGGTAATAATCAGAAGAACACTATGGCCAAAATCTCAGTGATATTTTTATGTAATAATATTAACCCAATCAGCAAGAAACAACACTTTTGGTGTTTGGTATACTATAATATTATAAGAATACCTCTGTGTTACAGAAACAAATGATTATTAATTGGTCTATTGTCAATCCTAAACTGTACTTATGTGCCTCACAGGCATATTAAATTATCTTTGTGAGTTTTTTCTTTTTTTGGATGCCTTTATTCAATTAATGTGAAGAATATATATGATCTACGTTCAGTTGTAGGAAAAAGTCGATTCAGAATGTATTCATTATTTTGTGTCAGTGCACTCGTTAATTTTGACTTTTTTTCTTTCTGCTAATTTGGGTTAGTTGTCTCAACATTTTTTCGACAATGAAAATTCGCGGCTAACTCAGTTAACACTTAAGAGACTCTTCCACATTCAATAACAATTTCAGTTTATTATTATTGTTAGCTTTAGTTCCATACACTCACAAGATTCTTTTTCAACTCAGACTTACAAGAAATAATACAAATAACGTGTAGCCGTTTTATTTTTAGTACTTGCTCTGTGCATATATCTGAAATTTTGTTATATTGGCACTAGCATGCTTTTACTTCTAGAAATGTTTTCATTATCAAAATAAAGAGTGAAATGTTTCTTATCCATAGAAGGAAATAAAATTAACCTTAAATATGAACACTACACATAAAGACAATTAATAACTGGTAAAATAAGCAAAATGACATAGCTCTAGAAAGCAAATTAAATTAGTCGTCGAGGTAGACAATATATAAGAATAGTGCTATAGTACAAAGTGACCAGTACGATAATTGATAAACATCTCAAGGACAAGAAATCGACTTACGTATATTTTTAAACATTTCTATTTTTAGCCCAAGCGTCCGTGCAAACTGAAGTCGCTGTGTAAGTTTCTCGCAGGTTGTGCACACAAAAAGCAATCCTGTTAAGTAATATAACCAAAACATAGACACGTACACTGTCAGTAAATACCGATCCGACTGAAATTACGGTGGAGTTGAAATTAATATACTGGTAGTAGATTAATTAAATTGTATAAAAGTAGTAGGTCAATTAAATTGTATAAAAGCAGTAGTTTTTACATGTTTACTAACCTAAGAATTGGCACCATAAAAAACAAATCCTATAGCAACAAGTGCGCCCCCAAAATAATTTAAAAATACTAATAGAATCTGCAACAAAATAAAAATTATTTTGATGTACATGTAAATGTTACACAGAGATTTCGAAAACACATGAACTTTTTTTCCTTTCACATATTAATCCGTACCAAAATTGTAAAAAAGAATAAAGAGCATTCTCAAAATATTTAATGTAAAAATAGTACTCTTATATATTTAAGAAATTTAAGTCTTTAATTGTTAAATGCAAAAACATACAGCTTAAGAAGGAAGTAATTAAATTGGGTCTTACTTGCAAGTAGAAGGCATCATGTAAGAGAAAACAGACATCAAAAACTTTCAAGTATAATTTGATTATTTTATCGACATATACATTCAAATCATCCATTGTGATTGTCATTATGTCGTCAGCACTGCACAAACTAAGGTGGTCATCTACACTAAGTAGAGCGGAAAGTTGTAAATTTCCATATTCAATTCTTTTCAAAACATCATTGAGTGATGTGGAAAAAAGAACACGTTCAACATCGCTATACCAAAATATAAAATAGCCAAACATGAATCGTAATTCAAAGTCGTGGGATAAATATACATAGAAAACCATTAAAAGGAAAGTTAAACACATTTTATAAAAATTGAAACGATTTTGTTTCCGTGCTTTTTCATATAATGAGCTCTTAATGTTATAATCCAAATAATTATCCAGCATTTCCATTTCAGCAATAAATTGTGGAAATTTATTCCATTCCAAAAAAGTAGTTGTGATAATGATATAACTGAATGCAGCTAAAAATGCTACGTGGTAAATTGTTTGCGGTACGAAGCTTTCATTTGACGTAAGACCAAAATATGGGCCCACAATTAGAAGCAGAATAAGTAGTGATAGAACTATTGCTGCATATGTTACAGTTATGACACGTCTTATTATCATCGGCCACGGCTGAGAGAGTATTGTCTGTCTTTTAATTTCTGTGCTTCGTTTGATGCCCAACACAATTTCCAAATATTGCAAATATTTCCACGTATCTTTATAGCATATTTCATCCATTTTCAAATGACAGAAATTAGAGTAGGATTAACGTATAAATGGTTTAATTTCTAGGTTTCTGGATGTCTCTTACGCAACTAAAGACAACCAGCTACAGGACTGATTAGCAGAAAAGTAGAATGCTACCAGAGTAATAGAGATATTATTCATTTTGCTTCATGACTAATTGTTATTAATGATTCTGCTAGATAGCAGACACATTACGGCGAGGATGGCATTGGGAAAGTTTTTAAATAATTGATTAGAAAAATTGATTTTTCTTTAACCCTTGAAAAATAAGTCAAAGGTAAGTCAACTTGAAATAACATAATTTTTAAATGAATTTTAATTTTCAACATAAGAAAATTCGAATTTTAAGGAAAAAAAGATTATTTTCTGAGTAAAGTTTTTCAATAAATTATCCACATTTCAAAAGGAAAAAAAAACATCACAAAAATGATAACTTCTAATACAACTATCCAACAAAATTAAAAACATTCAAAGGCAGAAACCCCTCCACACTCACCTTATCCATTCAAGTTTGAAATACAGTATATGTTATTTAATATTTCGTTGAAAGTTTACTGTCTGATTCTTTAAGGATTGGGGACCGTGAATGAGTCGACCATTTCACGAATTTAATTTATCATATGTAATTTTTTGACGAATAAGGTACATACCTATATATCTCCAGGAAGTATTTTATCAAACCGTGATGGACTTTTTCAAGTACATTTCTTTCGCCTAATTCACAATATGTTTTCATACACACTTTTTTCTTTGTACAACTTATATTTTAACATTATAAACTTAGATATTATTGCGTTTTTCTTTTCATAACTTCATCCATATGATTTTTGATTTAACATGACCACTTTTGTTTTTTGGAGACCAATACTAGCTCCTCACCGCTGCATGTTTCTGTACAACTCGCTTGCTGAATGTTAGAGTGTCATTCTTTAATAGCACTCTAAGATCGTTAATACGGATATCTTGTTACTTGCTTGAACTAAATAAAATGTAAGTAACTTAAATGAGTGAAATCTCTTCTAGAGTCCAGTATAACTTTAAATCGTCCAGTAAGTATTATTACCAAGTCAAGTCAAGCTAAAATTATGTGGAAAATAATACAAATAGTAAAAGTAATCAAAATCCAGATGCCGCAAGAAAACTGTTGAAAGATAGATATAAGCAAAGCCTTTTTGCAAGGCTGGCTGGTTTACAATATCCGACATATAAAGAAACTTTTGTAACTATTTAAAAAAGCTTACATATACTCCCTGGGTCCTGCTTGACAACATTATCGCGATGTAAATCCACAATTCATCGCCATTAAATAAATAACGTTATGTCAAGTCGTCATTAATGTCATTTTCAAATTAAAATTAGGATTATTTTGGTCCTAATCTGTATATATGTATTTAAAACTAACACACAAATTCCATTTTCGGAAAATATTTTCAAAGTTACCCAAAGTAAACTTTTATTTTAAAAATTTTACATCCATCTTCAGAATAGTTAAAACACATTAATTTCAAAGTAGAAAGATGTGTTCACTTACATTATTTTCATAATGTTGGTAGAATTTGGCCCCCGTTTTAAAACATAATGTTCTGGAAAATATAACAATAATCTGGTACAGGGGTCGATTAATTGAATAATATTCTTTGTGGGTAAATGAGATGGTTTTAAAATTCTTCCAAGTTTAATTGCAAAGTTACGTAAAATAAACCTACATACAATGAAATTATGATAGATATAGTAGGAAGACTTTTA
The DNA here is from genome assembly GCA_039881145.1 of Druceiella hillmani. Taxonomy (NCBI): domain Eukaryota; kingdom Metazoa; phylum Arthropoda; class Insecta; order Lepidoptera; family Hepialidae; genus Druceiella; species Druceiella hillmani. Next base: position 38,128,209 of record JAYKKI010000019.1, read on the forward strand.
ATAGGTATTTCGATATCCTGAGGTTATTTTGTTTTAGAAATGGGAATTTATCTTCGAAGCGCAAATATTCGTGCTAAGTAAGTAAAGTTATTCACTGATCAATATTCTGGAACTATTCAAACGCATGACAATTCCACATATCGTGGTATAAAATCGTTTTAATTCGCATTATTTCTGGTAATATTTTCATAGTTATATGTCATCTCTTTTGGTCTCCTTACCCTCTTTTAATTCCAGCTTATCGTATGTTGTTTAATTCATGCATATTACTTAGTTGCATTGCCTTTTATTCATTGTTTATTTTACATTTGTTTTAATGCCTTTGGTTTTCTTCTTCATTTCATATTCGTTAACAACTTATGACGACACCAAAAGTTTGCATAGTAATGAATTTGTCTTTTAAGAAATAAGTATTTTCATGTTTAGAGGGAACCCTACATAAATTAGTATAAAATTAAAATTACACCATATGAAATAGCCAAGAAAAACTCTGGGGTCGAACGAAGTCAGGAACGAAGTCACTTGCATTATTTCTTCAACTCTAAACATGATTTAATATGTATATTTCTATTGATTATATTAGTGTATTTTTGTCACGCCATAAAGCGCAGCCCTTTTTTATTCAACCCTCTTTCTCCCTCTCTCTTTCTTTCTCTAATTTGTAAACTTTGTTATTTTTTATAATTTTTTCAAAGCAAAAATATAAACTAAGGATTTAAATCAATAAATTTCATTCAATATTTTAGGGAAAACAGTCATTTATTGAAAAAAATAAAAAATAAAATAGGGAATTAAAAATTACTTATAAAAAAATTCTAAATAAGAAAAAAAACAATAACAAAATACTTAAAATTAATAAATTACAGTAAATTGCCAGCATATTCATATATTTTCATTGCTAATTAAACTTTATATAGATTGTTTGATGAAATAAAAAAAAATAATATTTTGAACACTAAAATTTCATTTTAAAATTAATTTTATATTTAATTCAATTAAAACCCCAAAATTTGCGCATTTTAAAATTAAAATATTTTTATTTTAATTGTTTCAACATTGAATTAAATTTAAAATTAATTTTAACGTTAAATGTTATTATGCTACCAATTAACTTTTTTGTTATTTTATTATTTTAAATTTTTTTATTAAATCAAATTAAATTTAAAGTTTTTAGTTTATACTCAATTATTTTTTTTATTTATTTTAAAAATGAATGAAATTTAACTTAAATTTAAGGAATTTAAATGAGTGAGAATAACTTTAAATTTCATAATTTATATTTTTTTAAGTTCATTTGCCCATTAATACTCAAATTCCTAATAATATTTTCTTTTCCACACTATTGAATTTAATAATTTTGTAGACAGAGAATGAGGAGGAGGGGATCGGAATATACACAGGTTTTTTAAATACAATATGTCAAATTTCTACTTGATACGCCAAACAAAACTTAATTAATTTATATGGTGGTTATGACAAGTAGCAGTCATGACAATTGCAAATTCCTTTCTCAAAAGACTTTCGCAAATTGTCGTTAATTGCTGAAAGGTGGTCCTTGTTTATACACTTCTTCTTGAACTTATTCATAATGGAAACAAATAACGTTAATGAATATTATGTGCAAAATGTATACAGATAGTATGTAGATGACGATATAATTTAGGGAATACTAGAATTCATTTCAAATGAATTTGATAAATACCTGAAGAAAAAGGAAAGTGGAAAACATTATGAAAAAATATTAATATTTCAAACTATAAAAATTATTTCTAACAAAATTTTAGTTGTGTCAGATATATTTCCATTACTGTGGATATTCGACATAATGCTGTGTACTAATTTAGAAATATATATAAATATATCTATATATATATATGTATGTATATATATACAGATATATAAATATATATATATATATATATGTATGTATATATATACAGATATATAAATATATATATATATATATATATATATACATATGCTTGTTTTTGTATACTTCTATGTAACAATTATTCAAATCAATATTACCTGCCTTATAATATAATATATTGATAATAACAGGTTTATAAATGATAATATTATGAGATGATAATATTTGCGTATTATTAATTTGCAGTTCCACATTTGTAATAGTTTAGTTTTTTATTTAAATATGAGTTAAACATACCTGCAGGCAAAACACCCTATTCATAACTTTATAGGCTTCTAACAATTTGCAACATATTGTGTATATTTAATTTAGTTGTATGTCAACTTTAAATTTTTTTCCATTATCATTTGATTTATCGACTGCGATAGATTTAGGAATAATCTCTATCTTGATTTGTTCCCTATTTTCAAAAATAATAATTCATCGCTGACTTTAGAAAATCTTGTTTATTTAACATTTACTGATGTTAGAAAAATTAATATAGAGAAACAAGAGTAGGGAAATGGAATCCCAAAGAAGAAAGGCGACTTTCGTTGGGTACTGTGAAGACTCAAATGAGTACCGACTGATTACCTATCGCTGTAGGCTGATTGATTTTGCGATAGAACATGGCATGATTCTTGGAAACACCCTATTTTGTCACAAACTGATTGACCAAGTGGTGTATGTTCGAATCAAATAGACCACCTCTTAATTGATTCTAGACACTGTTCAGATTTATTCGATGTTAGAACATATATAGGTGCTAACATAGACTCAGATCATTATCTAATTATTGCTAAAATCAGAGCAAGGCTCTCTAATTCCAAGAAAGAATGTCTTGAGCCACTCAAGACCTTTGATTGTGAGAAACTTAAAAACCAAAAATTACAAAATGAATATGGTGACTTTTTGGATAATTATTTGATGAAAATAAAGGACTGTGACTCCATAGATGACCATTGGAGGGAAATAATGGAAAGTGTTTGTCATACAGTTAAATCTACAGTAGGCAATAGTAAACACAGTAAAAATAAAAACTGGTATGATGATGAATGTACCAAACTGACCAAGAAAAAGAATGAAGCATATAAAAAGATGCTAAATAGAAAGACCAGAAACAATACAGAAGAATATAAAAGAGCCAGAAGAGAGGAAAAAAGACTTCACAAAATAAAGAAAATAATTTTTGAAGAGGAAAACCTAAAAAAATTGAAAATCTTAAAACCCTAAATGAATGTAGAGCATTCTATAGAAGGGTTAATCGTAGTCGCTCTGACTTTAAACCAAGTTCTACTCTTTGTCGAAATGAACAAACGGAAATTTTGGCTAACAAACAAGAAATTCTTTCAACATGGGTTGAACATTTTAACAATCTTCTAAACTCAGAAAATTCATAGGAGAATCATAGAAACAACTCAGTAAATTTAAATAATTATGAAATAATTCCCATCCCAGATAGAGATGAGATTCAATTAGCAATTAATAAGGTAAAGAATAATAAATCACCAAGACATGATCTTATAACTGCAGAATTGCTAAAAAATGGATGTCCTCGGCTATATGATCACCTACAAAAGTTAATTGTGCATATTTGGAACTCTGAAAAGCTTCCTTCAGAGTGGAACATTAGTATTTTGTACCCTGTTCATAAGAAAGGAGACCCAATGGTTTGCTCCAATTATAGAGGCATTAGCTTACTATGCACAAGCTATAAAATTCTATCCAACATTCTGTTTATGAGACTAAAACCACTCGTTGATTCTGAAATTGGCAGCTATCAATGCGGATTTAGGAGTGGAAAATCTATTGTTGATAAAATTTGTTTACGTCAAATTATTGAAAAATGAAGACTTTAAATCAGCAATTGACAGTGTTAGTAGAAAGCATTTAAAAGGTGCAATGTATGAATTCAAAATTCCGAGCAAGTTAATTAGACTTGTAATGTGTTCTATGGAGACGACAAAAGGTAAAATAAAATTCAATGGTGCCCTCTCTGAAGATCTCAATGTCAATAATGGTGTTCGACAAGGTGACTCACTCTAGTGTCTGCTTTTTAATATTGCACTAGAAAAAACTATTCGGAATTCAGATATTAACACTAGGGGTACCATCTTTTACAAATCAGTTCAGATCCTATCGTACGCTGATGATATTGATATAATTACTCGAAACCTACCAGCCTTGAGAGAGGCCTTTCTGTCTTTGGAGATAGCTGCAAATCAAATGGGTCTGGCAATAAACGACTCCAAGACTAAGTATATGGATATACAAAAATCTCCACCAAATAATGCACATGATCGTTTGGAGATTGGCTCACATACATTTAAAACAGCTGACTGCTTTACTTACCTTGGATCTTGTGTTAACAATAAGAATGACACTATCTCTGAAATTTAAAATCGCATATCATGGGCCAATAAAGCATTTTTTCTTTTATTACAAGAAAAACAAAATTATTAGTATATAAAACTCTAATTAGCCCAGTTCTAGCATATGGTTCAGAAACCTGGCCTTTGACTAGAACTGGAGAGAATAAAATAGCAGCCTTTAAAAGAACGGTTCTGAGAAGAATTTTTGGGGGTGTCAAGGAAAATTATATTTGGTGAAGACGTCTTAACTCAGAAATCTATAGGTTGTTTGATGAGCCTGATATCATAAAAACCATCAAAATCAAAAGAATGAACTGGGCTGCCCACGTATGATGAAAACCTAGTAAAAATCCAGCAAAGATGAAAACCTAGTAAAGAAAGTTTTCATTGCAAAACCTCTGACAACTCGTAGAAGAAAACAACAACTACAACTATTTAAATACTATTTATCATATTTTTAAATGTTTATTCATTAACGTGTTAGCTGTAAATAAAATCCTTCGGGAAATTTTAATTCTATGTACGTGCAAACACACATTCGCATGTGCAAAAAAGAGTGTACGAAATTTTCTTAATGGTATCAAAAAGAAAACAATGTATACAGTAGTTTCTGCTTTATAAATCTTTGAAACCGTACTAAAATATTTTTTTTTATTTGAAGAATAAACTTCTTTTATATTAAAGAGGCCATCAATATTGTTAACATAGTAAAATAACCCTCCTACCTTTAAGTATTAATATTAAAACTAAAAAAAAATTATTATTGAAAATCTGATTACAGTTAATCTAAAATGTCGACTTGGTTTGAATGAGTTTTGTATTGTTCTTTTTAATAAAGAAATTAATAATATAATTTTGACCAATAACGAAAATATATTTTTGTGCGATAGTCTTCAATACTGACACAATTGAACATAAACCTGACAATGATTAATTAATTTATATTTATCACTTAATCTGTCTCTATGCAATATTATAAATTCGCTTAGAAAAACTAACATGAAAAGCCACAAATATGCACCTTACTATTCAAATTCAAATCTTTCATTTTGTCACATAATAAAATTGGATTTTACTCATTTTCAATTTAATTATCAAAACTTTTTTTCATAAAATAAACTTGAAACATCACAATAAAATTAGTGGTAAGAAAACTGAAAAATTTAAGAAAAGTGGATGTATTCATAGTAAAGAGGCGAGCGATCTTGAACTCAGCTATACCAGGTATTGCCAGTAGTTGACAAAACCCTTCCAATTTTGGGTGTAGTTCAGTGGCTGTGAACCTATTTTTTCATGTAAGTATGGTGAAAACATGGTGTTTTGAATATTAACAACTATAAATGATAATAGTGTGATCATACGTGATCATACGATATACGTAAGTGATCATACGAGTATTGTATAAAATGTTTATTTGAAATTTAAAATTTAATACTTTTTTTGATTGGCAGGAGGAACAAAAATCGAATCAAATCGAATCAAAATTTTCAATGTTTGTAAAGTATTTTAAAACTGGCATTTTTAAATCTATAAGATTTAGTTCCCTTTTGAATACTTATACTAATAAAATAATTGGACAATTTTCAAATAAATGATTTAATTTATAAAAAATATTTCTTTTTTCAGTTACCAACCCCATTGGAAAGACAGTTCGTTATTAATATTGGCTTTTATCTTGAGTAAGAACCTGCTAATGACACGTATGGTGACTGAATTCAAGTCGTTTGAAATGTAACTTTTAAGCTAAATATAGTACACGAGTAAAGCTATAAAAATATTTAAAATTTGAAAAACTTCATTTTTTATTTTGTTTGATTTTGAATTAGGAAAAAGTAAAACAACAGTAGATAATTTAATTTCTACAAGAATCACCGTGCATTCACAAATTCTTTGTGTAATGTTTATTGATCATCTTTCATGTTCTCTTCATTTTGTTGGGTGTAAAGTCACAGAAAAAATAAAGCAGGAATCATAGCTAATGAAAAGAGGGAGTTATGATCCCAATAATTTCTGCAGAGATAATGATACTCTATTAAGCGGGAGTGTGAAAATGTATGTAATAATTTGTTCGAATGATTGTGCAGAAATGTTAATTAAAAATGAATGAAAGTTTCCTCAATGAATTTGACACTTTGTTTACAATAATTTGTTGTGCTCGTAAAAGTTTAGTACAAACTAGTTGTTCCTGTGACTAATGTTTTGAAATACCTATCGGTAAGTTACATAGCCTATCATTTAACCTAATGCTAACCAAAGTGTAAGTATGGAATGAGAGAGCACGCTTCCTCTTTCTTCTAAAAGTTCAGTGATATTTCCATGTAATTATGTTAAACTACTCAGCAAGAAACATCAATTGTTGTACTTGGTATGCTGAAATGTGTGTTGACATCAAGGGATATGACACTTTAAAATAAAAAATCTCTGCTTTAGTCATGAATTGCTCCTCTGGGTCTTTCACGTTTTATTTTTATTGCTTGCCATCATTATTGAAAATTTTAATCCAAACCGTACACATCTGATTTAAAAACTCATTAAATCATCGTCGTGAGTTTCTTTCATTTCAGACGTCCGGATCTAGTTATAGTAAAAAATGTATGTCGTTACTTTCAATCATTGGAAAAAAATTATTCACTATATTTTCTTCCTTCTTGCATCAGTTCATCAATATAATGCTCTTATAGACACCCACTTCCCATTTTCAGATCGTGAGGTGCACAGTTTTGAGCTTTTTCATCTTGCTAATTTAGCGTAGTTGATGCAATATTCTTTTGAAAGTGTGAAAAGAAATAATCACTACTAACTCAGCTATAGCACGAGAGTCCTCCCACTTGGGTAACCATTTCAGTTTATTATTATTATTATGAAACTGAGTACCGTGTATCCACAGGATACTTTTCCAACAAATACAAACAAAAATTGATTGGACTAACAAGTAGCCTTTTTCTTTATAGTATTTGATCAGTTTACCAATCTGATATTTTGTAAAATATGTAAGAACATATTTTCATATCTATAAATGAGTTCAATATAAATAAATAGAATGAAATTTTGCCTTTTCCATAGAGGCAAATGTATAGCGATCCTTAAATATGAACAGTATGTGCAAAAGGAATTAGTAATTTATAATAATAAAGAAATAGTTAGCTCCCGAATGCAAATTGAACATATCGTTAGGACAAAGACAATACATATAAATAAAACCTCAGTACAATGTGACCAGTAAGATAACTGATAAATTTATATATAATAAATTAACTTACGTATTTTTTTATACATTTTTATTTTAAGCCCAAGCGTCCGTGTAAAATGAAGTCGCTGTGTAAGTTTCTCACAGGTGATGCACAAGAAAAGCAATCGTACTAAGTAATATGACCAAATTATTGACCCAGACGTTGTCAGTAAATACAGATCGGTCTGAATTAAACATGTAGATAAAGTGAATATGCTATTATTATAGGAATGAAATAAATTATATGAAACTGGTAGTTTTATATTTTTACTAACCTCTGAATCAGCAGTATAAAAAACGAATCCAATGGAAACTAGTATACCTCCAATATAATTAAAGAATACTAAAAGTATCTGCAATAAAAAAATGTAGATTTAATAAAAATTATTTTGATATTCATATGAATACGATAAAGAGATTATGAAAACGCATCAGCATTGTCGAGTTTATACTAATCCATAGATGGAAAAATTGTCAAAATTACTAGCACCAATACAATTGTAAAAAGGAATAAAAACATTTTCCAAACATTCTGTAAACCGTTCAAGAAGTTTAAGTATTTTATTCATCAAATATAATAACATACAACAAAATATAGTTATTAATTGTCTTACTTGTAGGTAGAAGGTGTCATATGCGAGAAAGCAGACTTCAAAAACTTTTAAGTATAATTGGATTATTTTATCAAAATATGCATTGATATCTTCTATTACAATTATTATTGTGTCGTCAGAACTGCGCAAGTCGTCGACACCGAACAGAGCGGATAGTTGTAAATTTCCGTATTCAATTCTTTTCAAAATGTCGTTGAGTGATGTGCAAAAAAGGATACGTTCAACATCACTATACCAAAATATTGTAAAGCCAAAGATGTGTCGTAAATTAAAATCATGGAAAAAACATACATGTTCTGTGAAAACTAATAAAAAGAGAGGCAGACATACTTTATAAAAGTTTGAAAGATTTTGCTTCTGTGCTTTTTCATACATTGATCTCTTAATGTCATAATCCAAATAATTATCGAGCATTTCCATTTCTGCAATGAATTGTGGAAGTTTGTTCCATTCCAAAAAAGTAGTTGCAACAATGATGTAACTGAATGCTGCTAAAAATAGTGTATTGTTAACGGTTTGTAAAACGGACTTTTCCTGTGACGTAAGATCGAAATATGCATCCATAATTAGTAGCGAAATGAGTAGTGATAGAACTATGGCTGCATACATTACAGTGATGACATGTTTTATTATTATCGGCCACGGCTGAGAGAATATTTTCTGTCCTTTAATTTCCGTATTTCGCTTGATGCCCATTATAATTTCCAAATATTGTAAATATTTCCATGTATCTTTATAGCATATATATTCCATTTTCAGACAATAGTAAAAGTAGGAATAATAACAACCTGAACGTCTGGTGCAACACTATAAACAACGGGATATACAAACGGTTAACAGAAAAATAGAAAGCTGACAGAGTAATAGAAATTATTATTGATTTTACTTCATCACTAATCATTATAAATGACTCTGTCAGACAGTAGGCACATTATGGCCAAGATAGAATTACGGCAGTTTCAAATAATTAATTAGTAAGTCGTCGTAAGTCAACTTGAAATTGTACAGTATCGAAATAATTTATAATTTTGAATGTATAGAAAATTTTTGGTTTAAATGAAAATTTCAAAATAATTCTCTAAATTTATAAAATTTGGCAATAGTACAAAATGGAATCAAAAATAATCAGCAAAATTACAAATTCTAATACAACCGTCGAACAAAATTTAAAACCTTCAAATGCAGAACTTTATTCTGCACTCATTTTGTTGATTCAAGTGTTATATTTTACTTTTTAATGATTTGTTGGAAAGTTTACTGTCTAATTTCTTGAAGGCTGGAGACTGTCGACAAGTTAACAGTTTCACAAAGTTAGTTTTTGTATGTAATCTTTGATGACGAATTTGGATACACATATATCCAGGACCCTTTGTCAAGCTATTATTGACATTTTTCAAGTATATTTCGTTCATATCATTTGTTACAATCAGTTTTTATACACACTTTTTAATGACTTATGTCTTTATATTATTGATCTGGACATTTTTAAATGTTTCTTTCTAAGCTTCAATGGGGTGTTGATTCAAGATATTTTTTCTTTGAATTTGTAAATTCTTGTTTACTGGGGAGCAATAAGTATTTTCCTTACCGCCAACTATTCCGTGTTCCACTCTTCTATGCAATTCGCTTGCTGAATGCTTAGATGATAGTGCCATTCTCTAATGAAACTCTCCCGTCGTGAATATTATATAGTACATGCATAAACATGCAAATTTTTCATTGGATTGATATAACATGCAAATTCAGTATAATTGTTTATCATCCAATAGGTATTATTACCAGGAACAGTCAAGGTAAAATTTGTAGAAATATATGTAATATGTAAGAATAATATTCAGTTTTTAAAAGTATACCAACACAGTTATGTAATCAAAATTTTGATAACACATAAAATTATTAAAGATACACGCAAAACCTTTGTTCAAGGCTTGCTTGCAATTTGTGATCCACAAAAAATCATCGTTAGTCCTTAAAAAAGCTTTCACATACTCTTTTGGCAATCATTAGTGTCATCCCCAAAATAAATTTAATGTTTTCTTTTCTGTTTTGACTCCAATCATATGTAAGAATTTCAAACTAATGAAAAGTGTTATGTTGTAAATTGTGTGTGTATTTTCTTTCCACTCCCTGTATTTTCTTTCTTTTCGTGTGAATAGACAAATGTATTTTATATTAAATGCCAGCAAAAATTAACGGGACAAATTTCTAAAGACCACAAGCTATATTACTCCCTGTCGGTACTAATTTTGTGGTTTTACTCTTTGTACTTATAAATGTAAACTAAATATTTGCCGTGTTATCTGAAAATCGGTTCCTACAGACGATAATATGAATGAGGGCTTTAAATCGAATTGACTTTCGAGAAAGCAAACTTTCTACTTACGTTCCATGATGTACAAAATACTTTATTTAAATTGTGTCACTTAACCTACAATTACCACAAACCCCATCAAGGCATTATCGGGGTGAGATTGTACTGCTCTTACCATTTACGTACTGTAATATAGGAAGCACAGGGGTTCGAGTTTGGCGGAATAGGTAACAATTACTAAGAGTACCACAATGAATGCTGGAGTTGTTGCAGTCGTGTAAAGCTAATGTGGTTTGATTTTCATTTTGAGTTTAGTGCGTTGTGCAAATGTTATTACAAAACTCACACAATAGCTACGAATTTTACAGAAAAATGTTTGATAGGCTTTACTGTCCAATGTATTTTATAAAATGGAGGTATATTTGGAAATTTATTTCACAACAATATACAGTATATTGTTGCGAAATAAAATTCCAAATATAACAAAAAAAATATATCATTATGAAATAAAAATATATGATCTCCTTTTTCTTGATTTTGATAACGAGCTTCAATGTATGGCATGTACAGTGGAAGAATAGAGCTGTGGTATACTTGTTCTTAGCAATTTTCTGAATACCACATGTATGATCAGCCATTGCAGCAAAGCCGTCGTATCAACAAGTTTAGTTAAATAAAAATTGTTATCTTATAGAAAGTAAATAATAGTTCCCAAAATGGCTTTAATGTTCAACTCTTGCAGCAGCATTTATCCCAAGAATTCTTTACACATTACTGACATCTTGTTATCTTTATTACAACGTAGACAGAGGACTTTATTCAGTAATTGCTCTGTACCACTAATATCAATAGTCTCTAATCAGTTAATCATCATCTCTAATCAGTCAACACCGAAAAACATAAGCATGTTTTATTTCTTTTAATACTTTGTTTTTCAGAATCTCGCTACAAATTTCAAACAATTTGTTTTGAATTTAATGCGATGTCTACAAGAAATTTTTTACTCCTGGCTAAAAGATTGTTGAAAACCTCACCGCCAGAGTTTGCTACAAATGTGGCAGGTTTGTGAAAACAGAACCTTTATCTACTTTTTCACCGAATGGAAAAAATTATCTTCAACTTCACTTGTCATGTGCGTATTTAAAGATTCATGAACACTCGGTCACCTTCTAGTCCGTGATCTTTTTTATTTATAGAATTTGAAGAAACAGTGCCTCATAATATTTCTTGCTTATCACATGAGATTGTGCAGCTTCCTGAAACTTTTTATGTTTAAGCCGAGGCGAAATGAAAATCTATCTTTTTAAACTAAGCTGTACTGGAGGCCAAGATGAAACACATCTTTGGTAGAGAGGCCTTTTTGCTAGAGATGAGTAAGCCAACCACGGGTGGGTTATAAACCACTCATATCGGTAGCCCCTTTAAGCGACAAGGTTTATGTTTTTTTATATTTGTTTTTGTTTTAAAAATAATTTCAAATGTATGTATTGACTTGATAATTAAAAGTCGAAACATGACTCAAAATTCAAGAATGAATTAGTTGTTCCACTCTTGTAAGCAAAGAAGAGAGTTTAGTTAAATAACAAAACAATAACGAATTCACGAAATCTACATGGAAAGAATGGCCGGATGAATATTCCAATAAATAAAATATTTGAACAAATTTTTGTGACATAATATCAGATAATAGAAAAGATATATATTTCTTGTCTTTTAATTTAATATAAAATATTATAAGTTTTGTAATTATTATGTGAAAAATAATATTCAAATAATAAATTATAGGTTGCAATTTATCACTCATTTTTTATATTCCTAATTTTTGATTATGAATTACGGACGTCACGGTTATTTGATTACATATTTTATATTATAGAATAATGAATCTTGTTATATAAATTATAATTTCTAATACTTTTAATAAAGCCAACAGAAATTCGATAAATACAAGAAAATAATACGCAAATTCATTTTAGGTCTACCAGTTATGTGAACAGAAGACTTGACAATAAATTACAAGGACCAGTGGTCACGCCCAGAATTTGGAAAAAAATTACTTTGAAACCTGACTCCTCAACCGTATACCATGACAGTAATTAAGTGAAATTTTCCATTGAGAGAAAAAGCTCATCCTCTCATTCTCCTTCCCACCTTTTTTTACTCGAGAAATCCAGCTTACTAATTTTTAATATGCTGGCATTAATAACATCAGATAGATAAATAATGTTATGATATGCTGAAATATAAAAATAAAAACAACCGCTACAAAACTAATTATAAATTTTAATTTTTATGAATTTCATAACTGATTTTTCAAAATATTACAATCATTTTTATATGCTAGACTGCAAATATATCTATAAATTAAACTGATTAAAAAAAAAGTGGCCTATTAAAAGTATCAAACTTGAAATGGCTTTATTCATTTTCCAGTATATTTTTATATTTTTTTGAGTCTTAATTTTCTGCTTGTAGGGAAAACAAATAAATGCACTAAGTAATTTGGGTACAAACACAAATATAACATACGTGGACTGGATGCCATAATATGAGTGTATCATCATCATCAGACTGGCAATATTACTCTTGCGCTTTTTGCGTAATAAAGTCTTGTCATTCATTATTTAAACAAAGACTCACACATATGACAACTCACTTGCCTCGCGGCTATTAGATTAAGCCCCACACCGGATCCCTTGCACGGCACAAGGTACGCCCAATTCCAGATACGTGTATTTAAATACCAGCATAATTTAAATTTTAAATAAATCTTATTAATGTCACGTAAATGCCTAATTTTATTTACCTGCCTATAATTGTAAGGATACATTATTATAAATAATATAATTAATTAATGGTGTGCAGATCACCTGGTTGTAAATATTTTTTCCGGCACCAATAGCAGATAGGTAATATTATTTTTATTAGACATTACACAAAATTTATTATGTTAGTAGTTTTAAATGAGAATGTAATGAAAACAATCCTCTAACATATTTAAAAATTCCATTAACTTAGGTTCAAATAGTTATATTACTTGACAGATTTTCCAAACTTGAGTTATATAAATGTTTGAGTTCAGTCACTTCTCGCCTTCCAATCATGTTCATCGTTATTAGCTCAAATCTCCTTTCTGTGACTATATGTAAATTTTGTCCTTTTTTAATGTTAAAAAAGCTATACAATACTTGATTTTTTCCAATATTTTTTAAATCATGGTACTGGTTTTACCTTTAAACCAGTTCAAAAACTTTAGGTACTCATGATCTAGTATTATGTTTTCAATTTCTCTTCGTACCCCAATAGGGTGTAAAATATCTTTCTCACCGTATGTGTCTTGGACAAACTTAATTATGCTTTACGAAATTTAAATATGTTTAATTATATTTCTATAAGTACATTGAGAAAGTTATTACTTTTGCTATATTTATTACTCATTATATATATGGCTCTTTGCAAATAACTACCATAATAATTAACAAATAAACTAAAAAAAATTATTGAAGGAAATCAATTAGGCGGCAACAGACTATTAAAAAGCATAGAGTCTTCCCAAATATTCACAACTCAAAGATTCGCTTAAAAGCTCTCCAGACACAACATCACTATAACAACAAAAATAATGTGACCAATATCTTCTTGGGCATGGTAGTTATCTTACCAGCATCATTTTGACTCTGAGAAAATTCAATATAATTGTCACCGACTGAAGCTCCAATAAAAATACCAAGTATTGTTAATTGTTATCTGCTACCAAAATATGTGTTCCACTTACATATAAATAAATAGCTAAGTTTGTAATAGCTATTGTACTAAGCGCAGCAATTTTTTAAATGGATTTATATGTAAATAATATAAGTTTAATTAAAAAATAAAACAATTGTTGTTTTTAACATAAGTCCTCTTTAATGACTTGTTACGACTGATCCTTTCAATGTCTTCGTAAGCAATGTTTACTATATATTATGTTTCCATATCTATTTAAAATCAGTAGTCGTGTAGTGTTAGTTGATAAAAGGGAATTTTTTTCATTATTTCTTCTTGTTGTGATAATTAGCAAGTGTTAAGGTAATTAAAACCTAGTACAATACCTCGACACACAAACAACTACTACGATTGAATTTAACAATATCCGTCAAAATGTTATTTGTTCAAGATTTAATTGTCAGGATGATAAATTTTCCATATTCATAGTATTTAATGTGTTGTATCAGATAGCGCAACTCCCGGTTACTCGATATATGGATTTCTCATAAGATTAATTATTAGACGATTAGAATTAGAATATACTAAATTTGTCTCAATTAGCAAAAGAAACAATAATCCAACCTGGGTCGAAGCTAAATAAATGCTAATTATTAATTTTAGCGATAACAGAAATGATGACAGATTGAGAATGTTTCAGTAAAGTTCATAGTCTACGAAACAAATCAATGACATCTTCAGTTTCTTTCTGGAAAAAATATGAGTTGACTTCTTTAAATGAACAGCAAAGACATTGAGATTTATAATAAATTTGCATTATAACTTTGATAAGTAATTTACACGTTATCACAGCTGATTCTTAAAGACAGAAAGTAAGATTAAAAAACAAAACACTTCGAAATGGGCCGAAGTTAACGGAAGAAAAAAAATCGATAACAACAAGAAATGAAAGGTGTCAAAACAATTTTAATAGATTTCATAACAGGTATAACATGAATAACAATAAATATTCATGTAAAACAAATAAACATGAACTAAATTAAAATGAACTTTATATCAACGCGCAACGAAAGGTGCATTTTATCAACAATATTAATAATAGATAGTAAATTAAAATAATTTAAATTGCACTAGAATAACAAAATTTAATATCATTAACAACAGAGATAGAGTACATCTCAGAAATCATGTCATATACAATCAACCAATATCAGAGCAAATTATGAAGATTATTAAAACTTACCTAGATCTTTCAAGACATTTTTTTTTCAGGAAAACTAAAGAATAATATCATGAAAAAGCAGAGAATTTTCAAGGGAATCCTTATTTAAACAAAAGGAGATAAATCAGTTTCTTAATGAGGGTTACAGTATGGTTCGGTATATTTACATATTTTAAGAAATTATATCATAATTTAGGATAGATGCAGGATCTAGTAAATTTTAGTAAATCATTTAAAAGAACAATGTATTAGTACACTAAGTGTAATTTAAAAATAGATCAAATTGAAATTCCTATAAGAAGTAAACAATCAGGAAATGTTTAAAATTAATGTTATTGTCAAGGATGAGTCACAGGATAGAGATACCTTAAGATTATGATTGTGTAGAAGATGTATTAAAGACTGTGCATGTGGATTAAAAATACCTACCACCTTCTAGTCTATAGAAAATTCTTAAGCATATATAATTAGAGTGGATAAGGCAGAATAACATTATTCGTCAAATTTCAATAAACCTTTAGAATTGGAGCGATGAAATATATATTGGTTGTCATTATGTTAATAAAAGTAAGTCCTTGTAATAAAAATATAAAAACAATAGGTCAAAGAATTTAACTCAGTTAAGAGTAAACTATTTAAATCAACAAGAGAAGAGCACCATAAAATGACAATATTTGGTTTACAAAGATATATTTCCCAGACAACAATTATTTCTCACCTTTAATAACTAAATTAAATACGAACCTTGAATACTTAATAATGACATATTATAAATAGAAACATATAGAATATATAAAATGATGTAAGAGAAATAAAAAATCGGGTCGACAAATTAATAAAAAAGTGACATAAATTTCTTATAATAGAAATTTTCTTGTTACTCACTAATAATAGAATATTGGACGACAAATTGGTAGAACATTAGTATCCATTCCAAAATACAAATATAAGGTGAGTTAGGGAAATCGAAATAGTGAAAAACTGCATTTAGTAGAGAATGTAGAAATAAAAACTGGCATAAAAACCTGTCAGCTGAATTCCAACTGCTTATGGAAGATATTTTGTAAGGATTGCAAAATGAGGTTGGGATATCTGGAGGGTATTATATATATATATATATATATATATATATATATATATATATATATATATATACATATATGTATATATATAAATTTATATATATATATATATATATACGTATATGTATATATATAAATTTATATATATATATATATATATATATAGCTTGTGTCCCTGGAATAACCTAAACACATAATTGAAATTACTATATAAGTTTTTCTGAAAAGTTTTCATTTTTTACACCAAATTCTAAATAAGTAATACAACATTTACAATTATTTCATTACTATCAATAGAACAGAAGTAATAGTTTCTATAACTTAACATGTAACACTTCTCGTACTTCCCAACTAATAAAATTCTCAAAAACAACAATATACACATTGTATTTTTTTTTCCTGCATATCGCAGCTAAGATGAGAGTCCGAGCTGTATGAAAGAAGGCAAACGACCACAGCCATTTCTTTAGAATCACCCAGTGCCAATCAAGCTTGAAACTTTCTTTATTTGTAAAACTCGTAAATTTATATTTTTGTAGTTTTTTAAAAGAAAGTCAATTTGGAATGAAATTACTTTCCTTTCGATTTTGTAAATCTTGGTCAAAGACAACCAGGAAGGAGTACTGGTAGACCAGGTAAAACCTATTTTATTTAGTGTAAGTTAACTAAATAATATAGTAATGACAAGACTATTTATTTTACATAGTTAACATATAAAATTTCACTCAATTTTAAAACAATTGATATAATATATCTCGTCAGAGCATATTGTAATCTGGCTTTAATTCGCAACTTTTAATTAAATCAATAAATTATATAAGACAATAATATACAAAATCACTAAGCTCAGTATGCTAAGGAACAGAGATTGGCATAGACTAGTGCCTTAAATCAAATTGAACTGATTCACTTTAATTATAATTGTTAATTCTGTCAATATCACCAACTTCTTGCAAGTTCACAAAGATGGAAGATAGAGACAAGTATAAAAAGCATTTCTTAAATTTTATTAGCAATTTACCAATTTATTGCATTACTGTGAAGATGAATAGAATTGAAAACTGATGTGGGTGTTTCTTTTCAAAATCTATATAGTAATTATCAATCTCATTAAAGAGGAAGGACTCAGAGATTGATTGTCATATCAGGACGTAGCCGCAACAGTTGGTCCTAGAAAAGTGACATTGAAGAGAACTGCCCTCGCACAGTGAAGACACTAAGTCCACACAAACAAACCTGTGGCCAATAGCCACTAAATAGACCAAGCTCCCGCCACATGCCCGCTGTGTATGCTTTACATGAAGCATTTTGAGAATCATTTCAATAAGTGTGGAAATCTATTAAATTTTAAACCCCAGTATTAAATTTAAAATATATTTTACATTGTTCTCATATAATTTGTCATTAAGGGCTTTATACAGAAAAACAAAGGCATAGTTTTATTTAAAGTCTTTTGTTGTTTTCTGAATAGTCAAAACATGATGCATTTATTCAAATAAGTGTTACACAACTAATAGAATCTATATCTTGAGTAATGTTCAATAACAACTGACTTAATCTGATATAGTTGCATCCAAATTATATTTTAAATCATTTATCTTCAAGACAAGATGGGCATTTGTAGTTAAAATAGAAAAAGACTGGTGAGTGAAATGTAATTTCTCAATAATTTTCTGCATGAATTTTCTCCTTATTAGTACAACTCGACTATGTGCAGTAGCTGTGAATTCATTTACGATGTGATGTATCATAAAATTAAAATATAAGACCGAGAATATTGTAACATTAATTCAAATTAAGTGTTTTAATTGAAAACGTTTACCTAAACTTACTTTAAGTTTATGTTACCAATTCCAGTAAAACCTACCTAAAGTTAAAGAGTGAAATACAAATTTGGGAACAAGCTAGAACATGTTTTTCATAATCGAGTACACAATGATCAAGTTAATTCTGCAGAGCACAGTGATATAGATTAGTATAATTATATTGGTTATGATGTGAGCCCCATTGACAACGCACTTTATGTTAAGTAACCTTGAGTTTTAAGAAGCCAATAGTAAGAATATGTTGGCTTTCTAAATTCGTACTAACCAATAAGGGCTACACGCATTTTTTTTCATAATTAGTGACACAGGCTTTCTATTGACCAGTTTATACTATCTCGCAAGAAAATGCAGTGGGCTCTGCAATGGAATAAAGAGTTGTATATACATATGTAGATACATGTAAAAAACGTAATCCTCCTTTGTTTTTGTGCAGCCTAGTAAAAAGCTTTAAGTCCAATTGGTAGAATAGACAAAAGTGCCGTTCTGTCATTACAGTTAATGTATGTGCCTAGTTGAAAAACAAAACCCTTACATTAGAGTTAAACAGTCCATTGGTACACATTCTTACAATAATTACTTTCAATATGAAACAATAAATATGAAGACATACACATTCCAATTACTCATAAATTATCTAAAAATTCCACAGAATCAATAAAGCATGTAGTGAATTGTAGCGCTTAAACAACCTCTAAAAACAAAAATATTGTGGTGGGGAAAATGCCCAATCAGAGCCAGTTGTTTGAATTGTTTGTCTGTCAAAAATGTGTAAATTTAAATAAAACTAATTTTCCAACCGGGTCTACCTATTTGCCAGAAACTACTGAACAGATTTGGATATTGTTTTCCCACTTAATTAATTCACATTCTTTTACAATTACAAGGTTACTGAGTAGTAACAATTTATTGCATACTTAAACCTTTATCCACTATTTATCACGCATGATCAGCAGGGAAAGATGGTGCTACAAGAAAGGAAAAGAGAACAGATTAAGTGGAATATCTATATCACTTTCTTGCACAGCAGTGTCTCTTTCAGTTGTTCATACAAGATGAAAAGTGCTTTAATAATGAAATTACACTAGCCTAAATTATAAAATATTATTACAAAGTATAGAAAAGGACAAGCCAGTGGAATATAAAAAACGAAAGTGGAATATAAAATACCCAAAAAAAAGTGGAACATAAAAAAAGGTGAAAACAAATTTTAAAATTTCACATTAATATTGAAGTAAAGCAAAATTGCAGAAACTAACTAAAAAAAAATTTGTTTCCAAATAAATAAACTTGTGTTTTTTCCAACCACTTCATTCAAAATTTTTTATGCATTACAAAAAAATGTTTATTACTTAAATTAAATTTTGAGTTCAATTCATAATTTTATTTACTTTAAAATTTACAGGCGCATGTTGACAGTTCAAGATTTAGATTTGGACATGATGTTTTGTAATACAAGAGTATGTTTAAGAACTTTTTTGAAAATTTGAATTTAAATTTAATATTTCCCTTAATTAAATTATGAATACATTATTATACACAACTGGTAATCATTTAGCAGGTAATTAGTAAGTAATTAGACTTTTGAGCCTAAATACAGTAGTTAGTCAGCGAGACATATTTTTAAATCTAATATTTTCGTAAATAAATGAAGCAAAGAAAATAAATACAAGGAAGTTTTCAAATTTATTTAAAATAAGAAATAAAAAATACTTACAGATAATACTTACAAAATACTTACAACACTACAGAGAATAATTCATTTAATGTATATTTTTTAAAAATTGCAAGAAAAAGAAAAAATTAAATATTTTACAAAAGTATTTCTCTATAAACTCATTTTTTACCTTTTATACAGAATAATGGGACAAAATATTTTTATGATAAAAATGTAATAACACATTTATATTTTTAAATTACAAATTGCTATGGCAGTAAAAGTTGTTTTTTTCACATTCAGCGAAAACATTTTTTATTCACAATGATGAGAGAATCAGCCTCGTGAAAATAACTCATAAAGAAAAACATAACCTCTACACAACAGTTATATTTGTTTTCCTTTTGGAGCAATGTTATGCAGTTTACTACTCAAATGGCAATATGTCAGTAGGTATGATGTATTTTATACTGAGGCCAAAACACATAGAGTCGAATATGCTTCGTTTGAAAGGATTCATTGCAATATTTATATACATTTTATAAATGGAATTTACAGTTACTAAATTCCGTTACATTCCGATGACATTGAATCTCGCTCGTTTCATTTGAACTTTCAAAGTTATTTCTTCCAGAAGCAATCTGAATACTATAAGTAAATTCCACAATTACATCAAATAGTTAGTCGCCCCACTCTGATTGGTGACTATTTTGATGCAGTCGTATTAGATACCTTCTGCTCAAACAGGCTCAAATGTATAAAGTAAATATCGTTGATTGGTGGTTAAAGTGCAATACTTTATAAATATCTGAGAAATACCTTAGAAAGGTAGAAATAATTCTGTTGCTGTTTTATTTTTTCTACATTTCCTTCATATTAGAAGCTCGACTTAACTTATATTCTTCATCTGTTTCAATTATATCTATACCGTGAAATATTACATCTCTTAAAAAGAGACCCGGAAAGAGAACAATGATATCCTTATGAAGACTTGTTAAGTAGTTTTTGAGTAAAGCACACACTAGTGTACAGACAGAAGAAAATGCCAAAAACCACTGCAATACTTTAATTTCTTAAATGTCCTACCAATAAAAAAATAATGGAAACACTCATGGGCACACGGAAAGAAACAATATACTGTTGTTATTAGAACCTACATTAAATTGTAATATTTAATCAACAATTATAATTACATCGAAAGTAATACGAAATGCTTCATATAAACCAAAAAATATTTTTATCAAATTTAAACATTTAGTTTAACTACATAGCATAAGAATAATGTGCAGACATGTCATTACAGCATATTGTTACCGATGATTACGTATAAGATAAAGACTGTTTGTTCAAGACAAATAAAGAATATATAGACATAAAAATGCATCTTTCTCTTATCTTTATATATATCTCTTTTTTTCTAATTTCACAGACACGGGTCTATAATATAAAATCAATATGGAACACTTTCTATAATATAAGAAAAATATTGTTCATAATATTTATAATTGATCATAATTTTTCCAAGAATACATATTTCTTAAAGAATGTCTTTCTTTAAGAAATATGTATATTAGCATAACTAAATATATGTCATTTGACAAAAGGAATCTTCTATGACAGCTATTGATTAAGTTGGATCAACACAAATGCATAACTGATCAATGCAGTTAGGATACTATAAAACAATGTATAATCCAATTTGACATGGTCATGCGCCGTAAACAGTAAAGCCTGATGTTGTACTATGGAGCCAAATTCGTAAAGTGTGCTCGATGCATTGAAACCTGTAATTTGAAGAACATATGAATCAAATATGATATTCAGTGGAAAACATTTTAAGGAATTTTCGTAACTTTGCAATGTCACATATATTAGACGAGTCTTTTTGAACTGATTTAGAATTTAAACTTGGTGCTATTATTGAACCGATTCAAAAACAGCATACAAAACAAATATAATATATAATATAATAATATATTTCATATTGATCAGATTATTTGCATTGTAATAGATTTTTGAAATTATACCATATGCAAAATCATAACATATACTTTATTTTTAAATGCTAATTATTAAGTATTGGTGTTATTGATAAAAGAAAATTTATTAAATATTTTTATATTCTTGTTATGTGAAATATTCTATCATAAAATCAAATTAAAATTCACAATTTTGATACTCACCATAGGAATTAGTGACACAAGCGCTGTCAATTGTCGATGACAAGTAGAACTTGAGTCTTTGTACAACAACAGCCTCTCTCAAGACCAATACTAATAATAAAATTCCATGCAAAAACCGAATGATGTATGATATCACCATGCTCCATTCATCATATATTATGTTCTGTGAAAGTATGAGGTTGATTAATGTAGCTTGACCGATTAAAAGAAGAACTTTGAATTATTTTAAAGTTTTTGTTGAGGTTCATGTCAACCCAATGAACTTCACTTTATTGTCTCTTCGTTAGAGTAAAATTAAATTTACATTCGTGGAATTTGAATAAAAGTAATAAATAAGTTACGAAGATCAACTTTGAATGCATGCTCTTGAGATTTTAGATAACACTGAAGGTGTTACTGTATTGAAACTGTCCGCCTCCATCAACAGCATCAAAACATTAAATTATAATTCTCAAAATACCACTTTTTGATTTGGATATATACACAGTGTCCGGGAATAAGTACAAAGACATTATCATTGACTGAAAAATAGTCGAATGTCATTGAAATAAAATTTAAAAGATGACTTTTATTTTCAGAAAATTTAAAATAGTATTCGTAATTATTTGTCATTTTTTTGGTACACACAATACTTGCGCATATTGTTCAGTACTGTTTGGGGGAACAACCCGTGAACAGCTGTGAAGACATCGCCAGTACAGGTAAACGCTATCCTCCGGACAAGTATATGGTGTGTTAAAAAGAGTTATGTGTAATATTTTTTTTGCACTTAATTAGAAAAAGGGCATATTTCACGTTTTACTTCGACGACAATTTACTCCTTTATAGCCAATGAATAGCGTATTTCTTTGTCCGACGTCTATACCACGACACCGTGTATATATATATATATATATATACACACACATATATATATGTGTGTACGTATATGTATATATGTACAAACACACACATATATCTTGTACATATATCAATTACAAAGCTATTTTTATTACATAATTTTAAGTGCAACTTGAATATTGCGTATTTGTAGCAGAATTAATTCATTCACACAATTAATCAGCAATTTAATTCAATGATATTTCATTATTTTTGCTGTGTTCTTAGTCTGGTAGAATGTTCCTCCAACATTCAGCTTAAATTCTATGATGAATACCATTCCCCATATCATTTCCAACCAGTTTAATATAACAAAACTCACTTCAGTGATATTACTGAAAAGGAGGTAACGCTACAATAACAAGCAAATTCGCAATGTTATGCGGGTCATGTTAAAAATAGATAAAAGGACTATTATGAACAAATAGAAACTGATTTGACCTTTCAAACATGTGAGGGATGCTCAAGATTATATAGGTGGTGTCCTGAAAAGAACTACCAACAAAGTAGTAAACCAAAGAGGTTTTTACGAAACCTTAAAGAAGAAAGTACAAAACATCGACATATTAATATAAATAACATTAATCTTTCAACCAGGCCTTTTCTGTGATAGAAATTGTATGGATTAATTTCACAGATAAAATTGTCACAAATATATCTTTGATAAGAAGTTGTCTTGGAAGTATGATTTTATTACCGACAATCTCAAAGTAATATTTTCATTAAAGTTGGTTTAAATTACTTTGAAAGTCACATAAGTGCATTATTTATGGAGAAAACAAAACTGTGGAACATTTGTGGAACTAATGAAATGTTCAAGAATTTTATTACAACTGGTAATCGAGCTGTTGATGAGATTTTTAAAGGTAGTGTCAAGTAACATTGCATCGCTATTTGGGTATATGCAGACAATATTTCACTACAATATCTGGAAAAATGTCTGGTGGAACTTTTTTTTTATTTTTGGAAAGTTTTGAAATCATCTCTAATTTTTCAAGTAAGTGATGACATCGAATTCCGAATTAATGAATATTAAAATATTATGTTAGTATAAATTTTACTTTCAAAGACGTATCAACCGTAAATTAAAATGAAAATTTAATATTTTTTGTGTGAAATTTAATGTTGGATGTGGAATTTAATATTTTTTTTAAATTTATATGATTTACAGCATATAATTATAATCTGAGAGATCTTATTTTCATTTTACCGAAGATTTTAACTTTTTCAACCACATTGATTTTTAAAAGAATGTTGCTTTATTGATCTGCAGCCTGTATGCTGACAAATAATATTAAAATAAGTGTAAATATTTAAAAAAACTTAAGACACAGGTTAAGCAAATATCATTGCGAATTATATCATTACCAAAAACTTGGTTAATTATAAGTTTATTATGACATTAATAATAAATATAATTGTTGTCTATGTTAAACAGTATTTTATTGTTTTTATTTAAAATTTGACAACTTTTTTCATTAGTGTTAAGAAAAGATAATTTCTGTTATTAGTTAAAGATTTAAAACTTTCGTGTGGTTATATACTGTTATTGTTATTCACAAATGTGTGATGAACAAATTTTAATTAAAATGTATTTTGTCTTGTTGATAATGCTGAAGCATGATTGTTATTTCAAGTTTATTGAATAATTATAAACAATGACGTGAAATTAGAATGAGTAGTATGGCGTTATAAATATTTGTAATTAACATTTCTGTGGATTTTTGCAGTATAATTAAAATGTTTGAAATTATAGAACAAGTTAAGTGCTACAATGGCTTATATACCTGTGGCTATAATGTTTTTAACCTATATATTTATTTATTTTTCATTCATTTTTTTAAAAATCTGAGTTTTTTTAAATTAATAAAAATAACCCAGTTGGAATATTATACACATATATGTAGAAAAAAAAATGTTAAAACTCATTCGGAAATTACTCATGACTTCTGGATTAAAACATTTGCTAACAAGGCTATCTCAAATTTAACTGTGCATATTAAATTCAATAAATTTATCGTTTATGTGTGCTGCTTGAAATGAGAAACTTTGCAATTTTGATATTAATTTAAGTAGTATTTTTGAGTAAACAATGTCATTAAATATGTCGCCTAATATAAAAAATCCTGCTATTGTTTGTTTCGTTCTTCACAATAATTTGGCTGGCAAACGAACTAAAGCAATAATATAGGTGGCCAGCAATAGTGAAGAAAAAAAATTGCTGTCATTTAGCTTATTCAAAGTAGCCAAGTGAGGCAAAATATAAGGTTACTTCTTGCTATCTCCATTATAAACATCTGTCCACAACAGATATGTTAATAGTGATTCATTTCAAATAGATACATAGCTATAAAAAGAAACAAAATTATGAAACGTGTCAGAAACAACCTTTTAAAAATTACTAATTAAAACGAATATTTTGGTACTATTTTTTTTTAATAATTTCTACACACTAATAATTAGGATCAAAATTGTTTTGACATACAAAAGTTTTACTTTTTTATTGTCATTAATCTAATTAATTCAATTAAATCTAGGATAGATACATGATATATTAAAATAATTCTAACCATTCATGATTTCAGTGGGTGACAGATGAAAAACGTTGATAAATCAAATAGTCAAAATAAAAAAAATAGCGCTACCAATATAATCAACTTCTAAGTAATTCAATTATTTCTGGTGAAATTCCATTAACAACAAAAAATCATCTTTCATTTTGAGTTAAAAACTTTATTACTTTTTAACTTGTTCAACGTATTATATATAACATAAGAGTTGTTTTCAGCTATTCGAACACAGGCCACATACCTTGTAAAATAATTACAATTAACTAAAACCATGGGCTTTATAACCATTGGACGTGCCATAGTTGGACAATTAGCTGCACCCAGGTAAAGTCAGTTGCATATAGGTTACAGTTGCGAATGTATAATGTCACAAAATGCCTAATTGAACAATTAATTGGTTCAGAAGTCATAGTGGGACATCAAATTTTGAAAAAGATAGCATAACATTTATTTGTGAGTATATACCATTTATATTATATCACATTTATTTTAAAGGTAATCGTTATTATTTATAAATTATATGTAATAGGAACTGAAATTTTTAAGACATAAGTGAGAGGCAAAAAATAAGTACCTATGTGTTATTGCTAAAAATGATTGCCGTTATAAACGAAATGTGAAATATTTGAATCCACATTATAACAATATTATTATTATTCATCAAAAATATATCATATAAAAGTTTAGGCATCGCAGTTGGAAAAGAGATCATTAGAATAATGGTTGTTAACAAAACATACTATTAACAGGGAAAATAGCTTAGATAACTAATCGTAGCTTGGATAACTATATTAAATGATTATTATTGCTTTTATTATTTGCAAATATTACCGAAGGACCCAAACATTATGTTTTTCATTTATTATGTTATTGGCTCATTAAAATTTTATTTTAGTGTTCATATTGATTTTATATATACATACTTATATAATGTACTTTTGACATGATGGTATATTCCTTGTATATCAGCCCTGCATAAAACTATGTCTATAAATGATGACAATGTATGAGTGATACCGATGATAAGATATGACCTTCAGCGACCATATATTAAAAAATATGGTCGCTAAAGGTCATAACTTAACATTGCATGATGTATCCACTCCATAATGTAGATAATATTAAGAATTTTTATCTGTTTAACAACTAAGTTCGATAGCATATTTACATTTAAAGATGCATATTAGAAAATTTACATTTTACATTATGCCGATCACATACATTTTCAAATATGTACTTTAGGTAACTGTACTCAAGAACTGCGTCACTAGAATGTACTAATAATAGTACGAAGTTCTAATGTACTAGAAAATCATTTCCATTCTCCTTTTTTTCGATTTTCTTTAGTAGAATTATATTTGTATGACTCAGTTTTGCCTGTACATTGGACCAATTTTATCTTTGTCAATCCTACAAAATAAGTTTACGCAGAATTATGTTGAAGAATTTTTTTGATTTTATATTTAATACAAAATAAAAGTAAAAGACGGCACTGGCTCATTCTTATTATATTGATTGTTCATGCGTGTGTTAGTAACTACAAAATTTCATAAAGAACGAATAAAGGGTGAAAAATAGTCATTCTTACTATCTAGAGAATGTCTTCAAGTACATTAAAATTATTATTAAGATTAGTTGCACAAAGTTTAAAGAAAAAAGTACATATTGCAGAGAATTATTTTCTATAGTATGTTCGTATGTAGTCGGTAATTAAATACTATTGAACAATGTTTATCGACATCGTCACAGCCACAACACTCACGAATTAAGGCACAAGTGATTGATGCATCTGCTGACATTTTCAATAAAACCTGCGCATGGTGTTAGCCAATCAAAAGCAAGTATGATTCCCTTGTCCCCCTCAAATTTTAATACTATTTGTCTCATAGTGAATTAATTTAAATACATCCACGGGTTATACGGTCCAGAGGCTATTAGGTCGATTTAAAAAATTAATAAATAATAATTTAATAGGAAATGAAAACTTTCACCGACACAAATGTGTTGCCTTGTGGCTCCTGTCTACTGAAATGATACATAACCTCTTAAATCTGCTGTTATGTGAGATAACTTCACAGTACAATAGTGGTGATCATGTGTATCTAAAATGGTTGCGTTCAGAAACATTCCTAAAATGCTAATTTTAAAATGACTGTGTTTGTAACAAAGAAATTCTAGGATACTTCAATAGTTTCCAAATTAGTTAAAAAAATAGATTTCATATTATTTAATTTATTATATTATTTATAAAATCCCACACATGGCTCAGGGATAAAAATTTACAATTAAATACAATATTAAAATTATGAACCACAAAAATAGTCATAATGTAAATGTGAGTTGTATCAGGAAATATTTTGATATCATTTTTGAGAAAGAGACTATAAAATATTTGATTATATAAAATGAAATGTTCTTTCTGTAAAAACATAAATATTATAATTAATTTTATAATATTAAATTCGCGATTAGGAAACGAATTAGTGTTCACGTGGAGAAAAACATCCATTAGACAAAAATAAAAGTTCATTCATACATACCGATTTGTCAGAAATATACATTACAATCATGTAGCATAGAAGTGTCAAATGGAGAACCTTGTGGACAATGGATAAAAGCAGCTGGAAGACAAAATTTTAGATAATTTGAGAACTCCGTGTTTAGTTTTAATATTTACTTAATTAAGTAGATATATTTTCAATTAGATATTTTTTTTTCGTTTCTTATAAATACATTTGTACATCTAAAAATTAAATATGTATCATTTTTGTATACATATATAAAAGAAAAAAATATGATATTAAGACCATTAAAATTTTTATACTGACTTGTTATTGATAACTTACGAATTTTGAGGATCGAGACTTGATCCTTTCGCAAATTAAATCTATTTTGAAAATT
This sequence comes from Druceiella hillmani, assembly GCA_039881145.1. Lineage (NCBI taxonomy): Eukaryota > Metazoa > Arthropoda > Insecta > Lepidoptera > Hepialidae > Druceiella > Druceiella hillmani. The sequence goes on from JAYKKI010000019.1 coordinate 38,156,666, forward strand.
ATGTTATAAAATTATATAATATTTAGGTCATCATATTTTAAATATTAATTATATATTTTAGAGATTTATTTGCTACATTTATTAAATTGCAGATACATAAATTTTAAAAACAATTTTTTCGCGAACTTTATTAATCTAATAACCAAGTAAAACTGCAGTCTACCATTTTTACATAATGCAAATTTGTTAAATCAGTAAAAGTGTTTAACATACATGGATTATGGTTTTGATGGGTGTACATTCAAGTAGTCGCTTTATGGAGTATGTCCTGCCGAAGATTCGAAGACCTATACCTTAATAATATCAACAAATTCTGAAATAATCCTCCGCAGGTTTTCTATATTAGAAATATAGAAAACCTGTGAACAGTATTATAAATTTGTTATAATTGTGAAGTATATGAAAATAAACATAATCCCAAAATAATTAAATTAATATGTAAATGTTCGATAATTATGTTAATAGTGTCAAAAAAAAATGTTAAAGTATATTGTTTTCTATGATATTTAAAGCATAAGATAAATATCTGTATGTTAAACACAGGTGTATTTGCATGTAGCCACGTTGTGAATGCACCAGCAGTAAAAGCAACAAAAAAGTAACATTGAAAATTTTAATAATCACCTCCTAATGGTTTAGTTTCCGTTCCACATTTACTGTACCATTGATATATTATATTAACAGTGTGGTAACAGCAAGAGACATATGCCATTAATTATTTCCTTTAAGGTCACTTGTAAATCCCATGATTCATAATTTTCACTACTTATACCATACCAATATAATTCATGACCATCTAAATATGTTTGAAATGACCACAAGATGGATCCTGTGTCTGCTCGCATTTTGGTAATCTGTGACGAAAATTTCAAAGACAAGGGACAATTTTAAACGGGCGGACTGCCCCAAAAATAACCCTGCGTTGAATACATGAAAAATAAAAACATGTTTTTTTAACAATTACATTATAAATTTCACACTAGTGGCTACATGCAGTTTACCTCGTGAAATAAAAGTTTTACTATAACTTGATCTCTAAGCTGAATCGCTATTTTTACTACACAAGCACAAAACAATAGAATTGCAAGTTACTTAAGGATTATACGACGAGTGCACAATTAACTTTAATTTTTATCTAAAACTAAAAATCTATATATTTATTTATATATATAAATATATATACATATATATATATATATATATATATATATATATATATATTTATATACATATATATATATATATATATATATATATATATATATATATATATAAATATAAATAGTTGGATAGCTTTAAAAGATCATAAGTTCTAAATGATACATAAAATTAAAAATATTACTAACTTGAAATCCATAAATGCTATTGAATAAACGGCATTGGTTACTCAAGAGCACAAAGCTAGCTCTCAGCTTTTTAAGGTCAGTTGTTATTTGTGCATCGATACCTTCATTGATTCTTGACGCATCTGCGATATTTTCATCTTGAATATAAATATATCCCTCCAATAGTCTTTTAACGTGGCTCAAAATAATATTCAAGCGCATTCTGAATATTCTCAAATTTACAGTGAACTTCCAGTCTTGTGCTTGTAATAAGAATTGCGTTACAAAATAGGACAGAAGTAAATATATGTTGTTTACTTTGTACCAAGCTAGGATGTCAAAAAATATATTAAACGTTGAAATGAAGCCAAAAACTTTAATTAACTGATTCAAAGCTTTCTTTTCATTCATGTGCATTTGGACTGTTACACCCAATAATTCATCTATTTTCTTGTAGATTTCAAAATATCTATGAGCACTTTGATAACTTTTCATAGCAGACAAAACAATAATCCAAATAACTATTATACGTGTTGCAATCGTATGGATCTCGTCAAATTTCTTTGCCGTAGGATAATCGTTTAGAAAACGCCTTTGCACTGGTTCAGCCATAGCAATTGCAGATGAAACTAATATACAAAGTATAGTTATTGAAGCTCGAATCGTGATATTTTTCACGGTTACTTCATTATTTAATTTTACTATACGGGATAACGAACATATGCGAAAAATTCTAATGAAATTTTCCATCACAGCGTAAACATCCATTTTTCTTCGGTGACAAGGTGTATTATGAAGTAGTACAAAAGTGAAACTGGAGTATTTCATGTTATTAATGTACTAAATCGATTTTAATTTTGTTGGTATGTATGTTTCCATGGTTTCAATTTACCATCAATTTAATTTGAATACATGCTCAACATTTCTATAATTTTAATTGTTTCTTTCATCAATTACACATTTTTGATAAAGAGTACATGATTACGTACGACAGCATAATTAAAGAAAGACAACATTAGTATTATTTTTGGTGACATAATTTTTCATTTTTTTTATTGACTCTTCCCAACATTTCCAATGAGATCTTTTCCCAACAATTCCATTTAAAAGATCTACGCTTATGAAGGTTATAAAACTAAAGTTCTAAAATAATTTTCAGGTTTAACGGAAGTCATTGTGTTCTTCTACTGATAACAGACATGACATTGTCGATAATGCTTTTGTCATTCTATTTTTTATTTTAATTTTCTTTAAAGATTGTATGGAAATATTGTCAAATAACATTTAATACATTTACTGCATTAGACTGTAAATATTCGTAAACATATTGCTTTCTTTACGCGATTAACACTCGCAACGTATGTATTTGTCCAAATACTTTTTATTTCTTAATATCACTTCACATCATTTTTACTTAATAGATCAAATATATGCGTGTATAAAATATAAAGAGAAAGCTGCCCGCGATATTATTCTTCTAATTCTTTTTATTAATTTAAAATATGTTAAATTATAACTCAAAAAATAAAAAAAAATTATTTACATGTATGTACTTACCGTCAACTGCAATATTTCAGTATAAGGCAAAATGATATTTATTGAAAAAAATCATGGGATTTTGTGAACGGATTATGTAAATAACTAACAAACACTATAAACAAAGTACTTATCCTCCATAAAATTATTTAGAAACTTTATATAAAATTTATGTCGGACAAATTGGGAGATTTGTACTTTGTGTTAGTCATATAATATGGCAGCCCCATGGGAATGTCACGTAATATAACATTGCCATCAATAAATTCGCAGTAATATATACCACAGTACCATCAAATAGTTGTAACTTTGTCTGTTAGGGTTTGCGTTTTACAAAATATTTATCGTAATTATAATTTCAAAATGTTTGGCATTTCCTTAGTGTAAAGCAATTTTATACCGGTAGTATTAATAATTTTTATTACCAAGTTAAATAGGATAATTCTTAGCTTTGGAATGCTTTTGAAAAATGGTAAGAACTCCGAAGTAACAAACTTTCAGTGCCTGTTTCGAAACTGCAGAATCGTAAAATTTTGAAGCCAACAATTAAGAAAAAGCTAGTTTTCGTTGTTGTAAAAATATGTTCCTTTCAATTTTGTTGTCAATATTTCTAATTACTTGGTTGTCTAATTATTGGTGAGATTTTAGTAGTGTGACATGTGTAATCTGAAAAACAATTGTTATTTCAGTAAAAATTTATTGTACTGTAAATGCTCCTAAAATTTCTTTGCATATTTGTTACTTTCCTAGACAGGTTGGCTTTTTTTATATTCTAAGCCTGCTTCCCATTGAGCATTGATGTGACCAGTTTGTTACGTTCATTAGTTCACAACCATTTGAAGTCCTTACATTCACAATCAGATATTATTACACATGATTTTTTCTTAAGCCATTAAGTGCATAAAAAATGTTATCCCAACGGGTGTAAAAATGAGAGTAATTGCATACATAACGGACATAACGTAACTGTAAAAAATCCTGTTGCATTTTAAATCTGAGGTCAATTAAAAGGCACTATTTAATTAACTTTGTATAACGAAAATAATTGGTTACATGAGAGAAATCTAATAAAAGTTTTCGTAGGCAATTTCGAGGCTTATTATTTTTATGTAACTTCTATTAACCTATGACAGATGAACTTTTTGAAAAATACCATTTCCCATAACTTTTAATCTTGAGTACCTCACAATGCCAACTCGATATCAGTGGGGATTTTTGACGTATTTTTGGGAACACCATAAAAATATACACACAAAAATCCAGCTGACTAAGAAACTAACATTACTGAGCTATTACAGAATAAATTGTTTGCATCAATTATTACAGCCGAGTCTTGTATTAAAAATTATTATAATTCTTAAAAATTCAATATTGAGGAAGCGTGTATTACGATTAAATTAAAATGAAATATTACATGCCATTACTTAAACTATTTGAGCGTTGTAAAAACTGTGTTAGATATACTTAACTGATGATCAAAAATTATGTAAAAATAAGAGGAAGCATGTTGTATGGTATTTGTACTAATAAGATAACAATTAACAATGCCCTTTATAACTTCTGCTTATAGTTGGCACGTGAATAAATTTAAGTGTAGTCAAGTTTGTAACTTAATTTTGCCAATAAGATAAAATTAATCAAAAAATATTTTCTTTTTCACTCTAGACAACTGAAACTCAAACCCAGCCCTCTTTTATTATTTTTTTGGCATTTTATGGAAACTTAAAAAACATTTCAGTTCCCTCTATGTTGTATTTTTAAATTGTTCTTTTTTGTTAAATTACTTCTATGGAATAATACTTTTTGTCTTTAGAATTAATGCCAAATTACTAATATGGATTCCACATAAATTCCTCACGTCCAGCTCTCCGTCTGTACACCACAACGTCTCAGCTCTTTTAGACTTATATCAACTGTGATAAAATTTAAGCAGAACATGTGGTTTAACTACATGAATATATATAAAAAACATCTCTTGGTTTTTTTGAGACCCAATAGGTTGGATACAATTCACATGGTCTTCGAAAGACAATCAAAAAAGTCTACTAATATTTTTGTACAAACTTTCCTTTATGAGATACGAATTTGAAGGTATCGCAGTCTGAAGGAGGTTATAAGATATTGCATATGGAAAAAGTATTAGGTGTCTAGTGCCTGTGTTGGCTATCCTATAAAATATAGGCCATTTATTACTTTTCCAAAAATGTTACATATAAACATACATATTATATATACACAATGTTATATATACACAATATATACACATATATTTTTAAGTATATATATATATTATATATATAAATATAAACATATACATGTAAATATGCGTGTGTATATGTGTATGTTTGTATGAATAATTAAAAAGGATAGATCCTAATTAAAGTAAAGATAATGCTAAGCCAAAGTAAGTAACTCACTCCTAAAATTTGAAACCTTTATCTGAACCTAAATATACAGGAACCATTGTGGTGTGAGTTCTACTCGCATTTCAAATGTTCATTTAATTACAACGAAGGTAATTATTTCTTTAAGTTCTTCAAAATTCCAAACATTGCCATTCAGTACAAGTTCTCATATATAAGTGGTAAATCTAATACAAAATATCTAATATTGCTGTAAAGGACAGATACATTTATATTTAGTAATGTTTTTATCAATTAATTAAATATTGTTTTTGTGTACGTACATACCCAGTACTATTTTATTTACATTGCCACTGCAATAATTCTTAAAATCTTATTAACCTTTGAATCATTTTAATAAACTGACTTATTCTTTTACAGAACGCCACACCTTTTGAGTTCTTAACAATAATAAGTTATTTGATATTATTTATGTACGGAGCTACATTATTAATTCTACTATTGAGGAAGTTGGTCATTATATAGAGACTTAGATTCTGTTTGCTGTCAACAATCGACAGCGGCCGGGTAACTAATAATTATGGTAAGTATCATAAGCACATTTTTTACATTTTAGTAAATTATTTTCCAATCTCAATCATATTCAAACATTTTTGCAATCTATAATAGCTTATATGATAAAATGATTCTAGAAGTGACTTAGGAAATTTTAATGATTTACAACCTTCGAAAATCTGAAAGAGAATATATAAAAAAAGATTTTGTAAAAATTTGTTGCACGACTTACAAAATGTGAGTCTGACAGAGAAGTGCTATGCAATAATTTTTACTATTTCATGTAAAAAAAGATTGTTACTGAAGTAAAGTCTACTATACGAATTTATAACCGTGTTGGTTAAATTCAAATGATATACAGTTTTTATTTACATATATGTATCTCTGTATTCAGTGTATAGACAATATAATGGAACATTATAAAATAGAAAATGATCACATGAAAATAATACTTACCCATTAGAAGAAAAATCTATGTTTTCTCATTGTCTAAAAATCATAGGAAAACTATTAAACCAGCTGATCTAAAATGTTAGATGGTCTAATATTTTATTATTTTACAAAGATTAAACTTTAATGGATCTCAATTCAGTGATATATATCCTCGTAGGAACTAAACAAATCAAGTAACTTTCACGTTCTCCGATTGCGGAATTAGATTTCAATGTGATATGCATGAGTAAAAATTGTATTGTTTATTTGTGTATTTTTTAAGTCATTTAAAAGTTTTACTGCAGCACTTACAAAATGTGATATGTTTGTGTGTATGTTCTGTGAGGTATTTTGTTTTAGACAATATTTCAATTCATGTCCATCGCACTTTTAGTCACCGCATAATTGTTTCAAATTTCTTGTTTTCTGAAAGTATATTTGGATGTAGCAATCGCACGTAAGCAAGTAACAAAGTAAATCCTGCTTCAAATGCCTGTGATAAATTACCAGTTGTATTTGTATCTAAGTAGTTTAAACACTTAAAACATGATTCAAATTAAATTAAATAATATCAGTGTTATTGTAAATGTAAATTTGCCCATTACTATATATTCCGTCAATTTGAAATAGCAAAATTTATCAAATTGAAACGGTGAAGTCGCCAAAATATATTATTAACTTCATTAACCCATGTCAGACCTTATTAAATGAGATTAGTTTGTGTGTAGCCTTTTTTGGATATAGTTACCGGCTAACCTATCCATCATTCGTATACCAACATGCACAAACATAGTTTACTGTATCGTGAAAACAAAAGAATCAAATTAAGAGGATAATTCCTTAGACATATATTTTTGGGGAAACACTTTTTGCAGTTTAAAGAAATTATTTCATTTTATCAGGAGAGAATATATAAATTTAATTCAGTTCATTGATTTCTTTATTACAGTAACATTCAAGTTACTCAGTACTAATTTCTCTTGCTGCATGTTTCCCAAGGCGAGGTAGGTTATAGATCAATCCAATTACTTGAATCTTACACGAGGCTCAGTAGCTTGACAATTAAATGTGTACAACCATGTTCAGTTTATATTATTGTGCTAGTAGTTGTTCTTGCTCATGACATGAAGAACACCAATCTTTATCCTTCTGCACCAAAGGGTCTCTAGACGATGAACTGTGATAAATTGTGATATCCTTTTGCAGAAAAACATACCATTGTAAATAATTGTTTTCCAAAATATTTTCAATTAATATAATAGACTCTGGTTTCAATTACATGAAATCTACTAATCAGCTAAATGAAATCAATGTACTTAATCTTGATTTACTATATAGACTTTTTCTTACGTACAAAATGCTCTTACATTATATTACTCTGTGGATACGTTGGTAGCTCACATTGTGATCATATCACAAGTTTGATAAAGCTTACAGGAAGGTAATGTCAATTTCAATTATTTTTTAAAATTTTTTTTAGCTTTTAGTGTTCAGCGCAAACGACTATGTATTATTCATTTGTCTGCAGCATGTTTACTGCCATAATTAGTTACGGAATTATATTAACTCAATTTAATTAAGAAATTAAGTAGTTAATTACGACTTTGTGTTGTTATCCTATGTAATTTGTATTTATTTTAAGGAAAAATATAAGATTAGTCCCAATGAAAAAGTAGTTTTTGAAATTAAAACTTAATTTATAATTCTTTTTATTTTAATCCGTAGCCCCCTTTTCTCTTTCAAAATAATAAATTATTAATATTATGATATTGCAGATGTAATTATTTGTATCTAAAAAAATATTTAAATTATTAGTGCCCATGGTAAAATTATAAGAATCGGAAAAGATGACTGAAGTGTAATTGTCATGCAAACAAATTTTGTAAGCGAGTACTTTTACTACAACCACAACTACTTTTACTGTTATCTGTTCCTTTTATAAACGATAAATTTGTCTCTTACTACTTGATGGCTTACTGTTCGATTTGCCAAATTTATTATAGAGAATAGTAACTGTATTCGCAAAATGTAAATCGATATTTATTTCAAGTTGTATCATTGTAATTGGTTGAAAAATTATAGAGGGTATATACGTAATATTACATCTGTTCTTTTTCATGCACTGAAACAAGTTCAAACTGCGTATGCTATTTCAAATTGCAAGGGCATATTGATATTCTTCATGATGAATTAAATCTAGTGATAAAATTATATATAATAGTCCACGTGTTATCCCATCCTTGTCACGTAGATTACTTAACTTAATGTTGAGTACCAACCATAGAAAACCACCAATACATAATATTAATTAATTTCACACGCAAGTGCAACCTAGGCGCCAGTAGAAAAGAGCGTTATCGTTTTGGAGATTGATTATGTCTAGACAGTCATAACTTATCTTGAGGTCGCGACTGCTGGGGTGGTTGTAGTAGATCACGTAAATAAAACACATATGTCCGTAGAAATATTTCATTAAAGAATCATTACCATTTATCACAACTTTGGGGATGGTGAGGATTAAAAGTTTAAGAAATAATCACCATGATGACCATGGCGATTTTTGGGTTTTTGCAGGGTAGCAAGTCTCGAGAAGCTAAGAAACATTTGGATGTATTCCTAGTTTAAGACAACTCGTCTACAAGTATTTTTAAACATTAGTGAAATCAAAAGAATCTCGTATGGTATTATTAGTTGTAATGAATGATTTGCTTCTCTTTTTCAAGGGCTAATGAAAATGACACACGGTTATTACAGATAGAAATTGATAATTGAGAATTGGATTTTTTTTGAGACATGAAACCCTAAAGACATGTTTTACATACATATTGACAAACTGTTTACAACTGAAATTAAAATACTCATAACCATGCTGATCAATCTGATAAGTACGTTCGTCACTCAAATTCTAATTTGCTTTTAACACAACCGTGTAAAGAATGGATTTGATTCCGAAAAAGTATCTTTCTTTCCTTCAATACAGGACACTGAATATACATATTGAAACTTTAAAAGAGACAAATAATCTTCTAAATTGTTTTTTTTTATTTTTTTACTATTTAGTTATCGCCTCGTTAGTCGTTATATAGTTATATATTATATAAGGGGTAGGGGAAGGGGAAGGGGAAGGGGAAGGGGAAGGGGAAGGGGAAGGGGAAGGGGAAGGGGAAGGGGAAGGGGAAGGGGAAGGGGAAGGGGAAGGGGAAGGGGAAGGGGAAGGGGAAGGGGAAGGGGAAGGGGAAGGGGAAGGGGAAGGGGAAGGGGAAGGGGAAGGGGAAGGGGAAGGGGAAGGGGAAGGGGAAGGGGAAGGGGAAGGGGAAGGGGAAGGGGAAGGGGAAGGGGAAGGGGAAGGGGAAGGGGAAGGGGAAGGGGAAGGGGAAGGGGAAGGGGAAGGGGAAGGGGAAGGGGAAGGGGAAGGGGAAGGGGAAGGGGAAGGGGAAGGGGAAGGGGAAGGGGAAGGGGAAGGGGAAGGGGAAGGGGAAGGGGAAGGGGAAGGGGAAGGGGAAGGGGAAGGGGAAGGGGAAGGGGAAGGGGAAGGGGAAGGGGAAGGGGAAGGGGAAGGGGAAGGGGAAGGGGAAGGGGAAGGGGAAGGGGAAGGGGAAGGGGAAGGGGAAGGGGAAGGGGAAGGGGAAGGGGAAGGGGAAGGGGAAGGGGAAGGGGAAGGGGAAGGGGAAGGGGAAGGGGAAGGGGAAGGGGAAGGGGAAGGGGAAGGGGAAGGGGAAGGGGAAGGGTTTGAAATTTCAAAATACAGTTTTAGTAGTAAAACTTTTTTACACACGCTTCACTTGGGGAGTAAGCTGCTTAAAGGTACTAACACTATAAACCAAGAATGTGCACCTCACTATACAAATTGAAATCTTCACTTTTCCTTCAAAACAATACAATTTGGTTTCGCTAATCTAATAAAATATCAGTCAAACATATTTTGAAATTTTTACTTGATTTGAATTTAATTATAAAGACTCATTTTTCATAAAATAAAATTGAAATAGCACAATCAAATTAGTGGTTAGAAAACTCAAGAATTTAAGAAATGTTGATGTGTTCGCGGTAAAGAGGCGAGCGATCTTGAACTCAGCAACACCAGGTATTGACAAGAGTTGGCACAAATCTTCCAATTTGGGTTGCAGTTCATCAGCTGTAAATATTTTTTTTCATGTAAGTGTAGCAAATTCATGACATTTTGAATAATAATATTTATAAATAATAATATTATGATCGTCACGTAAATATTACACAAAATATTATCTGTATTAAATTTATATTTAAATGCGAATTGAATTCTCTACCCAGGTTGTTCAGGGAAGATTTTGTATATCTATCAATTGCAAAAACATAGGTGAAACTTGGTCATATGTAATGTGTTAAGGTTCTCTGATTATAACTAAAATTATTAATATTCAATAAATTTGTGCGATACAGCATTATTAAATTTATTGGGAGTAAAGTTCACACTTATAAATCTATTAAAACAGGAAGAAAAATTTTAAACAGATATTCTAATTTATATAAAAATGTATAATCTTCTTGAAACTAAATCCATTACAAGGATTGTTTCTATATAATTTCCATATAGTTGATCTTTAATCTTTAGCAGTAATCTGTCAGTGGCATATATGTTGACTGCCTAGTTGCTGTAACAATGTGACTGGAAATGGAATTTTCAAGCTAAAGATAGATAATGAAATAATAATGTTTAATATTTTTAAGTGAAATGAAATTTTTTTCATTTTGTTTCTCAGAGTCAATTATCAAATAAGGAAAAGTAAAACAAGAACTTTAAATTTACTTCTGCAACAATCAACAGTCATATTTATTTTGAATAACATGTATTAATCATAACTTTGCATTTATATTTTTTAATTTATTTCGTGAAAAATCGGGGAAAAAGGTAAAAGAAGAATTATGGCCATTAAAAAGAAGTAATCATCGCTACCATTAGCTTACGCAGAGATAATAACTCTTTATGAAGCAAGAGAACACACTCATTTGTGTTGAATAATTTGTAAAAATGATTGTGAAAAATGTAACTACAAATGAGTAAAATGTGTTTCTCTCCCATATGTTAGTTTACGATAGTTTATCAGCAATTTTTTCTGATGACAATTTTATTATATGTTGTATAGCTCCTAAAACCAACTGTTGTATTATATAACTCGTTGTTTAACACCATTTTAAGTGTAAGTAGGGAATGAGGGACCAGTGGGTGCCTCATGGACATGTCATAGTCGGAGTGGGGTGCCACTTTTAACCCGCGACGTTGACGGTACATGTTGTGTCTTATTATTATAGTGAATTTATTTATAAAGAAATATTTGTGTTTATACATATTTTTTATTTTGTTGTTTTATACCTAAAGCATTTCTGGGCTGATATGATATATTGAGTTAATATTATTTATTCTTGTTTTTTTTTCATGCATGTATATTCAGTGATAGGGCAACAAAGACTGTTGTATCCAATAAATCAAATGATGCAAACAATATTACCTTCCTCAATCAAGCCAAAATCTGAACATAGGATTTAATTATCTGATGATTCTGATCAGGACGCTAACCCTAACACAATATTTTGTTTCGGTTAGGATAAATGAACGAAAAAGTTTAAGAAAAACAGTATTTCATTTGTCAGGAAAAGTTCTCAAAATGTAGTTACTGAGGGATTCAAATTGAAAGTAATTAAATTTGCAAAGATGTGTATTGAAATGCAGTCTGATTAACATTGGTACCAAAAGAACTGTAATTAAAAATAATAAATGAGAATGAGATGAAAGCTTTTATAAGTTTCAATTTCCTTTCAAAAAACTATTTGTAATAATTTTTTGAAAGGATGAGGTGGATCTATAGTCGGAAAATGATTTTTGAAAATAAATAGAAAGATAAGTCGATTTGTGTTTTAAAAAAATTTCAAAAATGATTTATAATGGCGTTTAGAAAACAATTTCTAATCGAAGGGGTTGGAATAATTTTTCATTTCTGTTGAATTACCTGTAATTAGAGGATAAAATCGCTTCGCAGACAAGGGAATGTTTTGAACTACCTAATTGTACTTGTCAGAAATTTATTTAAGATATTCAATGATGTGTGTGCGCTATTCACTTGGCATACATGTGAAAAGCTACTCAAACTTAGAAGATACATATTCCCCTAATACCGACTCGTGAAAAATCCCTGATAAAAAGGAATTAAAATATTTTGTATCATGCTCTATCCTGGGCAATAACCGGAAGGAAAATATAGCAAATAACTCAGTGATATCATTATGTGTTAACATAATGACCTTCTGGTAAGAAACATGAAACGTAAGTTTCATTACTAATTGCTCTCTTTAGTATTTTATGTTTAATTTTAATTCATCGTCTTTGTCGTCTATAGCGTAAATCATAAGCCACACACACTGCTTTAAGGATTATTAAATCATCACCGTAAGTTTGCTCGTTTTGGAAGTCTGTATCCAGTTATTTAGATGAATGTATATCATTCACTTTGAATTGCTGGAAAAATCAACTAAGAATCTTTTTCATTTCTGCGTTAGTTCATTAAAATAATTTTTTAAGCTCAGTTTTGAGATTTGTCATTTAGCTAATATAGCCTAGCGTACTCAATATTTTTCCAAAAATGGGTGGAAAACTCTCTGTTTACTCAGCCATAACTTGATAGTCCTGCATTTTCACTAACGATTTCGGTTTTGTTATTAATATTAATGGATACTTTCTATGGATACTTTTTACAGCTTTTTAATGTATCGGCGTACATGTTCCTTGGATGGGGCGCTGGCTTGGTAATCTTGGTAATATAATTTGTGTTCCGATGTGTGTGTGCTGTTTTGTTTACCTGTAGTTTGGGTTGTTGCGTGGTCGATTTAAGTTTTAATATTTCTTCTTTATACTGCTTATATTTGTCGCAGACTTTATAGCTGGCAGGGTGTTTGCCTTGGCAGTTTGCACATGTGGCTTCTTCTTCTCGGGGCTTCACGCAAGATGCAGATGGTCATCCCGCATTTGACACAGCAGAAAGGTCGAAAACACTGATTTTTTGAATGTCCAAATCTCTGGCACCGTTTGCATTGTAACACTTCTTTTTTCTTGTAGGGTGCTTCGATGTTTACTTTTACATGACTTATATCCTTTACATCAAACACATCTTTGTTATTACTATTTGGCTTTAGGTCAACAAAATAGATGGGAAGTTTCTCTTTCGTTGTTCGATGTAGTACCTCGTGTCCTTTACTTTGAAGTTCTGCCTTAATCATTGCCTTATCTTCTGTGGCGTGTAGACCTCTGATGACCACTCTGTATGCCCTTTCACTTTTGAGCTTGTAGGTGTAATGGCTTATGTTGTTACTGATTAGATGGTCTCTAATAACTTTATAAGTCTCCACATCAGCAGGCATTAGTTTGATTACATGTCCTGATCTTAGAGTAGTCATTGTGAGTTTACTGGGAACTACTACTTTGCTTAGGACGTCTCTGAGAGGTGTCACATTAACCACGTCAGTTACAAAAATTGGTTCAGGTTTTGGTGTGTATTCCTTGCTTTTGTTTTCAGCTGCAGGCTCTTCGTCACTGAGGATATCAAATCTATTCTGCACAGGAACTGAGTAGTTTATTCGTTTGTTGGATGACTGTTTGAGTTTTCCATCTGCTGGACTCGCGTTTCTTTTGAGCTTGCTTATAGGAACTTTGTCCCTTTGCCACTCTTGGTAGGATGATTCCCCTATTTGTTTTTCTGGAGATTTGTTTTGCTGTACTAAGGTTGTTGTATCGTCTGAGTCTTCGACTTGCATCGAACTTGTTTGCGAAGTAATTAGATAACTTTCCAGTGTGTTACATTGTTTATCACTGCTTCTGCAGTCGCTAAGTGACAAGGACCTCGGTCTTGCTTCGAAAAGGCCTTTGTGAAATGGTTGTTGGTTATGAATTTTGTTTTTGGATTTATTTTCAGACATCATGGTTTTTGTTCCCACGAGTAAGGACGAAAGGGTGGTCGCTCATAGGGTGACGCCTTTCCTATGAGAAGGGTACGTACAATGGTGTTCGCCAGGTTCACCAAGGTAGCCATTCATCCTCTTGGCACAGTCCCACCGTAGGATTGGGGTGACTTTTTATTGAGGGTTTCTACCTCTTGACACGGGCGGTTAAGCCAATGTTCCCACTTCAGTGGAGTCCATCATGAAGCGGGTAGTGAGGATCATTTCCTCTCCTCACTGTTAGATCTTATCGGGTTTATTGACCGCCGCCCAAGGCTCGGCGTAGACCTTTTGCAGCTGGTTTGGTCGCCCTCAGCTAACCCTCCTCCTTTCTCATACGGGCTTGCACCTTGCTTAAACTCCGCCTTTGACGGTCCAAGCAAACTATACTAAATTTAGTAGCAACCAATTTCCGGCCAGTTTCTTCAAGCTCCTGTTCATCCTGGGGAAACTTAAAAATAATAAAAAAAACATTACGATTTTATAAATTGCTATGCAAATACTGTTTGCAGATGCCCTTTTTGATTCACTTGCAGACAATAGAAATTGTTTTAACTAATTATGCAACCATTACATTTAGGTTTTTAGCCAACTGATTCATCATAAATTAACAGTAGAATAATTTTTAACTTTGGAATTATCACATTATAACATAATAACCAAAGAGTTCATTAAACAAAATTCTACTTCACAAAGGAAGGAAGAAAACGAGAGAGGGAAATAAATTTTTAAAAATAAACAATATATTGACATAACACAGCATTGACTAACCCACGCCATGCGTGACGTGTGATGTCGTGTAAGGAGCATGGTTACGCTGTATTTATTTATGTTACCTTAGTTTTTTCAGTACAAAACAGGAAATAAACACTTAATGGTGAAGAAAAATCCATTCACAGTATAGGTTCATTGTTTTGATGTTAGAGTTCTATTTCTAAATGTTTTACATTATTTAGGTGTTTACATACAAATTTATAATTTTTTTATTATTTTTAATTCCATTTTGTGGCCTTGAAAAATGTTCAATAAAGGGAATTTACAAAAGTATTTTGTGTTCTTTAAGTTTCGACTTTTCCTTATGTCCACAATTAAAATTTATTTATAAAAAAATTGAAGTTGCCTTATCATTGACATATTTTTCCAATGGTTAAAAGAAAATCAATTTCTCTAATTAATTATTTAAAAACTCTCCCAATGCTATCCCCGCCATAATGTGTCTGTCGTCTAACAGAATCATTAATAACAATTAGTCATAAAGCAAAATCAATAATATCATCTATTGGTCTGTTAGTTTTCTGCCAGACTCATAGTGGCACGCCAGATATCAAGAAACGTAGAAATTAAACAGTTTATATATTATTCGTACTTTTATTTCTCTCATTTGAAAATGGAAGAAATATTCTATAAAGATACGTGGAATTATTTGCAATATTTGGAAATTATAATGGGTATCAAACAAAATACGGAAATTAAAAGACAGACAATATTCTCTCAGCCATGGCCGATAATAATAAAACGAATAATCACTGTAATGTATGCAGCAACATTTTTATCACTACTTATTCTGCTACTAATTATGGAAACATATTTCGATCTTATGTCACATCAAATCTTCGTATTTCGAAGTATTTATGAAATAGTATTTTTCACAGCATTTATTTATGTCATTGTTGTGACCACTTTTTTGGAAAGGAATAAATTTCCACAATTCATTGCTGAAATGGAAACGCTGGATCTATATTTGGATTATGACGTTAAAAGATCATTATATGAAAAAGAACAGGAGCAAAATCGTTCAAATTTGTATAAAATATGTTTACCATTTTTTTTAATGGTTTTCACAGAATGTATATATTTTTTTCCTGATTTGAAATTACGATTAATTCTGGGCTATACTATATTTTGGTACAGCAATGTTGAACGTACCCTTTTTTGCACTTCACTAAATGATGTTTTGAAAAGGATTGAATATGGAAATTTACAACTCTCTGCTCTATTCAATGTCAACGACTACCTTAATTTGCGCAGTGCTGACGACATAATGACAGTTGCAATAAATGATTTGAATGCATATGTTGATAAAATAATTCAGTTATATTTAAAAGTTTTTGATATCTGCTGTTTTTATTATTTTAAGATTATTATTTTTACTAGCAACTTTGCTTTACACGAACGCTTGCACTAAAAATAAAAATACTTTTAGTGCAAGCGTTCGTGTATTTACACGAATACACTGTCAGGAAATACAGATCAGCCTGCAGTATTTAGGTATTTATACAGATATGAAATAAAGGTTTCGATAAAATTCTCAGATTCTTACCAATAGATGAAAATGTTTTCAAAATTACTAAAGGTTGTAAAAAAGAGAAAATAGTTTTCCAAATTGTTTAGTATAATACTAGTAAAAATAATACTCTTGCCTGTCTAATAAATACATATAAATACACAATTACAGAATTATCCAATTTAATAGTGTCTTACATGTAAGTAAAAGGCTTCATATAAGAGACAGCAGACATCAAAAACTTTTAAATATAACTGAATTATTTTATCAACATATGCATTCAAATCATCTATTGCAACTGTCATTATGTCGTCAGCACTGCGCAAATTAAGGTAGTCGTTGACATTGAATAGAGCAGAGAGTTGTAAGTTTCCATATTCAATCCTTTTCAAAACATCATTTAGTGAAGAGCAAAAGAGGGTACGTTCAACATTGCTGTACCAAAATATAGTATAGCCCAGAATTAATCGTAATTTCAAATCAGGAAAAAAATATATACATTCTGTGAAAACCATTAAAAAAAATGGTAAACATATTTTATACAAATTTGAACGATTTTGCTTCTGTGCTTTTTCATATAATGATCTTTTAACATCATAATCCAAATATAAATCCAGCGTTTCCATTTCAGCAATGAATTGCGGAAATTTATTCCTTTCCAAAAAAGTGGTCACAACAATGATATAAATAAATGCTGTTAAAAATATTGTTTCATAAATACTTCGAAATACGAAGATTTGGTGTGACATAAGATCGAAATATGTTTCCATAATTAGTAGCAGAATAAGTAGTGATAGAAATGTTGCTGTATACATTACAGTGATGACACGTTTTATTATTATCGGCCACGGTTGAGAGAACATTGTCTGTCTTTTAATTTCTGTATTTCGTTTGATACCCATTACAATTTCCAAATATTGCAAATATTTCCATGTATCTTTATAGAATATTTCTTCCATTTTCAAATGAGAGAAATAAAAGTACGAATAATATATAAACTGTTTAATTTCTACGTTTCTTGATATCTGGCGTGCTACTATGAGTCTGGTAGAAAACTAACAGACCAATAGATGATACTATTGATTTTGCTTCATGACTAACTGTTATTAATGATTCTGTTAGACGACAGACACATTATGGCGGGGATAGCATTGGGAGAGTTATTAAATAATTAATTAGAGAAATTGATTTTTTTTTAACCATTGAAAAAATATGCCAATTTTTTAATTTTGGACGTAAGGAAAAGTCAATACTTAAAGAACACAAAATACTTTTCTAAATTACCTTTATTGAAAATTTTTCAAGGGTACAAAATGGAATTAAAAATAATAAAAAAATAATAAATTTGTATGTAAACACCCTAAAAATGTAAAACATTTAGAAATAGAACTCTATTCTGCACTCATTTTACCACATGTCATGTGGATGGAAAAGGCACGGCTCAAGTTAGCGCAGGGGAGCTAACGTAACTTTCAAGGATTTGCGCCTACTCCAGCTAATCCATTGTGACACAGTCTGAAAGAAAGTTCTCTGCACAGTATTAGTGTGTAACAAAGTGACAATGCCGTGCTGTGCAAAAGTGACCTGTACGCGTAACATCAAAACAATGAACCTATACTGTGGATGGATTTCTCTTCACCGGTAAGTGTTTAATTCCTGTTTTGTATTGAAAAAACTAAGGTAACAAATAAATACAGCGTAACCATGCTCCTTACACAACATCACACGTCACGCGTGGCGTGGGTTAGTCAATGCTGCGTTATGTCAATATATTGTTCATTTTTAAAATTTATTTCCCTCTCTCGTTTTCTTCCTTCCTTTGTGAAGTAGAATTTTGTTTAATGAACTCTTCAGTTATTATGTTATAATGTGATAATTTCAAAGTTAAAAATTATTCTACTGTTAATTTATGATGAATCAGTTGGCTAAAAACCTAAATGTAATGGTTGCATAATTAGTTAAAATAATTTCTATTGTCTACAAGTGAATCAAAAATCTGCAAACAGTATTTGCATAGCAATTTATAAAATCTAAATGTTTTTTTTATTATTTTTAGGTTTCTCCAGGATGAACAGGAGCTTGAAGAAACTGGCCGAAAATTGGTCGCTACTAAATTTAGTATAGTTTGCTTGGTATATTTTAGGAAGCTTGACTTTGCTGTGAAAAAGCCTGGAAATTGGTATTTATACCCAGGTGCTATACGAATCTGGACATTTGGTTAATGTAGGTTTGAATAGTCCAAATATATAAAAAAAACTGTTTTTATGTAGATTTTGAGGATTCCGTACTTCAAAAGGAAAAACGAAACCCTTACAACATTAGTTGCTTGACCGTCGCTCTGCCTGTCACAGATTTATCTTGATAACTATGTGAAGCAGGAATTTGGTATAATGTTAAGTCTTTGGGATGTATACATATTGCAACGGTTCTAATATTATGAAATTTTTTTTTTTTCTTTTTAATGGGATTTTGTAAAAATATGTGCTAGGTATAGATTATCTCTTTCGCACAAGTGAATTATTACAAAAATATCCAAAAGTACATTTTTGAGATTTTGATAAAACAATATTTTTGTATTTCACCACTTGCTATTACTAAATACTCACTTATTTTTATTTATTTATACCAAATCCTATTAAAAAGATAAAAAAAATATTTTATTATATTAGACTGTTATTACGATTCAACCTCACAAAAACGATTGCAACACAATAAAGTACGCCACCCAAATAAATGAAAAATACTAAAAGAATCTGCAATAAAATAGATTTAGTTACTTGGAAAGTATAAAATTTTTTGTATATTAATGTATGTTTCAATTACGCATGATCGCATGCACGAACGCAAGCGTATGGTGGTAGATGCGTATCCACAATTCCATGCTAGTGTCTTAAGGAAACAGACTAGAAATTTGCACATGATAGTTAGTTTTTTTGAAATGAAATTGGAAATATTATGTAAAATTATTTAAATCCTTATTTCATATGGTTTCCCATAGTGGATAACAATAGGGTCGAAAAGTCATAGATAATTAAGTTGAAATGTTATAGACAAATTATTCATATTTTATGACTATAAAAGATGAACTAGGTAGTGTATATACATATACGTTGAAAAATTAGATAACAATAATATTTTAATAAAAATACAGGGGAACTACTTAACTTTAGGTGTACACCTAAATGTTTCTATGTTATATACATGGAACAGGCAGTCAGCACGAAACCCTCGTAGAACGAGTTCTACTCATACTTGACAAATTTATCTTTTAAATGCTTAAGAATCTTTGTAGTCTGAATTTTTATTCTCACATGCGCACGGGTTTAAACTTTGTTTATTTATGGGTTTATGGGTTTTCCTGGGTTTTTCTCTAAAATGTTTTACCCTTCTTAGCCACAAATGCCACTTTAGCCACACTTTGTACCTCGTCATATAAATACGGTTATTTTCAAATTGCCACCCGATAAGTTTGATGCACAGAATGTTTAATCAATAATTGCATTTAAAATATCTACAGAAATTTTTGTTTTCATAACTCATCTACTGATTTTGCCTTGGATTTCATTTCTTGTATGTCTATCCAATAAACTATATTTATTGTTTGTTTATGTATATCACTTTATTATTAGTGTCTTTAACTGTTACATAAGTTGCCATAGTTTTTTTAATATGTAAACTATTTTAATCTTGATGATTTTGTTATCTGTAAAAGTTCGTTGTGTTTGAAATATGTAAATTAATCTATAACTATTGTAATAGTGAGAAATTTAATAGAGAAATAAAAAATAATCAGAATATTAATTTGTACTCAAGAGTTATGCTGCAGATTTTGTCATCATATCTTTAGTAGTTTTTAAGTTTATGGTTTTATTTTTTACAAGCTAATATCCTGGATGCAAACCAAAACGATTCAATATTGGTAAAAGCAGCGTTATAGTACTAGAGAGTCAGAATGTAAAAATTTATTATAATGAATTAACTTTTATATCTCTATTGCATTTGCAGATATTACATATATATATATATAGATATATATACATATATATATATACACATATGTGTGTGTGTGTGTGTGTGCGTGTGTCTACTTCTCAAAAAGTAAGTTCTTCGTGTAAAACTCAGTGGAAAATGTTAAGGAACTGTATGATAATTCTCAACTATGAAGGTCGCAATTGTAAAGAAAAACAATTTACTTATATTTGCAGACACATGTTTGAATTTTACTTAATTCAAAATCATTGAACTTAATGGTTTAAAAATAACAAAATGACAATTAAAATGGGTATCTAAATTTTTAATATTGAGATTTTGAAAAATATTTTTTCTTCTCTCTTTTTCTCTTTCTCTGTTCTGCTTAATCCCCAGAGATGAAGTTATTTTCAGCAACGTAATATTTTACTTACTTTTCCTCGAAGTCACTTCATCGCCACTAGAGATGCCCTGTCACCAATATGGAAATTTTATAAGAAAAAGAATTCTGTTCAAGTTATTTTTAAAAATTATTGATAGATTCTGTGTTTAGGGCATCATCTTTATTGATTGTAAACCAATTCCTTTGTGTCCACTTTGTCAATACGTAACACTACTGATGTACGTTCTAAAAAATATATTCAATAAAAAGAAAATGAAAATAAAATTCATTATCTTTCGGAAGATGAAAATCGAAGTCAATTGTACAAATCCTTCCCTTCTCTCTTCTTATCCATCTCTTTCTCTTGACATGAGGCAGGTTTTACGTGTTTGGTTTGTTCCAATTTATTTTTCTGATTAGTATCTCTTTTACACATTATTTTTTGAAATAATTAATGACTAAAAATTCAACATAATACTAAATATTTTGCACGTATAATATTTTACAAAATATAACTTTAACAGCAATTAGTCCACCATTTCTGTATTGCATGAGTTGAGGTTTTTGCTAATTATAAAATTTAAAGAAAAAATTATGAAAGGTTGAGTGCCTTCGATTCTTGTCAGATTTTTACAAATCCATAGTGTCAATACAATATAACTGATTGTATTAAACATCATAATGCAATATTATCTCAAATTTTTGTATGTAAAATATGTTTTCCATATTAAATTGGGATTCAATATGGAAAACATATTTTCAATCAAATGAAATATGTATTGCAATACGTATTAAGCATATATATATATACATTCTCAACCATTCTAGAATATTTAACATAGCAAGGATTTCAAATATCATAGCATATCCAAGGTAAGATCATGTAAGGGTGATGTAAAGGGACCCTTGACAGAAAACTTATGTCTCAAGGCTGAAATCTGTAATATTTATGTCAAATATTTGATTTGACATTTGTATCATATTCTCATTTTAAATCATATTTTAAGGAAAGATCACCCACCGATATTATTTAAAAAGTGATAAATTTACGTATCTTAAACTAACCTAATTGTATATTTATTATTACAAATAATTCACTACAATTTTTCTATATATATCATATATTCAAAAAGAATACAAAGCCTATATACAAAAAACTTGGATACTGTAGTATGATCGATTAGCATTAAAGTAGTTGTAGAATGTGACAGCAAGATTAAAAAATTATCATAAATTTTTTTATTAAAATTTCTTTTTTTTGTTTTTCAAACTGTTAAGATAACATTACTTTAACAGCTCGTAAGAAAAAAATAACGTTTGCATTTTTTTTTTAAAAATGAAATGAGATGAAATACCTACAATTCTTCTAATGCCAATTGTTAAATTTTTGGAAGCAACGTTTACAAAAAGTTAACGGTAAATATTTTAGCTTTTTGTATCTAATTTTACATTGACTTAGTTGTAGACAGATGCGTTTTTAAAAAAAAATTAAGTGTGGTGAAATTAACGTTGACTTGCTTTTACCAAAATTAAACTTCTAATAATTTTTTATTCTAAATGTTAATATAACATCGTTTTACATTGACTTAATTTTTTAGACATATCGCTTGATGGGTTGATGGGTTTTTTAAATAGAATTAAATGTTCGGTGAAATAATTACTTTTTCTGTAATGTTAATGTTATCATTTTTGCAAGTGATTTTTCCTAAAACTTAATCCACGCTGATGGAAATTCTATTATATTATACCCTAACAATAACAAAATTAATGAGTTTGGGCATTTTTCATAAAATTTGTGTCAATAGATTCTCTTTTAATGCTTTCATTTTGATAGATCGTTCATTTATTTGTTGCCTTGTTATATAACTTTGTTACAAAATGTTATTTTACACTTTAATTTCTTGTTAAAAGTACTATTTATAATTTTCTCACGTATTTAAATTTCATGTATTTATTCATTTATATTTATAAACTTAAGTAAATGTGCCTCAGTCATATTTCCTAATGGTGTTTTCTCTGTACTTTACAAATAAAGAAAAGTGGCAAAAATCGCCAACATGATAGTTAGTAAAAGGCCTTTTTTCCTGTGTATGTAATGACATCACGCGAAAGTTTATATGATAATGAAACTTCGATTTCGCCTTTATAAACAAATTATCTTCCAAGATTTAAACAAAAATAGAATTTCATTTAGACAAAGTATTTGCTATATGGAAAACATACAATTATTCCAAATGGTTTGTACACATTACTTCGATAAAATAATGGGTATGTTACAAGATTTTCAAAAAAGAAAATAAAGTTCCACTTCTTTGACTAAACTACAGTTAAGTGTATTTATGGGTAATGATCAATTGAAACCAAGTCTAGAATAAACATTTTGCTTCTGTTGTAGTTTGTATAAAAAATGCAATAAAAACCAAAGTTTTGCTTTAGCTGAATGCGAATTTTGAGAATTGAATCTATTTACTTATGGGGTACGTAAAATTGCAAATGAGCTATGAACATTTTTGTTTTGATCTCGCTTACATTACTTCTTAATTAGATAGTGTTGTGCGCTGAACTATATATATATATATATCTACATATAGCTGGTATATTTATTATATTAGGTGATGAAAATGAAAATTTTGCATTAATTGAAATGGCTATAGTTGAATAAAATATAAAGCAAAATATAAACATATCATTAAATTGTGATGAAATATATAAACAGAAATTGGGTCTCCAATTCCTAAAAATATGGAATAAAATGTTCAAATTATTACCGAAACTGTGATTAAAGAGCTTCCTATCGTATGGTTAAAATTGTGAAATGATTTCATTGGTGCACAACAGACATTTATTTAAATTTGATGAACAGCTGGTTAGGAATATTAAATGGACTATGTGGCTGGGGAAGTTAATTTGATTCTGGCATTTTAGATTAAAGTTGAATTCTCTATAGGAGAACATCTCGACAACATATATAATATCTTTTCTAAAACCTGTTTATTTTGAGTAGAGCTCGCGCTATGAGGTTTCTGTGCATATTTAAAGACATATAATGGTTTAAACATTGAAGGGTAAAAAGTGTTTTATTAAACTATTAAAAAATATTAAAAATGTTTTTAATCGTACTTTAATATATCAGTATTTTCAAACGTGGTTGCTTCCTCACACGTGCATTCAACTTAGCCCAAACAGGCTCTGCGGAATTAGTTTCTAGATACCTAGCAGCCCACCCTATTGTCTATATCTGTTGGACCTGTTGGAGCCTCCAGTTACAGAGATAGCAACATGTGAGCAAGCATGATAATATTATAATGTAATGTAATGTGAATTATGAAATTAGCAAACACCACAACATATTTTTCTAATACACTCCTCCGTTTATACTAAATTTGGTCTCAAGTTATAAGGAGACCTGTACCGTTTCCTTGTGCTGCAGTTTCCATAATAACACATAATCTATTCATCGGACTGTGTTTTGGAAAGTTTTATTTAAACCATCAAAAATCTAGGTTTTTTTATTCTTGATAAGCGTGGTCTTCCATTCCAATGTGAATATCCTTCCATTTCTATTAAAAAAAAAGATTTTCAATATTTAATCGATGTGTTCCTATACTAACTTACGCTCTGGGTTATCCCATGAATCCTGACGAGTTGGGGCCCAATTGTTGGCCTATGCGAAGGCACATAAATTTTTTTGTCATATTTAACAATGAATTGTCACCTGAATAGATGGTACCACTTTGACATTATTAACATTTCACTACTATTGTTCATAAGATAGTGAGCAATGATACACTGTTAACACAGCAGTGTGGCTCACAGAGAAATTTGTTTCCAGTAAAGTTTGGTCTGGCACTGAATCAAAGTCAGAAATAGGGGCTAATAAAAGTGTCGTACATTTTCGACTTCGGTTCAAATGGTTCAAAATAGTTGAATGATCATTCACACATAATTAAAAAATAAATATAAATATATCTATAATATAAATATATAATAAAAATAAAATAATATATATCTATCAGAAGTAAATTTTTTTAAAAGCTTTGGAGTAAAATATACATTTATCACTTTTCTCGTTTGTCAAGCATAGATGAAAATTTCTTGGAATTCACACATAAAATCATAAATATATATGTTTGTGTGTGTATTATATATATATATATATATATATATATATATATATATATATGTATGCATATATATATATATATTTATATTAGGTTGGCAACTTAAAAACTCCCACTTTTTTCGGACGATTTCTGTTATAGGCGCTTCTAGAATATTTCATATAGGGTATATAAAAAGTGCAGCTTTCGAACTTGTGTTCAGCTTGCAATTAGTACGCACACGAGCGCGATGGCGTTCGTTGGCACTCAAACGGTTAACCCGCATAAATTCTTATGGTTAATACTCTTAAAATTGACACGAAAATTTTAAAGTAGATCTTATATAATAAAATATTCTTAAAAAGTGACAGTAAAACTTTGAAAACTTTAGTATTTGCAAATAATTTTATAAAAAATATACTCTTAAACATCATTATGTGTACACGGAATTCTCATAGGGCAAGTTCTACTCAAACTGAATAATTTTTTTAAATTACCTTGCGGGTCATGTTATGTTTGTGTTAAATAAAAACACCATTACTAAATCTTGTGAAAAAAGCAACGCGTTTATATTTATACTTCATTCAATTTCAAAAGAGAATGTTTATAAACAATTAAATTTGACAGTTCAGGTATTGTAAACCTTTTTCTTACATTCACAGTAATTTAATGTGGATTTATTTTGTATTTGTGATTAAAAATAAATTTTTTTACTAGCGTACATATATACACTATATACATTCGTAACTTATAGAGGTTATATTTTTTATGATTTAAAAGAAATTCAGATAAGTAAGATGAAGTGTTTTGAACAATTTATAAGTATTATTCTTACATAAAAAAAACATAAAATAATGCCAAAAATTATTATAGAAATAGTAGTTTAATTAAATGTTCAGTCATACAAAAAAATATTACAAAGTAATCACGAATACTTAATTTTTAAGTTATTGATATTATTTATAATGAACTAATCTATAAAAACAAATGAAATACAATAATATTTTACAGAACACATACATTGCATACATAAACAATTACATCACAATGAATCTGGGCTTCATCGATATCCAGATGGATGATGGTTGTGCCTAATGCTAGTACCGCGAGGTCGGCATTTTGCCGCTATCACTGAGAAATAGTAATACAGAACATATCATACAGAACTTATTTGCAGAATACATTCATCATAAATTGATTTATTACATCGTATATAAAGAGTAACAATGTTTGTTCTGCCACGCCGCGGGGCTTATTAACCCTAGATTACTAACCTTCGTCGATTCGATGACGCGTCTCTAAAAAAATCGCGATAACTTTTGCGCACGCGACCTTGCGGTTTTGCTAATTTAAACTAATCTCAGTCGACCCGTTGCCCTCGCGATGGACGGTAGTGCTTTGTGCGTAGGGGGGCCGTACGCGCCGTTCCGGCGACCATGGCTCGTCGTATCGACAAAGGTTAGTAGTAACGTAACTTTTTGTACTTTTTACTCAAGTAAATACTACGTTCTTTTATCTTTTCTTCAGTAATAATGGTGTCTATTATTATTATTTTTTTAGATATAATTCGTGCGCTATTACCGAATAATCCAAATAAATATGGTATCAAAATTGTGATGATTGTAGATAATTCTACAAAGTATATGGTGGATGCAGAGCCTTATCTAGGTTCTTTTACTAAAACAGATGGAGTACCACTTGGTGAAAATTTTGTAAAAAAATTGACATGTACTGTTCATGGTACGAATAGAAATATCACAATGGACAATTGGTTCACTTCGGTGCCACTAGCCAAAGGTTTAGTAAAAGAACCATATCAAAAGAACCAACCCAAAGAAGCTGACATCGGTTGAAACTCTACGAGCTAACAAAAGGGAGATACCGGTAGAATTTGAAAATGAACGCACTAGAAGAACTAGAACAGCTATGTTCTGTTATGATAACGAACTAACATTACTTTCCTACAAAGCAAAACCCCAAAAACTTGTATTCCTACTATCAACATGTGACGAAGAGGGAACCATTAATGTAAATATTAAAAAGCCCACAATGGTTGAATTTTACAATCAAACCAAAGGAGGGGTAGATACTTTGGACCAAATGTGTTCCATTGCCTCTTGCAATTGAAAAACACGACGCTGGCCGTTGTGCAACTTTTATGGTATGCTCAATATTGCATTTATAAATAGTTACGTCACTTATGTAACAAACACTATAGAGGCTAAGAAAAAACCTTTATCGAGGCGTGAATATCTAAAAGGTCTGCATCACAAGCCGATCGAACCACACATGCAAAAAAGATTGCTTATACCAACTCTACAAACTAATCTGCGGGACTCAATTACACAAATTTTAAACATGCCAGGAAGTAGTAATAAGAGTGTTATAAATGAGACTGAGCAAAGTAATGCAGCACATGTCCCCCCACAGCAAAATAAAAGAAAAATATGTGCCATATGTCTCCAAAAAGCGAAGGATGACTAAAAGTAGGTGCACTAAGTGCAATAAATCGTTGTGTGGGGAACACAAACTTGATGTGTGTCACAAATGTGTTAGTTCCTAAACCATTACCAAAATTTAATTTTTAATTCATTTTTCAGATATTATTTTTGTTTTTATAGTTTATTTCGAACAATTTAACGCTATATATAATATGTACGATTTTTTTATAAATTTATGAAAAAGTTGATTATGCATGTAAACTATGATCTCATTATGATGACTGTTTGAATAAATAATATGTTAAAGTATATATTATAATCTCTAAATATGTAGGTTAATACTTATTATTTAAAATAAAAAGATAAATATAAATATTTTTTTTAATTAAACCCCTAAAACCCCTCCATTATACAGCGTAGTCGAAACGACGAAGGTTAGTATTAAACGTCGAAAAATAAGGTTAGTAATCTAGTGTTAAAGTAAACGAAGAAATTGTCCAAATATTATGTAAATTCACAATTATCTATTTCACTAGTGTAGTAACAATTTAAAAGGAATACTGTATATTGCTGTAGCTACGCTGTAAACTTGTCCGATTTGAGTTACATGCAAAGACCTCCGAGTTGCAGTAACCAATCTACACGCCCCTATGGCAGATTGTAACGCATTCAATGATAGAAACTTGTACGCCACCTAATTTTTCTTGGCATAGCATATTAAATAATACTGTTCAATACTTATATTATAATACTCTACATGATAAATTAAATTGAAATTTTTTTCAATTTAATTTATCATGTAGAGTATTATAAATATTGTTCTTGAAGTGCATGTTCTCAGGAAGTTAAAAATATTTCTCATAATTTTAAATTACATATTTAAAAAGATATTTCAAAACATATGTGGAAGTAGAACATTCCCCTGCCTCTTTGTTTGCAAAGCTGGTTGCCAAAAATCATGCAAAATACAGGGTTAATGAAATCTGACTAGGAGATGACAGGAAAATGTTAGCGATTATCCTATAAGCAATAAAATGTTGTGATAAAATTATACTTTTTATAAATAATTTAACACAAATACTGTGTGCCCATACATGATTATAAACATCTAAACATGTTTGGAACCCTTGTATTACATATAAATAATATTTAAATAGATGTGAGATTCAATAAATTTAGGTGAATTGAAACAGTTTTAAAATTAAGTAAATAAAATATTTTATAAAGGAAAAAATTTATTACTTTTAAAACGTAAGTTAAGTATGCACCCAAGCACCCTTTATTAATTATGTATCACTGGATGCGAAATAGATGGAAAGTAAAGGCGAGAAACTACTATGAGGAGAGACCAGCAGTGGGAAGGTTGAGCAAAGTATGATAATGGCACCCCTGCAAGAGTGCTGATTGACGCGTAAATGAAATCAATGAGCCCACACTGCTCTTGTGAGAGAGAGAATCTTGCACATGGACATGTTTGAATAATACATTGAGATATATTTAAATAGTGTTATAAATAATTGGTTTCTAACTTTCACAGTGTCCAGTAGATAACTGGCGCAGTGGGATCAACAGAGATGCGGAAGCAACATTGAATAATATGGCTATTATGAGTCATCTTGGCTTACTACTACGTATCTAGCCTTTGCTGTCGAGCTACAAAAATCCAAATTAGCAGCTTGGCAGTTAGTGGATTCACTTCCGGGATTATTTGGGGAAGGTAATGCAAATTCTCTGGCAAGTGCCTTAAACATTTTCTTTTTGTTTGTGTAAGTGTAATTTCTGTGTAAGCAAAAATCAACGCAATAAAAGTGTTCTGTAGCACTTTTATTGCGTTGATTTTTGCTTATCAGCTATTGTGATAGATTGTCCCATCTGGTGCATTATCTTAATGTCTGTTATATATCTTGTCAAGAGGGATTGTTTAACCCAACTCAAACATTAAAGATAATACTAATTTTCACATAATAATTGACATTCTACTCAAATTTCATCGCAACCCTAAATACAATAACTTAAAGATTTTATTCGAGAAACCAGTAGCATAGTAGCTAAGGTAGAAGATTGATATATTAGAACTATGGTATTTCTTATTAAAAAACAAGCTATCAATTGAAGGTCTATATGCATTCCTCTACTAGGAGCACCTAAAACATGGGAAAGCATTACGTTCAGTCTTAAGGTGCAATTAGGCGATCAGCAAAATATGATCTTGAAAATCAGAATTTTATCCATCCATAGCTTTTGAGTCCCAAAACCTAATAAAATTTATTCATCATCTTCAGGACCATCTACCCTACATATAATATCTCGAAGTCCTGAGAAAATTCCTAAAATATATCAAGCTTCTTTCTCAGTAATTTCCCTGAGTATTATCCAGAATGCTACTCATCATCCTAAGGACCATCTACCCTGTATATAAGTTCCCGAAGTCCAGAGAATGTTCCTAAAATATGTCAAGCTTCTTGCTCAGTAATTTCTCTGAGTATTATTCATTATATTACTCATCATTCTAAGAACCATCTACCCTATATATAATTTCCCAAAGTCTAGAGGAAATCCCTAAAATATACAGAGTTTTTTGCTCAATAATTTCCCTTAGTATTATCCAGAACACATCTTTTCAGGAGTCTGTATTATATATCTCTCAATTCCTCCGGCATTTAATTATGGATTAAATTAAATGCCACTTTAATTTGACTTTGAATCAAAATAAAATAGATTAATAGGATTAGATCCATTCAAAACCCAATTATCCAATATGAATATGAAATAGAGTGTTACGAACAAAATAGCAACATATTCATATTGATAACTCAATATAGACGATCTCTATCATACCACGAGTGGTGAAAGTAATCAAAATAAAAATTAATTACTTAAATGGCAAATATCTTATTGATAATTAAAGTTTTAAATTATGTACTCCAAGCACATTGTTTAAAAATGTTTGATTTAGGGCCTGCGTTGTAAATGACAGTGATAAAAATGTAAATAATAATAAGAATGTTAGATTCACGCATTATTTTCAACCATAGTTTCCCCAAACAATTAAATTAAATTACCATAAAAAGTGAGAAAATACAGACACTGCATTAAAACAACAATTGAGTATTTGAACAAGGAAAAAAAGGGTGAAATAAATAAATTATATTATGAAATGGACATACATTTTTTGTTTGGACCCTTAAATTTTCTTCACTCACTAATGCGTAGGTTGCATATTTCAAATGAAGTCTCTACTTTATACAAAGCTATCATCAAGCAGCAAAACACAAACTCCAAATTCAAAACCAATTTGATTTGGAAAAGAGAATTATCCAGGAAAGCATCTCTCCTTGGTCGTACCCAATACACATTATTTAAAAATAATTTTATGTATCTGGTCAAGAGAACTAATGCTTCATTATTGATTGTAAAACGTGTAACCAACATACAATCGATGGCAAATGCTCGTTTTCAAATATTTGTAATTTACTAGACCAATTTGGTCATGCAGAGGTTTTACCTTCAGTTATTCTCAGGCTACCAGCAAGTCGAAGTAGGCATCAGTGATGTACAAAAGATAACTTTATTAACTGAACGAGGTAATTGTGTGTTCCTAAGAATTAATTTTGGATTGAAAAATTGACAGTCATTACAATGATAAAAGAATGCAATTCTAAAAGGTATTTTCCCCTTCTCTTCAAAAACAAACAGAAAATGGAACATGTATTCGATAAGTTCAAGCTGAATAATTTCAAGTTCCAATTGGAAATTGTCAGAAAGACAAAAAAAATCATATGCTTAAATCAATGAAATTTCCGGCAGTACAACAATTCTTGAATCAAAAAAAAAGGAAAATAAAATTACATAGTTCAGACAACGAAACAGAGTTCAGTAGTTCAGACTCTCAAACCAGTGCATGAAATATATATATATGCGAGTTTGCTAGCGTTATGCGAACGGTAATTTTTTGATTATTTTGTAATTTCATTTCGTTTTTGAACAATTATAAATTATTATTTTGTTCAATATATTAAATATTCTACGTTTAAAGTGAATAAAATTGTAAATTCATTTTAAAGTTCTTATTGTGTGAATTTGAAGTTTTACTTCAGTCGTGTGGTGTAAAGCACACTCGTTTTTTTACGTTAAGCAGTTATATATTATTTTAAGAACTGTAGTTGTACGCATAATGAGTTTTAAAATTAGCTTTATATTGTTTCATCCACTTTTTGAATGGAACTGATTCATCATAGTACTTTGATGCATACATAAAATGCAAATTTTTATTATTATGGTGTTATTTCTTTGCACAACCATAGTTAAATTGGATTATCTAAAAATAAATAACCCATATTGTCTCAAATTAAGTTATAAAAATGACAATGAGTCATAGATGAATTTGTCTAGGTAAATTACCTAAGCAAATATATATTGTGGAATATACAGATACCACGTCAAACCAATCAGAAATTCTTACACACATAACAAAAATTAAATTAAATAATTACAGTTTTAAACTTCATGTAATCGGGTGGCAACTTTAACATTATTTCTATTAACAGTAAGTGATATTATTACAATCATCCATTATACATGTTTTTTTATTAGCAATAACTTATCAAATTTTGTTTGCAAGGTACACGAATGTCTGTGTTCTGGGTAGTTTAATATTTTTATAAATTTAATATTTTTTAAGTCCATGAATATTTTTTAAGTCCATGGCCTTCATGAATTTAATAATGTTTTTTCATATTATATAAGATATTTTCATTATAAATGTGA
Organism: Druceiella hillmani; assembly: GCA_039881145.1. Classification (NCBI taxonomy): domain Eukaryota; kingdom Metazoa; phylum Arthropoda; class Insecta; order Lepidoptera; family Hepialidae; genus Druceiella; species Druceiella hillmani. The sequence goes on from JAYKKI010000019.1 coordinate 38,188,785, forward strand.
TGAAATGTTTTTCCAAAGGTAATTAAAGGCATAAATATTCATTATAAAAATCTATTTCTTCTCAAAAATACATTTTGTGACATTTTTCTACTCGTTGGTGGTACAAATAAATGTGAAAGCAAATATTTCAGCTCTCATTATATGTTTCAACATTTGGATGGATCATTTTCATCAGTGAAAACTAAAAATGAACTTTTAGTTTTCACTGATGAATTACATCACTTTTTAACACTGTTAGGAATTTTAGTTTCGGCATCTTATTTATTCAGGTAGTCAATTGTATTTTGTATAACGGCAGTTCTTCTCAGCATAGGCATCACATTTTTCTACACGATCCTTTCTGTATAAAGTTTTAGTTCATTAAATTATTCTGGAAACACGGAAATTGTTTTACATGAAATTTAAAAAAATACCCATTTTTTAAACTTATAGCATTTTAAACTTATAGACTTTTTGCACTACAGACATATCTAATATGTAAATTGTTAATTGCATATGCATCCGATTAATTTTAATTAATAATACACATTCTGTGATCTATTAAAAATAAAAAGTTCTACAGTCTCACATTTTCTTTCTCAAGTAAATGCATTCTTACATCAAGCTGAGCAACATAGGAACCCTTCGTTTCAAGTGTTTCAATAGAATATCCAAACAGAATATTAATAGAGTATTACTTGTAAATTTTTAATGAATATTTGGATGGCATTTGTGAAAGTCCGTCACATTTGTTTTCAGGTGACGGCCAATTTGTGACAGCCAATATTGTGTCTCTACTGGGTGATTAATAATTAAAACGACTGGATTGGGTCAGATTTATATTTACAAGGAACTTTATATATTGAAAGTTGAATATATTTATAATACAAAACTTTAGGGTGACATAGTTACATACAATTTATATGTATTTTAACAATATTGCAGCCAAGGTTATTAATTTACAGCCTGCATGCTCAATAAATTATACAAGTGAAATATAAACTCGCAAAATGGCCTTCATTATATAACTATTAATGTTACTCCTCCCTATGAATATATACAGCCTGAATATTAAAACAATATATAGCCTGCAATGTAAAAAAAACAAAATGATACGTAGCTGGAAAATTTCTTATTCATCAATAAATTGCCTTTTAAGCTATTTGACATATCAAAGTGAACAATTGTTTCCAGTTCTAAATTAGGAATATAATAGACTGCATATCGATTTATTTATTTCATAAAGCAATTGGTTTCTGGTCATGTAGACTACAACAGCAATTTAGAAATTAGACTGTACAATTGTAGGAAGGAACGAAGGGGTCATTTAGAAATTAGACTCTGTGGTTGGTAGAAGAAATATAGTATTTGTCAATATGCCTTCTAACAGGATTACAGTGATTAATATTGAGAATCAGGTTACCAGTTTTGTTGAAACGCTTCGACCCATCCTCATTCTTCAATTTATCTTCGGCGCTTGTAGAAAAACTATCACCAACAATAATTTTATGTCCTGTTTTAGAACAATGTATAGTTGTATGTTTATTGTGTTTCTTATAGTGTTCATGCAAATAATTTTTTTTTCTGCGAATATTAACGTTTTTTACGTTCGTCATTTAATTCAATTTACTGTATTCCTTTTTACCATATATTTGTTTTGTACCGATGTGTTTTGCACAAAGAAGAACTTTTTGAAATTATTTGATCATTTTGACAAAACTGATTGTCTCTTCGAGCCTATTCATAGAAAGATTATTTTACAAACAGATTCTAAACGTAATTATATTGTTACCAGTTTCATGATTTTATATTTTATACTTGTGTTGAATATTTATTTACATTCAACAAACGCTATAGGATTGGAATTTTATGAATATCTTCTCATGATAATAATATTTGAAATCATATATGAATCAGAATTTATGCTTCTCTTGCTGCTGATTTGCAGCATTCTTCAAAGAATTCAACTTCTGCATAAATTTCTTGAAAGCGTTAAAAGAAAGCCAACTCTAATGTCAATTGAAGACTTATTTGGTAGCCCTCAGCATAGTACATCCAGCAATGATATTAATTTCATTTTCGATGTGCCACTTAGAAGGAAAGACATTACTGGTGTGTCAGATTTCTTTGTTATTTTTTTAGAACTCTGCAGATACTTTAACGGCTTGTTCACGACTCAGGTTTGTTACGAATACATGTTATGTATCTCATTATGGTTATTATTTTACAAAAATTATTATTTAATGTGAGGGACTCTAACGGAGCACCCTAATGATAGATATTGTCCATGCTAGATTGTTTACGTTTACATGATAAACATTTAATTCATGTTTAAAATTTCAGCTTCTCTTCACTTTGTATAAAGTTTTCATACATGTAATGAATAACACATATCTCCATTTGAGTAGTTTGAAATACACTGTAAGTATTCATTTTTATCTTGCTCTTCTCAATATTGAAAAAAATTTAATAATCTTTTTACTCAGCAATATGTTTATATTTACTTCCCTGAAATTCAACATTAGTAATGGTTTTTTTATGTTAAACAATTTTCTTTTATTTTAGCAGTAATAATTAGCTGATACAACTATCTGCAACTCTTATTGTAACTAAAAATTGTAAACTTTTGATGGCACTATCATAAGTAAATAACTAAAATTAAATTACAAATTTTAGACTGCACCGAAATTGTTGTTTTTTGAGGCGGTGTTTTGGGCGTCCCCTTCCATAATACAAATTGTGAGTATTTGCGTTCTTTGTGAATGCATCTACTTGCAAGTTGAGAAAACGAAATCGAGTTTGATAACAATCCAAGCTGATGAGCTAACTCGTGAGTACTTAATACAAATCTAAAATATTTTGTTTAGTTACCACAATACACAACAACGCACAATCATTTTTAGTTCCATTACAAGAATGAAAAAATCAATTAAAGTTTTGGGACGTAATTATCAAAATTTTGTAAATAAACTTAACAAGCCAGAAAAATATTTATGAGTTCATTATATTACAATATTATCTGCACAGCTCTAAAGTAAAAGTTTCACTATTACAGGTGAATTTAAAACATAAAACGTAGAATTATCAAAAAGCATCCATTTTTTTTTTAATAATAATAAATATTCACAAGTGCATATATACATGTATATACATCAGTACAGTATGATGTAAATTAAAAAAAATATTATTAGAAATTCAATATGTAAGAATTTTATTTAATTTGGTTAATTAGTTGCTCAAGCAGTGATTTATTATTCAGTGTCCGTTAAGTATAAATGACAATGTAAGCTGTTTGTAAATTCAATTATTATGAAATATTTAGATAACTTTGCTTGTTTGCACGAAAACATGACTCACATAAACAAAACATTAACTATTTTAAGGAATTATGTGAATTATAAAGGAACTCAATCAAAAATATTTCGAAGGAGTCGTAAAATTTGTGGAGTATTTTATTTTGAGAAAAAATATATAATTTTTAAATAGAGAATAAAAACTTGATAAAATGAAGCTATTTTATTTCTTTCTATTCTGAACAGTACTATATTTACTTGCAATTAAATTTTGTGGTAATTTACTTATAGTGCAATTTTTTATAATATTACTGTATAAAACAGATTTTGGTGATGTATTAAATATTTCTGTGGGATATAGTTCAGTCAAAATGCTTATTTTAGAGTAAAATTGGCCAAAATAACTAATAATAACTATTGCTTATTGATTTTTCAGCTGTTCGTATACGTAAACAGACAATGATAATTCATGATCTGATACAGATCAGTAAAATGGGTCAGTTCAATATTTTTGAAATGTTTGAAATACGCGCTTCTCTGCTGCTTGCTTTGTTGAATTTCACCACAACGTATGTTATTGTAATGATACAATACCTAAATTTATATTGATTTACATTTGGAATTACTTGTTTATTAATATAAGCTAGTGGAAATGCAATATTAAAATTTTGATATTCAATTATTCACTGTTTATTTATAATTTGTGAGAAATGAAATTTATACTGCGGGTCAAAGTAAGTGCACCTGTGCATTCAACTATCAAGTCACATCATCGGTCAATAAGGGCGAACTACGAGGAAGCAATGCAGCATAATGAGCATATAACAGAAATTACCAGTCAAGTCAAAATATCCGAAAGATGATGGACTACGAAGAAGCAACAACACCATAACTAAACCCAAATATCCAAGCGATTATACTTCAGGTCGGTCTACTAGCCACCATCATAGAGAGCGCATATTATTATAGAGTCATGAATTTTATTTGTAATTTTATTATTTGTAAATTCGATATTATTAAATACTTTTTATTATGTTATATTATATTTATATGTTTCTGTATATATATATATATATATATATATATATATATATACACATATATATATAAAAAAAATGTGTGTATTAACACATTGTTTTCAGTATTCACCGGACGTCATTCGTAACTGATTATTTTTACCTTAAATAAAATAATTATTTTAAGGTTTCTACATGCCAGTTTATTAGTTAACTATTTTATAAATAGATATATGTCTATCTTGTTTATAAGTAATTTTTTTAATATACAACAATTACAAAAGGACAACCAACAAATAATATGCAATAAAATTATATAGCGTACAACGAATTCAATGCTTTCCCATTGTACTGCAAATATATTTTTCCACTAAAACACTCTGTCCCTGTTCCCTCTTATGTACATTTTCATACTTGCTCTTTGATTTGTATGGTGACTTCAGGCAATGGAACTTTATAAACATTCCTCATTTTGTCTCATCTTTGTCTCTTAGATTGATTTGTCCAAGTATTTTTTTCCACTAATTCTAATGTCTATATGTCCAACATAGCCAGACCCTTTCGACCATTTTATGCCATGATGTCATTTAGATAGTATTCCATTTGTCGCATCTTTTGTTTTATTTCACTCATTTCTTGGATAGCCATATTCTGGCACTGGCATTCCATTGTGTATAATAGAAGGTACTGCATGTATAAGGTTGTTATTTATTGTACCAGTACTTTCCCATCAGTTTTGTTATTCTTTACCTCAAACGTAATAAATTTTTAGCCAGTCACAATGAAATGGGGGAATGAAACGGTATATTGGAAAATATGTCTCCTAGAATTATTGACATATTAAGTAACGGCTTTATAAACATCAGTACTGATACTCGAGACATTGTAATATTTGTAGCAAAGAGCTAATTATCCTATAAAATAATAAACCGAGCAAATAAATGAACACCATTGTCAAATATTTCTTTTTTCAAGGTAATTTTTCCTGTTTTATATTACGATATAACTGAATGTATTTTTCCAAGTTTGGTATAAGCAGTACGCAAATATGTGATTTAAAGTATAAAAGTAAAACTTTTTAAAAATCCAGTTTAAAGAAAACTTTACATTTTTTTTAATTTACCATCGGTTTATTGTTGGTTTTCATAACTATAATGTTATAAACTTCTTTAGAAGTAACGATTTTGTAGACCAGAATGTTGCTGTAATGTTTTTAAATAATTATATTTTAATATAACCTTGCTCCATATTTGTCTGGATACTTTTTTGATTTTCAATAGAAAACAAGGTTATATAAATGTAATTTTATTGTGTTCAAATATATATATTAATGTCTAACAATATAGTGTGTTATGAATCTGTAAATGTAATAGTAATATTAAGATAGAAAATTCATAACAATATCCTATGGCAAATGAAAACCTTTACCACATGTAGCTACATATTATGATGGAAATTCAATAATTTCGTAAAAGTTTTCAGTAGTGTGTGTTTTTTGTGGTAAATACTTAGACTACTGTGTGAATGTTACTCAATGTTCGTTACTGATTACTTTAAATGAATTATAATAATAATAAATTAATGATTAAAACACATTTGATTGATTCTGTTAGTATGCATTTTTATTTCTTTGACACGGAGTATTTTAGTGAGAACTTTGTTGTTTTCTATTTTAAAAAATTTTCAAATATGTTTTATTATTGAATCAAGGAAAGTTTACGATTTGCAAAGTTCTTAAGTTTTCTCTCATAATACTATTTAATATTCTGAGGTTTTATCCGTACGCTGTTAATGCTCGCGTGATATATTATATAAAAATAGACAAATTAATAAAAAATAATTAAACAATTTGAAAATTTAATTTCTTTAATTAGAGTTAATAGTTTTATTTGTTATTATAGTTTATTATTTTACAGACAATGTCCTAATAAATCAAATTTATCCTTGTGAAACTGGTATTACCTTAAAGTTAAAGTCTCCTTCGATATCTGTAGAAAATAAAATACCGTTATAGCATATAGCAAGCAACGGGTTTGTATCAATTAAAAATGTTATTTATAATTGTTTTGAAAATATGTGTAAAATGGTTTTCATCTATAAAAGTAAAAATAAGAAATGAAAACCTGATTTTTTTGTAGTTTTCCTTTAACACTAATATAATAGCGTCAGGCGTTTTGCAAGAATTTACAAATACTACACAAATAAAATATGTATGGACGGGACCCAAGTTACTACCATTAAAATACAATATTTTGTTAAGCAAAAAAAATTTATCGGATTTATTGGATTTATTACCAACCAAAGAAATCAAATCGCATAAGATAAACGTCAATTTACTAAGCAATAATTTTCTAAGATGAACATATTTTTAGGAAATGCTTCTCGAGCAAGAAATTAGTCTGTTTTTGTTAAACACAAATTGATTCTTGGAGTGGTTTTTGAGTTTTTGAAAAAGGGAACATTTTTAATATCTTAAGATAAAATACTTGATTACAACTGTTTAATTGTGTTTATAATAGTCACAATCAGAATATCAATATTTTTTTAAACTTTGGGTGCTTTGTTGTACAATTAAATTCTAAAATTTTATGAAACGTAAATCTAAAATATTTTTTACTTTTCAATTATCATTTTGAACGTAAAAAATACATATATGTCTATGTTATATATATATATATATATATATATATATATATGTATATATATATATATATTTACAAAGGTAAATTTAAGGTAGTAACATCTAGAGGCAGAGCTTCAAAAAATTATCCTAGGAACGTAGGACGAACTTTCTTTATCCAATATAAATAACCAAAAAGGGAGGAATTTTTGAAAGTGCACATAAATGATAATGGTGAAATGGGATTTCAATCTTTGTATGAAAAAAACACATCGCTCTATTAACACTCGTGTTAGCGTAGTTTGAGGGCTTTCACATTAACGATTTTATGCACTTTGCGTTTAACGATCGTTGGATACACCGTACCAAATCTTAAAATTTTTATCTTATTTTTAAGGAATTGTCTTTAGAGCTTGCTGTTGTTACACTGTATAACTTTGCATCACTTGTATATTTCAATGTATTCCCACAATTAATTTGGTATATTTATACACTTTAAAAGACCATGTGATGGCGTGTATAGGTGAAATAATAATATCTAATTATTATTGGACTCTTACAATACTAGCCATCTATTTTATTAAGATGCTCACAAAAAAAATTAATTATTTGTGTCAACTGTTTGACCGCCAAGGTCAAAGTTTCGTTTAAAAATTTGTTAGATTTATAAAAAACATCGGCTCTTGAAATAAAATTATCTTATTGGCTAAAAATCCCTTAAGCAATCATGGTGAGGCAGCTACTTGACCCACCTTCAGAATGCTCAGTCCTTTGTAATCCGCTTTATTGCACCTTTCGGTCTATATAGATATTAGACGGAGTAAAGTTTTCCCACTTCTTTACAAATACAGTTTACTGAGAGAGTTTTGCAACATGTCGCAGTATGTGTTGTAAATTTGAAATATTTTAGGGAATACAATTCTTAACACAAACTATCATTCGAAACTTTCTGGCCTTAGGGTCTATTTGACTTCACAATTAAATGAAACTACGTGATTAAATATTATTTCTACTTTCTTTATGTTTTTTCCTATGACCTAGATTTCATTGTATTACAACATCTTCAGGTGGGCAATTAGTAAAGAATCTGTTATAATACAATGAAACCTAGGTCATGGTAAAAAACATAAAGAAAGTAGGAATAATACTACATCACATAGTTTCAGTTAATTGTGAATATCTACAAAATTAACACCAAATATATTCAATATTTGTCTACTTGACTATAACGAAGAGAAACAAAACTTTAGATGAAAGAGTGTCTTTAAAAGTTCAATAATTTTGTTAGAGTTTGTAATAAGTGAGTAGATTTCAAGGTAGATATGATGTATAATTATAACACATCAATATTGGTGGATATTGCATACATCGAGTTTAATTCTAACTAAAACAGGTTTTTAAAGATTGGGAAATAATTACAGGTTGTTATCCAGTCCTAAAGAGCTGTTTAAATAACTCAAGTATTCTTATAAACATTTCAAAATTTGAATACCACATATAAAACAAGAAGTGATCTATTTATTAGGTTGTACGTTTTCCAATGGCCTTTAAGACTAAAACTAATAATTCATACTCTGCCATGGATTCATCAATTATGTGCAGACACACAACTAGAGTTAAATATTTCCCTAATTAAATTATTTGAAATACTATAAAATTTTAAAGGTAAATTATTAGGTAAGGTATACTCGAGTTCTGTCATTTCAATTTGTCAAATTATTTCTAAAATTTCCAATACAGTGCTGCATTAATGTGGAAATAAATTTATAAAATTGCACACAGAAATTTCGTAAATGTTATATGACAATAGATGAATTTTTGTCCTTAGTCAGAAGTAAAATCTATCTATACACTGCTGTAAAACTACGACCTTGGAAACGAAATAGTGAACAAAGACACAATGTGTTATTGCAAGTGAATGTATGGTAGACTTCCTCTACTTAATAAAGAATAAATCTGTCAGGTACACATAAAACGTGGACTACAAGGATTTCTTTCACAATTAAGCATATGTTAACATTTGTAATAACACAATTAAGCATATATTAATACAAGTTTAATGATTGACAAATATTTATTATATTTTTCCTCGTATTGCTTTTCCCAAATGCAAAATCATTGAGAATTGGTCAAAAATTATTAAGTTAATCATGATTTGGTTTCTGTTTTCTTGTTATGTTTAGGCAAACTTGATGGAGGAGGATTTTGGGGATGCTTTCAACAATATGTACTGCCTCATACAAAATTCAAACATATTCATGATTCATAACTCTCATAACTTAGCCGTTCAAATGATCTCCCTAAACTATATAAAATTTAAAAAGAAATTTTGATGAATTCCTTTACAAAAAATTTGTATAAAACAATTTTTGACGGTTACTACTTTGCCAAATTTATTGGTAAAATGGGCATTAAGAAAAACGATTAAGACAGATGGACGAACAAAGTAATCGTTGATTGACCTCCTATGCCTTCGGTTTTCTTCTTCTTTTGAGGTGGGCAATTCTAAAAACATTAATTTGGCCTCTTTCTTTAGTGACGGTGAAGTTATTGACAATATTATTTTCATAAACTAATTAGTATAATAGATAATTTTAGCATTGCGGTTAATATCGTAATATAGTATTAAATCTGCAGAAACATGTAAACGCAATGGTAATTTCATATGTCAATTATAAGATTTTGATATAAATAAATCTGGCAAATCTCCTTGAGTTTTCAAAAACATTCTGCTTAAAAGTAATGAAACAGTCAAAATTTCCCACAAATCTCTTAACATTGTTATGTAGCATCTCTATATCTTAGATTTTTAATTAGGAATTTCCAATATAAATTTAAATTTTTTCATGTGAATACAGTCTTATAGCTGGAGTTGTTACATATTTTACAAAAAAAAATATTTTTACACATATTTAACTTACATTACTCCTTTAATAAATAAATGTTTTGGCATTTTATGGAGTTTCCAAAACTTTTATTCCCAGTGAATATGCGCTAATCTCTAACTAATCGTAACTAAACTAAACTAAAGCACAATGACTGTGAATAAGACGAAAGACAAATTTAATGTGCATGAACCATTGAAAATATTGCTAAGTTATATTTAACAGCACCAAGACACCATAGATCACTCGAAGAAAGAAACATTGTGCTGAATAATATTTGGTGGTGATAAATATGTACAACATTCATTTTTGCAAATATTTTAAAAATTGCACACGTTAGTAACTATATATTTATTATACATGAGTACAATATACTTAACCTTTCAAAATAATATATGCTTCAATCATGGAAATGATTACCTGAGGATCTATGAGACCTCAAAAAAATTGAGAATTTTGCCAATAATCATGATATATTTTTATAAATATTTAGAATACGCAGGTCAATACCAATGTAATAATTATTAAATACCATTACAATAATTTAAAATTTTGGAATGACACAAGTTTCATTTTCACACAATTAATTTTGTTCCTAGTCCTAAGACTCATTATAAAATGGGCATCATTCTTTGATAAATTGTGCTTATAATCATTAGAATCTAAATTAAACTTATATATAAATGTGACTACTACTCATTATCATTATAATAAATACATATCTTGAAAGATCAATACATTTTACTGTCGAATAAAATCTTTTTTCAACACAATATCGAACAAATCAGACAGTAAAGTAATTTATCGCATGAAGAATAGGGCCAAGCTATAATACATATGAATTAAAAAACACGTATTCAAAAGAAAATATTCTAATTACAATTAATTTATCTCATGTGTCTGTAGAGAAGAACTAAGTAAAGAAGAAAATTAAAACAAACAAATAATTCCTGTTTTATTTAAAAATTCCTTATCAAAATATATTATTTTATAATAGTAAGAATTAATTTCTGTAATGATGAAAAGTGGCAGTTGTATTAATTATTGCTTCTTTTGTTAATACCCTTATTACAAATTTTGATAACAAATCAGTTCAGAAAGTAAATTTGGTTAATGGTGGTTCGACAATAGCAAATGCATGTATTTTGTGCATACAGAACAATTTGTGGCTAATAATCTAAATTATTATTGTTCCTTAGCTACTACAAACTTGATTGGCAGTTATTAAGGTAAAATCCTTAAAAATTAAATTACTATCTACGTTTACTGATGCAGTTAAATATCAATGGAAGAGTTATTAACTCACTCGCAGTAGAGCGAGTCCTTCGAAGATTTTCACTAATCTATGGTCGATAACAAGCAGGAATGTTAGTTTTAGGGAGGATTCAGAAATGTGTTAGGTGTTGATCACATTTACGTTCTTCGGACTTCATTCTTCTTTCGGTAAACGAAAACAAGTAATTTGTTGTCGATTAAAACCATTTCAATTTAAGGACTTAATTTAATGTAACGAATAATAACCATTGTATTTTCTTAAATAAAAACACTTGACAAAAAAAGAAAATTTACAAATATTTTACAAATTTCAATATTTATCAAGAAGTAGAAACATTCTGATACTTTCTTTCTGTACGTAAAAAAAATTTGATAATCCAGTTCTCTTCGAGCAAAATACCTTTTTGTTCTAAATTAGTGTTCATGATTGCCTATTAATCGAACAAGAAAATATATTCATGCCAAATGTTCATCATTTTCATTTGCATATAAATTAGATGCCACTAAGCGACAAAATATCATTAAGTAAATGATAAAGTCCTTCAAATATTGCTAATGAACCCATAGGCCTTGTAACTCTTGTTTTTATTATTATCCTCAAATCAGACTTGTACATCAATCATTGACTAATTGTGAAAAGTGTTTCCTTAGCATTGTTCGAATGTAATGTGTCAGCTCTTATCATTAGTATTTCATTCACTTTCATTAAATAAAATTTGCTTAATGCCCATGTACATATAACAAGCTTAGCTAAGATGATGTTTATATATTTATTCTCCAATAAACATATGTGAATGTTAAAAAATGGCTCTTCCCCTACAACTTATTAGATAGAGTATTATTGTAGCAGATGTATGAAAGGTTAACTTGGGCATTTATAATTTCAGTAACCGTTATTTTAGGTCAAGTATATCACACCAATAAATTGAATATAAACTTGTACTTTTTGCGTCTATTTGTCTAGATAGATAAAAGGATATTTGATAGCGAATAAATAAAGAGAAGCGGAAATTAGAAACACGGGAAGAGGAATGAACCCATTGGAATAGTAATGAGATGATGTCCGAAGAAAATATAAGTACAATAGATATGTCGACAAACGTTACATCCAAACACTCTGGTCATACACATTTTAAAAGAAGTGTAGCTTTTTGCTGTCTTATTTATTGCTTCAATCATTTTCAGCATCAATGCTAACATGCACATGAGCGTACAGTGTGGCTCATTCATGTACTGGGAAAATAAAGTACTGAAATCTGAAAATAATTTATTCGTATTCAAATCCATCAATGGAGCTTAGCAAACTTTTTTAGACTTCTGCACCAAGGTAGATTGTAAAGTTTATCTAGGAATATAATTTTATTAGATAAACGTAAGGGCGACTCCAAAAATACTTATCCAAATTAGAGTACAAGAAAAGATTTTTCTAGTTTCAGAATATTTATTTTTTTAAATCATGGAGGAGAGTAGTTACTACTGTTGACATAGTAGCAAATACCATTGAATTTGTTCTAGTTATAAAAAATTAAACTGACTCACATGATAGCTTGGTATAGTAGATACAGAATCTCAAAAGGGTAATCTTAATTATGTAACATTATTAATTTAAATACTGTGTGTTCACATACAGATATTTTACACATTCATAGAGAATATTTGACTACAAAAATACAATGGCAAATCAAAATTCATATACCCCTAAGTGTGTTGCTTTACCTATGGACATAAAATCATGGCTGAGGTATTTAGTATCAGTGAAAAACAGCTAAAAGCTTGCTAGGTCCTTTGCGACCTAAAATAGTTTGAATTTTACGTGTTGATTGGATGTGGAGATAAGTTTATGGCATTAATATATTAATACATTGATCAAACAGTAAGTCAGGAAAATTGATAAATTATCTTCAAGATGAGAAATTACATAAAATAATATTCTTTCCATAATACCACAAAGTGTAATTAATTTACTGCTAAATTAAAACTAATTATATTCGGCGCGGCAGACTGTAACTTTGCGATGGGACTAAGCTGTTTATATTCGCATGTGTTTGTGTATGTGTGTGGATGCGTGCGTGCATAGGTGTATACGTATTCGTGCATACATGTGTATTTGGGTATGCCTGTTTGTATGTGTTATGTATTTATGTATATATGTATATGTATATGTGTATGAATGTATGTATACATATATGTATCTATGTATGTATGTATGCCTTATGGTAGCATTAGGCACAAACGTAGCCAAAATATAGGGGAAAACTGCCTTTAGTAGAGAACATGGTCATTACAAATTCAAGTTGTATGTCATTTGGCAGCTACATTTCAATAGCTTAAGGAAAATATTTTAATGATAAGTTGAGTAAATTATGATAATATAATTTACTCAACATCATTAAAATTAAATTTATATAGAATCGCAAACGAATGTTTTAACAGAATTCAATCGAAGCGAATTAAAAAAAATATAGCATACGTTTGTTAAAAAATAATTGATACAGGGTTAATTTTAATTTCAAGACAAAAAATTCAAAAAGTACTTAAGTAACATTTTCAAAACAGTGATGGAAATAATTGGACTTTAGAACTGTTAAAACACGGATGATGATTCATTAAAATAATGAAGGTTACCTTGGTTATAAGTAACTAACTAAATAAACAACTATACAACCAAACAAATATTAACTAACCATCCTACCTCACAATATTTGGATTTGAAAAACTATTTATGCCAACAACACATGCTTCAAACGTTGAATAGGCCATGTATTGTGTGAAGTGGACGAATCGGTACCATATACCCCAAGAACCCTTAGTGATAGTGTATGGAATTATTTGAATATCGAAAAGGAGCCGCTAGCCATTGTATGGGCTATGAAATATTTTAAACTTTAATTATGTGGAAGCAAATTTGTAATATACACAAATTATAGAAAAATGTCATGGTTATTTTCCATTAAAAAACTAAAAGTTTAAATTCAATAAATAAAAATTAAAGATACGAGAAACAATTATGATGTTTTCAAGAAATGGGTGAAAAACATAAACACTCTATTCGAAATTCAATTAAATATGCTGAAAAACAATTTACAATCACTCGCTCTTCAACTGAGTTGAATTGAGAGAGATACCTATCTTAAAAGAAGCAGTACATTTGGGAAATTCATAATTATTTATTAAAACATTTCTTGGTAACGATTCGAAGCTAATGATTAAGTTAAATCTTACAAACAAAATAAAAATATTATTTGTACTATCCCTTCAAAGAAATAAAAAGATAATCCATTTTAGAACGAATGCAGAAAAAATAGAATTAATTGTTACTGCCATTTCGAAGGAGGTTAAATGTTTAAAATAGTGAGTGCAATATATAATGATATTTTACTGAACAGAGTCTTAAACTTATAAAATACACCAAAAGCGTCACCAATATCTCAGACCAAAATGAAAAGTAAAATATTGCTATAACCATGGAAATTAAAATTACTTTCGACAATGTATTGTGAGGCTTACCTACATCAAACAATATTTTTCTAAGTGGTTGCTCATAGCAGCCATTTTAATAAATTAAAATGCCTTCAAAATTAATTTCTTGACTTCGGATAAAGTTTCTTCACAGGGTTCGGTACACAAAATCATTTTATTTTAAACAAAATTTAGCCTATAAATTTCTCTTAATACATTTACAATTTCTTTATTTACCATAATTATTCCACACCTATTTTTATCATCATATACTTTCAAAAATTCCACAAAATATTTCTGATTCTATTATCCAAATTTGGTTATCTTTACTTCATAAATTCATAACTTTTAAATGAATATTCACCATACACGGTGGATACTTTGAAATATTTTAAATAGGATAAGTTCAGGAAATTTTAAACATATTACTTTGCCCATTTTTTATCGTGAAACGAATATCATGGTTATCAGTTTCCAAGTTATTTAAAGCTATTGTCTTATTTCCCATAATTAATTTATTGTTTTAAATTCTTAAGAAGCTTCCCATCGCACATTAAACATTAAAATATTTTTTTGATGATTGTAATTTATTATAATTAACAACAAAAGTACATAGGTCGATATTAATATTTTCTCTTGTTATGTCATAAGGGATTGGAAAATGATAATGCTTTTTATTTGATTACTATCTATATGTGAAATTTTTCCTTCACAAATATTGTTATATATGCCTGTTAAATGATAACAGAATTAGCTTACACTTAAAAATAGTAACAATGTATCATTTCGCAAGTAAATCAGAATTGTACATTAACTAGAATTAAAATAATTAATGCATATTATATGAGTAGCGCGAAGAGAAAAATGAATATATCCAAGTTGAGAATATTTATCAGAAAACTAATTTTAATATATAATAGTAATGTTTTGCAGTAAAATAATTATATCCAGCTACAGCAATTTAGTTCAAACAAAACATAGTTTTCATATTAAAGATTAATCTCAATAAAACCAGCTCTAATAAAGTAATAAGCGATAACCACACATTGGTATGATGAACCACAACACTCTTTAAGAAAGCAAACTGAGATAAACTGGAAGAACTCCTTTATTATTTCAATACATTTCTTAATTTCCAAAAAAAATAGCACTCTGCTCACTTTCTCTCACTCGCGTGTACTTCCACGGTTGGTGTGGAACTTTACATTGAATTTGATGATTCGGCAAAAAATCTTATTAATAATTTAATAGAAGCATCAAAATGTTAAACGTGATATTGTAGTCTTTTACATTCTCACCGCCGTGCAAAAGGAAAGGTTACACATGGTGACATTTAGTGTCCATTTTTAGTAATAATAAAAATATCAACCTGTTATGAATAAGACAGCGATTATAATATAATTATCTTCGGGTTTAAATATAGTAACTCGATAATGTCATCCTAATTTAAAAATAATCGTATTGATTTCAGAAAAAGTTTTCAGGGAACAAATCACCATTTTCAATGTGAACAAGGCCCGCAGCTCTGTTGTTGAAGTTATTAGTAAACATAAGGAAAGCATTACTTCATTCTTATTAAATGAGCAAAGATGTGACAAGAGAGTAAAGTGAAGTTTATACACTTTACTGATCATTAGACAGGCACAGTAGACTGTACGGATGTTCACCAGCAAGGTCTACTTGGGTGGTGGATAGATAAGATTTATTTAGCGTGCTCACATTAGACCGCATTTAGTTAAGCACTTTATATAGTATAGTTCTATATATGCAACTATACAGTTATATAGGAGAATACGATATGTAGGGAATTTTAATTCATTTGAGATATATACAGATTAGGCAAATTCGGAGTGTTGGTAGCAGTTTTGAAATATTTTGAATATAAGAATAACTACAATTGGGTATTTTGAATACAACTCATTTCAAAATATTTTTTTCATGTGAATCACTGCAAATATATTGTACGGCAATTAGAATTACATATTTCATCAAGAAGGAGAAAATATTAAAGTTTTTGCATTATTACAATGAGCACCAATCATTCTGAGTAGTCTGAAAAGTGGAATATAAGAGAAAAATTGCAAGAAGAAACAAATAGCGAAAGAAAAGAAGAAACACCGTGACTCAACTCCTTTAGTGATAAATTATAATTTACCCATACAAATAAATCAACATATATATATATATATATATATATCTATATATATATATATATATATGTACATATATATATACATATGTATATATATATATATATATATATATATATATATATATATATATATATATATATATTAGTTTAGTACATATTGAAACAGCTTGATACTAAAATATTGGTTGCAGGCAAAGTTTTTCAGTAAATTTTACATATGTCTCAAGACTGCAAGTAATTCAAAATTAGTATTTCACCACACAAACATTAAATTACTTACTAAACTACATTTTAAAATCTTACAAAAAAATTTAATAACTGTGACAAATTATGCTACGACAAAAGCCCTAAAAATTATATTAAGCAGAAGATATAGTAGAAACAATGCAAAATAATTTTACAGATGCGTGAAGAAAAAACAAATCTCGATCGACAGGCGTAGTTTATAAACATATTTGGTAACACATTGACATAGAAAATATATTCTGTATTAATGTATAAGATAAGTGAGAATACAATTTATATTATTGGACTTCTCAACACACGGCACTTAGATTTTCGAGGCTGTCGAATTTGTTTCCAAAACACTTCTATTAACAGTAACACTAGTGATAATATCCACCCGCCTATAACAACTATGAAACAGGCTCGCATATGGTAAATAGTCAATGAATCATCATTGTCTTGATTCCATTGAGGCTTATGGTCATCCACCTGAATAAAATTACATAATTCGTTATAAAATTTCTCAAATATTCCACTGGCTGCCATGCGAGCTTGTACAGAGCTCAGTATATTCTCCAGTGGAGAGTCCGGCTGCAAATAATTAGTTATAGAATGTTGTGTTATATCATGTGGTAAAATATTTATGAAATAAGTGCGATTGGTAATTAAACGCATTGCAACCAAAGAGTTGCGTGGAGCACGCATCACAAAATTCAATGATCCTTTAGACATAGGTTTCAAATACTCAAATATATTTTCAAAACCTATGGTTTTATATCGATTGTAAAGTGTAGGTTCATCAGCAAAGTATGATCTAAATTCAGGCAATCCTCCGTATTCGTACCCAGCTGCAATAGTTCCAGAAATTGTATTCAAATCGGTATCGTATACATCCCGTTTCAGTACACTAAGGAGAGCTCCTTGGTAAGCAGTAAGAATAAGAAAGCTAAACCATATCCATAAAGCTAAACAAAATGACAGAACATTCTTTGTCGATCGTCTAGCAGTTGTTTGACCAAAAAATATAGCCCAAGTGGCAATGTACAAATTAGAACTTAGTATGTCTCTTGGAAAATAGGTGTTCCATTTATCTTTTATTCTCGTTTCCTTCAATATCACTAGTATGAGGAACAATACCAAAATAACGGTTACAAATGATAATCTGAGGTAGAAATCAAACGGCCTTATTAATTGCTCCCAAGCGGGCCTGGGGGGAATGGGTGGTGAGGCCCAAACGATGTCAGTTATCCAGTGAGGATACGTAAAACGAAAAGTACGAGTATTATCAATGTGTAAAAATAAAGCACCAGAAATATTGGCTTGTCGCGTTATGAGATCATGAAAATTTGCAGCTCAATGCTTTCCATTAAATATTCCACCCTTAGCTTCTTTCATTTCCAAAGTAGCATTTAGCATTTTACTTAGCGTATTAAAAAAGTCCATTAACATTCCATGAACTTCTTGTACTCCATGTTCATTTCTTCTAACGAGGTACAGTGGAATAAAAAGCGATGTTACTGTTAATGGGCAGCCATTAAAATTATTGTATTTTTGTGGGAAAAGGTTATGAACAAATTGATAGTATACACATTCTTTAACTGTATCCAAAATTATCGGTTTTATATTGTTGCAGAGATCATTTGTCATGGGAAAATAGGTTAATATATTGACTCCTTCTGTTTCATTCAGGTGTAAAAATATAACATTCGCTAAATAATATTTCCAGCAGATTGCAAAAATCATTTCAGCATTACAGTGTTTGGCATTTCCTTCATCACCACTGCAAATAATTATAAATTTACCGTAGTTGGCAAATATTGATTCATTTTTAAACTGAGTAAAACAATATTCCAATTCTTTCATGTAATTGATATAAATGACGTACTGCGTGACTGGATGGGGGATATTCTTACTGAAAAATAAACTTGACAATTTTACGTTTTCATTTATCTCTAAAGACAATAAACAGCCAGCGTAGTGATGACCAAAATGTTGCAAAAAATTACTACGAGTCGATTCTCTGCCCAATATCAATGTCGAATATTGTCCATTGTAATATTTTTCAGCAATTTGTACTGCTACATTCTCCACACATTGAGTTTGGTCTAAGTGAAGTGAGAAATTAAACTCGGCCGAGCAAAAAGTTATTATATTTAAAGTAAATAAAACTTTAATTTTTTGATGTAAAGACACTGTCTTTGTAAAAAACATGGTGTTTTGTCTGGTAGGCGTAGGAATAATGTTTAGATAACTGTAACGCGTTATTGTCTGCATAGCATTTTGTTTTCCATTTTAATGTGATTGGACTACACACAACCTTCAATTTACGTAATTTAGTACCGTTATTTGTTTCCAATTAGAAACATCAATTTTGACATATAATGATGTGTTACGCCATATCATTAAATATAAACTCGTTTCGCCTAATCGACATCGGTATTTCTGTATCTTATAGATAACCTTACGATGTCACTTTTGCTGATACCATATTTTCATTCCATTAAGATGTTACCTAAGCAAAGAAATATGGTAATTTTTTCTAAAGCCAAAACTTTATTTTCAAATCGATCTTTAGAATATATTCTATAAACAGGCTTAGATGGTATAATATCATGATTAGATAAAGGTAGATTTTGGCTACTTTAGCATAAATTGTTTATAACGCCTTATAAAGGCTAATTTGATAAACAAACTATGTGAAAAATTTTTTAAGTAAGAAATATTTTCTCAATCGAAGTAAAAGGGATCAAGGTACTATTAGTGCCGGGTGTGGTTTTTAGAATTAGTCTTTGGTCCCAATCACAACAGCCTAGGATTTACTTCATTTTATTAACTAAACCATTGTTTGCATCCACTAACTAACCATACAGTAATCTGCTTTAATACCACTCGTATTTTTTAAAATAACATAGAAATATGACTGAGGTGAAGATTTCGATATTCTCTGCTTACAGATGGAAAATGGAACAGAATGTTTCGACTTTAACCCGTAAAATTTTTTTTTACAAGTTCAAGCAAAGTTTAATGAACTAACAAAAATTCCGATTTTCTAAATTCTAATTATATTTTATTAAAATTATAGCCAGGCAAGTAGCCCGTTCCAGAAACCATCAGTACTATCCTCGTGCAAAACATTTCTGGGTAACTTGTTAATTCAATGCGTGATTATGAGTTATTTTTCAATACCTATTTTATTATTTTTATTTGTGAAATATTTAATACATTTGAATATTCAATTTCAATCCTAATTAGAACTATTAAGAATTGTTTTTATTTTCTCTACGAATCCGTTTAGTTACTATCTTTTATGATTTGGTAACCAACTAAATATAACGAATTGTATAAAAATGTTTTGTTGTAACCACGTTTAATTTTTAGGGGCAAATTTGTTATGTTATCTATTCCATTATTATTAAAATAATTTTCAACTAATTTGAAAAGTGATTAGCTGTACTAATTTCTTATATCACAATATTCCTATCCCATTTATAAAATTAGTAAGTACCTTGATATTAATCAATAAATAGATAACATGACCAAATCGATAGATTGTTCACATTTTGATTTAGTATTTGTGAACTAATGCCATAGATTACATGTCGCTTTGTTGTCATAGTTGTCGTAATAAACCAATAATTTCACCAATTACTTGGCAAAGGCCTTCAAATAATGATAACGAGCACACAGGCTGTATAAATTTAGTTTATGTTATTGTTCCGAAATCCTCTTGGCACACAAATTATTGACTGATAATGAAAGTTGATTATTTCAATACCATTATTTTAATTTAAAATTCCAACTCTATCATTCTCAATTCACTCATTTTCAGAAACCTAATTCAAACCCACTACCCAAGGACATAATGAGCCAAATTGATAGAAACAAAACATTGTAATGCCTCGATGAATTGAAATATGGAGATAAAGAATGCAAGGTCTACGACTTTCTAAATTTATAATTTGATAGAAATTTTACAGTACGAAAGGTCAATTTCAAGATTACATGGTAACATTAGCTTTGAGTAAACCAGGCCAAATTTTTTTTAACCATGTTAAAAAAACAAATCATAGTATTGGCATAAAATAGAGATATCGAAAGTAAAGTCGCCTGTATACCACAGCTATGACAACTAGCAAAATACAGAGCATGTTTTGCTTCAACCGATCTCCTTCCGCTATCGGCACAAACCTAATCTAATATTCTTTTCCTAAATAATAATTCTTTTCCTTGCCTGTATATCTCTCTGTGATCTGCCTTCAGCTATTTCCTATTTAAATCAAAATGAGGAACAGTAACGACATGTAAACTCATTCTCGCACACACACACACACACACACACATATATACATGCACACGCACATATACACACACACACACACACACACATATACACTCATGCACACGATACACATACAAGCACACATGCACACGGGCATATACGCACACGGGCACACGCGCACACACCCACACTCGCATGCGCTCTCATGTGCACACGCACGCACGCGACTTGCGTGCCAAATCTGTGCCGATGCAACTTCGTTCATATGGAATTTGGTATACAAAAAGATATTAGGAATTTTTCGGCTTCTTTTTTCTCTCGGAACTCTATGGGCATAAATTCACTAAAAACGCTAGTAGATGTCTTTGCCAGAACCATATCGTAATGTATCAATTAGGATTCTGAGACTTGGTAGTACAAATATTGTAATATTCACTAAGTTAAAGTATTTTTTATTTCTATAATATCCAGATAAGGATCAGGATATATAGTATTACCATATCAAATATCATCAAAATCTGTGTAATGAATTTCACATGATTGAAGAACAAATCAACACACATACAGACAAAAAATAGTTATAAAAATGAGTTTTCTCACTTCTACTATCATTCTATGCGCTAAATTTATAATTTGTATATTTGTGTGAGTGTTTGTGTGTGTGTATAAATATTTATGTATGTATGTTTGTATATATGGGCATACGTATGTATGTATGTATGTATGTAAGTATGTATGTACGTACGTATGCATTTTAGATTAACCTTATGATACTACTAGGAACTGATGGATCTGAAATGTAAGAAAATACTACCTTTAGTAGAAACATAAAATTTTTCATCCGACATAAAAATGGCCCAGTTATATTTCAGCAATTCATGGAAAACATTTTATTGATAATATGGTGTCAATCTTGATACCATAATTTACTAAATATATAGAATTGCGAAGGCTTTTAACAAAAATAGATAGGTAAAATTCAATTAGATCAAAGTGAATTTTTAAAAAAGACATAGCATTCATTTTTTAACAAATAATTGGCAAAGGGTGAATTTTAATCAAGAAAAACAATTCAGTCAGAACTTGAGTGACATCTCCAAAACAGTAAAAGAAATAAAGGGACTTTTAGGAATGTATGGATGCTCAAGACGGTTTATTAAATTCTATGAAAAATAACTAAATATAACAACTATACAGGCAACCAAATATTATCTAACTGTCCCATCTCACAATACTTGGATTTGAAAAACCATTTACAGTAACAATACATGTGTGAAATGTTCAAATAAACCTTGTGTTATCGCAAATTATAGGTGGAGTGGATGAACCAGTACCATATGCCTCAAGAACTCTTAGTTAATGCAACTATCTTAGGTAATGAACAGTAATATGCAACTATCGGAAGGGAGCCGCTAGCTAATGGCTATGAAATATTCATATGGAAGATATATACATAATATGCACAAATCATAAAAAACTGCATGGCTATTTTCCATTAAGTAAGCAAAACTGTAACCTAACCAGATAAAAATTAAAGATACAAGACCTGTTATGATATTGTGTACAAAAAAAACTGACAAATGTACTGCATGTATCATGAAAACCCCATGCCCAACAAATTTACCCTAGGCGTTGGATATATAGCAAAAAATAAAAACAAAACAGTTCTAAAATAATAACAACTGAGACAGAAACATACATCAATTCAAAAAACATCACTCTAATTAGTAATAAGGCTTGAAATAGCAAGTAATTATATAACTCCATGAAGGAAGTATATAGAATATTTAGCTTGGGTTTACCTCAGAATACTGCATCGAACAAAGTGAATACACAAAAAAGAGGTGATTTTCATGAGCACTCCAGGCAGATAAAACAAATTAGGACATTGTCCCCTTAGTCAGGTGTGTTAGTGTAATGATTTAATAATTTCAAAATAATGCATGATTGAATGCAATTCCCGTTAGAGTTGAAGAGAATTATATTCAACCATGCCCATTATATAATCTGAGGTAATAAATAAGGATAATAACGATACATTTTGTGACACATAAACTGTTCAGTCAGTTTTCATTAACATTAGTATATACACAGCTTCATATGGAGACTAGATGACCACATTTGTCTCGAGAGTACTGTGGACTAAAGAGTTAAACAAATTAATAATGTCACAAAAATTAGGAGGATGCTGCATAACAAATCTTACATCTTTGAAGGTTTTCTGTCAGATTGTGATGCTATGAGAGCAAAATGAGAGAAGATTATCAATAATGCCAACATCCTGTGCAGATGAAAGTTTTGAGTTTAGTTCGGACCAGCTCATAAAAAGTAAAAGTGGGACAAGTAAACGGATGAATGTCATCGTTGCATATTTGTCTACATTAAAATCTAGCTTACTGCTCAGACTCCATTAAATATTGGGTTGATATCACATCATTAGAGCCTAAGTTCAGATTGCCTGTTGACACTTATGAAGAGTTCAATTATTGGCAAAACAAAAAAACAATGCACAAGGCTGACAACTGAGACCAAATTATAACGAAAACAACAGTTAAACTAAGGCAAAGAATTCATACAGGTTCAAAACCATTAAAATGGGAAACCAAATTTGGCCAGGCGATACTAATTACTGCCAAAACATCGGAAAATTCACTATACGGACTATTTATAAGGAATCACGATTGACTGTAATGTGGAACTTTGAATTCAATAATGAAATTATAAAATATCTATTAAATTAACATTCTGAAAATATACCCTGTGAGGTCAGGAAGTTCATACATTATAACATTATGAAGAAAAATGAATGTAATGAAATTTGGGAGATTATAAGTAAAATAAAATATATGTTAAATATATTTAAACATTACAGAAATGTGAGAAAACCTTTAATTAATATTACAAATAGATCATTACAGCCTCCATTGGTGTTAAGAAGATAATAAACAATACTGGAATTTGCCCACAGGGTTGGCACTAAGTCATAAATCAAGTGGAGCAGTGGACGTTAATCATGTAGTTCAGTTGATATAAAACAAGAGTTTAAAAATAATACATGTTATTATGATAAGTTAACTGATAATGCAAACAATAGACCTCAAAGCTGTAGTAAAATTACAAATACTCTATCACTAAATAATTTACCTAATATTTAAAATTAATACTCCAAATTACTCCAAATTATAATAGCAAAATATTTCTAGCTTATATGATTGGATCCACTGTCAAGTCAATAATGGGTAATGTCAACAAATCAAATATGAGATATTACGACAAAATAATTAGAAATTTGCAAGCCCATGAGAAGATGAACAGAAAAGATTTAAAAGGGCAGATAACACTGATGAATGACTTAATCATGAAAATTTCGAGACGTTACTAAATTTTTAAATAAGTGAGTCAACAAGGTTAATACTAAAATTGATTGGATAACAGTCAGTTTTTATAGTACATATGCAGAACTGTTTTAGGTTTATAGCAATTAATGTTCAATTTATTAATTGCTTTGCGAGTTGGATAATACTGTTACCGTCACTAAAATGGGTCAACGTATCTTTTCACTGTAAATGTAATAGATCTTGCATTAAAAAAATGAAAGTTATTATAAAATGTGCAAATTCAATGCAAATAAAATTGTTAATATAGAAAATTTACTGATAATTAAGAATAACGTAATGCATATAAGTAATTTAGAAATAGATTATTGTAAACTTCTTCCTAAAATTTAAAACAATGTGTTTCAAACTATAACTCCAGAATTGAAAATCTTTCTATTAAGTGCTAACTAAACAATACAGAATTAGTTACTATTTTTATACATTTGACGGGTTTGTGAAATCAAATAATGATCACATAAATTATGCAGCCCAATTAATTAAATTCCAAGCTTATTGGGGTATGACATAATTATAATTAATGCATATTATATAAAGGCGCAAAATATATTTGACGACAATGACTTTGTATCTCACCAAACGAAACCGCATTCACTGGACGACGTCAAGGGAAAGAAAAAAGAAAAGCATTAAGGAACTTATTTATTCACAACCACCAAAGATTATGAAATACAAATTAAAGGTAATATCGAACCTTGAAATAAAAATAAAGCCTCCTTATAACCAAATACTCATCATTGAAATAAAACTACGCAAAATTTATTAACTATGTTCCAGCAAAATACAATTTAGTATAATAAAGTCTAGTATATTATATTGTCTTTACTTTAATGACTGTTGCTTATATTTATATAAAAATTAGAAGTAGAACTAAAATTATTGCAACAAAAATTTAAGAATCATGAAAATCTATGAAAATGGTAGAAGCCAACAAAACTATCAAAATATTGATATTTCCCATCTAAAAGAAAAGGGTTACGGTATCGACCCCGATATCTTCACATGCCGTTGCATCTACTAATCACAGCTATTTTCTCACGAGTAAAATATCAAACCTGATAGCCTTATAGGCTACAGAAAAAAAATACTGAAACACCTTCAAGCGGTTTTGAAAAAAACCCGACATCACCGACAGCAGAAAAAATATGAATCTTATTAATATGAACGACTGTTGTATTTAAAAATTGTATACTCATCATTATTTTTGAGTTTTCAAGTATTGGAAGCTCAGTGAAAATATTATTTTTTTATTTAAACTCGTATTTTAAACATGTATCTCGCCTATATCTTCTGTGTCAAGTTAAGGACAGTTCAAGGTTGGGTATGTGTATATGACTATAAATATATGTTATCTCAAACATGGGCCATTTCCATAAATTTATTTTGGTGGATACTTTAATATTATTTACAGTAAATATGTAATGTTACAAATTTAGTCAACTGTTTGCAATAAAATACACAGGGAAATACAAATATTTCCATTCCACAATAATTTTGCCAAATTTGGAATGTATCATAGCACCTAAGCAACACCTTCAAAAAATTGCAAATAAAAAAAAGTAAAATTGTTGACTAGCTAGACTAGCTAGGCTAGCTAGTTAAAAGATATTATTCTATTGGGCGTCGGACAATTATAATTGTAATTAAAAAAATGTCGCTATGTAATTATTAGGTTCAATTTGAAATCTAGGTTTTTGTCATCTTACAATTTAAATAGTAATATGATAAAAAATTCAGAAGATGGTTTGAGCGTCAATAATAGGATACTAATAAATATAAAAATTATAATCAAATGCGCGAGCTATTATTGACTTGCATTTTGTTTATTTGGCAGACTGATAAAAAAAGCATGTAAAAATTTATATTCCCTATCAAATAAATCCTATCATTCAAACATATTTTCATAACACCGGTTCTATTAATATTTAATTACCATTCAGGTATTCAGGTTAAAGCAAAAATCTATTTTCAAATTAAAATCAAGGAAACCAATTTTCAATTTATTTATCTGTAACAATATTTTCGTAAGTTGCCAAATAAATATCTTAGATGAAACCTAAGTATTTTACGCATATGTCAATTTTGGATAACAAAACGTGAAGTATTTCTTATTTATAGTAAGTCTGCCAATATCAATTGTAATAGCAGACACAACTACGTACTACGTTGTGTATCGATTTATAATTTTAACAGCTTGAGACTAGAAACTCAGAATGATTGTATTACTTTCAATTGTTTTAATGAGAGCATTGATGTATATCAAAATACTATCACGTCGAATAACAAATGCAGAAATCTTGTACGATATCTTGAATGTATCAGCACATATGTAAGCTGTGTATTTCTAAGATCTTATGTAGGGATCTTGTGAATGATTGTGTACAACAGGAAGGTATGTGCGAAAGTGAATATTTGCCAAAGGTGTGTATAATTTTTATTTATGTACTTTAATGTATATAGTCAATACATATGGTGGGTTTATTGCTATGAGAGCAACCTCTTAAAGCCAACCAGAACACAAGTTGAGTCCAGGCTGGGAATCAAATCCGGATCTTTACAGGACCACTCTGTCAAGCTTGTGATCAATTCCAAATACAACAGGGACAAATTTTGTTAGGAGTTTATTCCAAATCAGAGTCGACATGAGTCAGAATCAACTCGCAATAGTACCCATTTCCCTTTAGATTATTGTAAACAATCGGATATGTATTGCTTATAATTGAAGGAAGTTTGTATTTAATTGAAAAAAAGGATGATATAATATTCATTTTCTGGCTCATAAAAATATCAGTATTTCAAAAGTGAAAATATTTATAAAAAAATATTTACAAAACACGGAAAAATAACTCATCTCATCTGTTTACTACTAACTGAATAACCGATCTCGTTCACCAATTATTAAAATATATGACACTGAAATGCATATTTCATAAGCGTCCCGCAATAATGCCTCACTTGCTTAAAAACCATTGTAATATTTTGATTGTGTGTGGATTCTGTATGCTCAAATTTCAATTTCCTCTAATAATTTCATTTTCCCTTAGCATTTTGTAGATTATATTTATTTATAGAGAGTAAACTACTAACGATTAATAATCAGAAATTAAAGTGAAATACTGATGCGGAAGCATTTTTTATCACATATTGATTAATGGGCGTGTGTGTCTAGTTTCACAATAACAAATGATGCATATGAAAATTACAAAGCTTAGTGCTCATTAGCATTACTGGAAAGACTTTAACAGAAGTTTATCAGTTAGTGGTTGATGGAATCTGATAAGAGAAATCGAATCGTTTATTATAGTGGCTGACATGGGATAATGATAAATGAACTATGTAATGAGTACACAAATAGTATACGAAAACATAAGCAAACTGTTTTGTTAACGTACATTATAATTTGATTAATTAATATAAATGGTACTGATGTGACCAGTAAACAATAAATAAGAAGATGTAAAGAAAAAATATATTAACAATGACATTTTCCTTGTCAATACAATATTTAAACAAAATACTATATGTAATCTACTATATGCTTCCATTATTATATCATATAAAATATATTTTTTATATGATATAATAATGATATTTTTTATATGATTCACGAGTCTAGGTCACAGGAATTATCCTATAAATTTTTATTTATTTGCGAATGTCAAAATATATCACAATATAGTTGACTTAGAAATTTGATTTAGGTGTTCGATATTAATTTCAACTTGACACCTCCACGCATTCCTCAGAATTAAGAACCTTGGCTGTCTATGAAGGCCCTTAATGCCTGAATCCTATAAGAGTTCCTTTTTTCCTTGAGGAACGGAAACCTAAAAAGGATAGAGACATAATCTTATCTCATACATCTGAACTGAGAAAATACATGATACTTACCATATCTAAATTACCATATTATAGTTGCAGTATAAACCTTACGACATACTTTTGGAATTTTTTGCCTCACTGTTTTATTCTAGTGTGTAGATTAACATGTTTTATTTTTGTGTACGGAATTTATTCTAGAAACAAAATCACCAATTCATTGATCCCATACAGCTAAATTACAATAAGCAATGCCAACTCCTACAATATATGCAAATACCTCTTATTCTGTGTACATTAATGTATTAACCCTTGTAAGATTTACTTCATTTCACTGTTAATCTGAAATTTAAAAAAAATTGTTTTATGTCCGACTATTACTTCATTAAAAGTCTATAAAACATTAACAGATTATTAGATCAGAGAATTAGATCTACTATTAATATATTTAGTAATGCCCAGTCTTAATATATATAGACTCTAATATTAATATATATAGCCATGCCCTAACCTAAATATACATTTTAGCAATAAATACACTCAATTATCATGGTACTTTTAAAAATCTTCATATAAAGATTTTTAAAAGGTTCACCTATATAATGAAACAGATCCTCATCCACATTCCTACAATAAATTACTTATTTAAATGAAATAGAACCGTTACACAGTATTTACAAAAAGTTTTTCAAATTTTTCTATACTGAAAAATTTTCAGAAAATCGATTAAAGATATTTAAAGAATATACAACTCCATTATTTCACATCAAACTTTACAAATGAAGCAATGATATTTATATGAAATTAACAAAGTGAATTACAAGAATAACGTGAGCCTTTAATTAGTTATTTTGCCCTCGTCTTAAACATAGTTTTTTACTTCCCGTAGTTAAAATTGTAGCATTTTAACTTCATTATGTTCTGTCCCAACTTCACAGTCTTTTAAAATTTCAGAAGTAACTATGGCACATCGTGATTTTCTGACATTGTGGTTTATAAAGAAAAAAATGAAAGCACATTTATATTTAGCTTCATATATTCCAAAACTATTTCAATGGTAAGTAGTGTATTGGTTAAAAAGAAATTTAAAAACAACTGGAAGGAAATGTAAAATTTAATCATTAAAAGCTAAAAAGGCAGTATAATTTGAAAATACAACTATATACAAAAATATCTTCTCTCCAAACCTAAAACATGCAATTTGGAAACTGGCATAATTTTATAAATTTTAAAAATAAATCTAAAAAGTGAAAAACAGTTTTATCTCCAGGCGCTAAATGAAAACATGGTCACTCATCACTGAGTTATTATCTCCGGGGTTAGAATGTGTATAACATCGACTTAATATTGCAAAATTGGATTGGTAATTCATGGGTCAATAATGAATTTTTAATAAAAAATAAAAATATTTTTAAGACATAAAATAATGTGAATAGATATTTTTTTTAACATCGACATTAAGTAAACATTGTGAGGATTGCATTAATATTTCGTAGCTCATCCTCCTTTCAAACTGTTTGAATAAGGGAATTCAAATTAATCATCAAATTTTTTAATATGACATATTAAAGTTATTCATATTTTTTTACCAAATAACATTTAAGCCCATTAAGCATACTCCGTATCCAATCGTCACAAAATAGTATAACAATTCTAAGTCCCAATATTCTAAATGCATTATATGACAGATCGACACGACAATTAGCATAATGCAAATTTTGATGTAGCAGAGTATTCTGTGTGAAATTTTGTTACTGCTCCCTGCACCGATCAAATATTTGCGAAACAAAATGGTCTAAAGCGTATCTTAAAAATTAACATTCTTAGTTTCTATAAAGGATACCCTAATATTCTTAATTTCTATAAGGAATACTCAAATATACTTAGTTTCTATATGGAAGGCATTGCTGATCGTTTCACTTGTATTACAATGAGAAAATATTTTATAGCGTGCAAGTGTAGATAGCAACTAAGTAGTTTAGGTAAAATTGATGGTCAACAAATGATTGATAACAATTTAATTGATTAAGGCTACAGCCATCATTAGTCCACTGACCATAGTTCATTGCTCTGAAGGACAACTCGTTATTTGGATGATGCGTACTAGATTCATCACTTTATGCGTCAAAATATAACATCGATCTTCACAACATTAAGTACGATGCAAATCAATATTTACACTTTTAGCTGCCCCCATTAATTCACTCACGTATGTACTAAATTTGAAGAAAGAAAATACTTGCCTTTTATTTACCAAGGTTATCTTCCTAATTTTTATGATGCTTTTGAAGCTTTTTAGTATTTATTGTTTTTGAGTGCTTTTGAAGTTTTTGAGTGTAAGATGTTATCCACAGTTATTTATGACAATGATTTATGATCTGGTTTGTTAACTGAAATGATGCTTTTTCAGAACAAACTTCTAATAGCTAAAAATTTTCTAAAATATAAAGAAATGTATAATAATAAAAATACATATACGGAAATAATGTATTTGATAAAATAAGACCTGATAATGTCGTAATTCAATCTGAATACCGTTTTATGAAGAATATGTTTACTTTCCCATTTTGATATTCCAATTCTTCTATAAAATTTATTAAAACAAACTATTACAAAATCTCTGCGTCAAATGACTCTATACCTTTTTAAAATAATATATGTTTTGAATACAGTTGCTGTTAATAAGTTCTATTGAGGTTTGAATATTTGGATGCCATATTTTTTTATAGATTAGCCTGTACTCACCGTGAGGCAAGTTCTGTCTCATATGATTTTGTTAAATGAAATGTTGAAGTAAAAGTAAGAAGTAATATTAATTATATTGCATTATATACTCCAATAAATTTTACGTCAAAAGACATATTTGATACATTTTCGAACACCAATGATTTTGTTGCGTTATTTATATGTATAATGCTTTTCTCTTCGTCAAATCCTGTTATGTTATAACATGAGGTATTTATTCAATAGTAGTTTGAAAAAAAAATCCAAAAATATTGAAACTTGAATGCACTAATTCAGAGTAACTCTCAAAAATATACTGAAGTCAATGTTGTAAGAAACTCATTTTTAACATGTAAACACACAAGATTTTTTTTAACAGGTATTTTAGTTAGAGATTTTGTTTGATCTTCTTCAGCTTCAATTTGACGACAGGTTATATGAAGAAAACATTTTATGAAAAATATATCATTTTACACAACTATGTGTGTATTTTATAGCAATAAGTTACAAACTTAAAAGCGATCGTGTACAGTTGTATATATAGGAAGGTTACATAATAATTAGCCAAACATTAAAAACTGCAAAATTTGACAAGGTATTGTAATTCTTAAGTTAAAATAGATTATCAACATTAAGAAATTGGATCAAAACAACAGTGTAACTTGTAAAGAGCCCTAGAATGTGAAGCAGCAATGAAGCTCGCAGGTTGAATGAATGAAAAATGGTGAATTGACCCAGTTTGCCTGTTTCTATCATATTATTAATGAGCTTCATATGACTTCGGACAATGGATGCTGAAAAAAGAAATAATATTTATTTATAGCGAGGTATCGTTAATGAATTTAAGAAAGAGATTCTCAGTTAGAAAATTATGTTTGGAAAAGGGAAAAGTAAGAGATGTTTACAAGATAAAAAATGGTAAATATTCACTTTATAGTATATATAGCAATATATACATAGTATATATATATATACTATGTATATATACATATAGGTATATATACTATATATATATACATAGTATATATAACAATACTTAATATTCACTTTATAGTATATATAGCAATCGCAACCAGCTTTGTCTGGAATCAGTAAAATTATTCATCATAAATATACATGCATGTTATTTATACCTATATTATGTGCATATATGCACATTTAAATAAATGTAGCAGTAAATGATACGCTTATATGGTAATATCGTACTCCATATTACATAACATTCACGTCATAACCTCTAGTGATTAATAACTGCTGTGATATGCCAGCCAAAGTTTGATAAACATAATTAATATACAGTGTAAATATCGCATGCCACATCTATGTTTCTGTCTGTAACCACTAATTTCATAAACTACTGAACATATTTCACTTCGGTTTTCATCAATAGATAGACTGATTCCCACACCGTAAACGTAATGAGGGAATCCCTCAGTTGTATATTTTAATAGTAGTTTATAATTGTGTATGTTTGCAGTAACCACTTTTATTTTTATGTAGATTTAAATTGCAAGCGCGATTAAATTTTTTTATTTTTATATGCTTAAATTGTTATTATGTTCCATGACAGAGAGTCAAATATACGCCTATATGTTTATCCTGCAGGAAAAATCAACTATTAATAAAGTTACTACTAGGGATTTCAATCCCGTAAAGCGGGAACACGATTCACTTATTAGCCTGCGGGATCCCACACCTCCAAATGCAGATCTGCAGATGCCCCAAGTTTGAAAATGAAAAAAAACAAATCTTCGACTCATGAAGTAATGCATCATTAGCAGCGCCAGCGCCAGTTGCAGTTAGACTCGCATCAGGCTCAGGAAGTTAACAAACTGCTTTTCTATTTGCAGTCCAGCATTTTACTTAAGTAAAAACATAGATAAAGCTCTAAATAGTTCCTAATTGCTACAGCAATATAGAATTCAGATTAACTTTACTTTATTATTCGCAACTTAAGGGTTCAAATTAGTAAACTCAAATAATATCATATTATTTATTGCTTCATGATGGTTACAAAAGTCTTAAAAGTTACAAGTTAGTTGGCATCATAAACCCTGGAAGGCCATTACAAAAAACTTAAAATTTACAATTTAGTATGCTTATTAAGGTAATTTTTAAATCTTTATATTATGTTTACAATAGTATTACTGTATTTATCTATTTAATGATTTCTATATGCACACATCTACATAGAAACATGAATAAATAAATACCTATAACA
This sequence comes from Druceiella hillmani, assembly GCA_039881145.1. Lineage (NCBI taxonomy): Eukaryota > Metazoa > Arthropoda > Insecta > Lepidoptera > Hepialidae > Druceiella > Druceiella hillmani. Next base: position 38,222,127 of record JAYKKI010000019.1, read on the forward strand.
ATCATCCGAAAGATGTTTCAAAAAGCTCGTGCAGATTGTAGTAACATTTATCCCCTAATGTTTTGCAAAAAGTTTGAGCTTTATCAATTTTTTGTACAGATTGAGATTTGATTATCACATGTCACAAGCTGTTCCGATTAAAATTCGTATTAAATTATTGCAGGTAAGCAGTAAATGAAACATATCTTAGTCCAACAAAACAGAAACAAATCCCGAGAAAGATAAAACTAATGATGGTAATGGTGAGGGCAGCCAACTCAGTCAAGGTTTGTGGCATTACTCTAAAAAAAATTATATAGGTGATAATGGTAAATGTATCCTGTGGTTAGAATTTACTTCAACTGAAAATTAATCAACTTGCCACCAAAGGCTTGAAGATACATTTAAAGACTAACAATATTATCAATATTAATTGTCGTAATGAAAACCGATACTAAAGAAAAGATTCAAAATCCCAATAGATAAAATTGTCTCCACAATGGTATGCAAAAATGGATTCACCTTAAATTCGTTTTGCACATTTTGAGATCTCAGAGACTTATTTTCTATAGTTAACAAACTTCCTAACTCACCAAATATTATAACATCTATCCTAACAAATTTCTATAACTCCGTTAGAGCCGACATGATATTAGAATTTGAACAGCTCAAGAAACAAGGACAAAGATTTTCGTTGACTTTTGACAAATGGACATCACAGAAGAACCATCGATACTTAAATGTGAACGTTTGCTAGAAAAAAACTATAACATATATATGGCTCGAGTACCGCAGAACACTGCGTTAGCTTGGTAAAAGAATGTCTCGCGAGTTTTGGTCTCAACTTAGACAGAGATATTACTGCTAGTATAATGGATGGCGCTAGTGTGATGATAAAGGTTGGTAGACTTTTACGTCGTTCCCAGCAGCTTTGCGCTGTTTACAGCTAGTAGTCATCGATACTCTGTATAAAAAAAGCAATGAACCAACATCAGAATGCACAGCAGTAGCAATTATCAATGAATCTGATAATGACGACAATGATGATACAGATGAGACCTGACAGTGCATATGATTTATCTATTGAATAAAGTGTACTTTCTTCAGAAGGGGCTCAAAATTTTTAAATGGTCATTACAAGAATGACATATTTTTACAAAAATATCTAAAGGAACAGAAAGAGCCTAGAAAAGAACTGGCTTTAATGTTAGATTATCGTACTCCCTGGAACAGCCTGTTAAATATGTTAGAATGGTTCTACACCTTGAAAAATTGTATCGATAAAGTGTTAATCGATATCGGTTATGACTTGAAATTGAGTGAGGAAGATTGGTTTATGATAAATGATTTCATAGTTAGCTTGCAGCCTTTTAAATTGGGAGTTGAGGCACTTTGTAGGCGAGACAGAACATTTCAATTCATTTTGGATAAATTGCAACAACAAAATATATAGTATTCAAGAGCATTGCACTGAGTTGACAGGAGTTTTAATTTACTTACAAAATCAGAAAAAATATGACCAAGGGGCCAAAAACCCAGATCATACATTTTTCGTCCCAAAAAAAGCTGCAATATACCAAGAAATAAAAATAATAATAGAACGATTAATTGGAGTTGGAGACAACGAGTAAGAAAATGAGGTTTTTGAAAACACACATGAAGCTGGAACATTTGCAAATGCTACAGGCCCTGCACTAACTTTAAAGGATGAATTAGAGAAACAGCTTAAACAAGAAAAAGAAACCTTCAGGAAAAAGCCAAACAGGCGAAAGAATTATGAAAAATGGTGTGCTTTGAGTTCAATGGAATCAGGGGACAGAACCTGACGCATACCTATGAATATATCCTGACAGTCCAAATGACTAGTATAGATGCTGAGAAAGCTTTTTCTGCAACTGGATATATTTGTAGGTGTCTAAGAAGCAAGCTGATAGATGTTATCATTAACACCATTTGCTTGTTAAGAGCACATTTTTAAAAGTTAGCACCATAGTATTAAAGTGATTAGCAATTATGATATGAACTTTTTTGCTTTCATGAGGAGTTCCAATATTGTCCCTTATGTTTCTTAACTTCTTGAGGTTGTTGTAAATGTTTGAATGTCGGATGTTTAATGTTTCTCCATTTTCTTGTGTTGTATAATGTGGACTTGACTCAATTAATGCCTTGATTTTGTCATCATTAACTTCAGTGTGTTAATAGTGTCATCGAGATCAGAATTGCCAGGACAACATTTATAAAACATCGTTGGCACTGAGGCTTATGAAACACCGTTGATACCGAGCATCGTTACCATAAGTTTTATGCAACTTTGTACAAACTTGACGTGACTTTCACCTTTTATTGGAGGTAAAATATGTCAAAAATATACAATTTGTTTTATTATCTTACCGTTGGAGTAAAATCTTTAAATCCCAACTGAAATGCTGAATTGTTTTTTAGAATGAAGCTATAAACGTCAACTGTCAACTGACAGCTATAACATAGAGGCAAAAGACACACTTCAAAAAATTACCTAGCTATTTTTTCGACAACCCAACATTTTCTTAGTTCAAAAAAAGCACTATGTATTGGAGACCATTTTATTCCTAAGAACAGTTTCTATGTAATTTTTCTTAATAAGAATAGACACACCATATAATGATTATCTATTTGATTTTTTGGCATTCTCAATATTCAATGAACTAAATTATTTGACTGATAAACCAAGCAATGTGTAATTAAATATTTTGACCATAACTTTTACTAAATGACCTCATTTTTTGCCAGCACTCTCATTTTTTAATGAAATTATGAATTAAATGCAAACTGAAATGCTCTGAATAGTCTGCAAAGTGCTAGATAAATCTTTCATATGTGAGAAGAAAAATAATAAAAAGCCTTTTATAAGTTACCAGGGAAAGATGAAACCTGGGCTGGCCTTAGAAAGTGTAGCATCGGTATTTTTTATTACATTGGAGAATGTTTGACATTTAGTACCGTGCGCCTAGCAAGTGTCGGTCTAAATATAGTAATAAAATGAAAGGTTCAAAAAGTCAATTCAATTTAAAAATTTGTTTGTTATATAATCTATGTAAATGGATAATAGTAATTACTATCTGTGGATTCAACTGTGGCATTATTGTTGATGGCAATAAAATTAATTACATATATAGCAAATATGTTTCAAGCAACTTTTGAATATCTGTATGTATGTTGCAAGCAAGAGTGTCGCGCAGGAAGGTAGAGGCCCTGAAAGCCTATCTGAATCAACCCCATGTATGTATGTTCAAAGATTCATGATAGTTTCAGAGTATTATTTTTCTTTACTCCAATTTTAGAAGAATTCTTTTTAAGATGACCCAAACAACTGTGATGCTTGAAATTATTTCAGGTAAGGAGACTGACTGACCATTTCGGTAAGTAATCCATTCCTTGAATAATAAAAGAAAATTTAATTTTATCAACTATTTATTCTATAAATTTCGTTGGACAGCTTCTAGGGCTTCAACCTAAAAATAGATTGGGACTAAAATATCAAATTTCTGAAATAAGTGTTAGGTAGAGGTGGAGATTGCTTTATCAGTAATGTGCAAACCAGATAAATGACTTTTGTATGAGGTGCATTGACGGCCAACAACTGCTCAATTGTTTAATGTTTTGGCTTGATGTTGTAATTTTTTGTTGATGTTGAAAATAAATTAAAAGAGATCCTTGATAAAGTGCCATATAGAAAATAGTCCAACAATTTAAATTATTTTTTAACTAACTCTTCTTTTTTCTTAACTTTTCTTTTTTGAATATTCTTTTCTTTGTTTAATTCAAAAGCTTTATAATTTTATCAGCCAACCCTATAAATTTGTTTGGGCTATTTTTGGGGGCACTCCCTAAAAATATTTATTCGTAATGAAATTTGAAGGGTAAATGGCTGATAAAGTTAAAAAGTTTTGAATTAAGTGAATTTTTCACTTAATTCACTTATTTATATGAACTTTTCTAAAATATCACTGAAGGCATTGGAAGAACCAAATAGAAGTAAAGATTTGTTATTTGTGAATAGTGCATTCTTCAAATAAACATAAAAATAGAATTTTTATTTAACTCTTAATTATGTAGATGGAATTGATAAGAGAAAAAAATGTCATCGGGTTTTTTGAGCAATTACGTCACATGATCTTGAAGTTAGTTTTCCTCGAAGTAACAATTCGTTATTTATAGCTTATTTTTCCTTCTAACAAATGTTTAAAATCATGTGTGTATTTAATATAACTTATCCCACATTGTGTTAATTATTCTATATGGACAAATTTAATAAAAGCAAAAAAAATTAATACCAAATATGGCAGTTTGAATAAAAAATCAAGCATCTATCACAGTTGTTAGTGTCATCATAAAAAAATTCATAGAACTTGTACTGACATGAGAAAAGAATAGAAAAATAATAATTCTGAAATACACATGGAGTGATTCGAATAGACCTTGATTTCCTCCAATTTCTTAACCTTACATATATGTCTATAAATACATATGTACATGTATTTACCTATATTTCTATTAATTAAGTTATATGCAATGCCCTCTTTGTGGCAGATGGACAATAATGTCTTACCATATTTACTTATTTACTTCTAAGTTTTCATGTAAAAGGACTGAAAATAGATCTCACTGCTAACTTTATTAATTTTATGTGGATACATGACACATTCATAAAGTCAATGGATTGATTAATTTTAATTATTGTAATATTATAATTGTGTCATCAAATAGTTTAACTGTTTTCTAATCAAGTTTGTACGTTTCTCTATTACACACACTGGTAGCATTCGGGTTATCGGTTTGGGTTTGTGAACTTTGCATGAATACCATACATTAAATATATTTAAATAGTTATAAATATATGATGTATGTAGGTTAGATGTTCAGAATGAGCTACGTGTAATTGGTTATATGGCACTGCACTACTGTGAATAAATCACAAAGTTTAGATTGCATTAGAAAAACGTAGTTCAATTGCAAGGGGCATTGGTAGATTGAAACACTTCAATGTGGTTGTTTGTTATCAGGTATCAAAGATAATTAGATAAGAAAGCCAATTATGGATTGAATTTCATACATTTATTACAATTCTCTTGAAGACATTAAGATTTAAAGCGTTATGCAAATTTATAAATTTTAAATTATTGAAACTCCGATAATTTCTTCATCTCAAAATATATTTCTTTTTGTAGTAGAAAGAAATTTTATCAAGGTTGAAGCAAAACATTCAAACATTTCTCTTTGGCTCCACCCTCTACAGAGTAGTGTGCGAATTAAAATAATTTTTCTTCCTTTGGAAACACAACTGTACTGTCACAATTGTTCATTAGTGGTTATTCAATATCTTTTTTTCTTCTGATGTCAAAGAATCTTGACTGAAATGATTGATTCACATCTTACAAAATATCCTAAGTAGATGGTATCATTTATCATATGTAATAAATGATACCATCTACTTAGGACATCATGTAAGATGTGAATCAATAATTTCAATTCAAAATAGGGACATATTTTTCAAACTCTACTTCCGCTTATCCTAAGTTATGGATGTGTAAGTTATCAAAACTTAATCAAGGTTGAATAAATTAGAAAGATATCAAAAACTGTGTTGCGTATTCAGTTCATCTTCAAACAAAATTCAAAAACCCGAATTCAAAAATCTTTCGGTTCATCACTTTGAACTACTTTATAAAGATGTGAAAAGTTGCATAATTCCTTAATACAGAACTACATTTTATGGAGATTTATTTAAGGCAGACATTGTGAAATGAAAATATTTACACGTTCATAAAATACACTTCATTAGCACTGACACTGGAGAAATATGAAAGGAACATAAACACCTTCAATAAATATATAAAGAAAAATTGTTCACTTACGTAATTCTTCATTGACTTGCATTGATGTCAGAAAGGATTTTGTGGTTTCTATCTGCAAGTATATTTTCTCACATACAAGACACACGGTCATCAACCCCACAACTTGATGGATTTGCCATAAAATGAAACTCATCGAAAGTGATATGTCCAATTTCTGAAATATTGTCTATATGAGTAAATGTGTTATAAAAAGAAAACAGTTTTAATTTCAGACAAAATTGAATTCATCTTCCTTATTCAAGAGCAAAGTTTGTGTGTCGTCCACACAATTTTTCAGAGCTACTGCAGTTTGTGGATGATTATGCATTAATTAACTTTTTATGTCTCAGTTTCTTTTCGATTAATTATAAAGTTTTAAATAGGAAATTCCAAGCAAATGCATAGTTCAGAGTTGGTCATTTTATTCTTGCTTGTACATTCAAGAATGGTTAAACTTATTTTTAATTAACTTTCATCTGATTTTTCTAGACATGGTTATAGCGTATCATATAACTCCACAACATTATCGACAGGGATGCAGCAATTAGTGGAAATACCAGACAAGAATAATTTAATTTGAATAATGTTAGAGTATTTTGTCTGCCAATTAATATTTTTTTCTGAACAGAAACTATAGATCAAAACTGATTACCATCATATTTTAGAACAATATTAGTGTATAAAGTACATATAATCGTAATAGGGAAACTGAAACAAAATAACATTAAACTAAAAATAAAGACAAATTAGAAATCCAGAGTTAAAGATTGAAACATGTTGAGGATTGGATGTCATAAAATATGAAGAAAAAACAAGTGAAATATTAAATATCAATCAGACGCATCATCAGTCCATACTCCAGGAGGAAGAAAAAGAAGATAAATTTCGGCTCTCTCTTTGACCTCAACTCAGTCGCTGCTAGATATAAATTTAGTTCTTCATGACCGTATTATTCTTGTCAGACCTGCTCTTTTCGGGAAGACTTTCATCCATAAAAAAGTGTAAATGTATTTACATATCTAAATGTATTTAAATTATAATTGAGAAAACATACAAATTTTTTTATATGCTTCATCAATTGCGTCACACTTTTCTCTATAAGCATATTTGTTATCTTTTTGAAACATTTGTAGGTTTAAATAATAAATTATTTGCCTTTAGTTTGTGGTCTATCGTATGTAATTTAGTTTAGTGCTTCAAGTTAATTAGTTATTGTATGTTTCAACAATACTCACATTATGTTTAATATTGTCAAGAAAGCCATTCATTGATAGGAGCGTGCCAGAAAACGTCAGAGTGATTGACATGAGTAGCTGGAAAGTAAATGTTAATTCGTAAAAATATTTCTATTGACATTTTTGATAGCATATTTAAAATGTTATTTCAGTACTTTTATTAAAAATTACTAACACAAACCTGAAATTCAAACACTGTCTTTAAATAGTGGCACAAGTCTAATATATTAATATAGAATTGAGACAAACAATAAATGGAATTTTCTTTTAGCGGCAATATAAATGTAAAATGGTTGCTGGAATTGGGATCGTGTTGTGGACTGCCAAATATGGCATCGACAGGTGCCACCATATTTTGCCTATTATTATATTTAAATGAAATATTCAAAATTTCCACACGTTTTATTATACTATATAATATGGAACAAAACAATGTGACTTCTAAATTAAAAATAATGGGTGCAATAATATTGAATACAACAAAAAAGGAAATATTTAGAGAGTATTTTATTACTACAAATACACCAAAAGTAGTAATAAAAATATGAAAAGCTACAAGGAGACCCATAACAATGAGGTTTCGACATTTGTCACGTCTCAACAAATATCTTCTGTGCTCTGGTTTGAAGAGATTGTCTACTTTTTGAATTCTCAAGATTAATTCTTTAAACATATTTCTGTCACATGTTATATCAATCAATAACAAGCGCAGAATGAGAATCATCTGAAGTGTCCTTAATGCCAGTATAGCATGCCGACCATGTTTAATTAAAAATGGCTTTTGCAGCTCCATCAATGTTGCAATTATTAGCCAACTGTATTGCACCATAAATATTCCAATTATAAGTAACGTGTATAACTTTTGACACCATAATGTAAATTTGGCAGGAATTCGGTTAACAGTTTTTCTACAAACTCCAAACAGATGCTGGTTTATCAAAATTGACCACAACGTATTTTCAATCGACTCGTCGCCCATATTAACTCTCGTAAAGTATTTGCGTTCAGACTGAATTCCAGCACGACTATTTTATTCAGTGTTTAAGAAACAACTGACACTTTATTGATTGAATGCCTTTTGAATTAACAGTCATTAGTTTATCATCGTGTGGAATCTCTTGAGTGCTTAACACAAGTAACAAAACATAATATTGATCTTTTTTATGTGGACAGTTTATTGATTTCTGTTTAAACACTACCTATTAATAATGTTTGTTTATGTAAAGTATGTACTATATCATTAACATCGAACACCAATAACCAAAACCAGGTGGCCAACATTACCATGTATTTTGAGCTTTGGTTTGAGGCTTTGTTTTTTTAAATTTGGTATAATAATACGATTTGATATATTGTTAATCGCAGATTTTTTAGTAAAGTAACTTTTTTTATCCAATGTTGTTTCATATAGACCATAAAAGTTCGTGGTTCAAATACTGGATCTTGATTATATAAATGATAGTGTGAAGGCATATAAATGACGTTAATTGTACAATTTTCTACACATTCTTTCAACATTACAAAATTTATCAACATTTTATCCCAATATAAACTAAAAATTCACCAACATCAAACACTTTTGCAGCCTTTACTTGACCATTAAGATCTTATCGAGGACTGTTTGACGAAGAAACGATGAGAACAACTTGAAAATAAATACATTTACACATTTTCAACCTCAGGTAATTTGATCAAGTTTCATGAAGACAGGGTACAAGAATATATAGGCTGAGGATAAGTGACAGAATAAGAAGGCAGAGAATAAGTGCCCGCACCGAATATATTCACTGTGGGCACATTCTACTTATTCTGTGCCTTCTTTTTAAATTTAAGTATTACCACAGCCCTGTTTAACTCGGGTCTCGATCCTCAGCCCTAAGTGTGCATAGCCTTGGACATCATTTGGAAAATCTCCTTACTGTACTTATTCCCAAGCATGAGTCAGGCCAGGCCTATGATATTCCTTTACTGTCTGTACTGTGGAATAAGTAATACACTAACTTCCAAAAGGCGCCACAATTGGCGCATTCAAAGATCATCAGAAAAATTTCCAATTGTAAGTCCCATTCACCTTTGTTCCTTGTCTAGTTTTCCTCCTATTCCTGTCCCTCTCCTTTGTTGTTGCCAATATACCACACATATATATGTGGATATGATATATTTTATCTATTTTTGTACAAATAATTTTCTGATTCCAAGTACTTGTGTATCCCACTTCAATAGGATTTGTAATATTGGAATTAAGACAAATAATAAAAATATGTAAATAAGAATATACTTTTTTCTGTTAGTTTTATATTTTTTAGTAATTACTTTGTACTTGATATTTTCTTGTTGTTAGCTTGCTGCTTTCTTTGTTATTGTTTTAACTATGTTTTTATATTGTTTTGCAACTGTATTCACAGTCCGTTGCAGTCTTCCACAACAAATAATATATTTCATTACTTGGTGCTTTAGCTGCTGCAGCAATAAATCTGTCTTATATACTTGTACATTAAAATTAATATATAGATATATACATCCATGTAAAAATTTAAAAAAGCTGTATAAATAAGAATTATTTGCATAGCTTTTTTACAAATAATAAATGTTATGATAAAAAAATTAAATAATACAAAATAGCCAAAACATTTCTTTAATTTTTCTCATATAAGTTTTTTCCTAATATATCACATGTACTATTATTTGTAGCTAAAACTTGTGTTCAATAGAAAATCAGAAGCATTTAAATAAAAATAGCTGCTACATTGAAATATTGCATTTATAAAAAAACAACTTCGTTTCTATTAGACCAATAAACAAATACGTTAAAATTTACATCTAAGTGAATAGTACACTCCATTGAGTGTATGCAGCAAACTTGAAAACTATTTATGGTAAGGCATTGAAATAATAAAGAAATACTTTCATGACATTGCCCACCATGCGAATGGACTGAACTTGCGCTGGAATGATTTTTTGTTTAAATAACTTTGTAATTCTGTTGCAATTGGACTTTTAAAAATTTCATCGGACACTACTCCCTTCTTAAAGGAAGCAATCTCTTTATAGCAGCTCTAAAAAGTTGCAGAAAATATATGTAAATTCGTAACGTTTTGTAATGGTAGTCTGTCCTCATCATTGCCAGCCACCACTACTGTTTTCCCATATGTCATGTAAATAATAACTTTCAACAATTGTATCTCCAAAAATCTGAATTTATTATCAAAAAAACCAAATCGTCACAAATCAGTGCTGGATTTAGTTAATGGATTTAATATCAAATATGGATTAATATCAAATACGTATTCTATTATTTTACGAATTTCATCTGGGCCACAAATGGTGAGTTCACAAGATAGGCGAGTCCACGGTGTTTTACGTGATGGCAAAGATTTGGTTCAGAAAGTTCAGAAATGAGGACTACAATTTGGGGTACAAATCCCATTTTATTGAATTGGACGATTACAACACCTAATTGAGGAGGATCCTCGACTGACGAATTGTCCATTGGCACATGAGCTACACTGTAGTCATCATAGAAACACATTTGCATTAATTGGAAAAAGTTTGAAAATGCATTGTGTAGATACCCCACAAGTGGTCATCATATCACCTTCAGTGCAGAGTTGATACTTGTCGACAGTTGTTGACATTGAAATGTAACTTCTGAATTAGTTAGTAACTGGCGATGAGAAGTGGCCTATATACATTAACTATACAGGTTAACCATACAAATGTCAATGGCTGGGTGTCGGAGAAACAGGAGTTACAGTATTTGAACCTGAAATAAGTGTCAAAAGGTGATGTTCCAGAGAGATCTACAATTAATAGATATTTATTGTGAACAATTGGACCAATTAGCTAACAAATTGAGTAGTCAATAGGATCGAGTTTATTTTCTGTATGATAATGCTAGACCACATGTTGCAAAAGGTACTCCTGATAAATTAGAGGAGATCAGTTGGGTTCTATTCATTCATCCACCATATTCAACGGACAACATATCCTACCAAATAGAAACATTCACTGCTATTTCAGCTCTAAATTGAGAGTCTTTATTATAATTATTGACCTTTGTTCCGTATTCTCACAAGATATCTTCTCCAACTGAGAATTATAAGAAATAATGCGACCAAATAATAGTCTTTTTATAAATAGTAGTTGTCCGATATACCTTTCAGATATTTGGTTATATTTACAGGAACACACTTTCAGTTCTATAAATACATTACTGAAATGAACAATAAATTTTTACTTTATCCATACAGACAAATATAAGGGGCCTCAAACTTGAACAACACACATAAGGACTATTAACATTTGGTAATAGAAGAAAAATGACATAGCTCCAGATAGCAAATTCAATTTTTCATTAAGACAATAAATTGACTTATGTAATTTTTTATACATTTTTATTTTTAGTCCAAGTGTTCGTGTAAAACGAAGTCGCTGTGTGAGTTTCTCACAGGTGGTGCATATGATAAGCAATCCTAATAGTGATATGACCAAAATATCAACCCGCACGCTGTCAGTAAATGTAGATCAGCATTAAATAATTTACATGAAATTGACAGTTTTTTCATTTTTACTAACCTCCGTATCAGCAGCATAAAAAATGAATCCAACGGAAATGGATATGCCTCCAATATAATTTAAAAATACTAAAAAAATCTGTAACCAAATATATGTATTTATATAGTTTATATATTTAAATTGTATAAAATTCTTTGATATCAATATAATTATGGTGTAGAGATGTTGAAAGCACATAAGCTTTGTTTTTCTTTTACATTTGGATCCATAGATGATAAAATTATCAAAATGAAGAATGGAAATAAAATTGCAAAAAAGAGAAAACCATTCTCAAGCTATTTAGTATGAAATTAATACTCTTATCTTTATAAGAAGTTTGCGTCTTTCAGTCATGGAATATAAAATATAAAACTTAAAAATAGAGTAATTAAATGTAACTTACATGTAAATAAAAGGCTTCGCATAAGAGAGAGCAGACGTCAAAAACCTTTAAAAATAATTGGATTATCTTATCAAAACATGTATTCAAATCGTCCATTGCCATTGTGATTATGTCATCAGGATTGAACAAATTAAGATAGTCGTCAACACTGAACAGAGCAGACAGTTTAAAATTTCCATATTCAATTCTTTTCAAAACGTCATTGACTGATGTGCAAAAATGGACACATTCAACATCGCTGTACCAAAACATAACATAGCAAAAGATTAATTGTAATTTAAAATCATAACGAAAACTCATACAGCTTATGAAAATGATTAACGAGTGAAATAAACATATTTTATAAAAATTGGAACGGTTTTGCTTCCGTGCTTTTTCATAGAATGATCTCTTAATGTCATAATCCAAACAATGATCCAACATTTCCATTTCAGCAACGAATTGTGTAAATTTACTCCTTTCCAAAAAAGTAGTTGCAATGATGATTTAACTAAATGACGCTAAAAATACTATATTGTGAATAGTTTGCGATGTGGAATTTTCTTGGGAATTAAGATCGAAATAAGCGTCCATTATTAGTATCACAATAAGTATTGATAGAAATATAGCTGTGTACATCATAGTGATTACATGTTTTATTTTTATCGGCCATGGCTGAGACCAAATTTTCTGTCTTTATTTCCGTATTTCGCTTGATGCCCAATACAATTTCCAAATACTGCAAATATTTCCAAGTGTCTTTGTAGCATATTTCTTCCATTTTCAAATAAGAGAAATGAGATATTGCCGCTACGTTTCTCGATACCTGGTGCGCAACTAAACATAACGGCCATAGAACCGGTTAACAGAAAAGTAAAATGCTAACAGAATAACAGAAGTTTTTATTGATTTTGCTTCATGGCTAATTGATATTAATGATGCTGTTAGACAGTGGACACATTACGGAGAGGATAACCTTGGGATAGTTTATAAGTAAGTAACTAACTCTGTTAAGTAACTCTGTTAGGCACTTACTTTATTGATTATATATATATATATTTACACACACACAAATATATATGTATATATATATACATACATATATGTATATATGTATATATATATATATATATATATATATATATATATATATATATATATATAATAGATGAAATATAATATAGTCAGATATAATAATAATAACTGATTTGTAGGTAGAAAATACGACAGATGAAATAGTAGGTATATACACAAATTTTCTTACAAGTAACAACAAAATAAAAATTAAATTACATGATGTACATATGTACATGATATAATCTCATCAAAAAGGATCGGAACAATTTCTACAGTGTTGCGTAATTATGACATAAATAAAATTTTTATTTAAAATTACATTTCCTTGGAAAGTCATAGACAATTTCACTATGGTATAACAACCCACGGCAAAGGTGACTCTTTGACTTATAATTTTTTTTATAATTTTTTTTCTGTCAATAACAATTACTAATGGTAACATTCAACTGTTAGTGCGAAACTATCTTGAAAATTGCCACGAATTCAGGAAGATCAAGTGAACTTGTTAAAGTTTTAATTTCATTAGCGTTGAAATTAAAGAAATGCCTTTCCAATATTGCTACACATATTTTAAAATATTATTATTGCAGGCTTTGAAAAAACCAAAAATTCCGAATCGGAAAATGCGTTTCAAAGTATTCATCAATTGCATAATCTAGGTATAAAAGGCTTGTAGTTTTTTAACCGCTGTTATTTTAATAAACTTGAAAAAATATCTGAATATATAATACTAAAGCCAGTCATAGAAAGATTTTTCATTTTGTTGTATCTTAATTAGAATATAAAGAGTTTATTTATATATCTAATAATGATAAATAAATAAGTTACATGAATTAAACAACATACGACGAATTAAGAGAGTGTATAAGACGACTTTGTATCACAATATGAAGAATTATTTGAATACTTGCAGAACAGTGATCGACGAATAACACATAGAAGATTTAATTTATAAAAATTACAGTTTTAAAGGCAAAATGATACAAGGAGATCAAAATATCCTATCGAAAGTCTTCTTATCATATAGTTGAATTTTGTAGATATATTTAATGTGGCTTTGTAAATAAATTAAGTTGAATTTTAAAAGCATATCATCGTGGACGGATGATATGCTCTTAAACAAGATACTTTTTTACAAGATACCATCCAAAGCAACTTCTCTACACATTAGATTATTTTTATATATTTCTAAATATTTTTTTAAGGGAGGGTAAAAAATTTCAACAACATTCTGAACGAAAATAAAAGTGAAAACACAAGCTATATAATTAATTTAAATTTAAATTTATTGTTTCAACTAAACTGGAGATGGTGTATTTTTTAAAGTTTTGTTGCATCATCTAGACTTTGAATACTTAACTGGGTTGGTATAAATTTAAAAAAGATAAATGTTTATCACCAACTCCCTCCGCATTACTTTTCCACACAATTTTGCTTTGACTGTTTCTGGTAGTAATACCTACTGGACGATGCAAATTTATAATGAATTTGCATATTATGCATCCAGTAGTTAAAACTTTGTATTCAGTAGTTGACACTAGTAGAAGCGGTTTCGTGCAATAAAGTTACTTAAATTGTATCTATTTCAGCCAAATACCAGGTTATACATATTCACGACTACACAGTATCATTCGAGAAAGGTGTTATCGTCAAGGCATTCAACAAGCGATTTAATTGTACAGAGACGTACAGCTACAAAGAGTTGATAATATCGTAAACAATAATTGGTCTTCAATAAACAAAAATGAACAAACTCAAGGAAGAACTAGTTTAAATCAAAAGCCACATGGATGAAACTTGAAAAGTAAAATGTAAAAATATCCAAGCTAATAATATTAAAATACAGGCCACAAATGAGAAAAGTGTGCATAAAAAGTTATTACTATCAATGGGATGAAGAATTATACTTGAAAAATGTCAATCGTGGCTTGGTAAAAGAAATTTAGGAGAAATATGGACCTAAACTTTTCGTAAAAATTTAATTTATACAATAAATTAATTCATGGAACGTAAAGTCATCGAAGGTCCCCGTTAA
Organism: Druceiella hillmani; assembly: GCA_039881145.1. NCBI lineage: Eukaryota > Metazoa > Arthropoda > Insecta > Lepidoptera > Hepialidae > Druceiella > Druceiella hillmani. The sequence continues at coordinate 38,237,262 of JAYKKI010000019.1, forward strand.
AAAATCAGGTGAAAAATCTTACCAAGGCAATATTAAATAACAAGTGTTATACTTCAACACTTGAATCGATAAACTATAGTATGTATATATATATATATATATATATATATATATATATATATATATATATACATATATATATATATATATATATATATATACATATATATATATATATATATATATAAGTACTCACATTCAGGATGAAAACTCCCATATTGTGATTTGTAAGTCACCATGAAAATCTATTCCTATAATTTTGCATTCGTAAAATGTTGGCGTTCAAACATTAACCCACAGACATAATGACTAAGGTCGCAGCTGCTAGGTTTGTATATTGCATGCCTTCGATTTAAAGGAAATTTTGTGAATTTTGTCTAAGAGCGGAATGAAAATATTGCATTTTGAAAATTTGTATTGCACATTTATTTTGATGTTAAGCATCAGTGCATACTGATTTTAGGTTTAGACATGTATCTATTGTTTATGAAGAGGAGACTGACTTTTTTAAAAGTTTCCTTCTGAAATGCTTCCAAAATTCCAAAATTGCTGTTAATACTGTGCAATACACCGGTCGGTCATTTTTTATATTATTTCATGGCCTTGCTGAAATAATTCACTTGAATATTTCTCTCTCTCTTTCTCTGTCTCTCTCTATATAAATATATATATATATATATATATATATATATATATATATATATATATATATATATATATATATACCTATAAACACACACACACACATATGTATATAAAAACCGGCACTAATATTTACAAATGATTTTTAAAAAATTGTAAAGATTGTTATGTTATGATAAGTTTTCTTTTTTAATTATGTACATGCTTTATTCAAATTTTTTAGAGCAATGGAATTAAAAAATACAGAATTAAAGAGTTTCTTACTTAAAGTGTCACGAAATATTATCCTATTTTCTTTTTTATTGGTAGCCTTTAACGTCCTGTAGCTTCTGCCCAATGTTTATAAACATAGTCAAACGAATTGGGGTGAGGTAAACTAAAGTAAAAAATGAGTAAGATTCTGCATAAGACTCTCTCTATGGTATTCGGATAAATCACATTTATAAATGTCAAGTATTAGTGATATAAACATAAAACCAATATATCCATGCCCATGAGAAGAATCTAGTTTTGGCGTATATTATAATGAAACATTAATTAATGAAAGTTGGATACAAAGTTAGAAAATTATAACAAATGTGTAACAAACAACCCTTATCCTCTTTTCATTAATTTCCACCCTAAAATTGTATTCCAACACTTATCAAAAAGCACCATCGACAACACTCTAAGAAGAGGTCATATTTCTAAATTTGGTAAATTGTAATATATAAAAGCTTCTATGAAATATATATTAACATTAAAAGCATATTTGTTTAATTGATCTACTTTCACGCCTCAATTTCTGAAAAAAATTCCTTAAAACTTTGTATGTAAGCTGCCGCCCTACGGCAAATACAGAAAAACATATTTGTTCAATGTTTAATTATGTCTTTCGTACATAAAAAAATTTCTAGTTAAATATAGAAGTGTGAATAAAAGAAGGAGAGTGAACATAAATATAATATAATAATACCTCAAGGCAACCAGACAATATACGGCTATCTATTGCTTTTTTTCCTGTCATTTCTTTAATTTCAAAACTTAAGCTTTTTTGAATGTAATGTCCAGTTTTTTCACAAGAGCCTTTATTTTAATTTCACCATGATTTTTTTCTTTTTCCACGTGAGCGATGCAGCAGTAAAAAACTTATATTTTAATGATTCTAATCTACATTTAATGAAGCATTGGAAAAAAATTTGACACAAATTTGAAACGCTACTTAAGTTTAGCTTCTTACGTGACTTATTTCCCTTTATTTGACATTTGAATATAATGACTGCTTCTTTATTACAAATATCTTATGAAATAATCAACAAATATGTTATGTACAATTGTTAAGTAAACAATGCAAAATTTTAAAAAGCCACGAAATTTAATTGCGATCGTCGCTTTGAATATTCAGGCGTGGAGGAAAAAAAAATGCAGTCATACAAATATTGTTTATCTTTCACACGTTCATAATTTAGAAAACTTACTGCCCTAACCACTTGTACTCAGCAACTCTATTTTCTGTCAAACACATAAGTTGATTCCAATTCATCAAACTTTATCCAACAAAACTTTATACTTTATTCATTAACATTGTAATTGCAACACAAGATCCACCTGGAAATGGATTTGGAATTTTGCCACATTCATGTCTTATTTTATATAATATAGCTGAACAGTGGGTTTAACTTTAGTGATTACGTCTTGGGCTTGAAAAGAAATAACACACTTATTTTTGTCGTCACGTTAAAAGTCCTTACCAAAAGTGAAAAGTTTGATTTTCAATGTCCTTTTTACTATATATATATATATATATATATATATATATGCACATATATATATATATATATATATATATATATATGTATGTATATATATATATATATATATATCTAATAGATAACATATAATACATCTTAATAGGTGAGATATAATAATAATAACTTGTTTGCGTGTAGAAAATACAACAGATCAAATAGTGGGTATATGCAGAAATTTCATTAGAGGTAATGACAAAATAAAAATTAAATTACGCAATATACATGACACTCAGCATTTGATTATAATCTCATCAAAAAGGATCGGAGCAATTTCTATAGCGTTGCGTAATTATAACGTAAATCAAATGTTTATTTGAAATTACGTATTGTTTGGAAAATCATAAATAATTTTATCATGGTATAACAACCCACGGTAAAGGTGGCCTTTGACTGATATAATTTTTCTTCTGTTGATAATAATTACTGATGGTCACATTCAATCGTTAGTGCGAAACTATCGTGAAAACTACCATGAATTTCATAAAGAAGATCAAATGCACTTTTTAAAGTTTTTAAAAGATTATTGCAGGCTTTGAAAAAATTACTCTGAATTGGAGAATACATTTCAGAGTAATTATCAATTGCGTAATCTAGGTATAAAAGGTCTGTAATTTTTAAGCCGCTGTTGTTGTATTAACCTTGAAAAAATATCTGAATATATAGTACTGAAGCCAGAGTCCTAAAAAGACTTGTCATTTTATTGCATCTTAATTAGAACATAAAGAGTTTATTTATATATCTAATGATGATAAATAAATAAGTTGCATGAATTAAACAACATGCGACACACTGGAATTAAGAGAGAGGCAAAATGAAATTATTTATAAATTTGAAAATATTACCAGAAATAATGTGACATGACTGTGTCGACTTTCTGATTGACAAATAACACATAGAAGATTTAATTTCCTGAGCACAAATCTGTGTGCGCAAAAGATACATTACGGTTTTAAAGGCAAAATGACACGAGGAGATTAAAATATCTTATCAAAAGTCTTCTTATCATATATATTTACAAAGTCACATTAAATATGTCTACAAAAATTTAACTATGACAGTTGAATTTTTGTAGACATATTTAATGTGACTTTGTAAATAAATTAAGTTAAATTTTAAAAGCATATCATCCGTCCACACAAGATTCCATCCAAAGTGACTGGTCTAAACATCAGATTATTTTTAAATTATGCCTGAATTTTTTTTAAAATGAGAAAAAATGATGAAAATTTTAACAATATTCTGAACAAAAATAAAAGTGAATAAACAAGCTATATGATTATTTCAATTTTATATTAATTGTTTCAACTAATCTGGAGATATCTGCTTGTGTACTTTTTAAAAGTTTTGTTGCATCATCTAGACTTTGCATACATAACTGGGTTGGTACAGATTTAAAAAGATAAATGTTTATCACCCCTTTGTATTACTTTTTTACACAATTGATCTTTGACTGTTCCTGGTAGTAATACCTACTGGATGATGCAAATTTATAATAAATTTGCATGTTACGCATCCAGTAGTTAACACTTCGTATCCAGTAGTTAATACTAGTAGAAGCGGTTTCCCGCAATAATGCACTTAAATTGTATCTATTTCAGGCAAACCTAATTATACATATTTACGACTGCAGAGTGTCATTTGAGAATGGCATTATCGTCAAAGCATTCAGCAAGCAAATTAATTGTACAGAAATGTACAGCTACAAAGGGTTGATAATATCGTAAATATTGATTTGTCTTCAATAAACAAAAATGGACAAACTCAAGGAAGAACTAATTTAAATCAAAAGCTACTGGATGAAACTTGAAAAGAAAAATGTAAAAATATCCAAGCCAATAATATTAAAATATATTTCGCAAATGAGAGAATTGTGCATAAAAAGTTATTACTATTACAGATCTAGAAGTATACTTGAAAAATGTCCATCATGGCTTGGTAGAAGAAATTCATGAGAAATGTGGATCTAAACTTGTCATAAAAAATTAAATACATATAATAAATTAATTCATGAAATGTAAACTCGTCGAAGGTCCCCAGCCGTCAAAAAATCAGGTGAAAAATCTTACCAAGGTAATATTAAATAACAAGCGTTATACTTCAATACTTGAATCGATAAAGTGAGTGCATAACAGAGTTTCAATGTTTTAATTTTTTTTGGGCGTGTGCATTTAATTTTTTTTTAGTTTTGTTATTATTTTCATTTCATTTTGTTAATTACAAATTGATTTACATTTGGCTAATTTTCCAAGGATTGAAGAAATTCAATTTTTTTCTAATTACTTTAAAACTATCCCAAGGTTATCCTCGCCATAATGTGTCCACTGTCTAGCGGAATCATTAATATCAATTAGCCATGAAGCAAAATCAATATTCTGTTCGCATTTTACTTTTCTGTTAACCAGTTCTATAGCCGGTTATGTTTAGTTGCGCACCAGGTATCAAGAAACATAACGGCAATATCTCATTTCTCTTTATTGAAAATGGAAGAAATATGCTACAAAGACACTTGGAAATATTTGCAATATTTGGAAATTGCATTGGGCATCAAGCGAAGTACGGAAATGAAGAGTAAAAAAATTTTCTCTCAGCCATGGCCGCTGATAATAAAACATGTAATCACTATGATGTACGCAGCAATAATTCTATCGCTACTTATTGTGATACTAATAATGGATGCCTATTTCGAGCTTAATTCCCAAGAAAACTCTGCATCGCAAACTATTCACAATATAGTATTTTTAGCATCATTTAGTTACATTATCATTGCAGCTACATTTTTGGAAAGGAGTAAATTTTCACAATTCATTGCTGAAATGGAGATGCTGGATCATTGTTTGGATTATGACATTAAGAGATCATTCCATGAAAAAGCACGGAAGCGAAACCGTTCCAATTTTTATAAAATATGTTTACATCACTTGTTAATCATTTTCATAAGCTGTATGAGTTTTCGTCATGATTTTAAATTACAATTAATCTCTTGCTATGTTATGTTTTGGTACAGCGATGTTGAATGTGTCCATTTTTGCACATCAGTCAATGACGTTTTGAAAAGAATTGAATATGGAAATTTAAAACTGTCTGCTCTGTTCAGTGTTGACGACTATCTTAATTTGCGCAATCCTGATGACATAATTACAATGGCAATGGACGATTTGAATACATGTTTTGATAAGATAATCCAATTATTTTTAAAGGTTTTTGACGTCTGCTCTCTCTTATGCGAAGCCTTTTATTTACATGTAAGTTACATTTAATTACTCTATTTTTAAGTTTTATATTTTGTATTCCATGACTGAAAGACGCAAACTTCTTATAAAGATAAGAGTATTAATTTCATACTAAATAGTTTGAGAATGGTTTTCTCTTTTTTGCAATTTTATTTCCATTCTTCATTTTGATAATTTTATCATCTATGGATCCAAATGTAAAAGAAAAACAAAGCTTATGTGCTTTCAACATCTCTACACCATAATTATATTGATATCAAAGAATTTTATACAATTTAAATATATAAACTATATAAATACATATATTTGGTTACAGATTTTTTTAGTATTTTTAAATTATATTGGAGGCATATCCATTTCCATTGGATTCATTTTTTATGCTGCTGATACGGAGGTTAGTAAAAATGAAAAAACTGTCAATTTCATGTAAATTATTTAAGGCTGATCTACATTTACTGACAGCGTGCGGGTTGATATTTTGGTCATATCACTATTAGGATTGCTTATCATATGCACCACCTGTGAGAAACTCACACAGCGACTTCGTTTTACACGAACACTTGGACTAAAAATAAAAATGTATAAAAAATTACATAAGTCAATTTATTGTCTTAATGAAAAATTGAATTTGCTATCTGGAGCTATGTCATTTTTCTTCTATTACCAAATGTTAATAGTCCTTATGTGTGTTGTTCAAGTTTGAGGCCCCTTATATTTGTCTGCATGGATAAAGTAAAAATTTATTGTTCATTTCAGTAATGTATTTATAGAACTGAAAGTGTGTTCGTGTAAATATAACCAAATATCTGAAAGGTATATCGGACAAGTACTATTTATAAAAATACTATTATTTGGTCGCATTATTTTTTATAATTCTCAGTTGGAGAAATTATCTTGTGAGAATACAGAACAAAGGTCAATAATTATAATAAAGACTCTCAAGTTATAGCTGAAATAGCAGCGAGTGTTTCTATTGTGTTGGCTAATAAGTTTTTAACCGCAAGTTACTCTGAACAATTTTTATTAAAAAATTTATATGATGCAATAAATTTTATTTAAGTATGCACCATTATTATATACTACTTGTCGCCATCTAGTTGGCAGTGACAAAATTCCTTTCTTGTAAATTTCCAGTGACTGGTTCAAAAAACTGTGTGAAGTCGTTTTTAAGATCTTCTTTAACGTTGAATTTTATTCACGTAAATGGTCACTTAGAGCCCTGAATAAATGGTAATCAAAGGGCGCAATGTTCAGTGAATATGGTGGATGAGCGAGTAGAACTCAGCTGATCTCTCATTTATCACAAGTACGTTTTGCAAGATGTGGTCTAGCATAATTATATAGAAAATAAACTCGATCCTGTTGACTACTCAATTTGTTAGCTAATCGGTCCAATTGTTCCCAATAAATATTTGCATTAATTGTAGATCCCTCTGGAAGCAATTCCCAATGAATAATGCCCTTGACATTCCACCAGCAGCTGAGCATCACCTTTTAGACACTTATTTCAGGTTTGAATACTGAAACCCCTATTTCTCCACACCCAGCCATTGACGTTTGCCTGTAGCCCACTTCTCATCGCCAGTCATAAGTATCAATTCTACATTGAAGGTGAAATTATGACAACTCGTGGTGTATCTACACACCGCATTTCGAACTTTTTTCGATTCGTGCAAATGTGTTTCTATGGTGTCATGACTGCAATGTAGCTCATCTACAAATTGATGAGTCATCAGTCGAGGATCCTCTTCAATTAGGCGTTGTAATCATTGACCGCCTGATTCAATAGGACGGGGTTTGTGCCTCAAATCGTAGTCCTCATTCCTGAATTTTCTGAACCAAATCTTTGCCATCGCGTGAGACACCTTGGACTTACCCATTGCATAGCATATATTATTTGTGGCAGTCTTCGCATCGTGGCCCGGATGAAATTTGTAAAATAATAGAATCCGTATCTGATATTGATTTAATTCACTTAAAGCTTAGCGCTGAATGGTGTCAACGGACTGCACTTTGGTCTATTTATACCCAAAAGTAAAACGCTCTAGAACTTTTGAGAATCTTTCTAGAAAAGTCCCGAAGTTGTAACTAAAAACATACTAGCCAACTTAAAATTTTTTCGAAATAATGTTGAGTCAATTATATTAAATTAGCAAAATGAAAAACTCAAAAACTGAGCACTCCTAGATCTTAAATATGTCAACGGGAAATTTGCGTGTATGAATGAATTACTTTGATGAACTGACTTAATAAAATGAAAAGTTTCTGTGTCAGATTTTTTTCCAACATTTGAAAATTATAACATAACATATTCATCACAATAGTTATACCCAGGCAAGGGATTTTTTGTACATTATACAACATTATTAAAATTATCCTCAAAAAACCCTAATTTATAAAGTGTCATTATCTATGCATAAATCATAAGATGATGATGACCACCAAATTTTATTGGCCGTAATTTCTCTTTTATCTTTTTTCACTGATTATCGTCATTAGAGTGACTTGAATTCAATTAACATACGTGCTGTCAGGAATTTATTGCTCAAGATAAAAGCCAACAATTGCATAACCATCCTTTTAAAAGAGTTAGTAGCAGGATAATTTTATGTTGTATATTTGTCCATACATCAAAATATATCTTTTAAGAAATATTTCATCTGATTTAATCATCTCATCAGTAGTCAAATGTGAACTTTATGCCAATAAAATTAAAAATGCTGTCCCTCGCAAGTGTTATAATATTGATAATTTATTTTTTAAATATTATTATATAAAATATTTACCAATTTTTATCTACGTTTTTGCATTTGGTAGATATAGAAAATACCAAAATCTTCCCAACGAATCTGGGAAGAAAATCCAATTTATGTTAAAATATAACATATAATTCAGATAATTATTTCATGTAATAATTAAATGACAAGCATAATATTATTATAATTTATAGATATTAATATTCATAACATCATGTATTTACTACTATTAAATGAAAATAATGTTTACAGCCGCTGAACTGCTACCTAAATTGGAGGGTTTGTGTCAAATCTTGTCAATACCTGGCATTGCTGAGTTCAAGATCGCTCGCCTCTTTAGCGTGAATGTATCAACATTTCTTAAATTTTTGAGTTTTCTTACCACTAACTTCATTGTTATACTCCAATTTTATTTTATGAAAAATAAGCCTTTATAATTAGATTCAAAAGTTGCAAGTTTCTGAATAAAATTTCTTAGATTAGTAAAACCCAACTTTATTGTACAGCAAAATGAAAAATTTTAATTTCAATAATGAGCTGAATATTCATGTTAACTTTTCAACATAGTTATAAATTTATGTAAAAAAATATTATGTACCTAATACTAAAAAATAAATTTTTTTTTGTTAGGTTAAATTTACATTGCAAGTTTTTGTTTTAACATTAAAAAAAATTAAAAAAACGCTGAATGGTTTTTTTTATTTCTTACTTAAATAAAATTTTAACCGAACTAAAATAAAACAATCAAAAATAATTTTTGCTTTAGTGTAAACATTAATGTTAAATGGGTTAATGTTTAATAACACTTTAATGTTTATAACATTAGTAGTGTTAAGGTTAGAGAATTATACCCTTAAAATAAAAAATTATATTTTAGTATAATTTCATAATAAATGAAATAGTGTCTACTGCAAATAAAACGAGGTATTTTGTTTTGTTTTCAATACTTTTACAAAAATAATGTAGAATACTTTTACATGCAAGCGTTTGTGTGCGTGTGCATGTGTATTAACTTTTTGAATTTTGTGAAGATTTTTCATCATGTGTTTAGTTAATCCAGCCATGTTTTATCTGCTTCACTTTTGAGAAGGATGCATATAATTTCTTATTATTTATCATAAACTTATTTAAAAATATGTTTACGATAAGTAAAAAGTAATTATATCCGTCCTTCAGGAAAATGAATTAGGAATTATTTGCTGTCGAATAATTTCATAGAATGAATAAATCAATAACATGTTTGGAGAGAAGAAGAAATCTTTGCTAATATCCCACCTGAAGATGTTGTAATACAATGAAACCTAGGTCGTGGTAAAGAAATTAAAGAAAGTAGAAATAATACTACATCACGTAGTTTCATTTAATTGTGAATAATGAATTTCTACAAAATTAACACAAAATATATTCAATGTTTGGAGAGGTTTTGAAACTAAATAAATTATACATTTACATGAAATTGTGTTTTGTTCTTATAGTAAATTAGAATTTATGAAGAATCCTTCATTATAAATTTTCATATATTGCACCCGGTATGAAGTTTTATGAGGAGTAAAATCTTAAGAAGGATGAAATTTAATTTTTAGGTCTGGTAACATGTATGGTATGCACCAAGAAAATTAAAATATATTGTGATGCTCATAATTAACATATTCATATTCAGAGCGTACAAAGTTTAGAGTATTAAAAATAGTGTAACCATTATATTGCCTCTCCGTACACCACTTCTCCACATCTTTAGAGTGAGATAACAGTATGTTTATTGGACATTTTCTTATAGCGTAATCGCAGTGACACATAGTTTACTATCGTTCACCTATATAAAGATGTAATCGTAAATGTCATTATGTGTGGATATTTGGTGTCTTCTATCCTACAAAATAAAAAGTCTCTTTTCATTTTAACTCTTTTATTTTGAAAATAATGATATTGTCAGAATTTTTTATTAAAAAATTTTTCATTTATAGTTAATAATATTGATATTTATATTATATACACTATTTCCTATTTTATACATTCCAAGACAATGGTACTTAAGGAGTAAATTCCAGTCGCGAATCGGAGCTGACACGCACAATCTTTTATTAATATGACATAGTAATATATTAATTAATGGATTAAATACAAAATGATGGAGAAGCAAAATTGATAAAAAGTAAACGACCCCTTTTCAAATAAGAAATCACAAGCTCATTGAAAAATTATTTGAGGGAGAAAGGCACAATACATAATGTTGTGTTCATTATTTAACAGAAAAACTTGAAAAAGAAAATCAATAGATAGAATTTCCATTTACAGTTTTTCATTTCCATGGGCACCTAAATAAATATAAAGTTTGATGAGCTGTACAAAGAAATTATTACCCTCCCCCCTACGCTTAATAATTTTTTTATAGAATTTGGCCATTATAATCTTCCGAGGAATTCTTTTATATTCACATATTAAATAATATCGATGTGGGATATTAATTAGCTTGCAAACACCTAGGTGTAAAACTTCATACGCCTAGGTGTAAAACTATAGAAATAACAATAGAAGGATAGAGGTGTTATGTAAAATAAAAATAATTAATCTGATAAAAGGGGCCCAAAAAATTATTAATATGGTTGCTACAGTATGTCATTCAAACAAGAGAAGGTAGCATCAGTAACATGACCAACTCCAGGGAAAATTCATTAATAAAAAAAATGCCTTTTTTGACATCATTATTGTTACATGTCAAAATACCTCTCCGAATATATGTTTTCTGTGGATTAAATCAATTATTTTGTAAAATTTTAGGTTGGATGTGACAATGTCATAAATACTATTATCTTGATCAGTGGCAAAGCATTAAGTAATATTAAAATTTTGACCTAACTACTAACTAGCATTTGCATATTTTTCCTCAAAAATTATTATTTCCAATGTTTAACAGTTTGGGTCACTTGTTTAGTCCTTTATAATGTTTACATTTTGTTGTATAAATTTTTTCTGCATCATTCTTTTTAAGTCTTTTTGCAATTTAAAACTGCAAACACGCATATTTGCTTAACACATCCTTAAATATATCCAGTGGGACTAACTTATTAACTGAATATTACTCAGCAATATTAATGAGGTACTTATACAAATATAAATGGTATCAAAATACCTTATCTGAAAGTAAACTTTGGATTTATTATGACGGTAGCTCTTAATTTTATAATTACTATTATCTTTGTTAGACCGGAATTAATTAAATATTGCAGCCCAAAAAATGCTGTACGACTTTGATCTTAATGTTCTAAATGTTTTGCCTCGGAAGTTTTTATAAAAATTTGTTTAAAAAGCGTGTCGCTTAAAATATTTACCTTTATGTTTTTGATTTGTAAGGTGGCACGCATGGCACCTAGAAACTTGAATTACGAATTCAAACAAATTTGGTGTGGGGAGGGATGCAGGCAGATATAAACTACATGATCGTTTCTCATTTCACAAGAGCGGAATGCCTTTTGTAAATGCGAGTTTTAGAAGTTTGATTCTGCGAGTATTGATAAATTTCTAGAACAATATAATTCGCACAGCTTAAACAAAACTCCTTCTGTTCAGACAATTAAACATTGAGTAGTGAAGTTTGAGGTAACCGGTTCCAGATTAGATAAACAGTGGTAGGGCGTTCCAAATTCATTCCAAATAGATAATACATCAATAGAGTTCAAGATTTTATTTGCAAGAATCCTGACTTGTTTATCTAAAGTGATCTACTTTTGCATTCATTTAACATTTGTCTAAAAATTAAAAGAAACTAATTCTGTCCAATGAGTTAGATATGATAATAAGATATTTAATGTATTATAAAGAAGACTGACAAAATGTTTAAATTTCCAATTTTTAAAATAGATAAATTTCTAATGTGGCACGTTTTTTCATCAACAAACCTGCATATCAACAAAAGTGGTGCTACTGGAGCTCCACAAATTCGAAATATTTACGTCAAAAATCTTTCCCTTTACTTCCCTAAAATTACAATTTTAGCATTTTTGTAAAAATGCAAGAGACCTTGGTCATTGTAACCATATTTGCAGAGGCATTTAACAATGTTTATCTAGTTTTTCATACCAACGCTGTACATGTTTTCAGGCATGGATAAGATGGAGTGGTAAATTGTACTTCCAACAACTTTTTGCCGATCACTTTTCTCCAACGAAGCCAACTCACAAAGGTGAATAATTTTTTAGCCTCTTAAAATTCTAACTTAATTCCAGTGGATTATTTTGTGTAGAGTTACCTTAAAAATGCATTATAAAACATAACCCTGAGGTCTATTGATGATAACATGACAGATCCAAAGAAAAATCAATAACATTAACAAACTGACTTGCTGTGTATTCATCGATAAATTCAGTGCTTGTTTACAGAAGTACTATGACTGGTTCACATTTACATTATATAATTTTTAAAGAATTATTTTCATACTACTATGTAAAAATTCCCATAAAAATGACTGTACACAATTATTAGTTTTTTTTAAATTTATTCTTCTCAAAATAATTGATTTAATCCATAGCCAGTCTGTACGAGATTAGAATTTAAATGTGATATTCAAAAAAAAAAACATCAAAATTTATACTATATAAAGTGCATAAACATATATGACTAAAAATAATATGACTATCAATTATATGATAAAGTAAATATAATATCAACAAAAATATTACTGTGAAAGGCCCAAATTTTTCTTCAAAAAACAATCAGTAATCAGTAAGTTACTCCTTTACTGTTTTAAAATTTATTCCATGGTTTAGTTTCGATGCTACTTTATAATCTAGAAATTTCTATGAATTAAGGGCTTATCTTCAAGTAAAGAATAGTGATAATAACATAGATGGTAACCTTGGAGTTGAAAACAAGATGTTGACACAAGTTTCAGTGAGCAAGCTAAACTTAGCAACGTATTAGAAGAAATGGAAAAAAAACCTGGAAATATTTTTTAAAGTTTGTTGAAGCTCTTTAGTTATAGCTATTCGCCATAAATAACCAAGTTACTTATTTTTGAAGTCGGTGCCAACACTGTCAACCTGGTTATTTATGATGAATAACTAGGTACCTACTTTTAATTAATGATTATTTATTTTTAGTACCTACTTTTTGTGAAGCCAATTTTTTGAAATTTATTTTATTTTAGAATTTTTAGTGATTAATAATTTTAATCATCTTTATATAACTTACATTTATTTATTTTCTACCTTCGAATATTTTTTAATTATTAAAAGTCACAGGCAAAAAGCCAGTAAATAGATATCCAGTAAGAAATTTCTTAAATTACATTTAATTTACTACTATTCATTAAGGAGTTCCATTATTCGTCTCCGGAACTCATCATTGGACCCTGACTTGGTAAGTCGTGTAGTTGCTTTCCAAACTAACAACTACCTGTACCAAATATCTTGAATCATGGTTAACTCCCATTTGTTAAGGAGTTGCATTGTTCATTTCCAGACTTGATCATCAGATCAGTATCATATTTATATGGGACCACTCCTAAAGTACCTTCCTTTATATAAAAAAAGAGTCATAGAAATCTGTTCACTCAGTATAAAATTATCGCTGAACTTATATAAAAAAAAGGTGCTGACGAATTGAAAATCCCCTCGTTTTTATGAAGTCGGTTAAACACCTTTATATGCAAAATGAAGAAAAAGAAAGGCAAAGATAAAATTGAAAACCTCAAAATAAAAGTAAGCATTTTTTTGGGAAATATTTCCAACAAAAATGTTGAAGCAAGTATTGAAATTATTTTAAACCTCTTGACATTTGGTGATCGGACTACTAGAGCTCAATACTAGGGGTACCATTGTTTTCTGATACCCAAGATTGAATTTGAAACAACATCACCAGAAATGGCTGCAACTTTATTGGATAATTTACAGCTAATTCTGAATTAAAATAACTCTTGAAAATGCTTTGTTTGTATGCGTTTTCACGGTTTGAATGAAAATGCAGTATATAACAACAAACAATTTTCCGATATGGTTAAAATGCTTTTAAAAAATAATATTACTTTGGATGAGTGTACAATCCTCCATAAATATTCATTGGAAGCATTGGGTAGAAATTTAAAAATTTGAAAGTAAATGAGAGATTTTTCAGTGGTTTATTCATTTTAACCGTTTGAGTGCCAACGAGCGCCATCGCGCTCATGCGCGTACTAACTAAATCAGTTACTGTTTAGGGCGCGGTAATAGAGGTCATTCGCAAGCATCGCTAATTGTTTATCTTTCTACGTGTTCCAGGATCCAGGAAAAGATAATTTTCAACCCATAATGTCGGAATATGAAAATAATTTGAGTGAAAATGATTGTTTTTCAAGTTGTGAAGAAAGTGATAGTGGGAGTGACATTGTGATGCGCTCACGATTTGGCGTAATACAAATTTTGAGTGATAGTGATAATAGTGACGATAACAATTATTTTGTTGGTACGGAGGATGTACAGAACTGCGAAAATAAGATGTGACCTTGATTTCAGTTTTTGTTATAATTTTTGTTCACAATATATATTTCGATAATTTTCTTTGTATTTTATTATCCTTGTACAAGTTTTTATTAAGAAAACACTGAAAAAATTATTAAAATTGGATAATTTTTTGAGAAGATACAGTTTTTTTCGAGACAATTGGGTAACTGACATCAGAAACAAAAGATTTCTTTGGCCTTTTTAAGTATATATGAGTAAGAAACCACGGCACTAAAACTGTTAGTGTCAGGAAACTTTGAACACACATTACCGGTAATATTACTTTCAACATGTGCAGACGAAATCCATGCATGTTCGAAATTATCTGTATTGTGGAAAAACGATTATAAATTGAAATTAACTAACTTAACGTAAGTTAATCTAAGTACTCAAAAAATAATTTGGACTATAGTTTTTCTAAATATTTGATCAAAAATTTCCATGCACATCAAAGATTAAATGAACATGCGGTGCTGGCTGCCAAAAATATTCATGTTGATGACATAAATATTAAAAAACAGAGGTGGGCCATATACAACAGTTCTAAATTTTGTTCAAAAATTATTCCACTTAATCACATTAAATTTGATGTGGCAATAGAGAAGTTATGTAGCAAGCATAGGATTAACAACTTTTATGTTTATTCTTAGTTTCTGCTATTATTTTAAATTTTGGTTTTTTTTTGTTTCAATACTATGAAAGTATTGAAACAAAAAAAACTAGCACTAATTCGACTCAAGCATATGTTGTCCGCAAATTAAAGTTTAATAACATTAACTCTACTCAGCTTATGTCACTTATGCTTTTTAATGTGCTTAGTGATTGGGAAAGCGTTCTGCCGTACTTACGTCAATATGCTATTATACATTATTTTTATGGCGTTTTGAGGTATTTCACAAGAAGCAGCCAGGTTTTATCACAAAATGGTAAAGGTTAACCAGACAAAGCAATCAGATACTTTCTAGATCTCCAAGTTTTTACGAGACTACAAACTTTTGTTGTTGGAAAGACTGATTCCTGGCCTCCGTTGTCGAAAACCTGGACAAGTTGTTTGTGTCCTCCTTCATTCAAAAGACAAGTTCTGGTCTGACCACTAGTCAAAGATACATGGCAAGATGTGCTAATATTCCAAGCTCATCAATTCAAAGAATTATTTGCGCTAACGATCAACTTCCATGCTGTAAAAACAGGGTGTGTTACACAAATTAATTTGTAGCAATTACATGAAACCGAGGATAAGAGAAATATTGATGTAATTTCTTTTTAACTTCTTAAATAATAACAAAACAAATATATAGAGTACACAAGAAACTGAAATCTTTCATAGTAAATGTATTACTGTCAAATATGAAAATAGACTATTGAAAGATTCGTGTACTTCTGCAGGTAATAGACTCAGATGGTGGTCTGGAATATATTCAGGAGTTCAATTTAATAATATTTTGCTGGAATACAATGTTGCATGGAAATATAAAATTCTTAATTTTCCTATATGTTTAGTGAGAAAATAGGTACATGTATTTATTTGAAAATAGGTACATATAACCATGTTTTTGACCCTATTTATGATGTTTTAGGTAAAATTGGATAAAAACTTAATTTTTTAAAAATAATTACTTTTTCTGATCATATGTAGTTTTTTTTATTTAATATATTAGTAGTATTAAATTCATTCAAGAGCAGACAGTGGTCAAAAGGTGAAATATTTTTATTAAGATATGTTAGTGTTGTCCATGTGGCAGTTGTGAATAATGATTAAAAATTAATGACTTATATCATGATTAATAATTAGTGGTTGATAATTTCAGTCATCACTAATGGCTAGTTCTTTCGAAATCGTTAGTTATAAATATATTTAAGTTCAGGAAATTTGAGAAAACTCATTTACGGACATAAAAAGATATTACAAGAATCATAAAAATTATTGATTCCATATAAAGAAAAAATAAAAATTTTACTAATCAACCGATTATTCATACCTGTATACGTAATACTGTAAAAATAGTAATAACAAAAGATTACAAAAATCGAAATAATTACTTTATTTTTAAACTTTTTAATGAAATTTAAATTAATTTTCATAATCTGGTCCAAATGTTGGCACATTATAATGTTTCTTGGCAAAATTGCCAAAATGGAACACTGTAGGAATCAGTTCAGATCTAACATTGGTTCAGGTACAATGGGCTGTCCCATTTCTTCACATTTCTATTTTTATAATTTCTTGGTTAGAATATTGAATTAACATGAAATATAATTTTTTTCTGACAACCTATTATTATTTTTCTACTTATCGGCACCCTCGATATTATTTAATTAACATAAAGCCTATGCTACCAAAATTGTTTGTTTATGCTTGGAATACTATTCGTGTACTCATTATGTAATTTACATATCATTATGTCGTGCCATTTGTTATAATAAGCAATCCCGTTACTTTCACCAGATACCAATGAACATTGTGAGATAATTTCCTGTTGAAGGTCTTCAAACAACGCTAACGAGCATATACGCTTTATAATTTTTGCTTTCATTGTTCATTATTTTTAAATGAGACTGTATTTTAATGTTGTATTATTAACCGTTAATTGTTCACTCTCTTTATAAATAACTACAACCTACTTAATGTTAAACGATGTAATGAGCCTGGCTGGGATTACACGAGTAACTGAAATATGAATGAAAAGAATAAAAGCCCCTCAATTCATCACTAAAGTCTTCAAGCAGATAAATTATTATGGATGGAGAAGAATTTAATATGAATTTTAATGTATTTAGCGCTGCGTAAACTAGACCGGTTATCGTATACCTGATCAAATTGAATATTAGTTTGTACTTAGTTGTCTTTGTATATTTTGCTTGATATGTTGAGTAGCTAAAATTAGAGGTACATTAAGAGGGTGGAACCTATTCAGTTAGTATTCAGTGAAAGAGATGAGTTGTTTTTTCCGTCTTAAGGCATTTGTATTCAATCTGTACATTCCCCTGATGTGTCCAGAAATTAAAAATTTTTCACGCCTATCAAACATTTTCCTTATGTAATAAATAGATACTGACTTTCTTGAAATAACTGATGTTAGTTTAAGCTGGAAATTTATATTGCACCATTCTATTGTTTAACTAATTACAATTAACTGCCAATTGTAAGCAATATGTATCCTATTATTTACGATAACTGAAAGGAAATAGTAGTATTTACACAAGTTCTAGTTTGTGACTTGAGCTAGACAAGACTTGCAAATAAATACAAAAACTTCTAGGATATGATTTTAACAACATTTTTAGCTAAATTATGGTTTGTTATACCAACTTTATTCCTGTAATAAGATCAGGTGGTTCGTGAGTGATCGAATTTCCAAAGGTTGATGTTATGCATTATAAAAATAAAATCAATAAAATTGACCCTTCAATGTATTTAAATATTTAATGATACGAGAACATCTAGTTGTGCCGTCTTGTGACAAATATTGAAAACAAAGTTTACAACATAAAAAAGAGGTCACATTTGGTGAGATAACTCAATGAAAATCAATGTTTACTTTTAAAAGAGTAAGAATTTTGGAAGGATATATAAAAAACCATTACTTTTAATCACATAAATAAAAAATCGTTCCTTTTTCATAATTTATGCATTTTATTATTGTACCGAATATTTTCTGAAGTTTTGAAACATTTTCTATGGGCATATTTTCACGTAAAATTAATTTTTTACATGTTACTTTTTTATAGGTACAGAGTGATTTGGTTGGGAACCTATTTTATATTTGCTCTCAAAAGGAAATGTATAGTTAATAAAAACATATATAAAATTCAAGTTTTGATAATTGACTGAAAATTTTGGGTAATAACCTTCTTACATTCTCATTATCTAAAATGGATTGTTTTTTATTAATTATACTACTTATCTGTATTAGATAGACCTATGATTTCATTTAATTATGAACCTTTAGAAAATATTATTAATTTCAAGATTGTTACCTCTAACACCATGAATTATAATTATCATGAAAGTACTTCTTTTAATAAATAAATTTTTACTGAAAAGTCAAATTGTCAGATATTTTTTTTCTTATTATTCTATAGCAATAAATCATAGCTTACTTGTTACCCACAACCTAAGAGAATCCACCAGTCAAATCTTCTTCGAAATTTTTTCAGCTATTCTCACGTGATGTATGAATAAATAGACGGGCTCACAGACAACCAGAAAAACATGCCAAAATCAATATGATGTGCCGTATTACCTTCATTACATTCCACCAATAATTTTTTTTTTGTAAATACCTTCAAGAAATACACACGCCTATGTTACAATGTGACACGGTCTTATACTTAACTCAATGAAAGGAATTCAATTATTAATATTTACAGCGCATTCAAATTTCGAGAGAAATGTGGAAACAAATTAAGCTTGTAGCGAATACATATAAACATAAAAAAAAATTATGTGTGGAACAACAATGTATTCATTCACCATCTCCCCGCATTCTGGTTGCTTACTCAAGCACTTACCTTCCCACATCACACCACATTTCAATTGCTTACTCAGGTCACGCCCATTTCACCAATCCATGTCCAAGTAGAAAATTTAATTACCTAATTAAAATACAGCTAGTGCTCTCTCTTGTGAGTAAATTTGATATATTATTCACATGTGTAACTACTATGCATTGAGTAGCGAGGCACTTCTTTGTTGTTGCTGTACAAACGCAAAGTGAATTAATTTAGTTAAATATTAAATTCTCATGTCTTCTGATTGAACAAACTGATTTCAATGGAACTAAAACTACGCATTACATCTAGTCAATCCCTATGTTTATCAAAAAAAATGTAGGCTTACCTCTCCTCCTATCTGATCTACTTTTTAAATTGTGTGTTACAAGTTGATCAGTTGTTCAAGAGTTCTATTGAATTTATCTTAATTAGTATTCTTACTACACAGCCTCGGTTTGGTTCCTAATGGTATTATTTTCTCAGAGATTGAAAAGAGATGATACAAAGATAAATAAATTCTACCCTCAACTGATTTGTGGTTTATGGACATCCCTGATAAAAAAATTGTTTAGGTCCAGAATTACTTTTCTGTATGAAGCACTGAGTATTCAAGAGACATCAACCAGTCTGATGTTATGCTGACATATATTAAATTCTCAATGGCTTCATTTTGTTCTTCATGATATTGCGAATTAAAAATGCGAATCCAAGTTATTTTCTATCATTTTTATAATTCATCTTAATACTATCAAATAAAAGAAGTATATATTGAAAAAAACATTCTGATAGGTTTGATAGGTGATAGGTTTTATACTCATTTTCCTATAAATGTAATAATATTATAATCAAATTAACCTACAACACAGCATGGTCATTGATCATATGCGTTAACATTAGTTAACTTATATCTAAATTCTGACTTATATCTAATTTAACTGCTAAGGCAAAGAATAACTTAATTAATATCTTAGAAAAGATGAACATGTTTTACCAAGGTCAATGTTTGCTAAACACCCTTTTATTTCAAACTAAACTCTCGCTTTCACTGTAAACTCTCCGAACCATGTAATGTTTTAATAAGCTTTACTTCACCACAATCACTGTCATGTTAACTTGCCCCATACACACACAAGCACTACATATACCTGCTATGGTTATTATATGTAATTTCAATTTAGTTGGTGCTTCCTGGATGCTTTTTTTTTCAGATTTCCACAAAAATGTATTTTACAGCATTTCAGGATGCCATGTCTCACAGGATGCCATATCTCACTAATTTATTCTTGTTATCTATACTCCCCACTGCTGATGTAATTACACGAGGTATCGCCCGTTCGTTGTTTACATAATCATTGGTTTTCACAATGACATTTAAAGGTACAATATTTCTATCAAACGCCTTCTCGATTACTACAATGCTTGTCTTACTACAGAGTCATTGAGTTATTTACTAGATTACACACTCTATAACCTTTTACATTGTTGATATAGGCAAGTAAGAAGCATTGAGAAGCCATTTTATCCTAATTTTTGGTATATCTCATACGTAGATGGTTATGGCTAACATTTGTTTTATTTCCAGTTCACAACCAAAATGGATTCTTACTTGATCCAATTTAAATGGAAATTTATAAAGGAAGTTTTTAATCCTGAAGCTGATAATCAATTTCTTGAATACGCTTCAGTGTTCATTGGTTCCACCCAAATTTTGCAGAAATAGAAAATTTTCACCTGTTTTCATTATTATTATTACATAGTCTTCCGTACACAGAGTGAGACCCCAGTATTGGAAATCTATCACAATATAATTTTATAAATACTAATATTTCCATCGAATTACATTAATAAATAACATGCTCAGTTTCATGTAGATCATGTTTAATTAGATTATTGTTTAGTCTAATTAAAAATGGTCTACACGCTTTAATTTGTTTTAAATTTTTTTGTATCTTAGGGTCTATGAATATAAAAAGGCCATCTGCTTCTAGCGTTAAAAATAGCTCACTATGAAAATAAAAGCTTCTAATGAATATATAAATAACATATGGGAATGACTTGGAATACACATTGTCGGGATGACTAGGATTTTAGCAAACCGCAGGAACATTTACCGCGCCTGTCTTGTTTTGACTTTATTTTTATTTACAATACGATACCTATTTGTTATATATTTTCCAATCACATATTACGCAAGCAATGTCTAAAACAATGTTATGAACACCAGTTCTGTACATCTTCAAATCCTTGTGTCAGTGGCAATAGGCCTAAATGAAGCGTCAACTTCGAAAATACCGGTATTTCAAATTCAACTTAACAAAATATATCTTTTTATATAAAGAATATATAATTGTAAAGTAAATTTGTGAATTTAGTCAGAAGAAATGTAAAAGTTTTTCAACATTTAGATACTCGGTATTTTTTCAGATATTCACTTTATATTTCAAATTACACAAATAGACGTAAAAATCAGTAATAATGTATGTGAAAACACTATATAAAGAGCTGAGAAGCTGAAATTTTAATTACCAACTCTATATATTTAAAAATATTTGTCAGTGTGTCTAGTAACATGAATATCTCTATTAGCGCCACTCATATTATAATGAGATACATGAATGAATTGTATTCAAAACCGATCAGAAACTGAAATATGCTGTTAAAACATTTACAGAGCTCCAAGAATAAAACAATGAAATCTGACAAACTGGTAATATCTTTCCTTAAGTGGTGTGTTGAAGATATAGTTATAAAACAGTTATAAATCATAATACCATGAAACTGGTAATGGAACAAGGTTTAGAATCCTTTTAATAAATAATATATCTATGAATAGGCCTGAAGAGACCATCATGACAAAATGCTTAATTAAATTTAGAAATCTTTTTTCTTGGTGCAACATATGTCATTACTAACTAAATAGATTATAACCATGATTGCAAAATTGTCAGGTAAACTAGATATAAAAAAATTTTTGGAAAATAAAATTATTTAACAGAACAACATAAGGAAAATTATGAGTATTAAACTATAAATTTTTCCTAATTGAGAGAAAAGATTATCCTCAATGGTAATTTTTCTGCGAATGCCGACGACAGACTGAATTAAATAGATGGATTGAAGCGTTTCAACGAAACATGTTGTCGGATTCTTGTCATTGATCTTTGTTATCTTGTTAGAAGACATATTGAACTATTATATATTTCGTTCAACTCTGTACGAGATCTTATACAAAATGTTCTTACACTGTACATAATGAATAATGACTTGTATTTATAAAAAAATAAAACAATATACTCGTACAGTCCATTAACTATAATTAATAATCTAAAATAATTCATTGCTTAAATATGAAAAGAAACAGTAAGTACTAAATTATTACGGAATGCCACTTTTGTTAAAATGGAAATACTTTCACCATATATTTGATTTAAGTTCTTTTTTCATGCTATAATAATATGTACTACTCTTTTGATATATTTCAGGCTGTATGTATTTGTTGTGAAGAGTAACATTGATTTTAATAGTATGCAAGGGTACTTTTGCAGCTCATATTTAAATTGAAAGATTTATTAAGAATGCAGACCCTAAATTAATGATTACAGGATGTACATTTATATTATATTTAAACATGAGAGAGTTAACTAAAAATATTTACTGTCCTTAATAAATAAAATTCTATGTAAGTATATGTTTCATGTAAATGGTTATAATTTTCATTGACTCAATTATCATAAATGTAAAAAATTATGTGTCATTTGTAAAAAAAGATGCCACATGTTTTCACAAATGCTCTGCAATTATTTTCTCGAAATTTCGGAGAGCTATACCTAAAATTTTCCATTCAGACACCTTGAAAACGTTTTATGACAAAGAGTGCCTTTGTTGCTTGGCTAGACGTAACGACGCATTCAGTTTAAAAAAGAAAATTTGATATTTATTTTGAAGAACGTTTTGTTTCAACAAGTCGCACAATTTAAATAATTCAATGATTTTTGGCATCAACTTTTTAATAGGAATTACTTGTTTCTCAATGAGACTAAAAAATGTTAAGTGTTTTGCTGATTCAATATATCTATTGAAACATTGTAGTAGTCAATCTTTACTACCGATTAGCAAACACCAAGTTTCTTATAGTAATTTTGTTATCTCTGGTGATAAGATGTAATTATGTGAATTCAGACTTGGCGTGAAAAGAATGGTTTATGGTGGTGTGAAGCCAATGATGAACAGAGAAATCGTCATACATAAATATTATTGAATAAATGAGACATGAAAACCAGAATTTTTAAAAAGTAAAAAGAAATGGCATCCTAGATAATTTATTTTCTTTATTTCTATAAATGAAGCGTAAAAGTTGTTGTTCTTTGGAAATTTTATTCCCAATTGAAAATTTTATTTCCATTCTACGTAAAAAAAATTAAAAATTGAGAAATAATTCAAATCTATGCAAAAATATAAATTACAGAGTATGGGAGAAAATCCAAAATTTATTAAATCCACATTCATATATCAAAGCAGGGTTCGAACCAATTAACTATGTCAAGTGTAGTTACACATAAAGCAAGATAAGAAGAATTTAGCACATAAAACATTCAGAAATATGGACAAAACTCAGACTAAATTTTTTTAAACAAATTGAAAACGAAAAGAACAAAATAAGTATTAATATTGGTGATATTAACCAAACTTATTTATATTATGTTGGACGAGGAATGGAACAGAGAAATTTAAGCTAACCACTCTTGATTCATGTATTATTTCTTTGTCAAAATATTTCAATGCTTCACTTCGCTAAACATTTTATGATATTATGTGCTGCGTAAAGACAACATTAAATTGATTACATATGTGATTACACTTCTATAATTAAGAAAATTTTTATAATAGTCCGTAATTACAAATGCCTTAATGTGATTTTGAAAAATGTTGCAAATATGATAACTTCGTTCACGTTATGAATAGAATGGAATGAATCCTTTCATAACAAATAAATCTGTTGCATTGTACTATTGTTTGTCAGGTTTGTCTCTTCATTTGTGTTTGTTGCTATAGATGCAAGGCTTTGAATATATTTAGTATCTTAGACTATATAATTTTCACTAGTCTGGTGAAGAAAGTTATTCAGAGTGGCCGACAGGCTCGAGCAGAGAAAAAATGTTGTAATAATTTTATCTCAGTTTAAGCATAATGCTAATTGTTTGTTTTTTTGGAACATGTACTAGACTCATACATAAGTTTAATAGGAATACTAAATATCCTTAAATGCCTATGTATGCCTGAGCATGTATGTGATCCTCATAAATATATTTCATTAGAACTTAATGGGTTTAATAGTTTTCATAAGCTCCAAGAGTTTCTGTTGCATTTACCACTGTCTCGTCAACAGTTTGTTCTCTTCCACCGCTGGATATATGTCTCCCCCAAGGAGCGTATCGTTGGAGAGAATGTCTATAAATGACAGGTGGTTTGGCAATTGTGAGGGCTATCAAGCTGTTGACAGCACTATGAAGGACTGAAATGAATTATGAGCAAAAAACAAAAAAATTCACTGCATTTTTCCAATAATATAAACATAAAAATACATACATATATATTTATATATATATATATATATATATATGTATTTAATATATATATATATATATATATATATATATATATATATATATACATATATACATATAAGATTGAATGTGAGCTTTTTTAATTTACATTAGTTAGCTTTCTAGTAACTTTTCCATATATGTATAAAAAAATAAATAACTAGATTGCAGGATATGTTTATTATCTACAAATAAAATTTCTTATATTTATTTACCATATGTTTAAAGAAAACTTTGAAACAAGTTCAATTACATCCCTCAAGATACACAATTATTTGTTCAAACTTTTTTATCAGATATAAAATAAGATATAATTACAGTGGTCATTCATTATCTGACCTATAATGTTGTAGCACAATTTTTCAGGATTGTCTAAGGAAGCTTTTTGTTTTTGCCCTATGCAACCGGACTGCTGGAAGAGTTTCTCAACGTAGTTTGTAGCATATTTGAGAAAAGAACACTGTAGTACAAAAATTTCTTAAATTTTTTTAAACTATGTCCTTCATTCTAATTTGTGTGCCCAAGTGTGTAGATTTAACATGTTACTTTATTTTTGTACAGGTCTTGTATTCTAGTATCAGAATAACCAAGTCATTGATCCCATGTAGCTAAATATACAATAAATATACAATAAACAATGCTAATTGAGGCCATATTTGTAAATGTCTCATATTCTAGGCGAATTAACATAATCATGGTGGTAAGACATACTTTTGTTTCACAGTTTAATTTGATATTTTTTAAAGATTCAATGATATAATGAAACATGTTCTTATACATATTCCTATAATCCACTATGTATTTAACAAGAGAAAACAATTACATAGCATTTACAAAATATTTTCCAAATTATTCTGAATTGAAAAATTTTCTGTAAATTGGTTTAATATATTTAAAGAATTTACGTTTATATAATTTGACATTAAACTTTATAAACAAAGTAACAAAATTTACACGTGCGTCTTTAGTTAATTATTTTACTTCATCTTTTAGATTTAGTTTTTATTTCCTGTAGTGAAACATGGAGCCTTTTAAATCCATCATGTTCGTTCCGTTTGACCTTTCTGTCTGTCCCAACTTCCTGGTTTTTAAAGTATTAGACCTATGTGTAAACTGATACTTCAGGTGGAAATTTCAAGTAATAACTGGTGAAAAATTAAATGCCAATTCATGTACTTCCCCATAAATATAAAGCGGGTTGGCCATTTCTTTGGAGTACTGAGTACTTTTCTTCCACACTCAGTGTTTTTTCTTCCACACTGAGTGTTTTTTCTTCCACACTGAGTGTTTTTTCTTCCACACTGAGTGTTTTTTCTTTAAATAGATCATTCTATATAAACCACTGATTTCATTTATCATTATTTGTTTCTAAACCCCTCTACTTTGTGTGCATTGTGATATACATTTAGCTATTTTGTTGTGAGCTTCATTTTGTGTAAAAAAATATGTTGGATATTGAAATGATTTATACATATAAAACTCATAATATTACGATCACAAATGTATAGAGCTGTAAACATAATATACTTGGTATGTGAGGTACACAAATATACAAGTATTGCTTATATTGAATATGTATGAAGTTCAATTATAAACTGGCAAAGTTTATAATGGCAACTCTGCGATTTTTCACTTGTGCGTGTATCTTCTCACCAACGGTGCATATAACAATTCTCAACATAAGATAGTGAAACCTAATTGTGAAAGAAAAAAATGTTATTAAATATTTATAATTCTGTAAAAGGATAATATATTATGTCAAAAATGTTCAGTAAAAAATAACTGGGTCATTCAGTCTTTTAAAGTAAAATGGCCAGCAGATTTGATTTGTTTAGCTTGTACGTGTCGTATACATGCAAAATAAAATAAATAGAAGTTTATTATGGCACATTGTGATCTTCTGGCAACGTGTTTTAAGGAGAGAAAAATATTGTGTCCACTCACTATTAGCATGATACGCCTAAGAACCATTTTAAAAGTCAATAGTGTATTGAAAAATGTAAAAAAAAAATACGAACAACAGAAATAAAATGTAAAATTGAATCATTATAAATAAAAAAAAAGACAAATAATATTAATTTATATAACTAATATATAAATATAACCATTCTTATAAATATGTTTTATCTTAATATAAAACATGTGATTTAAAAACTGGCGCAACACCTTACATTTTAAAAATAAATATGAAAAATAAAAATATTGTTTTTCTTAAAAGACAGAATAAAAACATGGTCATTGGAGTTATCATGTCCGGGGTTAGAATTTGTATCACATCGATTAAATGTCGCGAATTTAGATGACAAGCGTAAAATATAAAAATATTTTAAAAAAATAAAATTATATAAATTGATAATTATTTCTTTGCCATTGACATAATAAAAACCAAAACATAAATAATAATTGTGAGAATTGCATTAATATTTCGTATCTCATCAAACCTTAAAAAATTGTTTGGATAAGGCATTTCAAATTGTTCATGTATTTCATTAATTTGATTTATTAAATTGTCACACATATATTTTTTACCAAAAAACATTTAAGCCCATTAAGTATACTCCATATCCAATCATCACGAAATAGTATAACAATTCTAAGTTCCAATATTCTAAATGCATTATATGACAGATCGACATGACAATTAATATAATGCAAATCCTGATGTGGCAGAGCATTCTGCTTGTAATTTTGTTACTGCACCCTGCGCAGAGCAAATATTTGCAAAACAAAATGTGCTAAAGTTTATCTTTAAAGATGACATTCTTATTTCTATATAGAATATTCTTTCTATATGGTATATTCTTAGTTATCCTGATAGCATACAAGTCTAGATAGCAACTAAGTAGTTTAGATAAAATCAATGTTCAATAAATGTTTGACAACAATTTAAATTAATAATTATTATTTTGTCAACTAACCTTAATTCATAGCTTTGAAGGATGACTCATTATCTGGGTGATGTTTAGTAGATTTTATCATCACTTTATGCGTTAAAATATAACATTAATCTTTATAAAATTAAGTACAATGTAAATCAATATTTATTCTTTTGGCTAGCCCCATTAACTCATTCGTACGTTTGAAATTGGGAGAAAGAAAATACTTGGGTTTATTTATGTCTCAACTTCATACATCACTATGGGTAACTGCAATGCAAATACTTTTTTATTTTGTATCAACTAGTGAAAAGTTATCTTCCTAATTTTTAGTGATGCTTTTGAAATTTTTGACTGTTATTGTTGAAGATGTTATCCACGATTATGTAGGTATGACAATGATTTATGATCTAGTGGGTTAATTTAAATGGTGTTTTTTCAGAACAAACTTCTAATAGTCAGCTAAAAATTTTCTAAAATTGAAAAACGAATTTGCTTTATCAATAATTTTGGCTTATTGTATACATAGGTTAACCCATAAATGATCCAGGCTAAAATTAGTAAATAGATACAGAAGGCTCTAGCCTAGATTTTGCACACATTACATACATGATATCTAGTCCTCAGGCCATCTGTTTAAATTTGTACTCGCACCTGATATTGGGCACTCGGGCCGTCTTCCAGTTGAATACAGATTGTTCTTGAGTCATGATATTTTACCACAAAGAATTGTTTGACCTATTTTCTCACATTGTGACCTTAACGATTTAAATTGCTGTCATGTTGTTTTTAAATAAATAATATATTTGAGAAAATAAGATCTGATAATGTCATAATTTAATTTAAATACCTGTTTTATGCAAAATATCTTTGTATTTCCCATTTTGATATTCCAATTTTTATATAAAATTTATCCAGACAAATTATTATTAAATTTTGTGTTACATGATTTTATACTTTCTTAAATATTGTATGTTTTGAATACAGTTGCCTTTAATAAGTCCTATTGAGGTTTAAATATTTGGATGGCACATTTTTTTATAGGTTAGCCTGTATTCACCATCAGGCAAGTTTGGTCTCGTATGATTTTGCTAGATGAAATATTCTAATAACAAAAGCAAATGTTAATTATGTTACATTATATAGTCTAACACATTTTACGTCTAATGACAGACATATTCATTCCATTTGTGAACACCCATAGATTTTGTTACATTATTTATATGTATAATGCTTTTCTCTTCATTACACCCAGTTACATTATAACATGAAGCATTTATTCAATAGTAGTTTAGAAAAAATAAAAACCAAAAACATGGAAACTTGAATACACTAATTCAGATTAAGTCTTAAAAATATACTGAAATCAAAGTTGTAAAAAGTCACTTTTAACAAGTAAACACACAATAATTTTTTTAACAGATATTTTAGTTTTAGTGAGGTTTTCATTTGATCTTTGTCAGCTTCAATCAGACGACAGGATAAAATATATCATTTTACATAACTTATGCATTATAATTTTATATCAGTAAGTTACAAACTGAAAAGTGATGGTGTACAGTTGTATATATAGGAAGGTTACATAATAATTAGCCAAACATTATAAACTGAAATTTGACAAGGTGTGTAATTGTAATATTTAAGTTAAAATAGATTATCTATATTAAGGAACTGGATCAAAACAATGGTGTAACTTGTAAAGAGGCCTAGAAGATGAAGCAGCAACGAAGCTCACAGGTTGAACGAATGAAAAACTGTGAATTGACCCAGTTTGCTTGTTTCTATCATATTTTTAATTTGCTTCATATGGGGTCGGACAATGGATGCTGAAAAAAAGAAATAATATATACTTATAGCAAGGTATTGTTAATGAATTTAAGAAAGAGGTATATTATATTCTCAATTAGGAAACAATGTTTGGAAGAGGGGAATGTAAGAGATATTTGCACGATGAAAAATGGTAAATATTCACTACAGTACACATAGCAATCGCAACCAGCTTTGTCTGCAATCAGTAAGATTATTCATGTTAAATATACATGCATGTTATTTATAGCTATATTATGTGCATATATGCACATCTAAATAAATACAGTAATAAATGACATGCTTATATGGTAATGTTGTAACTCTGTACTACATACCACTTGCTTCCTAACCCCTAGTGATTAATGACTGCTGTGACATTCTGGCCAAAGTTTGATAAACATAATCAATATATAGTGTAAATATTGCATGCCACATCTATTTTTCTGTCTGTGACCACTAATTTCATAAACTACTGAACATATTTCACACCGGTTTTCATTAATAGATAGACTGATTCCTACACTGTAAACGTAATGAGGGAATCCCTTAGTTGTATATTTTAATGGAATTTGTAGTTTGTAGTTGTGTATATTTGGGGTGATTACTTTCATTTTTATATAGATTTAAATTGCAAGCACGATTAAAATTTTTTATTTTTATATAGTTGTTATTATGTTCCATGACAGAAAGTCAAATATCCGCCTACTTGTTTATCGTGCAGGAAAAATCAACTGTTAATAAAGTTACTACTAGGGATTTCAATCCCATAAAGCGGGATTACGCTCCACTTATTGGCCTGTGGGATTCCACATCTCTAAATGAGGATCCACGGATCCTGTAAGTTTGAAAAACGGTGATAAAGTTTTGCTCAATGAGCGCGACTTTGCCATTTCGCTAAGTGAACTGACCGCGTGGTGGCAGGTGGCTAATGCAGTAATACGCCACTGTCATTTTGTATGCCACGCCAGCGCCAGTTGCACTTAGACTCGCATCAGGCTCAGACAGGTTAACAGATTGCTTTTGTATTTGCTGTCAGGCAATTTACGTAAGTAAACAAACTGGTATGTTTATTAGTGATTCATACATTTTGTGCTATTTAAAATGTAGATTATACTGTCATAGTTAGTAATTGCTAATTCAATGTAAAAATAGGATTAGCTTTACTTTATTATTCACAACTTAAAGGTTCAAATTTGTAAACTAATATTACATTGTTATGGTTACAACTGTCCTAAAAATTACAAATTAGTTCACATCATGAACCCTGGAAGTTCATTACAATATACGTAAAACAAAATTACAATATACTTAAAAAATTTACAATCTAATATTATACTTATTAAGTTAATTATTAAATCTATTACATTAGGTGTTAAAGTTTACATAATTATGTCCTATTTTAAACATGATATTATCATCGCACCTTATAAAGCATCACTGTATTCATCTATTTAATTATTTGTATAAAAACACACCTAGATAGATACATGCATAAATACCTATAACAATCCTCCGAAATATGTTTCAAAGAACTACTACTGATTGTAGTAATAATCTGCACGAATTAGGAAATAATATTGTAGGAAATGCAGATTGTAGGAAATAATACTACATCACATAGTTTCATTTAATTGTGAATAATGAATATCTACAAAATTAACGCCAAATATATTCAATTATGAATTGATTATTAGTAATTATAAGACAGAACAAGCGTAACAATAAACAATTTCAACTGCTAGGTGCAACAAAATAATAACAGGCGAGGGTAGAATAAGGATAAGCAAGAGTATTTTTATACTAAGGGAAGCATTTAAAAATTAGTCAAAATACCTTAGTTAAGCACTTCTGATTATTAGATAAATTATCTGATTATTTGACTGATTATTTTTTATCAAAAAATACTTTAATTTGTCCCAATAAGTATTTAACTTCATATTGTTATTTGTTACAAAACAAATTTTGATTGTTTAATATACAGGCTGTCCAGTGGCAGATTTCAATATTTGAAAAATTGTAAAAAAAAAACTACACTTCTAATACAAAGTGGATTTATTTTAACTTTATAACAAGTGCGGATTTCATTTTTTAAAAACCACGTTTTCCAAATGGCGGCCATTGAGTCTGACACACTCTTCGAGTCTAGCACGCATGTTTTCAAAAACGTATTTGTAGAGCGACTGGGGTATCCTACTGTCTTCGGCTCGAATATTTTCTTTAAGTTGTGTCACAGTGCTCGGATTTGTTTTGTAAACAACGAATTTTAAGTATCCCCATAAGAAAAAGTCACATGGGCTTAAATCGGGTGACCTAGGTGGCCACGGTACGGTACCGTTTCGGGATATGTTTTTTTCTGGAAATAACTGCCGCACTGCATTCATGGACACATTAGCAGTGTGAGCTGTGGCCCCGTCCTGCTGGAACCATGTGTTTTGGTTGAAGGATGGACTATTCTGTAGTTCTACTCTGAAAAAGTCATTTAACATCTGGGCATATCTCTCCGAATTTACAGTTACAGTTTGGCCACGTTGATTTTCAAAGAAATAAGGCCCTATGGTTGCAGATGCAGACATGGCACACCAGACTGTTACATTAGGCTTATGTAAAGGCTCTTGATGCATTTGTCTTGGGTTGTGGACATTCCAGTAATAAAAGTTCTTCTTATTCACATATCCTCCAGTGTAAAAGTGAGCTTCATCACTAAAGAATATGTTGCCCATCAGGGTAGCAGTACGAAATCTCAACAACATCACCTTCGCGTAAGTTTTTCTTAATTCAAAGTCAGAGTCGTGTAAATCTTGAACAATTTGAATTTTATATGGATGCAACCTGTGCTTTTTTTGCATTATTACCTGTAAAGTTGATTTCGGAATTCCCAATATCAATGAACGTGTACGCATTGATAAACGGGGATTTTCAATGACAGAAACCATAACACACTCGACATTTTCATCAGTGGTTACCAATGGTGTAGGTCCTGGCCTGGGCCTATTTAATGTTGATCCTGTAGCTCTGAACCTTGCTACCCATGACTGAATGAGGTTGATCGATGGTCCATCACATAATCGACGAATACTGTAACGATTATTAAATCGACGGCATGCTGCAGACACCAAAATCCACTTGAAAATCCACATCCGCACCGCTTGTGCTTCTAACACGCCCCCCGCACCCCTCTTATTTGTTGCGTTCAGAAACTATGTTTGTTCAAACTTTGAAATCTGCCACTATTAAAAGTCGATTTTTTGAACAAAAATATGTTGTTTTAATGTGATCATATAAAAATATATTAAGAGTGCAGGATCTCGTGCAGGACCGATCAATCCCGCACATCAATCCCAGGGGATTGAAGGAGTGGCAGGATTGCAATCCCAAGATATTACCTACTGCATTGTATACAATTTATAATCAGTTTTTCTAAAATGTCATATTTTGTCACAATAAAACTATTTAAAACCTACCTACATCTACATCATTATCATAATATTTCAATAAAGAAAACCAATCCAAGTTATTTCCAAAAATGAAAATTACAAACATCATGGGCCAAAGGGGCATTTTACAAGATTACAAAAATTACCAGCTGGATCTAGATGAAGATATGTGGTTGAAGGTGAATCTATTAGAGAACAAAATAAATTAATGAGTGATATGAACAAAAAAGAAAATTAAGATTAAATAAATGAAAATGGATGAATGGAAGAAAGTTTAGATGCTATAGAAAAAGAAAAAGAAAATGAAAACCTTTATGAAACCAAAAACAGACTACAGTTCTATAGTACACTTTCATTTAATTTAATGTCACTGCAAACCGGTGTGTGTGCCGGATTTAATCATAAGCTACGCGAAGTCATCATGCAGTATAATGAAACATTCACAAGAGGATATCTTTCTAAGGAACTATGGAAAGACTATTCAATCTGAAAACCAGAAGTTCATTGTTTGTACAATTGCCTTCAGTTGCAAGAAGTTGTCAACAAAAGTGGTAACCTCACCTACCAGAGGTAAGTATATCATCCAATTTCAAAGAAGTTTTGTCCCACTTGATAAAGGTAAGTAAAATCATAAAGATTTGTTATCCAAATGACACAAGTGACATGGCTTTAGAAAATAATGTAAATTTATTGAAATTGATAAAGTAATAGAGGAAGTATAATTGGGGTCATTTTTAATACCACCCTAGATAGCTGATGTTAACGGTAAATGATATATTTTGGGGATTTAAGAACCCTTTTTAAGTTCATTTTTTATTTTGGAAAAGACTGCAATTGGTATTTCAAAGAACATTCTATGACGGTAAAATTTTAAATAAATTTTAAGTTTCACTCTGCACTCTACAGAGTAGTGTGAGCGTTAAAATATTTTGTTTTTCTTCGGAAACACAACTGTACTCTCACAATTGTTCATTAGTGACATCAGAACATCAAGACAATCATCAAACATCAGACATCAGAAGAAAAAAGACATTGAATAACTCAATGTCTTTTTTCTTCTGATGTCAAAAAATCTTGACTGAAATTATTGATTCACATCTTACATGATATCCTAAGTAGATGGTATCATTTATTACATATGAGTTCCTTTAGAACACACTCTCTCAAACAAGTTCAAAAATGTTTACCACTTCAATTCAAAATAGGGACATATTTTTCAAACTCTACTTCCGCTTATCCTAAGTTATGGATCAAAACATAATCAAGAAACTGTTGAATAAATTAGAAAAAAAACCTGTGTTGCGTATTCACTTCATCTGCAGTTAAAATTAAAAAACCCGAATTCAAAAATCTTCACTTTGAACCTGCTTTATAAAGATGAGAAAAGGTGCCTAATTCCTTAATACAGAACTGCATTTTATGGAGAATCGTTTAAGGCACACATTGTGAATGAAAATATTTGCATGTTCATAAAATACAATTCATTAGCAGTGACACTGGAGATATATGAAATGAATATAAACACCTTCAATAAATATAGAAATAAAAATTGTTCACTTACGTAATTCTTCATCAACTTGCATTGATGTCAGAAAGGATTTTGTAGTTTCTATCTGCAAGTATATTTTCTCACATATGAGACACACGGTCATCAACGCCACAACTTGGTGAATTTACCGTAACATGATACTCATCAAAAGTAGTATGTCCAATTTCTGAAATATTGTTTATATGAATGAATGCATGATAAAAAAAATCAGAATCTTGTGTCGTCCGCACAATTTTTCAGAGCTACTCCAGTTTGTGGATGATTATGCATTAATTAACTTTTTATGCCTCAGTCTCTTTTCAATTAATTATAAAGTTTTACAAAGGAAATTCCATGCAAATACATAGTTCAGAGTTGGCCACTTCACTGTACATTCAAGAATGGTTAAACTTATTTATAATTAACTTTCGTCTGATATTTCTAGATATGGTCATACGATACGTAATTCCACAACATTATCAACAGGGATGCAGCAATTAGTGGAAATACCAGACAAGAAGAAAAAACTACCTGAAATTATTTACCCTAATTTAATTTTAATAATGCTAGAGTATTGTGCCTACTAACTAATATTTTTTTCTTGAAAAAACTGATTTACATCATATTTTATAACAATATTAATATATAAGGCACACATAATTGTGTTATGGAAACCGAAACAAAAGAACATTAAACTAAAAATTAAGACAAATTAGAAATCCAGAGTTAAAGATTGGAACATGTTGAGGATTGGATGTCACAATAAATGAAGAAAAAAACAAGTGAAATATTAAATATCAGTTGAAGAAAAAGAAAGTAAATCTCTGCTCTCTCCTTGACCTCAACTCAGTCGCTGTTAGATGTACGTTTAGTTCTTCATGACAGTATTATTCTTGTCAGACCTGCCCTTTTCTGCAAGACTTTCATCCATAAAAAAGTCTAAATGTGTTTACATATCTAAATGTATTTAAATTATAATTGAGAAAACGTACATACAATTTTTTTATATGCTTCATCAATTGTGTGACACTTTTCTCTATAAGCATATTTGTTATCTTTTTGGAACATTTGTAGGTTTAAATAATAAATTATTTGCCTTTAGGCTGTGGTCTATCTTATGTAATTTAGTTTAATGCTTCAAGTTAATTAGTTATTGTATGTTTTAACAATACTCACATTATCTTTAATATTCTCAAGAAAGCCATACATTGTAAGGAGCATGCCAGAAAACGTCAGAGTGATTAACATGAGTAGCTGAAAAGTAAAGGTTAGTTCGTAAAAATATTTCTATTGACATATTTGATAGCATATTTAAAATGTTATTTCAGTACTTTTATTAAAAATGACTAACACAAACCTGAAATTCAAATACTGTCTTTAAATAGTGGCACAAGTCTAATATATTAATATAGAATTGAGACAAACAATAAACGGAATTTTCTTTTAGCGGCAATATAAATGTAAAATGGTTGCTGGAATTGGGATCATGTTGTGGACTGCCAAATATGGCATCGACTCGATTTGAAAGACGTATTCAACATTTCCACCCGTTTTGAAATACTAAATGAAATGAAACAAAATAATGTGACTTCTAAATCAAAAATAATGGGTATAATAATATTGAATACAACAAAATAGGAAATACTCCGAGAGTATTTTATTGCTACAAATATACCAAAAGTAGCACTAAAAGTATGAAAAGCTACAATAAGACCAATAACAATCAGGTTACGACATTTGTCACGTTTCAACAAATTTCTTTTGTGCTCTGATTTGAAAAGATCATCTGCTTTTTGAATTCTCAAGATCAATTCTTTGAACATATTTCTGTCACATATTATATCAATTAATAATAAGCGCAGAATGAGAATCATTTGAACTGTCCTAAACGCCAGTATAACATGCCGACCATGTTTGATTAAAAATGGTGTTTGCAGCTCCATCAATGTTGCAATTATTAGCCAAGTGTATTGCACCATAAATATTCCAATTATAAGTAACGTGTAAAATTTTTGGCACCATAATGTAAATTTGACAGGAATTCGGTTAATAGTTCTTCTACAAACTCCAAACACATGCTGGGTTATTAAAATTGGCCACAGCGTATTTTCAATAGACTCGTTGTCCATATTAACTCTTGTAAAATATTTTATCGTTCCGACTGAATTTCAGCAAAACTATTTTATTCAGTGTTTAAGAAACAACTGACACTTTATTGATTGAATGCCTTTTGAACTAACAGTCATTACTTTATCATCGTGTGGAATCTCTTGAGTGCTTAACACGAGTAAGAAAACATAATATTGATTTTTTTATGTGGAAAGTTTACTGAGTTCTGTTTAAACACTACCTATTAATAAAGTTTGCTTAAGTAAAGTATGTACTATATTATTAACACCGAACAACAGTAACCAAAATCAGGTGTCCAACATTCCCATGTATTTTGAGCTTCGGTTTGAGGCTTTGTATTTTGAAATTTAATATAATAAAATGATTTTAAATCCTATTTATCGCAGATTTTTAGTAAAGTAACTTTTTTTATCCAATGTAGTTTTTTATATATTATGAAAGTTTGTGATTCACATACTGTATCTCGTTTATATAAATGTTAGTATGAAGGCACATAAATGACGTAAATTGTACCCGTTTCTTTCAACATTAAACAATTTAACAACATTTTATCCCAATATAAACTAAAAATTCACCAACATCGAACACTCTTTGCTGCTTTACTAGACCATGAAGATCTTTGCGAGAATTGTTTAACGTAGAGACGATGAGAACAACTTGAAAATAAATGCATTTACATATTTTCAACCTTAGGTAATTTGATTAAGTTTCATGAAGCATTTAAACAAAAATAGCTGCTACAATTGAAGCATGGCATTCATAAAAAGACAACTTCATTTCTATTAGACCAATAAACAAATATGTTAAAATGTACATCTAAGCGAATAATATACTCCTTTGAGTGTATGCAGCAAACTGACTGACTGAATAGTTTTCACTATTTATGATAAGCATTGAAATAATAAAGAAATACTTTCATGACACATACCATGATGCTTAATTGTCACTTAATAACTTGTACACACAAGGCATGCTTTCGTCTAATTTAATAGCATAATCTGGAGTAAAAGGCCTTCATATAAATCAAACCTGTTGAACATTTTTTTGTCTACACACTGTACGAAGATGTCCCGGGTTTTTGTTGTCTTAAAGTACCCAATTTTGTTTTTTTTTGTATAAACCACCTCTGGCAGACAGTAATTAAAGACTTCGTATTTTGGCTATTTGGGTGCGGTGAAATTTGCTATGATGTACGTAGTATCAAATCACTGTTTATGAAACAGCCATGAGCAACATAACTATGTATAATTAGTATAAGAAAGTACCCAAAACAAAACTTTGTCTGAAGAATATGTTGTTTCAATCTCGGTTAAAGTGACCTTTCGCTCAAGTCACGTTTTGCAGTAGCAATTTCTTCACCTCCACGTAGTATCACATGTAATATTTACATCTTTTTTATACAAAACTATCTGCTCACCACCCAATATTAGATGAGGATTCTTCTGAAACACATGTAAAATCAGTTTACTATCCTTTTCATTATTCTGCTCAGAGCTATGATTTAGCTAGGGACTTACATTTTTTACATGGGAAAACTATTTCATGCACTCAGTTGCAAATGCTTTCAATAACTTCAAACATATATTTTACAGCATTGACTCCGTATGGTATTTTCGGTTCTTCTGGATGCAAACACAGAAACATAATTTTGTAACATTAAGCAGACATGGCATTCATGTCGAAATAAGTCCTGTGACTAAGACCAAATTACAGCTGAGGGTTCTGGCATCCTGGAGGAAAGATTCCGTTAATTGGTCATATTTGAATATAAAAACCCTTAAAAAATAACTATATGGTTCTGTCGATCCGATTGTACTGCAACTTTTTTTATCCAAATGGATAAGAATGGAAAGTTCCCTGTTATATGTTTAAAAAAATCATTGTGTCTAACCCATTCAAATTATCAAATTGAACTTTTTTAAAATGTTCTTTTTTATAATTTGATTGGGTCATATTAAATTATATAATTCAGAATATGAACAGATTTGTTGTGTGCTTCATTGCGTTGAGGGCGCTACTCCCCACGGAGAGAGAAAAAGGCTGACTTTTTCTCTTTACAGTAAGTTTTATACTTCCTATTTGTTGAGTCGATGAAACAATTGATACCGTTTGATTGATGTTCTCAGCTTTGATTCATGTTTTTAAAAATATTTTAAAATAAATACTTACACAGGAAAGTACTGTTAAGTGATAGAAATTTAAGTGGTTAAAAACATAACCCGCATAAAAAATATTAACATTGATTTAAATATTCTGATTAAATATTTTATGGTTGAATTATACAATCTTTGCTACAAACTAAATAATATGTCCTCTTTGTGTCGTTTTAGGGTTCTGTACCTCAAAAACATAACGGACCCTTATAAGATCATGCACTTTTCTGTAAATCCATCCGTCACGGGTCGTTTTTCTCAGAACCAGTCATGTGATGAAAATTGCAATTC
Organism: Druceiella hillmani; assembly: GCA_039881145.1. Classification (NCBI taxonomy): domain Eukaryota; kingdom Metazoa; phylum Arthropoda; class Insecta; order Lepidoptera; family Hepialidae; genus Druceiella; species Druceiella hillmani. Next base: position 38,276,471 of record JAYKKI010000019.1, read on the forward strand.
AACATGATAAATCTTATGAAACACATATTTCAATAGCTTAAACTCAAAAGTATTCAATAGAAAATTTTAGAATGGGCAGATTAATTACTAGAAAATTATTTTTTTTTGATTGCGTGTATAATGTGGTGTATAAAAAAGGGTTAATTTTAAAAGTCTCAAAACTATCCACAATTTTAGTTATTATATCTTCAAAAATATACTGAGAAACAGTTGTGTCAGAACAAAAAATGTGCCCCCCTGTAATTCCAAAACTGCACAAACTAAAGTAAAAAAAAAGCTACAGCTTTTTAGAACCACGCAAAGGTTGTAAAAAACATAAGAATTAATGTAAATGTCGTAAATTTTTAATATGTTTTTAGGTTTATGAACACTATGATTCACTATATGTTTAGGTTTTTCCATATTTAAAACCAATATTTTCACAAACTACATGAAATCGAAACTTTAAATTTGGCTAAATAACATATATCTTATTGATCCACATATTTCACTGCCTAACTTTTTAAAATATTCATATAGACATTAAAGAGACGGTAAATAAAATCTCAACAAAATGTTGTTATAATTTCAAATAACACATGAGATATGATTTGAAAGGGCTTGTTATTAGGATCACAAATATATTTCTTTTCAATTTTATAAATATATTTAAAAAAATATATGAAACTAGAGCACATTCTCCTTATCTCCAAAACTACAGAGCTATAAAAATAAATAAGTGATAAAATCAGACTAAAAGATTACAGGAAAGCTATAGCTATTATCCTAGATCTTACGATCTTTTAATTATGCGCCATACTTTTATGATTGTGAAAAATGTTGTACTCATTATATGTACGTTGGAAAAAATTTATATTTCTAAATAGTTTAACTAGGATACTATCTACATACATTTAAGTGAATAAGTATGCGCAGACAGTTTTTTAATGATAGGTTACTAATTAAAATAAAGATGGTTCTAAAATTTGTTACCAATATATTTTAATTAGCAAAGCAAAGCTGAATAAAATAATGTTACATTGTCCATGGTGCTTTTTTACCTTACATGCTTGGGTTATTTTAGCCAGAATGCCATTTTTTTGGTTTTGTGTACCTGGAAATTCGAAATATAGGCTCGAGTTTGATTAAATGTCTAATCAAAGAATATCTGAAAACTTGCAAAAGAGTCTCGTTATCGATGAAGATATTAATTCCCTATAACACAATGAAGCTGAATAACAAAAATCTGTAAATAAATCAATATATTCAAATGTTCTGTATTTGAATAAACATTCTGTATATTCATATACAGAACATTTGAATATACAGAACGTTTTCAACGAAATAGTTTTTTTGATATTTGTTAAATCAGCCTTCAGCTACATTAGTTGCCACTTACTTAAAATTGTTGACAATTTATAGCATAAGCTTGTTCTAGTCTTATATAATTATTTTTATTTGGTCTATATAAAAAAAAGATAGTTGGAGATGAAAGTAGAATATTAGGGAACCAGCTACGAATTATAGCCTTTGTACAAGTGTCACTTGTTAATTCCAAGGCTTCAGACACCAACTATTTGCAAGTCGTTCAATATTCCTTCAGTTATTTACAGTTATTGTTAATTAGGAATTACATACAGTAAATACAAAATTAGGAATTACATACAGTAAATACAAAAAAATTAGGTCCCTTGAGTTAAAGTCAAGAACTACAAAATGCTCACTAGTTTACTGTTCCTCTCTTATGTAATTTACTTGAAAATTTGCTAGCGTTACATGTATGAGTCAACTCTGTAAATGACTGCCTTCAATTTTTTTGTCATTTGTGTTATAGCGAATGTATATGACTACCCTTCTTGAATATTCAAACCAACGGTTACAACATAATTGTATTTGTTGAAACGTGACTCTATCTAAATATATGCGATGCCATCGACAATCCTTACAAGGATCTTTCAATGTGTTCAAAAATACTAAATTGCATAGGGGTAACATTATTGTTGTACTTACGACTATACTTGTGGTACAACGTTGCTATCAGCAGGAATATGATGATTTTGAGTCACTTTTAGTTTTTTTGTGAATGAATACTTTTTGCTGCATTTACATTTCAACATAATTTTGATGTCAACATAAAATATATACCCTGTGTTCAAAATATTTCCACGGAATATTGAAGTACTTAAACGACTGCATTTTATCAGCAGGTGCCTACAATCCTTAATCCTTTAAAGTTTAAGAAAAAGTGTCTTCAGGGCATTTCAGGGGGAAGTTATATAGGTAAGTAAGGCAAGGGTAGGCATTCCTTATTTACACTGGCGGTCATTGCTATGTAATTCATGCAATTGCAACAGTTTAACTTCTTCACAAAGAAATTAATAAAAGAACTCTCGATCTTGCACTGGGCGATTAGTTGCAAGATCATAGCTCCGAATATTTCAGGATGATCGCCTTCATTCCAGGGCAATTAATTAGATGCTGGAATCAAAAGATTGGGAAAATATTTTACCATATTTCAGCTGCCTGTTTTGGGGGATGGAACCCACGAAATTTTTATTCAGATTATTAATAAACCGATATAAACTAAGTTACAAAATAAATCTTATCACTTATGAAAAGAATTCGCTCTAGGAGAGTTGCTGACTCACTTAGCGATGTTTATGGTTATGTAATGTATACACTATTTACAAATGTTAATATTTTTTCCACTACATAAATATGTTATCAAGTATATCTTCATTGGAGTAAAGTTATTGTGAATTTCACAATAATTATGAGAATCATAACCTCTATTATTTTCTGATGTATTCCTGAATAGGTTCCTTTTAAAATATTGACTGCAGCAGTTTCAGAAGTTGGTAGGAATATATTTTTTACGGATATTTTCAAAGATACCTGTGTACTAAAAATCCTTTTCCTCTTTGTTTATTCACATAACTTCCTCTCTGTGAGAGTTTCCTTTTTCTTGTCGGTTGCTATCTACAAATATTTTCATAATTTCAACTCATATTTTAATTGATCTCAGTAATACAATATAAGAAGTATTATTTTGTGGATAGATAAATATCAATTCAATGTTTTTTTTAGTATGGCAACACTGGCCCGACTATTTTCAATCTGTTCACGCATTGCAAGGTCAGTGTGCAATGAAAAGGTTGACTTAAATACATAATATAGTCTTTTACTGCAGAATACCTTTGTTTTTCATTCAAAATCCATCAGGTTATGAGCCCAAATACGTAATCCTGTTGTGATTAAGTGAAACAAAGCGAAGATTACTGTTTTGTTAAGAAATATTGTTGGCATCAGCGTAGCGTGTGCTGCAATTTAAAGTTAAGCCTATTATTAGGAAAACTTATCTTGTTGAGCAAGGAGGGGACTAGCAAGAAGAACAAAATGCTTGCACATCAAGCTAGAAGGAGCATCAAATTGGAAAACAGGAGCATAAAAGGAATGAGTGTCAAACTGGAGGCCGGTGCTGATAAGGCTGCATAGTACAAGACTCAAAAATCCAAAGACGGCTTGAAACAAAAATACCAAAAAATGAGACAATGCATATAATAACTTGCACTAGGTGTGCGGAGATGTGAAAGGAACTGGCTAGTGTTTAAAAACAAAATTCTGAAACAAGCATCCACATCGTGCAACAGCGTTTCTTCCTATGCAAATACGAGGAGGGCACAGAGCTATTTGTTTTTTTGTCTAAAATAGAAGAATTGAAAAAAGAAGAGATTTTTTTTGAAAAATGTGACTCAACTGAAATCTGTGTTAAAGGAGTGGCATGAAAAATGTGCTCGCCACAACGTAAAAGCTATACTTAAAAATAATAAAATTTCAGTGAGACGATTCAGATGTAAAGTGTGAGGGCTGCTTGGAGGATAAAATACATTGTTTACCATCCAATACCAGTGAAAGTAAAAAAACTAGATTGTGTTTGTCAACAATATTTACCAAATTTAACTAAGTAATGTTGTTTTCATAGCAAAATATATAGTGATGTGCCAATACTTTTTATATTAAAAGCTTTGATCAAAATTGAATAACTGGCTACAATTAGTTTTAGGCAACTAGTTACATAATATTTTATATCGCGATTTGTTATTGCTTTGCTAATATATTTCACTTATACCTAAGCTCTTTGAAATTCTTATTTTTACAGCTCGATGCCTAGACTTAATATTCTGATAATTTACCCAACATATTGTGTTAAACGATAGTTTCATCAAAATTTTAATAGTTTTGATGTAAAGGTCGCAATCTTAGTTTTTCAAATCTTACTTTCTATGTAAAGCGAATGCACACGGAAAAGCAAACATAGACAAAAATTTTAAATATAAAGCTAATACAAGAACATAAAATATGGAAGAAATAAATGAAAATATCTAAGTACATGAAAATATGTAAGATACTATTAAAATCATGTACATTACCTGAAAATAAACATTTTATTAAATTCACTAAAAAGCTTTGAAATAATTATGATTGTATTGGGTAAGACAGATATACATTCTGGATGGTGTATGAGATCGATGTAAACATTTCCATTAAATGAATTATCTTGCAGTATATCGGTACTCAATTTGTCTCTCAATAATAATTGCTGTCTGGCACATTTTAAATAACCATTAATTTATTTTACATTTGAATAAGAGTACTCCTTAGTAAACGAATTAAGACCATTTCAAGTCTATTTGCTGTCGAAGATCAAGACCAATCAAATATATAAAATCTATTTTTTTTCCCATTACGAACAAGTGTTGTCCCAAAATTGCTGAATTTATAAAGAATATGGCAGAAAACGTACTGATCCTTGTTACTAATTTAATTTTTTTAATGCACCAACTTTTAAAGTGTCAGCCGTAATAAGCTGCAAGCCCATTGAAAGTAATAAGCCACTCAGGGAAACCATTCTTAAACCAAACATTATCAATAGAAAGAAGAAAGAACATGCTTGTTAAAGTTGAGAATATTAGTTCAGATGCGTTTTAAAGGTAGGGCATTAAAATAAAAGAAAGATGTGCTAAACTGGAAATATTTTTAAGTTTAATTTTCACGAATTTTTCTTCATTTTTATTAAAAATTCCATTAATTCTTAGAACTGCTTGCGCCGTAAGTATGATTTTAATTGAATTTTCTAAAATATTTGCTCGCTTTTCCATGTTGTCATGCTCAATACACGTAGACGTGTAATGAGACAATGAAGTAAAACAAGAACTAATTGATTAGCATCCATTATAAATGGCTCGTTTATATTTCACATTTCATTTCATTTGATATTGATAATTGATAAACCTATAACAACAACATAGCCAAATGTCGGATTAAATAGGGGTAAATTAATATTAGAGCAACCATGACCTCAAAAAAAAGTCATACAATTTGTAGGGGTGTATTGGAAAGTTTACCTGTTAAACCTATTTTTGTGCTGATGAAACACAATTGCATATTTATTTTCATATGAAAAATGAAGATAAGAGAGAATTTCACTAGTAGAGTACATATTGACTTCCCTTTACATCAACTTGGGAAAAAAAACATGTTTTTTTAATAGTCATTTGCCATCCGTCATCCCATCAATAAACTTTCTATCAGCTATCTGTAGAAAAAAACCTAAAAAAATCTACGATTGTGGCGTTTAGTGAACACTGCAAAAATGTCAGTGTCTCAAGTGTTAAACTCTGTCCTCACTTGTTAACTGGGTGTTTTGTAAGAATGTAAACTGAGGGTAACAACACTTCATTAGTACTTCTATGCAAAATTATATCAGTTAACTTCCATTAACAAATTCTAGAGCTACAGGAAAACAAGTTATTTTTCTTGCGATTGTGAAATATTTGCTGCAAAACATATTTACAGAGTAAAAGATGATATCAATGTTTATACACACAGGTATACATTCCTAATTTCTCGCTTTTAATCTTTGTAAATTTCAAATTATCACCTGCGTAAATTTATTATTATTACTTTGTTTTGTAACTGTCATTAATTAGACTTTATTAATCATTTACAATCTACTAATGGATTTGTTATTCTCCCGCCATTCATTATGGATAAAGTAGAATAAGTACGACTCTGTTTATTTAGTTTACTAAGCTTGCAGTAAAGTATCAATAACAAATAAATAATTTAAGAGAAATGCTCTGCACCTTAAATTTAAACTATTATATATGCCTTATTATATATGGAACCCGCATGTATTAATGTCTTTGAGGGGATTCACTTGCCCTTGAACCACATCGACACAATACAAAATTACTGGTTTATTAAAGAGCATTGCTTTGCTTTAAAGTTATAATAATTTTGGATAAGAAACAAATGTAGCGCTTCTTGTTATAAATGCATTGCCTTTTCGTATGAAATGATATTTATGCTACTACTTATAAAATTGTTACAAATATCAAAATGTTTACCATTATCTAAGGCTAACTTTTACCTTACAGCAGTTTGCGAAAGTGAAGAATATTTTTGGGAAAGGACGGTTATGTTCAAGCATCAAAATAGTCACAAAAAAAAAAAATATAACATCACTCTATTATTGGAACATATTTGATATATTTCACAGTTTTCTAATTATGTAGTTTGAGGTGAGATCTTCATTTCAAAATTTCTTTTCTGTTTCAGAGTAACATTAAATGAAAATGAATGTAATTGGAAACTAAATTTCTATTGCACATTGACAACCTCATAGGTTCTTTGATATTCATTGAAAATAAAATGTCTTTATTAGAAATTATATCCCTTTTATTATTTATCCGCATTCTCAATGTAAAAATTAAATACGATTAAGCGAAAATCGGCAGATCATGATTTCTATTCCAATTTCACTTGTCAAGTTTTCAACTTTATCAAAAAGCTTTTCAAAGCAAATTGAAACTACAAAAAATTACAAATATTACACACATTAATCTTTACTACGTTTACAAGTTTTAAATTTGAGCCAGTATTGATAACCCTAAGACCACCAATTCCAAAAATTAACCTTTATCTATCCTCGTAATACCATCAAAATATGCTTATATAATAATTTTAAAATAAAATGAGTGGCCAGTGGAATAATGCGTAAAGTGAAGATAGTGCGAATTACGTGATTCTGAAAATGGCTGTCTGACTTTTTTCACTCAGCTGAGATTCCCATCTAAACTGAGAACTGAATAAATGTTGAAATATAATTGATACATTATTGTTATAAGGAATTGCATTATTATGTATAAGGAGCGTTAATATTATAATACTGTAACTGATTCTCCCATTGTAAGAGGTACATCTCTAGTGGTAGACAAGTGTAGGTAATAATGAGAGTAACTGTATATTGTAGTAATATAAACAGATTGCATAGTGAAACTCACTTAACCCGGCGTCATTGTTGCCGGGTATCTAATACCCGACGCATTTTAAAACGGTCATAACTTTAAAACAAAATGCTAGCGTAAACTGTCCGTTACAGTAGCTGCAGTTGTTAACCTCTTTTCGTGTATTCACTTGTCTATTTAGTGTTGCTGCGGCGACAACCGAGTTTACACATGTATAAAAAGCGTGCGGGTAAGTTATACCCGGCCACAATGGCTATGTAACATTTATATAGACAGTTTGTTTGTTGTTTTTTATTGTTTATTGATAAATTGCATATCGTTTTTCACAGTTTTATGAACCATGTCTTATGAAAAGGAACAAAGTCGACTCCTAGCCTTGTTTGAACAAGCTAACGTTAGTGACAATAAACAGTGCAGCTCAGACGATGAGGGTGAAATCGACCATCTTTCAGAGAGAAGTCAAGGCAGTGATACGGAACAAGAATGCAGTGATAATGAGCAAGAAGCAATTGTTTCAACAAGTAACCAGCAGTTTTATATTGGTAAAGACAATTCCACCAAATGGTCTTCGCAACCACCTCAGACCAACGTTCGCACAAGGTCAGAAAACATAATATTACAAAAACCTGGGGTAAAGCTTATTGCGCAAAATGATAAGACTGAAATAGAGTGTTGGAGACGCTTTATAACTAATAATATGCTGGAAATTTTATAGTCTGTTTCTAAATGTTAATTATTTTTTATTTTTGAATATATTTTTAAGTTACGTTCTAAAAAAATGATCTCAGAATAAGAAGATCTAATTTGATGATAATTTGCTCATTTTATGATAAATAAATGTTTAATTTTTATAAATAATGTTTATAATTACCTATTTCCCTAATATAGAAAACTAATATTGACATAGGCTTGATTCATTGTACAATAATGCACATGGGTACAACTTACCCGGCCACAACGGCTAAGTTCTGTTTAGTGGCCACAATGACGCCTGGTAAATGAAGTGTGTACATATATATACATATATATATATATATGTGTGTATATATATATATATATATATATATATATATATATACATATTCACACATATATTCTCTAGAATAAACAAAGCAATTTATCGGTTTACACCTAAAATTAGTTGTGATGTTTCTTTTTTCTACAGACATTATTTTAGTCCTTTACAACTCACTGAAAAACTAATTATTTTCATTTACTCCAAGAAATTGCTTCAATAATAAATATAAATAGTAAAAAATAAATTATTTTTACATTTTGAACAAATAAATCAGCCGAAAACGAAGCATCGAACGATTAAAAAAATTATTTATTTTGTTCACTAAACCTAACTTTTTATACTTGGAAATTAGAAATTGTCACAGGTCTTTTTTCTGTATTGTTTGTTTTGGTTATAAATATTCAGTTATATATTCTCCGCGACAAAAGGTATTTCGAGGTTTCCAAAACTCTATTCAATTTTTACAATACACTAGCTGTGCTTGTGACTTTATTTGTGCGTTTCAGAAAACTTTAAAAAATTAATGTTAATGCAGTCAATGCCATCTATTATAATTATAAAAATAAATGATTATGGAGATTTACTTTATATTGAAGCATAAAATTACAATATATTTTTTGAATAGCCTAAAGCAAAGCAACATGGCCTATATATTACATCTATCTGGCAGAATCTAAACATACTCAAAACCCTTTTAGTTGCTTCTGAAAGATACGTGGAAAAACAAACAGGTTCATAGTTAAATGAACTAATACTTCAAACATAATATTTACGTTATCCCTAACTTCTGTTATTTACCTATTTATCGGTTTCTCGGAAAACCTATCCCAAATTAAAAATTTACCCTGATTTACTAAGTGTTGGGCATGTGGAAGAATACAATAACAATTGTTTCAAAACAAGCATGTAAGAACAATAACTAATATGGTACGAGAGTAGTAACAATAACAAATAACATAGGAATAAAGAAATTACATAAATTCAATTATAAGAAGGGATTAGTGAAGCCCACTCCTGAAGAAGTGAATGAAACAAGAAATATCTAAGTTGGGTGTAGCTTATAATACTTTATTAAACATTATGAATACATACAAAATAGGTGAACGCTGTAAGATATTCGTGAACACTCAACGCAGGCGATACAAAACTATGACATAGTCCTCTCACCCCTTAGTAAGGAGCGTTATGTGTTCAGATTGAAAGTAAAGCAAAAATTATTACTTAAAGTCTAATATTATTTAATCTTTCTATTAAATATGAACGGCTTTTTCTTTTCCTTTTTTAGTATAAAAAGAAATAATAATACAATTTTGACCCGTAACGAAAATAAATCTTGTATATTTTTTTGGAATAGTCTTTAATACTGACAAAATTTAATATAAACGTTATGGTGTATTAATTTATTTACGCATCTTTTATACAACTTTTAATAAGCCTTTAAATTTGCTTAGAGGACCTAACATAAAAAGACGTGAATATATACTTTACTCTAAAAGTTCAAGTCTTTGTTTTTGCTGCAAAATTGGGTTTCACAAATATAATAAAATATCAATCGAAAATATTTAGAAATGTTTACTCATTTTGAATTTAATTATAAAGACTTGTTTTTCATAAAATAAAATTGAAATATCACAATCAAATTAGTAGTAAGAAAATTCAAAAATTTAAGAAAAGTCAATGTATTCACAGTAAAGAGGTGAGCGATCTTGAACTCAGCGATGCCAGGTATTGCCAGCAGTTGGCACAACCCTTCCAATTTGGGCTGCAATTCACCGGCTGTAAATATTTTTTCATATACGTGTACATGAAGTATTTTTTATAATTTTTATAATTAATAACTATAAATTATAAATATTGTACAAAATAAATAAGTATTGCATATAAATATATAAATATATATATATATATATATATATATATATATATATATATATATACATATATATATATACATATATATATATACATATAATTATATATTTATTTAGATGCAAATTGAATTTTCTTCTTAGATTGATCTAGGGAGATTTTGATATTTTGATATTTTAGATTTTGATATTACACTACAAATCTGAATACGGGATTTCATTATCTGATGGTACTGAGGATGACGCTAATCCTGACCTTTACCTTTTTTTATGTTTGAAAGAAAACAAAAAATGGGAGATATGTATAATTAGTTGTATAACCTTGTTTTAATCAATAGATGCTCGTGCCACTGAATAAATATTTCAATAAGAACAACATCCATTTAATTTATTACCCACACTACAATACTTTTACATTGTATAACTTTGAAATACATAACAAAAACTATTAACCTAAAAATTGGGAAAACCCATTCAAACCCCATTTCTGCTATTGTTTTTTTATAATATTTAAATGCTGTACGAAGTGTCTACGAGTTTCTCTTTCCAAATTGCCCACCTGATGATGTTGTCATACCACGAAACCTAGTTCGTGGTTTTAATTTAATTAAAGTGGATATAATACTACATCATGGAGTTTAATTCACTTGGGATTAAAAATGAAGTGATAAATTGACTACTAAATTGAAGTCAAATATTTTCAAAAGTTAATAATTAAACAACAAAAGAGAAATCATGTAGCTGCAGACGTAAAAGTAAATTTATTTCCAAGACAAAGGAATATACAAGAATAATGCTGCGGTATAAAGTAAGTGGTAAGACAATTGATAACCTCATAATGTATAACAAATTGACTTACGGATTTTTTGGTTCATTTTTATTTTCAGCGCAAGCGTTCGTGTAATGTGAAGTCGCTGTGTAAGTTTCTCACATGTGGTGCACACGAAAAGCAATCCTGTTAAGTGATATGACCAAAATATCGAGGAATACACTGTCAAGAAATATAGATTGACCTGAAATAACAATGCATATGAAATGAATATACTGATATTATGGTTATTAAATAAATTACATAAATTTGGTGTTTTTTACATTTTACTTACCTCGAAATAAGCACCATAATAAACGAATGCAACAGAATAAAGTATACCTCCAAAATAAATTAGAAATACTAAAAGGATCTGCAATGAAATAGATTTAGTTACTCGGATTGCATAAATTTATTTTTATCTTTTTGTATACAAATCCATAGATGAAAAATTTTTTAATATACTGATGGCAGCAAAATTTAAAAAAAGAAGAATGTTCCTTACATTACTTAATATAAAACTAATAAAAATAATACTCTTTCCTATCTAAGAAATTTAGTTATTTTAATTGTTAAACACATAAAAGTACAACTTAACAATTAACTAATTAAATAGTGTCTTACATCTAAGTAGAAGGCTTCATATAAGAAAAAGCAGACGTCAAAAATTTTTAAATGTAATTGGATCATTTTTTCGACATATGCGTGCAAGTCGTCCATTACAACTGTTATTATGTCGTCAGCTCTTCGCAAATTAACGTAGTCATTGACATTGAGTAGAGCAGATAGTTGTAAATTTCCATATTCCATTCTTTTCAAAACATCATTGAGAGATGTGCAAAATAGTGCACGTTCAACATTGCTGTACCAAAATATAGTATAGCTAACGATTGATCGTAATTTCAAATCATGAAAAAAATATATACATTCTGTGGAAACCATTAAAAAGAAAGGTAAGCATATTTTATAAAAACTTGAAAGATTTTGCCTCCATGATTTTTCATACAATGACCTCCTAAAGTCATAATCCAAATATTGATCCAGCATTTCCATTTCAACAATGAAATGTGGAAATTTATTCCATTCGCAAAAAGTGGTTGCAATAATGATGTAACCAAATACTGTTAAAAATACTACTTCGTAAATGTTTTGAAACATGGAGTTTTGGTGTGACATAAAATCAAAATATGCGTCCACAATTAGTACCAGAATAAGTAGTGACAGAAATATTGCTGCGTATATTACAGTGATTACATGTCTTATTATTATTGGCCACGGTTCAGAGAATATTTTCTGTCTTTTAATTTCCGTATTTTGCTTGATGCCCATTACAATTTCCAAATATTGCAAATATTTCCACGTATCTTTATAACACATTTCTTCCATTTTCAAATGAGAGGAATGAAAGTAGGAATAACATATAAACTATTTAATTTCTAGATTTCTTGATATCCGGCGCCACTAAAAACAACCGGCTATAAGACTGGTTAGCACAAAAGTAGAAACCTAACAGACCAATAGAAGATATTATTGATTTTGCTTCATAACTAATTGTTATTAATGATTCTGTTAGACAGCAGACACATTATGGCGAAGATAGAATTTGGATAGTTTTTAAATAATTAATTAGAGAAATTGATTTTTTTAACCATTGGAAAAATAAGCCGAAGTAAAGTCAATTTGAAATTATAGAGTTTTTAAACTAATTTTTAATTTTGGATATGGAGTAGTAGAAGATTGAGGAAAAATTAGAAAATATTTTTCTAAATTATCTTTATTGAAAATGTTTCATGCCACGAAAGGAAATGAAAAATAATAACAAAAATGATAAATTCAAATACAACCACCTAACAAAATTTAAAACCTTTAAAAGCAGAACTCAATTCTGCACTCATTTTATCACAGAACATTGAGTAGGCTAGAAGAGGCTTGTGGGTGGTGAACGCACATCTCAAGTTAATGGGGAGAGCTAACTTAACGTTGTAAGGATTTGCCAGTCCATTGCGACATAGTCTGAGAGAAAGTTTTCTGCGTTATATTTGAGAGTAACAAAGTTATAACGCCGTGCTGTACAATAATTGCCTAATAGCAAAACAAAGAACCTATACCGTGGATGGATGTCTCTATTTCGGTACGTGTTTAATTCCAGTTCTGTAGCGATAAAACTGATTTATAACATATGGTGTGACCACGCTCGCTATGCGACACCACATGTCACACGTGGCTTCATTAGAGTTTGATTTTTTGTTTCCTTTCAAAAATTATTTCCTTCCTTCCTCCTTCAAATAAAGTAGAATTTTGTTTAATGTACTATTGGGTTAATATGTTGTAATGTGATAATCCCAATGTTATTAATCATTCTACAGATAATTTATAACGAATCAGTTGGCTGAAAAGTTAAATGGGGTAATTGTGTAACTAGTTAAAATAATTTCTCCCGTCTACAAATTGTATATAGCTTTAATTTTACTCTAAAAGGAATATAGCTTGAAGTAACTGACCGGAAAAATTGGTTGCTACTAAATTTAGTATAGTCTGCTTAGTATATTTTAGGCAGCTTGAATTTGCCGTGAAAAAATCTATATATGTATATACTTACACCTGGTTACTATAAGTTTGGTTAATGCGGGTTTGTATATCCTAGATAAATAAAAAAAAATGTGTCAATGTAGATGTTGAAAGTTCCGTACCTCAAAAGGAAAAACGGAACCCTTACAACTTTGTTCGCTTGTTCATCGCCCTGTCTGTCATAGATGTTTTTCTTGAAAATTATGTGAAGCAGGAATGTTGTATAATGTTAGGTTAGGTCTTTGGATTGTCTAGACTGTCGCAATATGCTTTATGAATGATATGAACTCATTATATGAATATGTTTATTTTCAAACCACAATACGAAGACTCCAATACTCAGAATGTTTAATCAATAATTGCATTTAAAATCAATATATAATAAAAATTATATTTTTAAAAGAAAAAAATATTGTTTCTTATGTTTACCCTGATACAATATTTTTTTAATGATTTCATGCAAAAGTTTATAGGAAAATAAAATTTGGACTTTTTCAGCCACAAGCAAACAAATTATCTTGCAGGGTATAAACAAAAATTAAATTTTATTTAACCAAAGTATTTATAAATGGAAAACCATTCAATTATTCCTAGCGATTTTCACCATTTCACCTTTAATAAAATAATATGTATATGTATTTCAAAATTTCTGAAAAAGGAAATAAATGTCCATTTCTTCAAACTAAAGTAAAGTGTGTTTATATTTAATGTCTGATTGAAACGATATTTTCCTTCTATCGAAGTTAGTTTCAAACGTGCATTAAAAATCAAATTTATTCTTTAGCTAAGTGCTACCAAAGTTATTTAATATTAAGAGCATTTATTTTGATAAATTAATTAATTTTCTCATAGGATACGTAAAATCCCAAATGAACTACGAACATTTTTGTCTCAGTTTCACTTACATTTTTTTTAATTAGATATTATTACATCGAATATATGGTATATTTATTACATTAGATAATGGAAATGAAACTTTTGCATAAATAAAAAGGCTACATTTTACTACTTTAGTAAAGCAAAATATAAACTTTTCATCAGATGTAATGAAATATATAACTAGAAATTGGAAATTTATCTAAAGACAGGAACTAAAAAATTCACTTATCATTGAAATTGTGATTAAAGAGCTGCATGAAGCTCTATGTTTAAAATCGTACAACAGTTTCATCGGTACATAACCAATATTTATTTGAATTTGATAAAGGGTTAGTTACATATATTAAACAGTCTACATAGAACGAAAAGTTAATTTCAGTCTGGCATTTTAGATTAAAGTTCAATTTTCCATAGAAGAATTTCTCAACATTTCACCACAATATCGACTCTAAAATTTTTTTGTTTTTATAAGCAGACTTGTTTGTTTGTTTATTATGAGCAGAACTCGCGCTATTAGGGTTTTGAACATTTTTAAGGATGTATAATAGTTAAACATTATGGGATAGAAAGTTTTTTATTAAACTGTTAAAAAATATTAATAATGTTGTTAATCGTATTCTGATGTTTTAGTCATGGTCATTTTTAATACTTCAATATTGTCAAAGGCGTGTTTTCTCACGTGTCCATTCAGCTTGGCCCAAACATACTAAGTGAACCTATTGGATTTCTCCAGCTACAGAAAGAGCAACGTGTGAGCGAGCATCCTAATCCAATAATTTGAGGTAATATGAATTATAAAATTAGCAAACATTACAACATATTCTAAGTAGTAAATTTCCTTTCAGATTACAAGGAAATCCAAAACACAAATGACCCGTATTGTTTCCTTATATTACCGTTTCCATAATAGTACATACATATATTATTCTGGCTATTCTACATGCAATCATATATATCCCTTTAAAATCACAGTTTTTTATTCTCAACAAGCTTGGTCTTCCATTC
The DNA here is from genome assembly GCA_039881145.1 of Druceiella hillmani. Lineage (NCBI taxonomy): Eukaryota > Metazoa > Arthropoda > Insecta > Lepidoptera > Hepialidae > Druceiella > Druceiella hillmani. Next base: position 38,291,906 of record JAYKKI010000019.1, read on the forward strand.
AAGTGAATGGAAGGTTCATTTTGATTATGAGCAATATTTTTCAATATTTAATAGACATGTTGCTCCGCAAACTTATCTTCTGAGTTATACTGAATCCTGATGAGTTAGGATCCTATTGGTGGCCTGTGCGAAGGTACAGAATTTTTTTTAATCATATTAATGCAATAAAGTGTCATCTGTGCAGAAGGTAGCATAATCAGAAATTCAAGCTACATCAGCTTTTAATAAACGCACAATGGTTCAAATGGTTCGAGACAGTTGAGCTATGGTTTATACGTAACTAAAAAGTTAAAGGCAAACATATTCTTCATAAAGAAGTTTTTTAGAAAGCTCAGTTCGTATAAAATGTACATTTATCACTTTTGTCTTTTGTTAAACATATTTCATGAAATTCTATATATATGTGTATATATATATACATACATACATATATATGTACATATATATATATATATATATATATATATATATATATATACACACACATATATATATATATATATATATATATATATATATATATATATATATATATATATATATGTATATATATATATATATATATTTCAATATTTGTATATTCAATATGTGTACCACCTAAATTTACTGGATTAATATACATTTACATTGCATTATTGTCGAATTTCTTATGCATATTGAGTATTAATCATAGTAACACCTTGACATGTCATAAAACAAATGTATGAAACCGAAGGTGATATATTTTGCGGGACAAAGGGAAACATACTAGTTTTTGATTCCCTGGCATCGTAAACACATATTGCAGAAGATGGGGAGCCGCATGCTGGAACCCACGAAACAAAAATGATACAACAGTGATTGATAAGATCGTGATTACCTTTCGTCGTGATCATGATTGATCTTTTTCGCAAAATGTTTAGCACTATTATTTAATGTATTCAACATCATCGTAGTCCAATTATATATATATATATATATATATATATATATATGTATATATATATATATATATATATATATATATATATTTGTGGGTGTGTGTATATATATACACACACATAAATATATTCCTGTATTTATTTGCTCTGTAAGTTTTATCTCTGCAAATAGTTGATTTTACCAGATAATTCCATATTGGCTGAATTCAATAAGGTTGATTGATAACTTACAGATCCCAAAAAAGTCCACCTTTAATTTTTCATTAAAAATTAACTTTTTAAATTCTTCAATTGCCGTCGTCTAATTCCTTACAAATTCTACAACAAAGTTAATACAAACCATTATATTTACTATGCGAAGTTGTTTTACGGCTACTGATACTATACCGTCTACCTTAAAAACATTGGGTCCGTGTGAGTGTGCAACATTATATATTTTTTTCTGAGACATTTTCATTGCTCATGTAAAGTGAGATATACTTTAGTGTTTATTCTAAAATAAACCTTTCGCTGTAGTATTGAAAATAGGGAACTATAATTGGTTTAGTTATTTTTGAGTGCAGTTCTCATAAATACATCACTTAGTAATCGCTAGTAAGGCCCGTAATTGTTTAAAAACTAAACAAACACTTGTACATTAAGATAGGCGGTGAACAAAATTTTCTACATTCTCATTAACAAGGATCATTTCGATTTAAGCTCTAATTTATGTAAGCCCATTTTCAGGCTGCTCAACATTCTTCCTTGTAATGTTCTCCTAATTTCTTAAGCTACTTTTTTATACTTTATTCCTTCTCCTCTTTCGGTAAATTATAGTAAAAGTCTTATGATAATGACTAGTATACCTACCCATATTTATATATGTAAGTCTCTAAAAAACTAGTAGAAATTTGAAATTAATTAATATTAAGAATAGAAAAATTTGCTTCGAAAACAAAATTTATGAAACACTGAAAAGTCTAAATTAATAAAATAAATGTCGTGACAACAATTGACATCAATACTTTTACACGACTTTTTCAACAATTGACATCAATGATTTATTTACATCAATCTTTTTAGTACCAACTAATTATTATGCGTTTTATTTTAGACAAAATGTAAAGAATAAACAGAAAAATAAAAAAATTATACGTTGGACTTGGCTGTTACCCCCCTATGTATTTTGAATTGGATTTGACACCGACTCTTAAAAATCTGTCAGGTACGGGTAGAACTCGCACTACAAAGGTTCTTTTCACATTTGGTCACTTATAAACATTTAAAATGGTACATTTTATTCCTAATTAAGAAATATTAATTTTTCACATTATAAATGTATTACCTAATTAATATATCTTTCACAGGTATAAAAAACTAATTATATAAATTTATAATTCCACATTGAAATAGAAATAATTGATTTTTGCATTCTTTCCTTTACTTGTGCTATAAGACCTTCCATTATGCCGACTTTCAAGATGGTAGGTTAATTAGAGGTACCCCGTAAATTTGTAAGGCTATTATATGAATATAAATAATATGTTTTTAAAATCTTATATTTTTATGTAAATGATGGGCTGATCGATGGACAAACAAGTGGTCATGTAGGGGTTAGTGACCGGACAAAAATTTAGATCTGAACTGCAATAATAATGGTATAAATACTATTTAAGCAGAGGTAATAAATGGTATAAATACTATTTACACAGTCAGATGCTAAAGCTAAAGTTAATTATGCCTTTGTAGCATTACATAAAAGTGTTTGTGTATTATACAGTTTTTTCGGTTTACATAGCTTAAAATGAAAATAAAAACCATCCAAGTGCTTGCGCATTGGGGTTCCATATCTCGTTTGAAGTGAAATTTTTTCTGATAATTAATCACTAAAATGAACTTTTAAACAAATCAAATATTTAAAAATACTTAATTTAATTCAGTGGACTGTATAATTCAATAACCCCCGACATAGATGTTGTCATGATTATCTTAAAATATGTGACATTTGGGACCATTGCTGTTATTTTCCTATAATATTTATGTAGACTTCCAAAACCCCGTTTTTTCATAATTATATGTCTCCATAATATAAATCACAAAGTGAGCGAATGGAAAAATTAGAAAAGAGGTTCTTGAATATTCTTTGCTACAAACTTCATCTTTGACGAGAATATGGAACCAATAAAATCCATGACGAAAGCGTCCATCTATTATATTTATGTAAAATCATACATTCACATGTTGTTTGTTCCTCTCTTCTTTCTTTATCAAAATTTAACACCCGATTTAGGTGCCGTAAAACTTAACCGAGATTATTTGTACTCCAACTTTATAATAATAATACCTATTTTTATAGCCCCACAAGCCGAATGTGCCGATTGCATAACAATATTGTTTCTGAACATCTTTCTTTCTACATTTTTTAGTGGAAATCATAAAAATTTTAAAGGCAAACAGAAAGTATATTGTTTATAGATTAAAGTCCAGTTAAAATATCATTAATTATAAGTTAAGTATGTATAAAATGAGATAACTTCTAAGTTAAAACTAGCGTTAGTAATTGATCAATAAATTATGTAATAAATTCACTAACACAAGTAACCCTTAAAAATGTATACGTAAATAAACTAACCATTTAGTACACACATAGTTAGATTTATAGTCGAGTATTCCGCTTTGAAAATATTATTATATGCTTACGTGAGTGTAACTCAGTTTGGGAGCCTTTGAATAAATCAATAAACAATTTCAGAAATAAGGAGAAGGAACTTTTTTTTAATATTTTCTGGTATGTCCCTGTAAATACTACCTAAAATTATGACCATTATAATTTTAAACTCTGTAACCAGCGCTTTCTAACAGTACCTCACACTATAATGTAATTCATTTTTTTTCCAGTACTTAATTTATTTAAATTTCGTTTTACAAAAATGACCCCAGTCATAAAGAAATCCATATAAATATCTTAACTTATTAGTTATGAAGTATATAATTATGTCAAACTTTAACTTTATACCTCTCATGATTTTTAAGAAACATGATTTTACAGCAGCGACATACAGAGAGACTTAGATCTGAGTAACCAATTTTCCTTTGAAGCTATGCAACCCTAAAAAAATAACAGTAACCTCCACAATATCAAAGCTCGTATTTGGCGAATTTTTATTAATATTTCTTATCGATAAAGAGGAAGAACAATACTTGTCAGAAATGTAGTTTTCACTTCTTACCGCTGCACTATTTACAATGCATTTATCTACTTTAAATAAGTTTTATTATATCATTAAACCTGCTTGGATTACCTTGTAATACTGTAGTGTTTCATCCAATAGTAATTAAATTTGTATGATGTAAGTAATATAAAATATTTAATATGTCATACAACATAAGTAGAAATTTGGCTTTTTGAAAGACAATTCGATTTAAAGCCCTCATTCTTGGCCTAGATATTGTCTGCATGAACAGATTTGGGGGGGGACACTGGAAGTAATTAGTGTTACATATACAATTTGCTGTCACCCCTGAGAATTGGTACCGATAGGCAGTAACTTAAATAGGTAACTTTAGGGATTTGTTTAGTTTATTGTTGCTTAGGATTTACAATAAAAATACATTTTGTAACTCATTGTAAACATGTCTTATTATTTTTTTTGGTGCAAATTTCTTCTAAGAGTTCTAATAGAGCTTTACATTAAATTTAATAATCAGCCAAATAATTACAATGTAACTAAATAATTACATTTTTTTGCTATGATTCTCTGTAGCCAGGATGAGTCTGTCCGACATCTCTTAATATTGTAAGGTTTAAAATTGAATTTCTGAATAACATATAAAATTATTGTAACTACTTTCTAAGTAAACGAATAGTTATTTTTTTATTTCATATGGGCGTATTTTAATTATAGTTTTATACGACGACAAAAGCATTCTTTTCACCCCTTAATTCCTAGGAAGATTGTAATCTCTCTGGTTCAGCCTCACATTTTTCAGGACCATCTGGTTCTAGAAAGCAACCCTTATAATCAGAATCGTCATGTATTGAGTAGTGATTGGAATCATGATCATTATCAACTCTGGGGGTTGTTGGATTTTCTTCATCTGAGTCCAAGTTTAATTTGTGACAGATACTTTTTCCAGCCGAAATTTCAAATTTCCTTTTTCTTCCTTTTGGTGCTGAATCTGTTATTGATTTCTGCTTTTTTTCTGAAAGATCAATAAAAGAAGAAGACATTGCTTCATTATGTATGTTTTCATTTTCTCCTGGTATTCTCTTCTGCAACTCTGACACATCAAAGGGTACAATGCCACATTTTGGAAATCCGCTCTTCAAGTCTTCTCCTGCATTTTGTTTTATATTTTCCAGTCAAAATAAAATCTGGAAAGTTTGTTTCGATACTGTGGAATTCCTAGAACCTTCTGCAGATGCTTCCCAGTTTGTAAGAATTTTCCTCCACTCGACTTTAAGGCGGTGGAAAAACACTATGTCAAGCAGTTGAGTTATATGGCTACATTTTGGTGGCCAGCAGACAAATGCAATATCATGTATGGACAAATGGGAGGCTAAATTATGCCCAATCAACACTTTTTTCCCTCCATTTTTTTTCAGTTTTGGTTTCATGAGAGTTTCAAGCCAATCTGAGAATGTTTGAGTATCAAACCACCCCAATGATGAATTACTGTAATGGCAACCCTTTGGGCCATTTTCAGTCCAGATATTCCATAATTTTATGGAATAGTATACCACATCAGAGGGCATCAATTCGTCGGCAGCTCTTCCACAAAACATAATTGATGTGCTAAACCTTAGAGTAGTAACATATTTTTTCTGGGTATTTGCAACCACAACTAACAGTAACCTTTTGTTGTCCGGGGTTGTCTGTTAGGGCTGTCTCGTCATAGTTGAAAATATGCGAAGGGAGCACATTTTCTAATATGGGCTTTAAATTTGTAACATATTCCTCCAAAATTTCTTATTATGTTTGTTGCCAAATGCACAGTCAGACATTGATGACGTTTTAAAAACTGTTTCACTTAATCTCTTCCAGGTATGTTATTTTTAAATTTTTTATAGTACGGCCACATTTATTGAGATAAGTTTTAAAGGTAATTTGGAGATCATACTCTGTCAATGGGAATCCATAATTACGCATCGTCTCTATGTGGGTTACGATAGCATCCTCTTCTCCAGTTGTGAATGTGGATGGCGACCCCGGTAGACCCATGTGAACCTTTTTAAGTTTATATACCATAGTCCAACAAGGAATATTGAAGTGTGCACTTGCTCATCTCTGAGTCATTTGTTCTAACTTTATAGTTTGTGAATATGGCTCAAGCTGTTCGTTACTATAGTCTGAGTATCATCTAGAACCAAACCTCCATTTATATTTTCTCAGCATATTGCGGTAACCTATAAAAATAACTAAATTGTTTTTTGTTATGTTGTAAATAGTTACACAATAGCACCAGAAAGAATTTGAAGCAAATACTACCCGTCATAAAAATAAAATAACTTAAAATTTTCTAGCTGTAAAAAGATCTAAAATCGATATTTTATGGACTAGTTAGATAGATAACTAATAATATCATGATTAACTCACCTCTATAGTGTCGATGATTCCAGTGCTGGCACAGGATTTAAGCATCTAAAATCTTTTGCAAAAGATGTATAAGCACACTCTGACAATCAGAACGAAAACCATAGATGCAATGATGGCCTCTCGCTTGTCACAATATCGACCTTTGACATTTGAAATGCGTGCAAAATTAATAAAAACAAAAAAAAATAATTTGGGTTTTTTTGTATGTTGTTTTTAACTTTGTCCGATTTGGCGCAAAGTTATCTCCGTAGGGGCAAAGTAGGACCATTTACGGTACTGGATTTGCATATTATGCATACAGCCGTTTATGCAGTAAAATAACTGAAATTGTTTCTGAAGCGGTTTCATGCAGTACAATAACTGAAATTGTATCTAATTCAGGCAAGCAACAGGTAGTACATATTTTACAAAGGTGAATCCCATTTAAGAATGGTGCTATCATGTAGGTATTCAGCTAGCGAATTGTGCAGATACGTGCAGCAGAGAAGAGTTGGTATAAGAAGAAATGTGTTAAAAGAAAAACACAAGAATATCTAAGTTTATAATGTTAAGGTATAACTCGTACAAAGAAAAAAGTGTGTAGGAAATTTTTTGTGGATAAGGCAAAAGAAATGTACTTGAAAGAGTACACCATTGTTTGATAAAATACTTCCTGGAGATGTGTGTATCTCAATTCGTCATAAAAATTACATACGTTAAACTAAATTCGTGAAATGGTCGGCTCATCAATAGTCCCCAGTGCTCAAGGAATCAGACAGTAAACTTTCAACGAAATATTAAATAACCAATTCTGTGCTTCAATACTTGAATAGATAAGGTGAGCGTAGAAGAGATTACTGACCGAATGTTTTAAATATTGTTGGCTAGTTGAAGTTGTCATTTTTGTGATTATTTTTCTTTCCATTTTAAACCGTGGAAAATTTTTCAAAAAACTATTTAGAAAATAATTTTTTTATTTCTCATTAAAATTCGAATTTTCTCGTGTTCAAAAAATTAATTTAAAAATTATACAATTCCAAGTTGACCTACCTTTGCCTTATTTTTCCAAGAGTTAAAGAAAAATTCAATTTTTCTAATCAATTATTTAAAAACTTTTCCAATGTCATCCTCGCCGTAATGTGTCTGCTATCTAGCAGAATCATTAATAACAATTAGTCATGAAGCAATTCAATTAGTCAAAGCAATATTCTGTAGCATTCTACTTTTCTGCTAACCAGTCCTGTAGCCAGTTGTTTTTAGTGCAGCACTAGACATCCAGAAATGTAAAAATTAAACCGTTTATATGTTATTCCTACTTTAATTTTTGTCATTTGAAAATGGAAGAGATATACTATAAAGATACCTGGAAATATTTGCAATATTTGGAAATTGCAATGGGCATCAAGCGAAATACAGAAATTAAAAGACAGAGAATATTCTCTCAGCCGTGGCCAATGATAATAAAACATGTTATAACTGTAATATATGCAGCAATAGTTCTATCACTACTTGCTCTGCTACTAATTGTGGATTCATATTTTGGTCTTACGTCAAATGAAAACTTCGTTATATCATTCAGTTATATCATTATCACAACTACTTTTTTGGAATGGAATAACTTTCCACAATTTGTTGCTGAAATGGAAATGCTAGATCATTTTTTGGACTATGATGTTAAGAGATCATTGTATGAAAAAGGAAGAAAGCAAAATCGTTCAAATTTATACAAAATATGTTTAACTTTCCTGTTAATGGTTTTCACAGACTGTACATGTTTTTCCCATGACTTTGAAATACAATTCATCTTTGGGTATATTATACTTTGGTATAGCGATGTTGAACGTGTCCTTTTTTCTACATCACTCAATGACGTTTTGAAAAGAATTGAATATGGAAATTTATAACTTTCCGTTCTACTCAATGTTGACGATTACCTTAGTTTGTGCAGTGCTGACGACATAATGACAATCAATATAGATGATTTGAATGTATATGTTGATAAAATAATCAAATTATACTTAAAAGTTTTTGATGTCTGTTTTCTCTTACATGATGCCTTCTACTTACAAGTAAGACCCAATTTAATTACATTCTTCATAAGTTGTATGTTTTTGCATTTAACAATTAAAAGACTTAAATGTCTTAAATTTCTTAATAGTACTATTTTTATATTAAATATTTTGACAATGCTTTTTATTCTTTTTTACAATTTCAGTACGGATTAATTTATCAAAGGAAAAAAAGTTCATGCGCTTCAAAAATCTCCGTATCACATTTACGTGTATATCAAAATAATGTTTATTAAACCTATTTTGTTGCAGATTCTTTTAGTATTTTTAAATTATTTTGGAGGCATACTTATATCTCTAGGATTTGTTTTTTATGCTGCCGATTCGGAGGTTAGTAAAGATATAAAAACTACCACTTTTATACAATTTGATTGACCGACTACCAGTATATTAATTTGATCTGCACTGTGATTGCAGTCAAACCTATATTTACTGGCAGCGTATATGGCGATATTTTGGCCATATTACTTAACAGGATTGCTTTTCGTGTGCACAACCTGTGAGAAACTTACACAGCGACTTCACTTTGCACGGATGATTGGGCTAAAAATAAAAATGTTTAAAAATATACGTAAGTCAATTTATTGTCCTTGAGATGTTTATTAATTATCTTACCGGTCACTTTGTACTATAGCACTATTCTTATATATTGTCTTTGCTTCGATGACAAATTTAATTTGCTTTCTGGTGCTATGTCATTTTTCTTATTTTACCAGTTATTGTCTTTATGTGTATTGTTTATACTTATAGTATGTTTTATTTCCTTCTATGGATAAGGAAACATTTCACTCTGTATTATTATAATGAATTCATTTCTAGAAGTAAAAGCATGCTGGTGCCAATATAACACAATTTCAGATAGATACACAGGGAAGTACTAGACATAAAACAGCTGTACATAATTCGTATTATTTCTTGTAAGTCTGAGTTGGTGAAGAATCTTGTGAGTACACAGAACTAAAGTTAATAATAATAATAAACTAAAATTGTTATTGAAAGTGGAAGAGTCTTTCAAGTATTGTTGTTTCTCATTGTCGAAAGAATGTTGCGACAACTACGCCAAATTAGCAAAACGAAAAAGCTCAAAGTACCAAAATAAAAAACTAAGCACTTTAGAAGTTGAAAAAAATGTCCAAAATGAACAAGAGAACTGACGCTAAATAATGAAAACATTCTGAATAGATTATTCACATTAATTAGATCAAGGTATCCAAAACAAAAAAAAATCACGGTGATTGTATAATATGCCTGTGAGGCTCATAAGTACGGTTTAGGATTGACCACGGAACAATTAATAATCAAAATAGGAGGTGTTTCTCTTTCATTTCAACATACCATATCCATTGATGTAAACATTTGTTTCAGTAACACAGAAGTATTCTAATGATATTATAGTATACCAAATACCAAAAGTGTTGCTTCTTGCTGATCGGGTTAACATTATTACGTAAAAATATCACTGACATTTTGGCAATATTTTTCTTCTGATTATTACCTAAGATAAATAATCACACAAAACAAAATTTTTCAATTCACATGTATTAAAGGTTTTTCCGCTAGTCGGTACTAACGGAATACTAATCATCCTCTAAATTTGAGTAGCTAATCATATGTTCATTGAGTGAATAATACGTAGACATCACTGAATATCTTAAATTTCTGATGGATGCAAATGTTTCAAAGCATTTCTTTTACTGTCAAGTAAATCATCTAGTTACAGGTAATTAAACAAAAATGAAAAACGATTACAACTCATTGTTTTTCGATATGTTTAAATCCCACATTTGGAATCATCGCACATGTTTTTTTTGTTTCCCATAGTTTGATTTGCATAAGTCTGCTAATACTAATAACTACTACTAATGCTATTTTTTAGTCTCATTTATTTATTTTCATTATGGTTCTTTTGATACCAAAACTTATTAAACTGCAGTTCAATACACATTCTGGAACTTCCTTAACTATACGTTTTTGTTATTTCCTTAGCTATACGTTGTAACGTACAGCTCAGAGCACCCAATTTGCATTTTGTAATACTTCACTGCTCCTTTTGTTCTTAATCTTTCTGCATCTGCATTTTTAAAACGTCTCCTGATAAATAAATGGCTCTATTATAAACTACTTCGTTAATTTATCCTTACCTAAACAAAATATTGTGTTAGTGTTAGTGTCATCTCAGAGATGATGAAGTCCCGTGGTTATATTTTTGGCGTGATTAGGAAATTCAACATTATCTCCTTACGTGTAGTTACTACCTACTTTAGCACCTTCATCATCTTCATCATTCATTGTTTGTTTTAGTGGATACGATGGTTTCTGTTGTCCAATGTCTCTTATCTTGATCCCTCCTCTCATCTTGCACTACCATAAGTATTTCAAAACTGAATAATATTATAAAATCAAATCGTAATAATTACAGAAAAAACTGGTTTGAGGGAGAACTGTAGTCTCTAGAGCACTAAACATTTACTAGTACATCTCAACCACGCTTTGCATTAAGCGCATTAAAGGGTTCGAATATGTTGGGGTGCATTTAATTCATTTTTAGCTAATTTTTTCAGAATGATTTTTATCAGTTATTAAATACACCAATGTACTCTTGCTTCATAGAGTGCCATTATCTCTGGATAAGTTAATGGTGATGATGATAATGTCTTTTTATTATCCATGATTCCTTTTTTATCTTTTCTCCCTGACTTTACGCCAAATAAAATTAAAAACGCATAAAATTATGCTTAATATGAGCCATCCAAAGTAATTATGATTGCGCAATAACTGTTAAAGAAGTTAAATTATCTACTTTTGTTTAACTATTCTTTATTCAGTAGTCCAGTAGTCACTCCATGAAAACATATCCATGTACAATATCGTAGATGTACCCATATTTCACGTAAACATGTTAAACATTATTATTTCTTTATCTCACTTCAGCTCGAAAGTTTAATTTCATGTCACATCATTATAGCAACTTGAATTCAGTCGACATATGTGTCATTACCAGATTATCACTCAAGATAAAAGCCAACAATAACACTAAAACTGTGCTTCTAATGCAAGTAGTAAGAGAAGAATTATATATTATTTTGTGAATTAAAACATATACCTGAAAAATTTTCATCTGTTTTAATAAATTTCTAAGTAGTCAGAAGTGAATTTTACGCATAATAAATATAAAAAAACATTTTTTGTTGTTTATGTTTTTATTATTCATAATTTTAATGAATACTGGGATATGTAAGTAATATACATGTCCACATTTTTGTCTGTGTTTTTGCATTTAATATACATTTAAAAAACAAAAATCTTCCTTGATAAACCTGGGAAGAAAATCCAATCCACGTTTAAAAGAAAAATATATTACAGATAATCATTTTACACCATATTTACATGAAAATCATAATTTTACTATCATAAATAGTAATTAATATTGATGTCAGGTATTTACTGTATTCATCTGAATAAAATGTTTACAGCTGCTGAACTGCAACCCAAATTGGAAGGTTTGTGTCAACTCTTGTCTATACCTGGCATTGCTGAATTCAAGATCGCTCGCCTTTTTACTGTGAATGCATCAACTTTTCTTCAATTTTTAGGTTTTCTCACCACAAATTTCATTGTGATGTTTCAATTTTATTTCATGAAAAATAAATCCACATAAGTAAATTTAAAATGAGTAAGTTTCCAAATATTTTACTGTTGATATTTTGTTAGATAACCAAAACCCAATTTTATTGTTGTGCAAAAAAATGAAAGATTTGAATTTGTATAGTAAGGTGCACATACATGACATTTTATGCTCGTTCTTATAAACAAATTTATATACTTATATAAATGTTGATTAAATAATGCATAAATAAATTAACATAATATTACGTTTATATTCCATCGTGTCACTATTGAAGATTTTTCCACAAAAATATATTTTTATTACTGGTCAAAATTGCAATATTATTTATTTAATATTATAACTAAACATAAACCCATACATACCTAAGTAGTCAACTAAAATCAAACTTTCAAAAATAAATTTTGCATTAGTTGTAATATTAGTATTTAAATGTAAGAGGGATATTTAATTGTATTAACAATATCGATGACAATTATAATATGAGAGAATTGCACACTTAAAATAAAAAAGTGTATTTTTCCATGACAACTGCAAATAAACGAGGCATTTTGTTTTTTTTTCAATATATTTAAAGAAATTATATACAATAAATTTTGCACGTATGAGTGTGTTTGCAAGTACATTCACTTATTTAATTTTCCAAAAGGTAATCTATACATCTGACAAATGGGTGAATAAATATTGAAAAGTACATTTACGATAAATAATAATAAATATTATATCTCCTTTAAGCCAGTGAATTCGGAATCAAAAGCTGTCTAGTAATTTCATAGACCGAAATGGGTAAATGAATAATATATTTAGAAAAATTTTTAAACCAAATGATAACTATAATATGAGAGAATTACACACTCAGAATAAAAAAGTGTATTTTTCTAAATAGATGAAACAGAGACCACTGCAAATAATCGAGGCGTTTTGTTTTCTTTTCAATACCTTTAAAGAAATTATCTGCAATCTTTTTCACGCATGCGAATGTGTTTGCAGGTACATTCTCTTCTTGAATTTTGGGAAGGATTTCCTGTTCCCCTATAGTTGACATACTACTCCGAGCTTTTCTCAAAATAAATGGTCAAAAGTCTATATCAAAATAGCATATCGTCAAAATTTTAGCCGATGCCATGTTTCCTCGAGGAGACAATGCATGTATAGAAGTAATGATTTCAATATTTTTTTGCAACCCATCACCATCTTTCATCATTTGATTTTGCATCGAGGATGGAAATTCTGAAGACAATAGTGTCTCCTCGATTCACTTCGATAATGTGTAGGTTATTTCAGAAATTTTAGTACGGAAGTAAAAAAAATCTTGTAGAAATTAAAATGAAGGCAAAAATAATTAATAAAAAAAATTATTAATGATATAAAAAAGTAATTAATGAAATGTTGAATCTGTTGCACAAAACTTTATCAGAAAGTATGCAATATATTTTCTTAGGTAAGTGGATAGAAAATGACTCTTCGCGTTCGATAGCATTGTTTGTAGACAAAACTTTACGTTATTTGATGTTATTCGAACAGTAACGCCGCTGCTTTGTTAACATTAAATAAGATGTAAATAAAAAAAATTTACGTCTTTACATTTAGACTGGTTTTTATTACTTATTATTTAAATAAAAATATTCCACAAGCAATAAAAATTAGTGTATCTCTTATTCAACAAAACAATATTCAATGGGCTAAATAATCTAAAAAAAATTGGAGAAGCTAAAAATGTTTTTTTAGTTTCTCCAATTTTTTTGACACACTTGCATAAACGCAATAAACCCTGCGTAACTGCTGAAGTAATTTTTGAACTCGAATCCGGAAAACCGCCTACACAGTGACATCCTACCGACCAATACCGCTACTTTCCATTATGTCAAAAATATTTCCAGAGATATTATCGAAAATATGAGATTGCATTATTAAGGAAAGGCAATTGCTCCTGATTCACCAATTTGGATTTAGAACCAACCACTCAACATTAGATTAAGTACGTAGAATCTTAAACAAGATTGAAAATGCATTTGAAGGGGAAAAGGTGCACACTGCAGTGTTCCTGAACGTAGCATAGGCATTTCATAAAGTTTGGTATGGTCATCTTTATTTAATATGTACTTACTGACTTAATACTTTCCATATCTACTGCATAATGAAGTTCATAAATTACTCAATATAAAGTTAAATTGTACTACACACATACACACGTGTGTGTGTGTGTGCTTGTGTGGTACATGTATATATATTTTTATGTATATATATATATATATATATATATATATACACACACATATATATACTATTTGAACAAAATCGTGATGTTTCTCTTCGTCTTGTTTTCAAAAACAAAAAAGAAAATGTTTTACTTGCATGTACAATTCAATTACTGAAATGAAAAATATATGTTGAAGTTTTATATCAGTTAACATTTATATTGATGATATCATCACAATTATTGTTGGTCAGATCTATATGTGCAATAAATAAGGTCATTACAATAGAGTTCAAAGAACAATTTCACAAGGAAACACTATGCCGTAGTCGACACACAGATACAAATTTTGTATTGATTTTGTGCAGTTATAAAAGGAGCAACTTTACTTCGGGCGCTTCATAAAACTATAAAACCTAGTCATCATGTTACGTATATTCTACTATAATCAACCATTATTCTACTATAATCAACTATTTAGTTGATTTCAATTATTTTTTACGTAAAGAAACTCCATGTTACCATTTAAGACTAATTATAATATAACTATTATTTAACCTACATATAATCCTTTTATATAATTTATGGAACTGAAAAATAAACCACAAATTTAGTAAATTAAATAGAATATTGTGAAACTGAACTAGAACTATGATGTATGTAGTAGATACCCTCAAGTAACTAAGGACTAATTGGCGATTCAAAGTGAAGAAACCAAACACTGTGACGGAAGCTAGATCAGCTTAATTAATTTCTGTAGTACAAAGCGATCATGCACATTCGAAAGAGATGAGAGATTTTATTCTAATTCAAGTGACATCAAAAATTATTTCAAATTTAAATTATTTTATTTGCTTTAAAATATTCCTTTTGTACTTTGAAAGGTTTAGTAAAAATCCTTCAAAAAGATTTACTGAATATTTTTTATTTAAATATTTTATAATATTTGTTTTGAAGGTTAAATTGAAAAATGCAATTGTCTTATTTCTTTTAATTTTGAACCTGCTTTAAGGGTATTTTACGAAATATCCCACCCCTTTACTTACAAGCTAGATATGGTAGGATAATTGTTGAAAAAAAGAAGATATTCTTGGGCAAATACAATTTCTTTGAGAAAAATTGCTTTGTTTTCGCAATTAATATACCTTCGATGAGAAATTTAAAAAAAATTACATGTTATGTGATACCAACTGATGTTTTGAAATAATGAAGATTGAGTTTGTTTAGTATTATCAGGTTTAGGAGTTCATACACCCGGGTATTCCGTAAAAAACTAGTTCCAACTGAATTGCTGCATTCGGAGACAGGGAAGTGACTAGAGGAACGTAATTTTGAAAAGGCAATTTGCTTGACCATGTTTACATAATTGTTAAGATCTATTTACTTGAAATAATGTTGCACTAATGTATTATTACTGTGCCATGACACAAATTATTAGTGACTGAATCTGGAATATAATCTACATTTCTGGCAACATGTCCCAGATCCCCGGCGATGGGCCGATATTGCCAAAAATACCCTTGTTTGTTATTAGAATTTAAATGGTTGCTTTATTGTTCGTCTGTATGTTTTTCAAATATTAAAAAGAAATAACAACATGATTAGTAGGGTCGTATCCTGTGATTACCTTTTCACAGAATTCTTCATCATATCCGAAAATATTAATGTTTGGACTTCATAAAAATTGAATGAATTTGACAAAAAAAAACTATTGTAATTTTATTGTCAAGAAATACATTTTGCTAATGCCTACCAGCGCAATAGCGGTGATTCACAAAGAGATTTTAGGTGCCGACTACAAAATATCCACACTATTATGAAGTCTATTGAAGGTGATTCTTATGAAAGTTTTATTAAAACAATGCTTGATACCAATATTGATAACTGGCCTCTACGAGATAAGATAAATATGTGATTTTAGCACTATGAAGATCCATCACACTCCACTAACAAGGTCATAAGGAGGTTTAATATATTCTGTGACCAAAACTACATACCATAGATGAATGGCATTTCCGTGATAATAGCCTCAACCCGCTCATCGTGAACTATGGTGGTTGTACATCGATAACTATAAGGGTGTGAAAGATATGGGGTTGAAAATAGTCCTAGAAAATGTGTGGCTTTCAATATGAAAGTTCCAATTTTTCCTAGAAAATCCTAGAAATTTGAAAAAATTTCTGCAATATTCTGGAACATTGTCAAATTCTGACATGTACTCATTGTTCTCACCCTATTTCTTCACTAATGCAACTTACCCCTTCTCATTTATTTTGACATTAATAATTCATTACAGTTTTAAAAATGTATTATATATATATATATATATATATATATATATATATATATAAAATGTATTATATATGTATGTATATATATATACATATATATATATATATATATATATATATATATATATATATATATATATATATGTATGTATATATATATATATATATATATATATATATATATATATATATATATATATACATATATACATATATATTCAATAATATGATGAAGCAAATTATAAAATTTAATCTTTTCCTGGATATTGTAACGAAAGTTTTATTAGTTTTACACAAAATACACAAGCAAAATTTACACATTTTTTAAAGATTACACAGTAGCATACGTTCTCAAATGTACTTAGATGAATAGGGATATAAGCACAAATGTGTGTACGTTTTAAATTTTTTCCGGCTTAATTAAAAATAATTTCAATAAAAAAACCGGTCTATTACAAGTCGAACTCGAACACCAACAGTTCTGCTACCAAACAATATTAAACTTGTAAGTTTGTACTTTGTGAAAAACTTTATATATATATGTATATATATATATATATGTATATATGTATATATATATATATATATACATATATATATACATATATATATATATATATATATACATATATATATATATATATATATATACATATATATATATATATATATTTATATTTGCATTGACATTTTCACTTATTTCTATTTTTAAGTTTTTGGATCACCGAATAGTGAAATTTAATTTTTTCCAAGATACAATATGATAATTTATAATTTAAAAAATTAATATTCCACAGATTAAAAGACATTTATACATACTGACCATATTTCTACAGTGTCAGAAGGCGACTTGATGTTGTTTGAATGTTGAGAGCTTCCTTTTGCACATTACTAGAGTAAAAAAACATGATGCAGACAAAAGTGAATTTTAACATACTCTCAATCATTACAATAGACAAAACTCCACTTCCATTGGCCTGTAAATAAACATTACAAAACACCTTGTGTAAACTAAATGAAAGATGTTATGAATTTAAAACTTTGAGCGCATTTGTAGGGTTTGGATGTACGCATCTATTTTGGAATAAAAACTTGGATATATTTTTATTTTTAATAAGAGATCTGTTTGAAATTGGAGGGTAATAAAAGGCCGATTCAATCTTCATAATCTTAGATATATTGTCAAAATATATGAAAAAACTCCCTTTACTAATGAAGGTTGGGAATGAAAAATATGAAATAAGAAGTCAAAAGATATCCTTATTGCAAGAGTATATGTGTGTACATATATATATATATATATATATATATATATATGTATATATATATGTATATATTTTTATTATTACACTTTTTAAATTTTATATAATAACTTTAATATAAGAATTTTAATATAGTTGAAATTGCTTTAAATTATACTTTAAATTAATTAACTGTGAACATATTAAGTCCGATCTATGTTGAAATATGCTACTTAAAATCTAATCTGTTAGAAAAATACTTTTCCAATATAAAAATAGTTCACACATTAGATAATGAATACAGATGTAATAACCAGAACTATCAGTTTGTAATCATAAGCTTATTTGACTTATGATATTATAAGTTAACAATTTTAGAGAAAAGGACATCTCGTGGATAGAACTTTTAGGCGCTTACAATTACGGTAACATCATTATAATCATCCAAAGACTAGCTCATTTTCATGCATACTATCACAGGCACTTCTCTATTTCTACGACTACATACATTAACATATTGGAGTCATTCTATAATTTCATTCCCTTATATATTTTTAGCTTGTTCGCTTTTTATTCTCTCATTAACTTCCCCTGTAAATTAATATATTTTTAATTCCACTCTTCGCAAATTTCATGCAGGAATAAATAATATCATGTCATAAATTTTCTATATCTTGTAGTCAAGTTTTTTTTAGGTGACTCTTAAAAAAAAAAGCAAGTTAAATTGGTAGATTCTAAAATAATTCATTAAAAAATAAAATTCTTTGTAAATCAATTCTAGACATATTGTTAAGAATGACCACAAGAAAAATATACTTACTCCACTTTCTGCAGTTGGTAAAGTCAAAAGTATGATAGAAGTGAGTTATGAGTAGTTTACTTGAAGTTAACCGAAAGACTATGACCATGAATCCAAATCTGATAGAATCATTGCTATAATTATGGAGAAATGTAGGATTATGTTGCACTTGTGAAAATCGCACCTGCGCAATATTATAAAATAATGAAAATATTATTTACAATCATAAACAGTTCAATATAAATACCATACATACTTTTTGTCTAAGTGTGCATGGAAACCTTGTGGTGCGGGTTCTGCTACAAGTAAAGATTTGTTTTAATTAAAATATTAAACTAAAGGTAAAATTAATTTATTGTTTAAGGTAATTTAATTAAACTTTCACACTTACCTGAACAGCAAACAGGGAATTTAGAATTTTACATCCATTTATCAGTTTAAAGCATACATTGTACAAATCAACGATTCTGATATCCGGATCTGTCCCAGAAGTGATTTGCCTAATATTTAAATCCACAGAAGAAACTTGAATATTTTCAGATATCTTTTGTACACTTAAATGTTGCATATAATTCTGAATTATCAAATAATGTAGGTTTATTGTATGCACAAATGCAAAGATCTGCCTGAAGCAGATATAAGAAAGAAATATCAATGAAATGATACCAATAATAACATGTGTTACCAGTGAAGTAATACAGATAAATGTTAATGAAAACAGTCAAAATTATTATAAGGAGGCGAATGAACTTATTATATGCTTTCATGCTGTATGTATATTTGGTTCGTGGTCGACACGTAACGTCAGATCTATTCCTTGCATTTTGCGGTAAAATTTGGTAAAATTGTTTCGATCAAAGCAAGCTACACTTACTATTTGAACAATAAAATATAACGAAAAATGTTATTGTTTTTTGTTAATCTGAAAGATATTTTCAATGGTATTCCATGTACATACATAAACAAATTTCCCTTTACTGACTTGTTTTGGAGCCCCTTTTGGAATGAAACTATATGTTATTTTAAACTTTTACTAGCTTTAACCGAAGGAATTACGTTTTATGTGTAAATTTTGACTTTATCATGTTTCAGCATCTGATATACTAAAGGTACAATGAACAATGTTATCACAACAATAAAGTTCCCTCCGACATATCGGTGTGGAACACTAAAAATAAATAACTAAATCAACTAAGGTACCGTTGATGCTAATAAAGTTACACCAAAATTATATTAAAATAACAAATCCGCAAGAGCATATTAGAAGTATTTTTTTTAAACTTTCTTTCTTCTCTTCTTTCTCTGTAAATAAATACACAAATATAATATCTCAATGCATATAAATTCTTTTGCATGACTATTTGTTATTTTGGAACCTAGGAAATATCCCCAAAAATATTCTCAATATAAATCAATAACAAAGGTTCATCACGTTTTATACAATATAACTTGACCAGTTTTCAGACTGGCCATACCTGACAATATGACTTACGGTATTCACAGTAACAGCTCAGACTCACAGAGTTCAAAAATGCTATATTTGTAAAATTTGCTATTTCCGATATCAATATTTAAGACTAAGTTCATAATATGTTTTGTTTGCTACATTCAGTTCTAATTTGCCTAACTCTTATACTTTTCACTTCCTATACCTTCCACTTTCAATAGTAAAAACCTATGTTCTAACTGTTCAATTAATTATTTTACAAGAAATTTGTCTTAATATAATTGCGTGGAAAAATAGATTGACACCATATTCAACTACATATTGGTGATTCATTTTATTAATTTTTCCTAATTCTAAGGAACAGATAAACTCTTCTATACCCATACGTAGATTCAGGTTACTCGATAAATCAATACTCTGGAATGATCAGTTCAATGAGCTCTGTAAAGCAAATTTCTTATTAATAAGGAATTCAAAATAGAGAACTAGATATTTTTTTTCATTAATTAGTTCATAAATTTGTGTGAAATGTAAAGAAATCATGTGTGAAAACGTAAAATAATTTTGACAAAGGAAAGCTGCTTGCTACCTCATCGTCATTATTCATCCTGCTACTAGCTTATTTGTCCCTTCTTAAGTTTCGATATGTATATTTTCAGTATCACATATTGAAGGAAAGAAAGATACTTTTTACAGAATCTAATCCATTCCTTGCACAGTTGCGTTAAAAGCAAACTAGAAATAAAATTATGTACATATTTATGAGATTAATCAGCGTTATTTGTCAATACATGTATATCACATGTTTATAGATACTTTGCAGACATCTGTAGATACACATGCATCATATCATCAACCTACCACAATTTGCCTTAAACTAGGAATACATTCAAACATTTCTCAGCTTCTCAAGACTTGCTACCCTGCAAAAACCCAAAAATGAAAAGTCACCGTGGTCATCATCGTGGTTATTTCTTAAACTTTTAATCCCCGTCACCCTTAAAATTGGGTTGAATGGTAATGATTCTTCAATAAAATATTTCCATGTTTCATTTAATTAATCAACTACAACCCCCTCTAGCAGTCACAACCTCAAGATAAATTATGACTCTTTAGACATATTCAACCTCCAAAATGTGGACGTTCTTTTCGCCTAGCGCATAGATTGCATTTGCATGTGGAACTAATCAGTGTAATGTATTAATTATATATTGATGTTTTATTATGGGTTACTCAACTCTAAGTAATCTACGTAACATAAGCAAATATGTGTCGTTCATAAGAAATAACACATAGACTAATTGTGTTATTGAGTCTAATTTATCATGGAGAATATCAATATATCCTTATACTTTGATATAGCAAATACAGTTTGAACTTTTTTCAGTGCATAAAAGAGAAAAGGTGTAATATCAAGTATACACTCTTTTATAATTTTTCAAGTAATTATAATGATACAACTTGAAATAAACATCGCTTTACATTTTGCAAGTACAGTTACTATTCTCTATAACAAATTTGGCAATCGAACAGTCAAAGTAAGAGTAAAATTTTTTGTTCTTAAAAGTAACAGGACTTTCAAAGTTGCTTAAAAAAATTGTTTGCCTGACAATTACGCTTCAACGTAATCTTTTCCGATTTTTATAATTTTACTATGGGCACTAATAAGTAACATATTATTCTCTGCAATATTTTAACACAAATAATTTATTATTTCGAAAGAAAAAAGTGGCTACATATTAAAATAAAACATTTATATTCTGCGACAAATTAATTTTTAAATTCAAGCACTACTTTTCCATTGAGCCTAATCTTACATTGTTCCTGAAAATAAATACAAGTTACAGAGGAAAACAACACTGAATCGTTAATATCTAGTTAATTTCCTAATTAAATTGTGTTAATACAACTCCATAACTAATTATGGCGGTAAACATATTGTAAACAAATGAATAATCCAATTTTACGTAGTCGTTTGCGCTGAACTCTAAAGGTTGGTGTGCAACCACGATGCCGAATTCATAAAAAGTGTCCGAGAGATTGGAACCTTAAATAAAAAGAAATAAAGAAAAATTAGTTAAAGTTGACGTTATCTTCCTATATTTTAACCTCATCAAACCTGTGATATGATCATAATGTGAGTTACCAACGTACCCAGGGTAATATAATGTCAGAGCCTTATGTATGTAAAAAAGGACCATATATAGTAAATCAAAATTGAATACATTGATTTCATTTGATTAATAAATTGCATATAAATGAGATCAGAGTCGACTGCAGTAATTGAAGATATTTTGGAAAAAAATTATCTACAATTGTTTGTGTTTCCGAAAAGGTTATCACAATTTATCACAGTACGTTGCCTAGAGACTCTTTGGTGCGGAAGTATAAAGATTGGAGTTCTTCGCGTGATGAGCAAGAATAACTACTTGTATAATAGTATAAACTGAACATGTTAGGACACATTTATTTGTCAAGCTACTAAACCTCATATAAGATTCAAATAATTTGGTTGATATATAACCTACCTCGCCTTGAGAAATATGTAGTGAGAGAAATTAGGTATTGTGTATCTTGAGTGTACGGTAATAAAGAAATCAATGAACTGAATTTACACATTCTCCCGTGATACAATTAAATAATTCCTTCATACTGCATAAAGTGTTTCTACAAAAATATATTTTTAAGGAATTATCCTCTTATTTCTATTTGTTTGTTTTCAGAATGCCGCAAACTATATTTGTGCGTGTTGGTACACAAACTATTCATTTCTACAAAACCACATACTCTATAGTACGCCTAATGTCATACGACGATTTAACGTTCCTATACATAGAGAATAACAAAGAATAGAACAAACATGAATCATCTCGAGGTATAGGGACAACCCAGTGTGGACAAGGATCATCACATATGTACGTACGGTATTTCAGATTCCATTGCAACATTTATTGTTACGGTAAAAGGTTATAATTTACCCTAAAATTATCCAAACAATATCCAAATTGCTAGATGATATCAATTAACAAATTAGTAAGCATTTCAATCACAAACTAATAAAAACAACCAAAATTATACACAAAAATCGTGAACTTATAGGCAGCGTTTCAGGGCACATCCAAACAGCATTTCAGTGCTCATGCTTATGAGTGCGGCTGCCACTTGTTTTGACACATGGACGGCCCCATGCATCGCCCCTCTATATCACAAGCGCCCCAACTACAAACGTATGCATAATGGCTGCCAACAAGCATCATAAGAGTGCAGTCGCGTTACATTATTAGAATTTATGGCTTCTAGAATCATCTTATCAAAAAAGCTATTGGAAATTATGTGTTGCAAAAATACTCGAATATGATTGAGTTTTGGAAAACATTCTACTAAAAAGTGAAAAATGTGCTTATGATACTTACCATAGTCATTAGTTACCCGGCCGTGGTCGATCATTACCAGCAAATAGAATCTGAGTCTTTGTACAATGACCGACTCCCTCAATAGTAGAATTAATAATGTAGCTCCATACAATAATCGTATCAAAAAAGTTATTATTATTAAGTACTCAAAAGATGTGATGTTCTGTAAAAGCGTGTCAGTTGATTAAAATGAATCAAAGGTTAATTAAATTTTAAGAATTATTGCAGCGGCAATATAAATAAAATAGTACTGGGTACGTACGTACACAAAAACAATATATAATTGATTAAAAAAAATAGAAAATATAATTAATATCTACAATATCACATATATCTGTCTTTTAGAGCAATATTAGATATTTTGTATTACATTTATATCTTGTGATCAATCTCTAACATGAGAAATTTTAGTGAATGGCAATATTTGGAATTTTGGGGAAATTAAAGAAATAATAGCCTTCGTTGTTATTAAATGTATGTTTTAAATACAAGTAGAACTCGCACCACTTAGGTTCACATAAAAGTTTGAAATTTTAAGAGTGAGCTACTTACTTTGACTTAGAGTTATCTCATATCTCTTTTTTAATTCCTTTTTGATTATACACACACACATACATACACACACACACACACACACACAAATTATATATATATATATATATATATATATGTAAATATAAAATATTTTTCACGGGCAATGGAATGGCCTACATTTTATAGAAAACCAAATATAGGCACTATTAAAAAATTATTAGGTGTCTAATAATTTTTCCATATGTAATATCTTATAATCTACAATACCCTCAACTTTGTATCTCATAAAGGAAAGTTCGTATAAAAATATTACTAGACATTTTTAATTGTCTTAATTTTGATTGCGATATCCATCCCATTGGGTCTTAAAAAACCAAAGGATGTTTTTTATATATAATCACGTGCCTTGAAACACCTTTCACTCAAAATTTCAACACATTTGTTATTAGTCCGAAAGAACTAAGACGTTGTGTTATACGGACAGAGAGATGGAAGGGAGGAATTTATGCGGAATCCGTGTTAGCCATTTGGCATTTAATTTTAAGGGCCAAAAGTATTTTCACATAGTAGCAACTTAGAAAAAAGTCAACATAGAGAGAAATGATATGTTTTTGAGTTTCAGTTAATTAGAGTAGTTGCATTATGAATTTGGGAGGTACGTTGAAATGGCATAAAATCATTCATAAATATCCTACAAAATCATTCATAATAAATCTCTTATATTTTATCTATATTCCAGTGAATAAAACACAACATATAAACATTTATCGACATATATACATACCAGTTTTCCCAAAGCGAACATTATGACTAGGTTGCAAATAAAAATTGAATGGATACTCATGTGGAAAAGAGTGAAAAGCAGCTGAAACCAACAAATTTTAAAAATTTCATAAGCAAACATCGATCTACTCGAATGCTTCTAACATTACATATATTTCGTGGTTCTTTAAACAGAGGAAATGTGTTCATCCCTATTTTTAAGTAATATTTATTTACACAAAATAACTAAAAGGGATGCTTACTGTGTTGCATATGTTGCATATTGCTTAACTCGAAAGGGTATTCATGAAAGAAGAGCACTTACTAAAATTTCTATGTTTTGATTTTTCTTCACTCTTTGACTACAAAGGCACTCAAATACTATACTCGATACCCCTGCCCCCACCCACAACTTATTAACAAACATAACAAAAAAGTTCACATTTTAATTATTAATTTAATAAAAAGTTCGGGTTTATGGTGCATCATTTACATTAATTTACATTTGCAATAAACTCAAATAAGTTTTGGAATGAATGTTTTGGCTGAACTAAAATAACATATAAAGTTTCCGATTTTATATTTTTCCCATTTTTCATACTTCTTTACTTCTCTTGCCTAGAGTATTTTTCTTTTATAACTTTTAGTCAAAATGAGAATATATTTTTATTTTGAAAATAATGTATTTGTATTTCAATCCAATTTATCACACCATACCTCAGTTTTTTTATAATATTGCTAGTGAAATCTAATTAAATATTAGAATTAAAGTTTAGAGTGTATGTATAGATTATACAAAACAAGAAAAGGCTATTTATTGAATTACTTTCGCTTAACAATTCATAACTTCAAGAACAAGGACGCTCGGCAATAAAGGGGCACACGGTGATGGAGGTTAATTGAGATAAATAGATTGTAATCGTGGTTGGTACTTTATCGAATATTACAATTGAATTATTAACATTGTTTGATGTTAGCGTCAATACAATATTGAGTTATTTGATAAAATATATAAATTCAAAAAAAGGGGTGCCTTGTTATTTGAGTGAATACCAATAAGTTTTTATTTTATTGAACACGTCCAAAAATGAACAGATGTTAAATGCAAAGTGGAACAAGGTATGAAACCTATGGAACTGTAAAATTATGATAGTTGGATCCAGGTGATAAAAAAATAATGCTGGGTGTGCATTAGTCACATGTAACTCAAGGCAATGATTTTACAGACTTACGACAATGTCTCTTACCGACATCACAAGAGCTAACACGAAAGTCACGGCTAGTATGTGTTATCAAGAATTAAAGTTGATATTGGAAAAATAAACAATGAGTACTTGTAAATTACTTTTCCTTACTGCTAATTCAATATAACGCGCAACAATCCACTGCAGAACAGGTCGTTCCAAAGTTGCAAAATTTATTTTTATATACACTTACAGTTTTCATGCTTTTGAAATGTGAATAACCTTTCACAATGCAAAAGGTTAAATTCTTAGCAAGTGGTGAAAACAAGCTTGAAAAAGTTTGATGATTACTTTTCAGTCTACTTTTGAAATTAAGTGCCATTGAAACGTTAAAAGTTTGTGAACAGTATACAATTTGACTAACCAAAAAAACGAAGACTGGTAGTCTTCGTTCAAAAACGAGGGAGCCCTAACAATTGCATTTAGTTAAGAAGAATAGATTTTTTCAAATAAAATGGGCACAAGATACAGGTAAGTATAAGAGAACAGGTAATAAGTAAAATTGTCTTTATTTTTTCAAATTGATCTTTGAACCGCAAATTAAACAAAATAATTACCAAATACCTATATATTTTAGGATTTTTCAGACCCAAAAGTGAAAAATTAAAGAGATGGGGATTCATAACCAAATACTGAGAAGTTCAACATTTTTTAAATAGGATTTGAATCAGAAAATGGTAGGTGGAATTTTAGTTTCCTTTTTAAAAACATTTCCAATGATATTCCGCTCAACGAAATGAGTAGAGAGAGTATATTCGCCACTTTGCTTATGTGTTTGGAGAGGCGCTTAAACAAATGTTTTTATTATTAATACTACTGAAAAATTCAGATCTCTATATGGCGCATTTATTTGCATAATGCCATACATATTATTGCATGATGTATGAAAGTATAGAAATAATAAGACTTTGAGAGACGGACAGGTAGATGGACAGGTATTACCAAATTATTCAGGTTCTATGTTTCACTGCAAAACCAATAAAAAGGCGATATATTTGACCATGTTCAGTTTCTAAATGGCATTGTTTCAATGAGTAAATTATTCATCTCAGTACTGTTTTTTTGTTTAATAATTGAAATTTTAATAATTACTTATCAATTAAATCAGATTTTACTTTGAGCCAATATCTTATTGACTATATGTGTTTACAGTTTTACCCAAAAATTGCTGGATCCGCATGTAAAATAAAATTACACTCACAATCAATTATATTTGAACACAGATGCTTGTATATTGTAAAATAGGTATGATGATGAATGATACTTATATATTATAAAATAAGTAAAATAGGTATACATTATAAAATAGGTTAAATGGAAAATTGTTTAAAATAGTAAAAATCATAGCTCTCTTTGAACTATGGGTTTAAGATGTACATAGATAATATAGACATATATTTCTAGTTTTGTCATAGGATAAAATTTTAATTTGATAACTTTCATCCCAATACGTTTTCACTTTACCAAGGTGACTGCCGATTCTACTGACTTGGTAAAAGATTCATAATCTAAACTTTGATAAGATTTTTGTGAAAATAGAATGATATCACAATTTAATGTAAATTTCACCATTTTCCTTCAAAGTTTACTTTGTCCCCGATATTTTTTTTTTTTTTACCAATATTTTCGGAGCCGGCTTCGAGTGGAGAGCAGTTTTGGAGAGTTTTCGTAATTGTCGAAAACATTTGCAAGACAAACAAATTATATATTTTTGAAATTGTGTTTAACCCTTAACCACCTACCACCGGTCTCAGAGACCGCAACGGATTTTTAAATTCAAATTTTTCTATGTGTGCGTGTCGTACGACCTCGCACGTCCATGTAACTTTTCTACACGCCAATCAGTAAATCAGTAAAAGCGTCTGAA
The DNA here is from genome assembly GCA_039881145.1 of Druceiella hillmani. NCBI lineage: Eukaryota > Metazoa > Arthropoda > Insecta > Lepidoptera > Hepialidae > Druceiella > Druceiella hillmani. The sequence continues at coordinate 38,319,870 of JAYKKI010000019.1, forward strand.
GTTGAGGGTGAGAATGAAGATGTTGTGAGTCCGTTACAGCCCATATCACCAATCTCTTCAAGGTCACAATCTCCATACAGGTCAACTCAAGAGACTAACTCTTCGGATGATAATATTCCGATTTCACGCTTGCAGTCCGGAGGTAGGCGAAGAAAATATAATTATTTTGGAAGTAATCGTTTTCAATGTGAATCTACACCGAATATAGCTCGTTCACGGACACCACAGCATAATATTGTGCAACAAACACAAGGTGTAAAGCCAGCTTTTCGTGCGATTCTTAGTAATACTACTACGCCCCTGGATATTTGGAGTCTTTTATTTACTGATGAGATGTTAGATAAAATAGTACTACATACTAATCAGAAAATAAGCAAAATCAGACCGAAGTACAAAAAGCAGACTTGTGTGCATGATTTGGACCGTACAGAGCTAAAATCGTTTATTGAGCTTTTGCTTTATACAGCTATATTCAAAGAAAATCACGAGCACTACACTTCATGGTACAGTACTGATGGAACCGGAAGAGAAATATATTGTTGCATAATGAGTAAGAATAGGTTGGAAGTTCTGCTAAATACTATTCGATTTGATGATGCAGAAACTAGAGAGCAACGATGTGAACTAGATATGTCTGCTCCAATTTTCTGCTCCATATGTCTGCTACAACTTTTTCAGTCTTTTATACAAAATTGTCAAAGAGTGTACACGATTGGAATTGTGCTTGTGTAGATGAGATGCTTGCAGCTTTTCGCGGTCGCTGTATATTTAAAATGTATATGCCAAAAAAACCAGCTAAATATGGTCTAAAAATTATGTGCCTTACAGATGCAAGAAACGGTTACCTCCTAAATGCTTACATGTACCTCGGCAAAGATTCTGATGGACAAAATTTGACACAAGAGCTGAAGCATCAATCTAAACCAACTCAAGCTGTTCTAAGTCTTATCGCACCGATTGAAAATTGTAATAGAAACGTGACCGCTGACAACTGGTTTTCTCCGATAGAACTAGTCAATATTTTGAAAGAGAAGCACCTCAGTTATGTTGGTACACTCAAAAAGAACAAACGTGAAATACCGCCTGACTTCAAACCATCTAGAAATCAGCAAATCGAGTCCTCAATCTTTGGTTTTACCAAAAGTATAACTTTATCGTCTTATGTACCTAAAAAAAATAAAGCTGTGGTTATGATTTCAAGTATGCATCATACTGCTAGTGTTGACGAAAGTAGCAAGAAACCGGAAATGATCTTATACTACAACCAAACAAAAATAGGCGTCGATTTACTGGATCAAAGATGTTCAAATTACTCTACTTCTCGTCGAACGCGAAGATGGCCTCTAACTATATTTTACAGAATTTTGGACATCTCTGCTTCAAATGCTTATGTCATCAGCCTCAGCAATCAAGCACAGAAGACTAGAAGTCGATTTAAATTTCTAAAACAGCTAGCAGAACAGCTTACAAGGCCGCATATGGAACGTCACGAAAAAAATGATCACATTCAGAGAGATTCTATTCGCCGTATTCTAAAGATCGGGGACGATAAACCAAGCACTTCTGATGTCGAAAAACTTGAAGTTCGTAAAACATGTTTTACATGTAATGCAAAAACGAAACGAAAGACTGCTTACTTATGTTTTATGTGTAAGTTACCAATTTGCTTGGAGTGTTCGAAAAAAATGTGCTGTAACTGCCGCGAAAAAATATAAACGTTTAGGCGTTGCAGTTTTATTTATTTTTCGAAATAACGTTTATTTTTGTTGTTTTTTTTTAAAGTTTGTATATTTAATTTATAAGAATGAATACTAAGAAGTTAAAAATTTAAGTTTCTAATGCTGTAGATCTCATTTTCTTAGAGTAGTAATTTTTTGTGCCATAATTGTTACTTTATAGAGATTTTATCGATATCTCGAGATTTTTATGTAATTGTTAGTAATTGTATGTCTAATATGAAGCTTTTAAATATAAATAAGTATTTTATTCAATCACATGTTTCATTATTACCACCAAACCAAAATTATAGGGAATATAATATTAGAGTCTCTGAGACCGCACGTAGGTAGTTAAGGGACAAAAATGTGTGGTAGGTGGCTAAGGGTTAACAAACAACCTTTCCCTTCATACCTGGTATGATGATTTAAAAAAAGATTACTTCCCGTTTCATTCAATAGTTAATCAACCCTAAAATAAATATTCAAATATTTTATAGATTGAATTTGAGGAATAATATAAATTAAAATTCCTTTTAAATTAAAATAAAGAAAAACATAAACCAATGAATGGAACTAACCTGAAATCCGTACGCACCATTAAATAAATTGCATTGCTCGCTTAAGATCATATAGCTTTCTCTCAATTTTTTTATTTCAATTAAAACTTCCATATCATTATTTTCACCGATTATTTCATTATCAGCAATATCTTCATCTTGAACATAAACATATCCATCTAATAATTTATTAACACCTTTCAGTATTATGTTTAAACGCCGTCTGAATATTTTCAAATTTACAATGCTCTTCCAATCTTGTACTTGTAAAAAGAATTGGGTTATAAAATATGATTGAAAATGGACTACCATTCCAATGTCATAAGCTGTGTACTGTGAAATTATGTCAAAGAACACAATAAAGACTGATGTGAAGATAAAAATCTTAAATAATTGGTTAAATGATTTTCTTTCATTCACATACATGGGGATTGTTACTATCAGTAGTTTGTCGATTTTTTTATAATTTTCAAAATAACTGTGAATACTTTGACAACTTTCTGTAGTAGCAAAAATGACAAAAATAACGACTTGTATCCTTGATATTATCGCATGTATCCAGCCAAAATTGTTTAATACAGGATAACTAGTGAAAAAATGAAGTTGAAATGACATTATCAGTATTTTTATAGATGAAATTATTATAAAAAATATTGTTATCAAAGCCGGTATCGTAATATTCTTTACCGCTATATTATTGCTTAACTTTGAAACACGCGACAGTGAACATGCACGAAAAATGGTATTAAAATTTCCCATCACATCGTACGTGTCCATGTTTCTACCCTACTAACTCCTAAGAATGAAATGTTACAACTCAATAACACTACAGATTAACTCGTGAAGCGTGTTGGATCGATATTACATATGTACATATACATGTGCACAGTACAAACGTCATTGAATCAATCGATATAATTTGAATTTGTAACTAGGTTATGATAGTTATGATAAAGTGATGGAAAATTTATTAATTGAAATAATTGAAATTTCAGTGCGATGGTATAAAACAATAGGTATAGTATTATTGTCAACTCAGAAATGACTATAAAAATAATTAGTAACTATAAATATTTACATCGTTATAAAGACAATTTTTTCCATCATCGATTTATCTTTATTGAACAAAAGAGTAGCAAAATTTATTCTTTTTTATTATAATTTATCATCTCAATTTCTTTCCACTGTTGCCCAACTTTCGCTTATGATATTATGACTCCATAAATTAGAATAAAACATAAGAAATATGATTAATCCTGTCTGGTTTATGTTTTTAATCTTTGATACGTTTTTGCTTTTAACTCATTTACAATGTTTTGCATAATTTTTAATTCATTTTTAGTTCCTTTAAAATTTGCTATTCCTTTGTACGCTGTATTTATTATTTTTCTATTTCCTACAAAGAGTACTTAATGTTATTCAAACACATGAATAAAAATCAACACATGAATGTAAAGCCAACACAAGAATATAAATCAATGCTTACTTTCCCTATAGTTTTGCTACAATATTTTTATTTTTATAGCGAAACAAACCGCAAACCGAAATTGGTGCCGTCCAAATTTGAAAGGCTAATTGCTGAGTATTATATGGATTTAGAAAAAGTTTGATAAAATTATAAATTTTTGTATTTTCCTGGTGTCCCCTTTTTATTAATTATTTCGACACATTAAGTTAAAACACGCTGCAAAAAGCGGGAAAAATAAATCGCTAAACATTTTTTGGGCTCATTTCCAATGAAACTGACAATGTATCAAAAAAGGAAAGTACAACAATGGATTTGTGGTTTGTATACTTTAAACCATAGACCATACGGGTTTCATAGGGAAGGGTGACATTACCATTAACTAAGATATTTCAACGCTCCCCTTTAATTAGACTTTTCCTGATAGATGGAAATTTCTATACTACTCAAGCTTATATTGTGAGCCTTGTTCTATGTTTATTTATGTTTGATTTCATTTTCCCTTAATTAATAATTTGCACATTACATATTTCACACATCACTGGACGTTGTTGATGTAATTACATTTAGATGGTCTTTCAATATGACAAATTTTAAAAAGTTGGAAGTACCCAATATGAGCTGGTGAGCTTGCACACCATATGCGTATTCAAAACTAAAATTAAGCTGTAACTCTTATCTCAAATTTTTCTTTGAAATTACAATTAACATTTTGCACTTTACTTTTTACATTTAACATTTTCCATTTTTTCATTCTACTATCTTCGTTTTGCAATTTCTATTAGAGTTAGTCAATCATTCTTATTCTATGCTTATACGGATACATTCCTGTATAATTTACATTACAACAGTGAGTTACGTATTAACTCTTTATTTTGTATCTACATGAACACATGTGGTCATATACAAATGTTTTTTCAATTATATCGGAATTTTCTTATTCACAACTTTATTATACATTTTAATGTCTACAGGAAAACTTGAAAACATGAACATTTACTTACACGGGATTTACACATGTACGGGAATCCCGATACAGAGTTACGTAGTGTATATTAAAATTAACAGAATATTAACATTACTCTTGCAATTATTACGTTTAATTAGACTTTTTAAATATAGACAATTGTGTTACATTGCTAATTGTAACAATCATGTTACAATTATCAATTAATGTTAATTGTCAGACAGTGTAATGTAAATTACCATTCCAATAGCTTCTTCCGATAATGTAAATTTTACTCTTGTTAAGGCAATTGTGAACATATTAGCATATTGACTGTATTCAAAATTTTCGATTCCATAATGTTTTCAAGAAATTTTCCCGTTACATATTTATATTAAATATCTAAATGTTAGCATGTTTTGTTAAACCCACACATATACACACCCACACACACACACATATACATATATATGTGTATATATATATATATATACATATATATATATATATATACATATATATATATATATATATATATATATATATATATATATATATATATATATATATATATATATATATATATATATATATATATATATATATATATTGATATATATATAATCAAGGCCTTCAGTTTGTACAATCATTTTGCACAGAGTATTGACTTGTACTGAGCATCTATTAGCTCATTCGTAATATGAAACACCATTCACACCCTATTGATTTGATACCTTGCGGTTTTCTTACTAGTGTCCATGTTTTGTTCAAGTTATGAGATTCTAGTTCTTTTCTTATCGACAACTTCCAATGTTCGGAGTTAATTGATAATGATAATTTTACAGTTTAACGATAGTGGTATGTGGTGAAACAAATCTTCATTATAACATAAGTAAATGTTTTCTGTGATTGTCATAGATTGTGTTGGTTTATTTCTTGATCCTACTGTTATGTTGAAAGTTATCGGAACCTCTGTTTTTATATTTGATGAGCACAGGCTCTGACTTAACAAGGACCTATTCAGACGTGTATTTTTTCCGTAATTATGTCTGTTGACTCAAAATATTTTGGGAGCATTTTAATGCACAAGATATACCCTGCTTGCACATCGACTCTGTTAGATTTATCGTAACTAGTTTTCTTTGACAGTGGATCCGGGGTTCCATATACTTAATATTTTGCTAACCATTAGAAGTATGTAAAGTTATGAAAGGGGTATTTTGCATGTAGGTATGTTTAAGTCATATTTAAAAAAAATTAGAATATTACAAACACAGAACTCCATATCAATAACCAGTAAATATTTTCATCTCATTTCAGCTTTTCTTTTATATGCTGAGAGTACATATAAAGGTGTTTTCATCACTATATTATATTTTAAAGCAAGTAATATCAATTTGAACGAATGTTACATAGAAGTTTACAGAAAGAAGCATATCAATATTTGTAAATGTTTGTACATTGGTACACACAATTATGTTAGATATTTAGTGTAACTGAAATATATCCTGGAATAACTAAAATTTTGTTTCAAATAGTTCGTTTTGAAATGTTACTAATATTGTTATATTTCTCGAATTCCGTTGAAATTGTTTCAAGTATTTGCTGACTCATATCATCATCCACGTGCTGTCTTTGTTTTGTACTCAATGTTCATTAGCATGGTTTGTTTTCATAAATGATCATTTGAAATGTTTGTGAGTTAATTATTTTAAATAAATTTCTGAGTTGATTATTTTAAATAAACTACTAATGCGCATGATGTTAATGACCATACTTTCTTTTATATTTATACTAATTAAAAATTGGAATGTTTCTCGTTATAGACATTATAGATAGTTTTATCCATTACCCCATTTATAATAACAAAGTATAATTAAAAGGATTCCCAAAAAAAAAAATTATGAATTTTTAAGTGCGTCTTGCATTTGTACATACAATGTAAACCTACATATGTTCCACCCTCCCCCCTCATTCTCTGTCTACAAAATTACTATATTCAACATTATGGAAAAGATAATGTAACTAAGAATTTGCTTATTTACCGGCAAATTTATGATCCTAAATTTTATAGTTTTGAAATAAATTAGATTTTTTCACTTCTGCAACATAAATATACTTATATGTTAAAAATAATAATTATATACGTAAATAGCATTATAGGAATACTATACACCTCTAACAGTTTTACACGCTTCAGTGCATACGAAATACTCGTAGGGCGAGTACTTGATAGATTTTTTCGCTAATATATTTAATTCACACGCATCAGAAATTGTTGTCAGTAAGTTGTACTTTAGGAGGAATTACCGGAGAATTATTTTTCTCCTAAAAATTTTCTTAAAAAAAAAACTTTACAATAACAATCATTATACGGAATAATTTGAGACCATTAGGATAGCACTAACTTATTGGATTTTATTCGTTGTCATTTGTATATTACAACACATTAAAACATTTGCAAATAAATTTATAATCATTCTGGCAAAGTTTTCAGTAATTTTAATTATATTAAAAAACATTTCTCATGCTACAATACATCTAGACATATAGCTAGGTTCGCTACTCTCCGATAGAAGCATTCAGCTGGCACAAACTAGCTGTATATTTAGGCCAACATTGTCTAGTTATAATGAAGAATATACAGGCATGTTGCTAAAAGCTCTTTTAAGATACTGCTTAAAATTCAACCTTCTGTCTATGGATCTACAAAAGGTATCAAGGTCTCAAAAAAATCACAATTCACAGCATTCCCTCATTAAACCCTATAAAATATTTCATGTTAACATAGAAAGTAATAGTTAATGCAATAATGGAAATCTTGCGTATAAATTTTATTTTATTATTTTTTTACTTTCTATAAATATTATTATTATTTTTTGAATCGTTTACAAGAGAAAATATTGAAGAGTTATTTAAAAAGAATTATAATCAATTAAGAAGGAAAACAGGAAATCGGAAGATGGAATATTTGTTATGTGTCTACTGGACATAATTTAATTTTTTTTGTATATGAGAATGTTTTCACAAAACAAATATTTTCTTAAATGGATTTTATTATAAAGATGATACTTGTGTATAACTACAATTTTTAATATGGGAAATGGAATATTTCTTACATGCAACTCCTAAAACACACGACAATTTTTTAAATACTCAAAATATGAAAGAGGTTCAAACTGTCTATGTATTACTATAACTTATAGACAATGTTCTGTAAACATATAAACGCTCCTAAGAAGTTAAGTCTTAAAAAAATGTATTTTCATAACTTCGATGTAATTTTATAACTTTTATGTCAGACCATTTTATTTTTTGGCCATCTTCTGTTACCATTGCCAATAGCCACTGGTTTGAGTTCCAAAAAACTCTCATGCGTAAGTTTATACACTGTGATGGGCTTATTTTTTTGCAATTTCAATAAGAGCTATGTACTGATCGAGAACATAAATAGGTGAAGATTTTAAAGCCGTCTAAATGTTTCTCTGAATTAAATAATGAACTGCATCTCCCTCATTTTGCGTGTGTCCTTTAATAACGCATTTATGAGTGATGCTTCTCAATTTTGACAAATTTTTAATCGCATATGGATACATGGCCAGAAGGAATTAATTTTTTTGCTGACCACATCAGTTATCGCTATAAAAAATTACATCAAAATTATTAATAAGTTTCTTGTTTAGGTATTATAAAGTGCATAAGCACATATGATCCAATTTTATTTACACCACGAGTTCTTTCTCCCTCATGCCAAACAAAACAATTTGTGTTGTTTGTCCCCAATTCAGTAACGGTAAAATTTAATAAAATTAATTTGGAAACATAGTAGAAACTCGATACCCCACCTTGCGGGCAGGGCATTACAGCCTGTCATTCGTATACACACATTACAAAATTATCACTCTCATTCTCTTCATCCACCTCCTTTTCAGCTCTAACTAAAGATTATTCTTTTAAATGCAAGTCATATTTCTCTTGTAAAAGGAGTTTTCGATGAAATTTACATAAGTTGTGCAGTCCTCGCACTGATCTTTTTTGGTTTCCAAAAAGATATGTCAAAATCATTTATGAAAATACTGTAGTATATTTGGTAAGAAACATACTGTTTGCATATCAACATATCTTTACGTTTATCAACATAATCCAAATGCAAAGCAGCAACAGACGAATTTCCTTCTATATATTCGGGTTTTATGTCGACACATTAATAATGACTCTCAGTACTAGAAATGGAGTTAATATGGGCCTTAATACCATCTTTCAAATGATCTCTATTTTGACTTGGTTACCATGTTTCCCTTGGTTTTTTCATTGGAATTCCTGTTGGGTCAGAATTATTTTTCATAGCAGTTCTAATTGCTTTATCAGAAATTGTTAATGATTCATAAAAACACTTTGCGATTATTATTTTGAGGTAGATAAGTATAGTTAGGGTTTTGGCAAAGCAACCAACACGGATATAACAATATCACAGATCAATTTTTGTCATATTATTGCCGATAAATTGCTTCTGAAGATACAAATCACCCATTTGCTAATTGTTGTCAAATATAGCCAATCGTTGCTCAAATGTAAATTTGCTTGAGCGCTTCTGTTTGCGATTATTTGAAAAAACAGGTCCCATTTTTTGGTGTCAATTATTTTTTTTGACTTACACATAATTATATAGGCTTTACCGCTGTTTCTTAGAGCCTTTTTTATATCTCTATACAATTCTGAGTTAGCTTTTATTTTCTTTGATAACAATTGAGAGCTCACGCCAGATGATTGACTATCGATGCTGGTTGGCCGATGTTCAATACTATCTGGCTGATTGTCAATAATGGGTGATAGCATATCAATGCTGGCTTCCTGAGTGTCAAAAATGGATGGCTGAGTATCAATAATGGGTGGCCGGGTGTTAATAGGGGGTGGTTGAATGTCAGTAATGAGTGATTGCATATAAATACTAGGAGGCTGAGTGTTAAAGTTTGGATGCTGAATGTCAGCGATAAGTAGTCGTGTATCTATATAAGGTAGTTGGGTATCCATACTGAAAGGTTGAGTGATAGCAGTGAATGATTGAAGTTCTACATCAGAAATTTCAGGTTGGGGTGAAATTTGTTTCTATTGTACATCTTCCTCTTAATCTGAAGATGTTTTATCACTGGGTTGGTAATTTGAATTCTTAATACAATCATGTGAAGAAAAATCAGCTATTGTTTTACTACTTGATGACGTAGAATCACTAGAGTCACCGGAGTCGCTATCAGAATCTCTACTCGAGTCATCATTCTCTTCAGTGTTTTTAATTGGCTTTTTCTTATTTGGACATTTTATTATATCAGAATTTTCTTCTCCATCATCAAGCAATGATAAGCTCAGTCATTCAAGCAATGATAAGTAAAGTTTAAAAATATTATTGATAGAAGTCAAACTATTCCCACGCTAAAATTCATTGATGTAGATTCAGTAATGATTGCCTGATTGAACAACAAACATACACACTTCATACAAATATTCTCTTTTTGGTAGGTAGATAAAATGTTAAACAATAGGATTACACGCACAACTAACATATTATACTTATATTGATTGAAATTTAAAATTACCTAGCAATAATTAAATAGCCTTCAAGCTATTTTCACTTCAAGTTTGACTAAAATTAATAAAGATGTATTCGTGTACAAATCTGTATAAAAAGGGTACCTTTCAAAATATGGCACTAAAGTATAAAAAAATATTATTACATTTACCTGATCTTTTATGCAAAAAGAACGGTTTGCTAAATGTGGCGCTTTTGCATAAAACAATAAAATAAATTACGTGCTCTTTTTTATATTGTGGCCCCTTTTCACAAAAATGACATGCATTTATGCTGACTGTCGGGTCGCAACTACCAAAATGACTACTTTGTACTGAAGTCAGCCAACAAAATGCAAAAATGTAATAGAGGCGTTTGCGCAGTTTGGCTATAGCTTAATTGAAAATGATGAGTATATTTATTTCATCATAAAATAAAAACAAATTTGAGTTTTTTTTTATTTGTGGCCCTTTTGTATTTAATGGATGATACATATGTATGCATATATATATATATATATATATATATATATACATATATTTATATAACTCCACCAGAAAGGCTGGAATACAAATCAGATACAATATGTAAATTAATTGAATCACTTTATGGATTGAAACCAGGCACTCTGTCATGTACTCGAGAATGGTACCGCCATCACCTGGTTCCACCAGCAACAGTGGCCCTTTCTATGATTAAAACAAAGTTCATGGCAGCTTGTGTCAAGCAACTAAAGCAGCGATATGGTTGCAACAGTTATTGTATGAATTTAGTGAGTATCACCAAAGGACTTGTGTTTAAATATCAATAACAAAAGTGCTATAAGCGGGCAAAAACTCACTAATTTTTTTTAACAAATTGTGCAAAAATTTAGATATTAAAAATTAATTCCTAAGAACTTCTTCAAAATTTCATGGAGTTGAAGCTTTTGTCTACAGTTAATATGTAAATATGTTCACAAAAGCCTTAACTAAAACCAAAATTTATATTATCGAAAGAAGCTATCGCAACGTCACACAATTATGTTACAATTAACAATTAACTTTAATCGTAACACAATTGTCTATTTTTAAACAGTATCATTAAACATAATAATTGCGAAAGTAATGTTAGCATTCTGACAATTTAAATACACTCTATATAACTCTGTATGTGAATTCCAGTACATATGTAAACCCAGTGTAAATAAATGTTCAGCTTTTCAACTTCTCTTGTAGACATTGAAGTATACAATAAAGTTTTGAATAAGGAAATTCAGATACAAATTAAAAATCATACATGCATTAACACATGTTTAACAATTTATTTTCCGCACCTTTTGCAGTATATTTTGTGTGTCGAAATTAAATAAAAAGGACAGCGGGAAAATACAAAAAATTAAAATATTCATTTTATCAAACTTTTATCTGAATCTGTATAATACACAGCAATAAGCCTTTCAAATTTGCATGGCAACAATTTTGGATTACGGTTTGTATGGCTATAAATACGCATAATGTCGCAATAAAACCCTAGGGAAAGCAAGCATCGATTTAAACATTTCTATGTAATTGCAATTTAAATAGTATTAAGTACTCCTTGTGGAAAATTTAAAAAAAAACTAAATACGGTGTACAAAGAAATAAAAAGTTTTTAAAGGAACTAACAACGAGTTGAAAATGAAAAACTGCGCGTAAAAACATTGTAAATGAATTAAAGGCAAAACGTATCAAAATGAAAACATACACAAGACAATAATATTATAAGCTAAAATCGAAAAAGTGAATAATATCTAAGCTAAAATCGAAAAAGTGAAAAGAAAATAAGAAAGGTGATAAATGATAATTGAAAAAGATGATTATTGCTGCTCTTTTGTTAAAAAAAGGTAATTTGATTGTGGAAAAAAATTTCTTTGTAACAATATAAGTATTTATAGTCACTAATTATTTTCATCCTCATTTCTGGATTAATAAAAGTACTACCTATTGTTTTATATCATCGCACTAATTGATTTGAATTGTAATAAAATTTCCATCACTTTATCATAATCTAATTACCAATTTCAATTAAATCGATTGATTCAATAAAGTTCGTACTATGCACGTGTACACATACTTAAATAATGTCGATACAGTATGCTTCACGAGTCAATCTGTAATAGTAATGAGTTGTAACGTTTCATGCCTAGGAGCAAGTAGAATTGAAACATGGACGCATACGATGTGATGGGAAATTTTAATAAAATTTTTTGTGCATGTTCATTGTTGCGTGTTTCACACTTAAGCAATAACATAACAGTAAGGAATATCACGATATGGGCTTCGATAACAATATTTTATATAATAATATCATCCAAAAAACATTTTGACAGCATCATGTCAACTTTAATTTTAACTTGTTATCCAGTATCAGACAATTTTGACAGGGTACATATGATAACAGCAAGGATACAAGTCGTTATGCTTTTAATTTTTGCTGCTACAGAATATTGTCAAAGTGTTCACAGATATTTTGAAAAATATAAAAAAATCGATAATCTACTGAAAGTAAGAATCCGCATATAGGGGAATGAAAGAAAATGGTTTAATCAATTATTTAAGATTTTGAGCTTCACATCAATCTTTATTATGTTCTTTGACATAATGTCACGGTACACAGTTTATGATACTGGAACTGTAGTACTGTATCAATCCTATTTCATAACCCAATTCATTTTGCAAGTACAAGATTGGAAGAGCATCGTAAATTTGAGAATATTCAGACGGCGTCTAAACATAATTTTGAAACGTGTTAAAAAATGATCAGAGGGATATGTTTATATTCAAGTCGAAGAAAAGGCTGATAATGGAATAATGGTCAGAAATAATGAATGGTACGGAAGTTATAATTGAAATCAAAAAATTGAGAGAAAGCTATATGATCTTAAGTGAGCCATACAATTTATTTAACGTTGCGTTCGGATTTCAGGTAAGTTCCATTCCTTTGTTTACATTTTTTTTATTTAAACTTAAAATTAATTTAATCTAGGATTATAACATAATCAACCCAATTCAATGTATAAAAATATTTGAATGTTTATTTCCGGGTTAATTAAGGAAAGTGAAATGGAAAGCGACTTTCTTTTCAACAAATCCAAAAATATATAATATATTTTTCTCGCAAATTTTTCAATGATTTCAAACAATGCTCTAAACCTTTCTCTGTCCAAGCCGTCTCTGAAAATATTGATAAAAATCACGAAAATTGGAAACAAACCAAATATTGAACGGTATTCGACATTTATTTCTGACTTTTCCCACAAAAATTATAAAACTTTAAATTAACAGTCTATTATCAATCTTGATTTGTTTCAATGGAAAAACGAAATATATTTTACTCAGTAACAAGAATCAGACTATAACATTAAAAAATTTAACTCCTTAGAGTCAGTAGTCATGTTACCTATTGCGATGAAAGTTGACAAATTTAAAATTTTAACTGATAAACAATTTAAGAAATGTATCTCTATACTGTACGTCTCACACCCACAGTGAAACAGAGAGAGCTATAGTTTTTAGTTTTCTAAACAGACAGTTTTCAGTTTTATAATATACTTATTTTCAAATATCAATGACTACTTGTGTCTGAACGATTTGCATTGACCAATTTTATTTCCTTTAATTGTGAAAATATTGTGAAATTTAATTTTGCACCCCCACCCGGCAATTTTTGCATAAAACTGTAAACATGTGTATTAATAAGGAAGTAATCAGATGAATAATATACTTACTGAAACGATGCCTTTTAGAAACTGGACATCGTCAAACATATCGCTCTTTTATTGGCCTTTGATATGAGACCTGTCCATCTCTCAAAGCCTTACTGGTTCTATATTTTCAGACATTACGCAATATACATAGCATTAAGCAAATAAATGCTCCATATAGAGATCTGAATTATTAAGTAGTAGTAAATAATAACAAATATTTTTTTATGTGTTTCCCCAAACATATGAATACAGGGGCGGAAATATTTTCTCTGCTCATTTCGCCGAGCGGAATATTATTGGAAAGATTTTTTAAAGGGAAACTAAATTTCCACTCACCATTTTGGAAAATTTTAAGTGACTGGAAACGAAATTTTTAAATTTTTAAATTGCGTTTATTATTTATATATTATTATATATATATTATTATTGATATTTTGATTTTATGTTTCTTTACTTCTCTTGGCCAGAGTCTTCTCTCTTATACATTTCAGTAAAAATTAGTGAATATTTTTATTTTGAATCCAGTGTTCTTATTTTTTTGCTTAATACAAATTCACCACAAGAGTAATGCAGTGTGGATATCACGGAATGACGTATAAGGTATATATATTGATTCTACAAAACAAGCAAAAACTATGTATTGAATTATTTTTGCTTTAGAATTTATAGCCTCAGGAACAAGGACACTCAGCAATCAACGGGCACCCAGTGATTGAGGTTGATAGAAATAAATAGATATTAATTGTGGTTGCAACTATATTGAATATTACAATTTAACTGTTAATAAAATATTGAATTATTTAATAAAACATATAAATTCTGAAAATGAGGGCTTCGTTGTTTGAACAAACACTGATAAATTAATATTGCGTAATTTCTGAAAATATAGAACCAATAAGGCTTTGAGAGGCGAACAGGTCTTTGTTTCACTGTGGGTGTACGACATACAATAGTGAGACACACTTTTCTGAAATTTTGTATTAGTTAAAGTTTAAATTGTACCAACATGACTACTGATCTTGAGGAGTTATATTTTTTAATGTTGTAAGTCTGATTCTTGTTACCAAGCAAAATATATTTCTTTTTTCCATTGAAACAAATGAATTTCTTTTAATTGGAGGTGTCTTTTTGATAACAGATTGTTAATTTAAAGTTTTATATTTTTTGTGAAAATAGAATAATATCACAACTGTCTTTGTGTCAGAAATAAATGTTGTATAACGTTCGATATTTACTTTGTCTCTAACTTTCGTGAATTTTTTATCAATATTTTAGGAGACGGCTTGGACAGAGAACGGTTTTAGAGCGTCGTTTGAAAGAATTGAAAAAATTGCGAGAAAAATATATTATATATTTTTGGATTTGTTGAAAAAAAAGTCGCTTTTCATTTCATCACTTTCCTTAATTAACCCGGAAATAAACATTCAAATATTTTTATGCCTTGGATTGGATCAATTGGATTATAATAATAGTTTAAATTAATTTTAAGTTTAAATAAAAAAAAAATGTAAACAAAGGAATGGAACTTATCTAAAATACAAACGCTACATTAAATAAATTGCATTGCTCACTTAAGACCATATAGCTTTCTCTCAATTGATTGATTTCAGTTATAACTTCAAACTGCATCAATATTTTTGACTATTATTCCATTATCAGCATTATCTTCCACTTGAACATAAACATATCCCTCTGATAATTTTTTAACACGTTTCAAAATTATGTTTAGACGCCGTCTGAATATTTTCAAATTTATGATGCACTTCCAATCTTGTACTTCTAAAATGAATTGGGTTATGAAATATGATTGATACAGTACTACCGTTCCAATATCATAAACTGTGTACTGTGACATTATGTCAAAGAACATAATAACGATTGATGTGAAGCTCAAAATCTTAAATAATTGGTTTAACAATTTTCTTTCCTTCGCATATATGGGGATTGTTACTTTCAGTAGATTGTCAATTTTTTTATAATTTTCAAAATATCTGTGAATACTTTGACAATTTTCTGTCCCAGCAAAAATGAAAAGTATAACGAATTGTATCCTTGCTGTTATCGTATGTACTTGGACAAAATTTTCTGATACAGGATAACGAGTTAAAAACTGAAGTTGACATGATGCTGTTAAAAAGTTTATGGATGAAATTATTATATAAAATATTGTTATCGAAGCCCATATCTTGGTATTCTTTACTGTTATTTTATTGCTTAATTGTGAAATACGCAACAATGAACATGCACAAAAAATTTTATTCAAATTTCCCATCACGTCTTATGCGTCGATGTTTCAATTCCACTTGCTCCGAGGAATGAAACGATACAACTCATTAATACTACAGATTGACTCATGAAGCATACTGTATCGACATTACTTAAATATGTGTACAAATTCATAGTACGAACTTTATTGAATCAATCAATTTAATTTAAATTTGTAATTAGATTATGAGAAGGTGAAGGAAATTTCATTGCAATTCAAATCTACTAGTGTGATGGTATAAAACAATAGGTAGTACTTTTATCACTACAGAAATGATAATAAAAGTAATTAGTGACTATAAATACTGACATTGTTATAAAGACAATTTTTTTCTACCATCAAATTCCTTTTTTTAATAATTATTTCGAAAGAGTAACTTATAAGTGATAAGTAATGTTTTTCAATATATCCTTGTCAAGGTACTGAATGACAGAAACATAAATAGTTATTAGACAGTTTAGAACCTTATATATATATACAATGTAATTTTCATTCTAAAACATGAAGTAACCTTCTTTGTTTTCTTGTGTTGGTAATTTAGTTACGGATAGAGTAAAACACCATTAATTTACTTAATGAATTATTATTTTATTTATAAAAACTCTGGCAGTAAATAGCTGTATAGTTGTAAAAAGAGAAACAAAGCCAAAAGTAATGTATTTAAAATGGTCTTTTTTAATCTAAAAATAAAAATCATGAGTCACTAAAAATACAACTTATAATCAGTGAACATGAGTAGAGTTGTGAAAATATAATTTTGAACAGAAATTATATCTGTGATGATAAAATATAGAGGTTTATTGGTGTATAATTTACAGACGAATGTGTTGCCATGGACATTTGTCTAATGGAGAAAGTGGACTAATCATAATTACTTTGGTACAACATAACTTGAGTCAATGTAATGTCGTCTGTTCATTTCAATAATGACTTCTCTATAGTCTATTGCCACGTAGCGACTTATTCAAGGACTTTGAGACATTAGCTTGAGTTGCATCATTTATAATGAATTAATGGCTTTCAAGGTCAACCTCTATAAGTTTTTTCATACTATCAGAATAAATTCATTTGATGAAATCAATGGCAACCGATATATTGTTTTGACAATTAATGTAAACGCTTGTTATCTATGATAATTTTAAAATATTATAGTTTTAATATCTAAATTATTAAAGTAAATGTGGTCGGATAATTGGAAAAGTAACACTCAACTGTCATTATATTTTGCTCTGCTTGTGTAGTCAATATGGAATAAATTATTTTGAACATGTAAATGCACATACTTAGGTATTCTTTCTGTGGGTCACAAGTTGTCAAGTTGTAAGGTACACTGGACAGGGATAGAAGTAATTAATCACTCAGTTTGAATTTTAACTTGAATTACTGTAATGGTCCTAACAAATTCTCCCTATTAAAATTAACCTGCGGGTTCATTACTTCTGTACAAGCACAAATTATTAAATGTCAAATTGATAAAAAAATATACCATCTAGTCAAGGAATAGTCTAATAATCCACTCAATGAAGGCTCAAAATTGTAATTTTGACAAAATTAATATGAATTGTGTTGGGATTAAACCAAAAGTCTAAAGGAATCTGAGAAATGTGGCCACTCGTCTTAAAAGATATGGTTAATTTCGTCATTTTTCCTTAAATTTCTTATAACTAGTGATCTTTGACAAAAATATATATACTCACATATAAATTTATATACACACTCATTTAAGTATACATATAAATGTATACATTCAAAATTTTTTGACGGAACAGAGACAATTTAAATATGAAGTAACAAATACTATAAATGTATGAAATCAAATTTTAGTGCATATATTGATCAGATATTTTGAATAAGTTTCAACTTACTCATTACTTAGCAGTGTTCACCCTAAATGGGTATTCACAGAAAGATTGTAATTAGCAGTAGGAAGCATTTACAAAGTAATCCCACACACTAAATCTGGTACAATTAAATATTTAGTTTATCTATCACACTCTAGAGGCGATATAGAATAATGATTTTATACTGAACACAATTTCTATTCAGTTCAATTATGACCTATATTCAGAATCATAATTATATCAGTTGTGTTTAAAACTATAACACAAATGTTAATTTAGATAATAAATAATTTATAAAATTTTTATATATAACAAAAAATTATTCAGAGTCTGATTAATTCGTTTTTGACCCATCTGAGTGCCTTAAATATATTTGTTACCAAGGAAAAACTCATTAAAAAATTATATCTAGCAAATGAAACGCCACGTTTCTCAAAAGCAATATGGGTAGGTGATTAGTGAATAATTTATTACCTATGAAAATATATGAACGAGGTCAGCACATTGATGTAATATGTAAGTATACAACATATTTCAAGGTGAAGTGGTTGCTGAGAACGACACCACATAGACAATAATTATGAAGAGTTCATCCTTTGTGAATGTCATAAACCTAACGCTGTAAGCAAAGTTGTCAAACTGCCATATAAGCATGCTTTTCCAACGATTAATTGTCATGTTAACACACCAAGTCTTATAATTATGTTAACATATCTGCAAAGAAATTTTCAATGTTTTTAGTTTCACTCTAAGCAAAGTTTAATGAAATTATTTGTAAACAATTGGACCGAGGAATGGCTAAAGAGTAATTGTAAATATTTGTTTATTTATAGGACTAAATTGCTATAAAATTCAATTTTGTTATCATTATTTAAAATGTAAAGTACGTAAAGTCAGAGATTTCCATCAGATATAAGATTAGATGATGAAAAACTTTAAAAATATTAGTTAGCAGATTGAATATGGAAAATACACTTACCGAACTGGTGTTCAAACGAAACATCGAATACAAGTTTTTTACCAAGTAATTGCTTCAAAGATTTCTGATTTTCTCAAATTGCCATAGAAAAATAAAAGGTAATATTCCTCTGTAACCAGTTTACACAAAGAATATATTACTCAGCTGAATTACTGGGAAGGAAAACATTTTCATATATTATTATATTTATGTGAACAATATTCCTGATATTTTAAAAAAGTAAATGTTACAATGAGCATAACCCTGACAGATACCCGGCAGTATTGCTATAAAGATATCTCACATTATTGTCATGATTGTGTCAACGACAATCATACTGTTAGCTGCTAGTTCCATGTGATGTATTACAAATATAAGATATAAATTTCACTTAGTTCATCCAGCAAAAATAATATGTAAACTTTTTCGTGAGATTAATAACCATATTGCAATAAATGAGTTCAGCATTTTTGTGATTGGTAATCAACTTCACTAAATTTCAACTTTCTACATTCTATTCACTTAAATACAATTATGATTCTGAATATTGGCAGTGATTACACTGAATACAAAGTGTTCAGTACAAAATTAATATTTTATATCCTCTTTAGATAAACTAAATATTGAATTATTCCAGACTTATTGTCTTAGAGTACTTTGCAAATGCCTCTTACTTCTAAATACAAGGTATCTTTCGGTGAATGCTTCTGTCGAGAGGATACTTTGTTTATATAAATATATATATATATATATATATGTGTATAAACAAATATACATATATATATAAATATATATATATATGTATATTTCATAGCTTTAGAGATATTTTACGCCTATGACTGATAACTAGGCAATATATTTATATAGTGTATATTCAAAATAATATTTGTAAATAATTGAATACAAACATCATATAGACAGTACAGTTGGGTTACAGGTTTCTTAAACTTCAATAGACAAGTTTTGCAATATTTTATGTTATGGTGTGTCCTGTACAAAATATGAGTCTATAAAGCGTTTTGCAGAGTATTGCTTCTGTCTTTTTTTGCTTACTTTCCTTTTTTAATTTTGTAAACATGCATTTCTCCCACTTGCGATGAGATTTTTTTCAAACTTCCCAGCATTTTTCAAACTGTTTTACAAATTTTACCTTTTTTACAATATTACTCTTTGTAGATAGAATATTGCTCAATTGGTCCCGTTTGAGTTTTAGCATCTATCTTATCAATACAGGATATTTGAAATATTGGAAATTAATTTCAGTTTCCTACATAACCTACATAAATTTTGATGATATGAGAAACAATTGTTTTTTGTGGAAAAAAATTGAAAAACATATTTCTACTTTAAACTGAAAGACATTTCCAATGGTATTCCATGTATATACGGAAACAAAATCGCCTTTACTGACTTGTTTTGAAGCCCCTTTTAGAATGAAACTATAAGTAATTTTAAATATTATTTCTAGTTTTGACAAATTACATTTTATGTGTAAATTTCGACTCTATCACATTTCGTTTAAATATTAGAAATCTCTGATATACTTAAGGATGAACAACGTTATCTCAACAATAAAGTTCTCTCCGACATATCGGTGTGGAACACTAAAAATTAAAAACTAAATCAACTAAGGTACCGTTGATGATAATAAAGTTACACCAAAATAATATTAAAATAACAAATTGGCAAGAGCAAATTTTAGGTACTTTTTTAAATTGTCTCTCTTCTCTTCTTTCTCTATATATGAATATACAAATATAATATCTCAATGCATATAACTTCTTTTGCATGAAAATTTACTCATTTAAATTTTCGTATGCCTCTATTGAGTAAATTTTAAATAATTGTTCTCTCAAAAAATAATATTTAATGAAAAAAAATCTCAAAGAAAACTATGATGTAGATAGTGAAATTCATACGAGAACAGAACTTCAGTTTTGTTAGGTATTTTAAAGGATTTAATGTAAATATCTTATTTAAATTATAATATAACAAAAACTGAAATAGACTTTTCTTTTTGCCGTGTTAATATATTACATTAGTAAAGGAGGAGCCTGCAAAATAACCTATTAGCTCACATTCCGCAGAATGAACGGGTAGTCCCGTGTTGTGTTCGTTATTTTGGAACCTGGGAAACATCCAAAAAATTTTTGTCAATGTAAATCAATAACATAGCTTCATCACATTTTATACAATATTACTTGACCAGTTTTCAAACTGCCATACCTGGTAATTTGACTTACGGTATTCACGGTAACGGCTCAGACTCACTGAGTTCAAAAAATGTTATATTTGTAAAATTTGCTATTCTCTGATCTTAATCTTTAAGACAAAGTCTAACTTTTATACATTCCACTTCCGATCCCTTCCACTTTCAAATAGTAAAAACCTATAGCTCATATTCTTACTGTTCTACTAATTATTTTACAAGAAATGTGTTTAAAAAAAATTACATGGAAAAATGACTAAACACCGTATTCTATCGACATATTGGTGATTTATTTTATTAATTTTTCTCAATTCTAAGAAACATATTAAACTTTGTTATACTCATAAGCAGATCCAAGTTACTTGATGAATCGACGCTGTGAAATGATCAATTGAATGAGCGCTGTAAAGCAAATTTCTTATCAATAAGAATTCAAAATAGAGAAGTAAATGTTTTTTTTTCATTAATTAGTTCATAAATTTGTGTGAAATGTAATGAAATCTTGTGTGAAAATGTAAAATAATTTTGATAAAGGAAAGCTGCTTGATACCTCATCGTCATTATTCGTCCTTGACAGCGAAACACTGGAACGCGAGTTCTACTGTAATTTACTTATTATATTGATTGAATTATTGGCTGGCCTTGGTCTATTAATAAAGGAGCAGAAATATTTAAACTGACTCGGAAGTAAGAAAGGAGAATAGTAAAAGTTCAAAAATTTTGTAGGTTTTATACGCATATTAAGTTCATTGTGGCTTTAGGTTAATTTGCTTTTTAGAGAATCATCCCATCCTGTCATGTAGACACTATTTTTTCCAGCATCAACAAACTCGTCTTCCATTTTTTTTAAACTTATGATTTTCCACTTGTAAAATATATATTTCACTCTATTCTAGGGTTATATAATTTATTCTCACAGTAGATTTATTTAATTCATGAATAACACCAGATATTGGATATGAAACTAGCCACAAATACAAGTATTCGGGAAATTTTTATTAAGGCTTCAAAGTATCTGTCAATAAAAACTTTAACCATTTACAAATACCTCTAATAAATTTCACAATGTAAACATATTGAATAATACATCCTTAATCGATACAAAAATATAAATATTTCAATAACAATGGACTTTAGTTTTTCAGTTAGCTTTAACTTAACTTCCAACGACTGTTTTTTTTTCATAATTTTCACTTTAGCAGTTTCGAAAATGGGGTGGAGTACATATTTTAGTTGATATTTTTAATAATATTTCTCTTGCAATAAGTTCAAAAATAAATAAATTTGAAATTTTTATAATTGTCTCTCTCGATTGGTAACCATATAGTAAAAACATTAAAAAAACAATTTCGAAGATTATTTGTCTCTTCTAAAGTTTCCATATGTATATTTTCAGTGTCACGTATTGAAGGAAAGAAAGATACTTTTTTCTGAATCTAATCCATTCCTTATACAGTTGTGTTGAAAGCAAACTAGAATTTGAGTGACGAACGTACTTATCCGGTTGATTGGTGTGGTAATGAGTATTTTAATTTCAATTTCAAACATATCACCTGTTTTTAGGGTTTCGTGTCTCAAAAGGAATAAAATATAAGGCCTGACTCCATTCAACCATTGGGCTGTCACAATCATTTTTCTTGATAATCATGTAAACATATTAACCTGCATCCTGCATATGAAAATTTTGACAGGACCAACTAAAAAACTCTATTTTCTATTTCATTTACCGTGTGGAATATCAATTAGCAATTACTATTGGTAATAACCATGTGTCATCTTCAGTAACCCTTGAAAAAGTGAAACAAATAATTAATTGCAACTAATAATATCATAAGAGATTCTTTTGATTTCACTAATGTGTAAAAATACTTTGTAGAGATGCCAGCGTCGTATCATCAGCTTACCACAAGTCGCCTTAAACCAGGAAACATCCAAACTTTTGTCAGCTTTGCGAGATTTGTTACCCTGCGAAAACCCAATGGTTCACCCAAGTAGTCACTGTGGTCATCATGGTGAATCATGGTCTAATTTATATATAATAATAAATAGTCACTGTGGTCATCATGGTGAATCATGGTCATCATGGTCTAATTTATCATGAAGAGTATCAATACGTCTATTGATCTTTTAATCCTCACCATCCTCAAAATTGTGATAAATGAGAATGATCCTGTAATAAAATATTTCTACAGACATACGCATTTTATGTATGTGATCTACTACAACCAGCCTAACAGTCGTGACCTCAATATAATTTATGACTCTCTAGACATAATCGATCTACAAAACAATAAATTTGTTTTCGTCTAGGCTGCACTTGCAGGTAAAACTAATTAGTGTTATGTGTTGGTGTTTTTTTATGGTTTACTCAACATTAAGTTAAGTAATCTATGTGACATAAGGAAATACGTGTCGTTCATATGGGATAACACATGGACTATACTTTCCAATTTTATCACCGGGTCTAATTTATCATGAAGAGTATCAATATGTCCTTGCAATTTGAAACAGCATACACAATTTGAACTTGTTTCAGTGGGTAAAAAAGAACAGATTTAATATCAAGTATATACCCTCTATAATTTTTCAACCAATTACAGTGATAAAACTTGAAATAAATATCGATTTAAATTTTGCGAGTACATAAATTCTATTATAAATTTGGTAAATCGAACAGTAAGCCTTCAAGTATTAAGATTCAAATTTATCATTCATATAAATAATAGGTAACACGACTTCAAAGTAATTGTCTAAAAATTTGTTTGTAAGACAGATATGCTTCAGTCATCTTTTTGATTCTTATAATTTTACTATGGGCGTTGATAAGTTAAATATTTTTTAAGATAATGTAAATAATTCATTCTTTGAAAGAGAAAAGGGGACTACATATTAAAATAAAAAGAATTATGTTCTGCAATAAATTAATTTTAATTTCAAGCACTACTTTTTCGTTGAGCCTCATATTATATTGTTCCTTAAAAAAAATACAAGTTACATTTGTTAACAAAATAAAGACGTATTTAACTACTTAATTTCCTAATTAAATTGAGTTAACACAATTCCATAACTAATTATGGCGGTAAACATGCTATAAACAAATGAATAATCCAATTTTACATAGTCATTTGCACTGAACACTAAAGGCTGGTGTTTAACTACGATGCCGAAGTCATAAAAAGTGTCTGACAGGGTAGAACCTGAAATAAAAAGAAATAAAGAAAAAATAATAATTCAAGTTGACGTTACCTTCCTGTAATTTAGCCTCATCAAACTTGTGATATGATCACAATGTGAGCTACCAACGTATCCACAGAGTAATATAATGTATGAGCATTTTGTACGTAAGAAAAAGTCTATATAGTAAATCAAGATTAAGTACATTGATTTGATTTAGCTGATTGGTAGATTTCATGTAAATGAAAACAGAGTCTATAGTATTAATTGAAGATATTTTGGAAAACAATTATTTACAATGGTGTTTTTTTCTGAAAAAGGATGTACCAATCGTCATATCTAGAGACCCTTTGGTTCAGAAGTATAAAGATTGGAGTTCTTCATGTCATGAGCAACAGCAACTACTAGCATAATAATATAAACTGAACATGGTTGTACACATTTAATTGTCAAGCTACTGAGCCTCGTGTAAGATTCAAGTAATTGGATTGATCTATAACCTACCTCGCTCGGGAAACATGCAGCAAGAGAAATTAGTATTGAGTAACTTGAATGTTACTGTAATAAAGAAATCAATGAACTGAATTAAATATACATATTCCCTCATGATAAAATTAAATAATTTCTTTAAACTGCAGAAAGAGTTTCCCTAAAAATATACATTTAAGGAATTATCCTCTTATTTCGATTTGTTAGTTTGCACAATGCAGTAAACTATGTTTCTGCATATTGGTATATGAACAACAGATAGGTCAGCCGGTAATTATATCTACAAAAGGCTACACACACACTAATTTCATTAAATAGGAGCTGACATGGGTTAGCGAAGATAATCAAATATTTTGACAATTTCAAATAGATTAACTTTAGTTTCAAATTGATTGATTTTGCTATTTCAAAATTACGGTATATGTGGTAATAGGCAAATTTACATTTACAATACCACTGATGTTATTTAATATAATTTGAATCAGTTTAAGTGTTTAAAGTACTTAGATACAAATACAACTGGTAATTTATCACAGGCATTTTAAGTAGGATTTACTTTGTTTCCAGCAATAGTATTCATGTATACAGACTGCCGCAAAAAATGTGATAACTACATTTGATCTGCAAAGCATGGATTGGCCGGTTATACTTGCTTACGTGTGATAACTATATCCAAGTACATTTTCAGAAAACAAGACAGTCGAAATTATTATGTGGTGACTAAAAGTGCGATGGACATGAATTGGGATATTGTTCAAAACAAAATACCTCACGGAACATAGACACAAACAAATCACATTTTGTAAATGCTGCGGCAAAACTTTTAAGTGAGAAGCATACACAAATAAACAGCACAATTTCTAGTCATGCATATCGCATTGAAGTCTAATTCCGCAATCGGAGAAAGTAAAAGTTACTTGATTTATTTAGTACGAGGAAGTAAATCACTAAATCGAGATTCATTAAAGTTTGGTCTTTGTAAAATATTAAAATATCAGACCATCCAACATTTTAGATCAGCTGGTTTAATAGTTTTTCTATGATTTTTAGACGATGAGAAAATACAAATTTTCCTGTCTAATGGGATGCATTTTATTTACGCTTAACTCCATTTTAGTTACGTCATGTTCCATTATATTGTCTATACACTGAATACAGAGAGCCGTCTCTTTAACAAAAAACTATATATTATTTGAATTTAACCAACACGGTTATAAATTACACATACACTGTCAATTCACGTGCTTCGTTTAGTACATTTTACTTCAGCAACGATCTTTTTTTGCATGAAATAGTAAAAATTATTGCATAGCACTTCTCTATCAGACTCACATTTTGTAAGTTGTGCAACAAATTTTTACAAAATCTTTTCTCACAAATTCTCTTTCAGACTTTCAAAAATTATGAAATTTCCTAAGTGGTTTCTAGAATCATATAAACTATTATAGATTGCAAAAATATTTGAATATGATTGAGTTTGGAAAATCATCTACTAAAAAGAGAAAAGTGTGTTTATGATACTTACCAAAATTATTAGTTATCCTGCCACTGTCGATTGTTGACAGCAAACAAAATCTGAGTCTCTGTATAATGACTGACTCCCTCAAGAGTAGAATTAATAATGTAGCTCCATATAAAAATCGTATCAAAAAAGTTATTATTATTAAGAACTCAAAAGGTGTGGCTTCCTATAAAAGAATATGTCAGTTTATTAAAATGATTCAAAGGCTGATAAAATTTTAAGAATTATTGCAGCGGCAATGTAAATAAAATAGTACTGGGTACGTACGTACACAAAAACAATATTTAATTAATTGATAAAAAGATTCCTAAATATAATTAATGTCTGTAACGTCACATATATCTGTCTTTTACAGCAATATTAGATATTTTGTATTAGATTTACCATGCGATCGATCTCTATATATGAGAACTTGTACTGAATGACAATGTTTGGAATTTTGAGGAACTTAAAGAAATAATTACCTTCGTTTTAATTAAATGAACATTTTAAGTGCGAGTAGAACTCACGCCACGAAGGTTCCTGCTCACTTAGGTTCACATAAAGGTTTGAAATTTTAGGAGTGAGTTACTTACTTTCACTTAGCGTTATCTCTATTTTAATTAGGATCTATCCTTTTTAATTATTCACACGAACATACACACACACACACATATATAAATGTATAAGTTAATTTTTAAATATATACCTAAAAATATATATGTATGTATTGCCTAAAACATTTTTCACAGGCAATGGGAAAGTAAAATGTGGCCTATATTTTATAGGATAGCCAATATAGGCACTAGACGCTTAATACTTTTTCCATATGCAATATCTTATAATCTCCTTCAGACTGCAATACCTTCAAATTCATATCTCATAAAGGAAAGTTTGTATTCATAAAGGAAAGTTAAAAATACTAGTAGATGTTTTCATTGTCTTTTGAAGATTATGTGAATTGTATCCACCCTATCGGGTCTCAAAAAAATCAAGAGATGTTTTTTATATATATTCATGTAATTGAATCACACCTTCTGCTTAAATTTTATCACAGTTGGTATAAGTCTGAAGGAGCTGAGACATTGTAATATACAAACAGAGAGATGGACGTGAGGTATTTATGCGGAATCCATGTTAGCCATTTGGCATTAATGCTAAGGACATAAAGTATTTCTACATAGTAGCAATTTAAAAAAAAAACAATTTAAAAATATGGCATAGAGAGAACTGAAATGTTTTTTAAGTTTCGATAACAAACCGAAAAAAGTAAGAAAAGAGGGCTGGCTTTGAGTTTCAGTTGTTTAGAGTTGTTTGTTAGAGCACAGTTGTTTAGAGCACTCTGAAGTTGGGAAGTACGTTGAAATGATATATCATAATATCCTACAAAATTATTCACAGGAAGTTTCTTACATCTTATTTATATTCCAGTGAAGGAAAAACGACATATAAACATTTATCTACATGTATACATACCAGTTTTTCCAAAGCGAACATTATGGCTATGTGACAGATTAAAATTGAATGGATACATGTGTGGAAAAGGGCAAAAAGCAGCTGAAACAAACAATTTTTAAAATTTCATAAGCAAACATCGATCTACTCGAACGCTTCTAATATTACACATATTTTATGTTTCTTTAAACAGATGAACTATGTTCAACCCTATTTTTAAGTGACATTTATTTACATAAAATAACTAAAAGGGATGCTTACTGCGTTGAACGTACTGAAAACACGATTTGTTTACTTGGATATGAGAATAGGTAATACGCAATTCCCTTTGTGAGAAAATAAATTGTTTTAGATAATATGTAAATCTGTTACATTTTTATTTTACTAAACTTGGCATTTGTGTTTAAAACTATTATCTTGAGTAGATGGAAAAATGGCCTGCCAATATTTCAAAATATTTCCTGTATATGTTTTGATTAATAGTTATTCACTAACCTAGTTGCTAATGATCACAGTACGAGATTTTGAAAACCTTGTCTTAAGTAATGTTAGATTAGCAACTAATAAACCCACCATATCACTTCATAGCTATTAACTGATGTGATGATCAAACAAAGTATTTCTACTTCATCCACAAAGCAACAAATAGTTTTTTTTTCAACTTGGAGTAGCTCTAATTGATGACGCCCATTTACTCTGGGAGCTATTTTAAAAAGGTTTTTTAATTTTTCTGAGTTCGAAGGAAGAAGTCGTCCTACTTG
Source organism: Druceiella hillmani (assembly GCA_039881145.1). Taxonomy (NCBI): domain Eukaryota; kingdom Metazoa; phylum Arthropoda; class Insecta; order Lepidoptera; family Hepialidae; genus Druceiella; species Druceiella hillmani. Next base: position 38,348,500 of record JAYKKI010000019.1, read on the forward strand.
AGGATTATTGGAGAAGTCAAGATTTCCTTATCTGAATATTTGAACCGATACTTGGCCATATCAATCGAGGATACACCTTCATCCAGTTTTGTGAATATGTTGCGTGTTGCTTAACTCGAAACAATATTCATGAAAGAAGGGCACTTACTAAATTTCTATATTTTGATTGGTCTTCACTCATTGTTAAATAAAAAGGCACTCAAATACCACACTCGACTCCCCTCATCCCCTCTTTCCACAATTTATTAACAAACACAATAAGAAAGTTCGGATTTTATTTATTAATTTATTATAAAGTTTGGGCTTATGATTCTTCATTTAAAACAAATTCAAAGAGGTTTTAAATAAATGTTTTGGCTGCACTAATTGCCTCAAGTGTCAATAATGCTGATTTTATACGTTTTTACTTCTCTTGCCTAGAGTCTTTTTCTCTTTTACCTTTCATTAAAAATGAAAATATGTTTTTACTTTTCAATTCAATTTGTCACACTGTATCTCGGTTTTTTTATAATTTTGCTAGTGAAAACTAATTAAATATTAGAATTACTTTTTAATACAAATTTCCTACAAGAATAATGCAGTGTGATATCATTTGATGAAGTAGGTGGTGTATTTGTGGATTATATAAAACAACCAAAGGCTATTTATCGAATTACTTTCATTTTGGAATTTTTAACTTCAAGGACAAGGATTCTCGGTAATAAAGGGGTACATGGTGATTGAGGTTAATCGAGATAAATAGATGGTAATGGTGGTTGCAACTTTTTCGAATATAACAATTGAATTATTAACATTGTTTGATGTTAGTGTCAATAAAATATTGAGTTATTTGATAAAATATGTAAATTCAGAAGAAGAGATGCCTCGTTATTTTAGCGAACATATTTTTATTTTATGCCTAAAATTGAAAAGATTCTAAATATGACGTAAACCAAGACATGAAACCTGTAGAACTGTAAACTTATGATAGTCAGACCCAGGTGATAAAAAAACAATACTGCATACACATTAGTCAGAAGTAACTCAAGGCAATAGTTTGATAAACTTACGCCAATGTCACTTACCGACTTCATGAAAGCTAACAAGACAATCACGGCAAATATGTATTGCCAAGAATCAAAGTCAAATGTGCACAAAATCCAAGCAAAACTATATTTGTCCAAAAACCCGGTTAAGTACGTGTCGCAACAGGTACAAAGGAAAATTGTCTATATCTTTTTAAATTGATCTTTGAAACGTAAATTAACTGAAATAACTACCAAATGTCTATATTTTTTCAGAATTTACATTGCCCGACACTTAGTAGCTTAATAGTTTTCAAACTGGAAAACGGTAGATGGAATTTTAGTTTCCTTTTTAAAAACCTTTCCAATGATACTCTGTTCGATGAAATGAGCGGGGAAAGTATTTACACCATTATGCTTTATGCCATTATGCTGGGGAGGCACTTGAAGAAAAAGTTTTTTAATATTTTCTACTGTTTCATAATTTCCATCTTTCTATGGAGCATTTATTTGCATAATGCCATATCATCATTGATATTAAGGATATCATTGCGTAATAAAAAGTCTCTCGAAGCCTTATTCTTTCAGCCATTACGCAACGATATTTATCATTGCGTAACAGCTGAAAGAATAAGGCTTTGAGAGACGGACAGGTAGATGGACGGATATTACCAAATTATTCAAGTTCTCTATTTCACTGTGAAAACTAATAAAAGGGCAATATGTTAGACCATGTTCAGTTTCTAAATGGCTTTGTTTCAATGAGTAAATTATTCATCTCAGTACTGTTTTTTTGTTTAATAATTGAAATTTTAACTATAGCTTATCAATTAAATCAGACTTTATTTTTTGTTGATATCGTAATAACGATACGTGTTTATACTTTTAAGCGAAAACTGCCCAGTGCACGTGCAAAATAAAATTTGATGTACAATCAATTATACTTGAACACATATATTATAAAACAGGTATTTTCAACGGAAAACTATTTGTTTAAAATAATTAAAACTATCACTTTTTTGTTTAACTCAGGGTTTCAGATGTACATCAATAGTACAGAGATAGATTTCTAAATTTTCATTACCAGTTATCAACTATCATCCTAATACATTTCCACTTACCACGGCTCCGACTTACTCCCACGACTACAAGACCAAGGAGTTACATTTTTCAATGTTATAAGTTCTTGTCACTATTACTGACTCTTGTTCTTAGCAAAATATATTACTTTTTCATGGAAACAAATAAAGTGTTTTTTATTATTAGCAGTGTTCCCTTTTATAATAGATTGATAATAATAGAATATGTATAAATATATCTGTAACTTAAATATATATCTGAACTTTGACAGGATTTTTGTGAAAAATAAAATGATATTACCATGGTTTTTTATGTTGGAAATGAATGTTGAAGGAAATATAAATTTCATAACTTTCTTCAATTTTTTATTTCTCTCCAATTTTCCTATTTTTTCATACCATATTTTCTGAAATAGCTTGGTGTGGTTACAAGTTTTTTGGAGTATTTGTTTTGGAATTGATGAAAAGATTTGGGAGAAAAATAAGTTATATATTTTCGGATTTGTGTTTAACCACCTTTCTCTTCGTATCTTCGTATGATGATTTAGAAACAAAATTATTTCCCGTTTCGGTCCCTTTAATTAACCCAAAAACAAATATTCAAATATTTATACATTGAATTGGGCCATTTGGGGAGTAAGATTAGTTTATATTTTTTTTAAGTTTAAATAAAGAAAAATATAAACCAAGGAATGGTACTAACCTGAAATCCGTATGCACCATTAAATAAATTGCATTGTTCGCTTAAGAACATATAGCTTTCTCTCAATTTTTTGATTTCGATTATAACTTCCATATCATTATTTTCAACGATTATTTCATTATCAGCAATATCTTCGGTTTCAACGTAAACATATCCCTCCGATAATTTATTAACACCTTTCAGAATTATGTTTAGACGCCGTCTGAATATTTTCAAATTTACGATGCACTTCCAATCTTGTACTTGTAAAAAGAATTGGGTTATAAAATATGATAGACTATCCATAACCATTCCAATGTCATAAGCTGTGTACTGTGAAATTATGTCAACGAACACAATAAAGACTGATGTGAAGCTAAAAATCTTAAATAATTTGTTAAATGATTTTCTTTCACTCATATACATAAGGATTGTTACTTTTAGTAGATTGTCGATATTTTTATAATTTTCAAAATATCTGTGAATACTTTGATAACTTTCCGCAGCAGCAAAAATTATAAGAATTACAACTTGTATCCTTGATGTTATCGTGTGTATCTGAGCAAAATTGTTTGATATAGAATAATCAGTGAAGAAATTATGTTGAAATGATGCTATTAGAACTTTTTTGGATAATATGATTATAAAAAAGATTGTTATCAAAGCCCGTGTCGTAATATTCTTTGCCATTATATTATTCCTTAATTTTGAAACACGCGACAGGGAAAATACACGAAAAATTGTATTAAAATTTCCCATTACATCGTAGGTGTCCATTTTTAACTCAACTGGCTCCTAAGAACTAAACGTTACAAGACGTTAATACTACAAAGTGACTCGTTAAGCATATTAGATCGATATTACGTATGTTGTTATATAAGTATATGTGCACAAGATGAATTTCGTTGAATCAGTCAATTTAATTTAAATTTGTAACTAGGTTATAGTAATTGTGATGAAGTGATGGAATATAAAAACAAACCACAATTAAAAATTTTAACCGTCTAAATTTGAAAGTATTATTGCTGGGTGAACTAAATCTAAATGGCCTTTTATAACTCTAAGAAAAATAGTAACTCTGAGATAGTGTTGCGACAAATTCTTGATCGGCTTGAATTTTTGCACTGAAAAATTGTAAATAAATAGAATATACTAAATACATTGCTACTATAATTAACACTAGTTTGAACCGTGAAGATAATTAGGTGTGTGCCAGTTTAATTTGGTCATAATGGTGTTTTACGTGTCTTCGATTGCTTAAAATAGATAGAGAATTTTTTCCATGTATTTTAACTAATTTGTATGGACCTTTCCATAGAGGGGACATGGCTTTCCTTAATCATAGATGATTGTTAAGATACACATAATGGCTACTCTATATTTAATGGGTTAGTATAAAAATAGTAATATTCTTTTGACCGAGTGATACTCTATAGGGCCTTAGTTTGAGAGTATTTTAAACATTGTTGACAAATTCTTACGTATTTCGGATAAGCAGCATCTAGGTTGGATTTGTAAATAGAATTGGGCATATAAAGTTTTTTTTTTCAAAAAGAAGCTCGTGGGGAAAGATGTTAGTTATGTTGTGGATTAAGAATTGTAAGCTAGTAAGGCTGTGTATACATATTAAGGCCAATTGTTTTGGTTTTCGTTGATGTAAGACCTTACAGTATTCTTTTATTGTAGATTGACTACACTCTAAGATGCCTCGTGTTTGAGGATGGTATGGGGAGAATCAAATCTGTTTGATTTCGAGGAAAAGTTAAGTGCTTAGATTTTTTGACTATATTTTCCTTGGGTGAATTAGATAAACCACCATTCGAATATAAATTTAAAAAGGATGTTCTTATGTTTGGAGAACTGTTTCTAAATTTCAATAATCTACAAGGTGAAATTAATATTTTATATAAAATGGGAATTTCCCGACATGTCCATTCTCACCATCTCTCCTGATTAAATTTTTTCTGTTTATAGTTAAGGACTATGGTTTCTTCAATCAAATTATTAAAATTTGGTGCGGGATATTCTATTAATATTTTACCTTATCTCAAAAACACAAATGAGTAAAATGCAATACGGGTACTATAAATATTCTTACTATGTTATATAACTTGAGAATAACCTGTGGCTTTAATTAAAATAAAAGTGAACCGAACCATTCACACCATGATCTAATATCTACTATATACTTAAGGAAATCAAAGAGTCGCGTGATTTCTAATCCAATCCAATATTTCAATAAAATCTGACAAATCAATCGCGTGATTATTGACTCAGAATATTGTGATACAAGATGCCACATTGAAGTTAGGGAAAGATTATATATCAATTTATTTATGTATTTATATTATTAATATTACATTATGCATTCTAATTCCTTTCAGAAATAGTACGTTTCTCTGAGTACATTAGTTCATGACATATAAGCAACAAGGGGCGGGCTTTGATTTATAGAATTTTACGAAATGCAAAATTGAGAAGATTGAGTATATTTTAGTGTAATTAATATTTGTGGAAAATGAATTTATATAACATACATTTATTTAAAATAAATAATTTCAAGTGAAAAAAAATATATCCATAACAATAAATAAAAATACAAATGAAACTTCAGTTCGCCTTAATTATCACTATGAATAATTAACATATTTCCTTACAAGATCAAACTTATTTTATACATAAAAAATATTTTCATTACATAATACTTCATTAATATCATACCGATTAAATTAAAAGACAAAACGTCAAACAAATTGTTAATAAAAAGCTTATAGAACCAACGATGATTTCAAAGTGTATATTCGGTATCAAATAAGAGTTTATTGGGATATATAAAAGACTCTCACTTTAGTTTACAATTTTTATTATTAAAGCAAATAAATTTTTTTCCTTGGAATCTTCAAATATTTTTCAACCAACCTCGAGGAGGAAATTGTCAATTTAACTGTATTTGTGAATAAAGTTTTCAAAGTTTCTTTTCTTATTTAGAATGTTATAAACTTGATCTCATCTCAGTCTGATTAAAATTAATTTATATCTTACATTATACATTACATTATCTTATTGTTACATATCTCAGAAGATGGACATGAAATTTAAAATGTCGTTTTCTAAAAATTTCAAATGAATTTTAATAGAAACCGTTTAACTCGGAGGTGGGAAATCACTTTCATATAGTTAATATGATTATATCACAATATTCACCCTCAATACTTTTCATTAAGACATTCTTGAAGGAGCAGATAAAGCACAACATTTTTTTATCTCTTTTCATTTTATACTTTGTATGATATATCAACTGAAAGAGTGTTACTGGAATTTTACCGAAAGATTACTGGGAAACCATATCAATGACTGTATGTTTATAATTTTTGAGATATTCACAATAATTTTGCATTACGACATATGTATTGGACAATCTATTTACCCGAAAAAAAAAAACTATTGGGAAATTATTTAATAGAAATACTACACGCCTTTAAATGTTTGCATGTGCCTGGTTGTGAAAGGTTCTGCCCTTACGGTGCGATTTCTATTTGCACTTGTCTTGATTTATTTTTAATTTCAGATAACATGTTATATTTTTATGCGTATTTATGTAAATAAAAAAAATTTAAATAACACATAAAATTGATTCTGCGTTTCATTGATATAATTTATAGGAATACAAAAATTTTACAAATTGAAATGTCATTGATAATTCAAATAATTTAGACATGGGTATATTTCTAAATCGTATAATTAATGACAATTAAATGAAACTATGTGATGTAGTATTTACTTACAGAAACCAGAAATAATACTATGTCACATAGTTTCATTTAAGTGTCAATAATGAATTTCTACAATTTACGCCAAATATATTCATTCAATATTCAATTGTATAATTGAAATAAGGCAGAAAAATTAAACATTGAAAGAAAGAAACCCAGACTTCAAAAATAATTATTGTTTACTGTTCTTACAAGTAAAAAATTGAGAAACTAGAGTATTTCTTAGAACTGAGTATTTCTTAGAACTCTTTATTTTCTGCAGACAATATACATCTGAACATCAGATGATGTTAAATGTAAATTTTCTATTCCCAGCACTTTGATATTATGCAATACTTCAATATTATCAAGCATTTCAGTATTAACTGCCACTTAAGTACTCTTAGCTATATTATTAAATTTAATAATTGACCATTAGAGACATTTAGGATATATGATTCAGGCTCAAACGTTTCTGTAATTAATTACAAAATGATATGACTCAAAGGAGAAGGAGATTCAAAAAGTGATAATTTAATCACCTTTTGGTTTGAAGACATCACCAGCTATTTTTCAAAAGACACTATGTAACATTTTAAGAAAGCACAAGCTTACAGATTTTGCAGTAAACTACATAGATGATACACTTATATTCTCAAAAACTTTTTCTCATCACATTAACTATTTATCACAATTATGAGAAGCTTTAAAAAGGGAGGGTTTTAAATTAAAATTTACCAAATGTACATTTGCTTCAGATTCAGTGAAATATCTCGGTCATATAATATAGAATAATATATTACGGCCAGTACGACATAATTTAGTTTCAATAAAAGATTTTATTTCAATATAGAATAATACAGTACGGCCAGTACGAGAAAATTTAGTTTCAATAAGAGATTGATTTATTGTACATCATCTGCAAAATAGTAAATTGTGATCAGAAATAAAACTGTTAGTTCCAATGAAGTTCTAATTAAATTTTAAAATTTGTTTGAATATTTTTTGATTCATTTGTTTTATCATTTTTATTTCCAAATATAGTGCACAAGTGGTAATAGTTTAAGGATAAAGCCTTAGAATTTTGAATGGTATTATCAGTGAAATACTACTCAAAGTGAAACTGAAGTGAAACCTAAGAACTATGCAAATTGTAAAATTTCCTTGATTCAATAATTGAAATATATAAAATATTATATATTTCAATCCTATTTTCTTTAAACTTGGACATTGCTGATATCTTTTTTCTGACTCAATTATCTGTCCTTATATGAAGCTCCTTGAAGAAATGGAGACATGTAATAGGGGTCAATTTAATGAAATATAAATATTGATAAGGATCCTTAATGGATCGCTTAGAGGATAGGGAGACACAAAATAGAGACAAATTCAATGAACGAAAATAATCTATACTTATATGAGTATTTTGAAGAATGTTCTTTTCAGGTTAATCTCTTTATTTTTTAAAACAAACACTTTGTTTTGAAATAGTAAACAATAAAATGATTACTAAAGTACACCGTGTCACGAAGAGGTAGAATGGAAAAAATAAAAATGTATTTTAACAAAATCCACTAAACATGTTTTAATCATTAATTTATTATTATTAAAATTCATTTAAAATAATCAGTAATGAACAATGAGTAACATTTATACAGCAGTCTAAGTGTTTACAAAAAAACGCACCACTAAAAAGTTGTTACGAAATAATTGAATTTAAGTAATAAGTAGCTATATGGGCTAAAAGTACTTATTTGCAATAGGATATTATGTTATAAGTTTTCCATCTTAATATTACTATTATATTTGCAGATCCATAACACACTATATAATTAAACATATATACATATATCTTCACACAAAAAATTAATTTTTGTTAGATACATAAATTTTGTTTTCTATTGAAAATCATAAAAGTATCCAAAGTCATATAGAGCAAGGTTATGTTGAAATATAATTATTTAAAAAAATTCCAACGACTCTTTGACTTATAAAACCGCTACTTTGAAGGAGCTTCATAACATCGGAGTTTAGAAAACCAGCGATATGCCGATAGCAGATTTAGAAAATGTTATTCTCCAAACCAGATTTTAAAAAACTGTTACTCTTATAATTTAAATGACAAGTGACCTATATGTAATAGGCCACGTCAAACCTAAAAAAAATTAATTATCTTGTATTGTAAAATAACACAGCGACACTTATTTTTAGAAATAAATTGTGGCGTTCTTTTATTTACTTGGTTTATTATTTTATAAGATATTAATATTTCTTTGTTACAAATATTAGAGTGACTAAGAATGAAAATATTTCAGTTCTTAGAAGACATATTTTCCAAGAAACCGCTTCATTTACTCACATTATTACGACTTGCTAAAAATTTATTACGTTTCAGGAAAAGAATGACAAAAAATTACTGGTAGAATCAATAACAACCTTATGCATGCTGTACCTTCAATTATACACAATGGAATGTTAGTGCCAGAATACAGGTAAGTAAAAAATAAGTTAAATAAAACGAAAGACATGACAAATTAAATACTGTTTAAATGATATCATCGTGCAAAACGTTTGAAAGGGTCTGGCTATGTAAGACATATAGACAGTAGAATGAGGGGAAAAAAAGACATGGGCGAATCTAAAAGGCAGAAATGAGTCAAAATGAGGAATGTTTAAAAAGTCACATTGCCTGAAGTCAAAATATGAATCAAAGAGCGAGTATGAAAATGTACACAAGAGTGAACAGTGATGGAATGTTTTAGTGGAAAAATATATTTTCAATACAACTCGAAAGCAATGAATCTTTCACGCTATATAATATTATTGCATATTATTTATTGGTTAGTTCTTTTCTAACCGTCATGTATTAAAAAAATTACTTATAAACAAATTATGTATATATATTTATAAAAAAGTTAACTAATGAACTTGTAGAAACCTTGAAATAATTTTTTTTATTTGTGATAAAAATAATCAGTTACGAACGATGTCCAATGAATACTGAAAAAAAAAAATTTAACACACACATATACACACGGGGGGTGTGCCAGTAATTGTATTATATTACATACACACACATTTGTATGTGTGTGTATGTAATATAATACAATTGTACTTATTTTAGTTTATAATATGAAATTCAAAATTATAAAAATTACAAATAAAATTCATGACTCTACAATGATATGCGCTTTGTATGACGGCGGCTAGTAGTCCGACTTGGTGACTAGTCGCTTGGATATTTGGGTCTATGGTATCGTTACTTCTTTGCAGTCCATTATCTTTCGGATATTTTGACTTGACAAGTGTTCTGGTAATTTCGTTTATCTGATAATTATGCTGCTTTGCATCTTCGTAGTTTGCCCTTATTCATCGATGTTGTGACTTGGTAGTTGCATGTAAATTATAAGTAAGCAGTGAATAATATAATATCGAAATTTTAATATTGTGTTCCCACTAACTTACAATAATAAACAAGTAATTCCAAATGTAAATCAATATAAATTTAGATATTGTATCATTACAATAACGTACGTAGTGGTGAAATTTAGCAAAGCGAGCAGCAGACAAGTGCGTAATTCAAACATTTCAAACACGTTGAGCTGACCCATTCTACTGATTTGTATCAGATCTTGAATTATCTTTGTCTGTTTACGTGTACGAACAGCTGAAAAATCAATAATCAAAAGTTATTGTTAGTTATTTTGGCCAATTTTACTCTAAAATAAGCAGTTGGACTGCATGATGTCCCACAGAAATGCATGATACCCCACCAAAATCGGTTTCAGTCAATAATATTAAAATGAAAAATTCCATTATTAGTCAATTACCACAAAATTTAATTTTTAGCAAATATTATTGTATCATACAGAATAGGAAGAAATAAAATAGCTCCAATTGATCAAGCTTTTATTCTATATTTAAAAATTTTGTATTTTTTCCCAAAATAAAGTACTCCACAAATTTTACGACACCTTCGAAATATTTTTGATTAAGTTCCATTATTATTCAAATAATTCCTTAAAAAAGTTAATGTTTTGCTTTTGTGAGTCATGTTTCTGTGCAAACAAGTAAAGTCATCTAAATCCTTCATAATAATTGAATTTACAAACAGCTTACACTGTCATTTATTCTTAACGGACACTGAATAATAAATCACTGCTTGAGCAACTAATTAACCAAATTAAATAAAATTATTTCATATTGTATTTCTAATAATATTTTTTTATAATTTACATCATACTGTACTGGTGTATATACATGTATATATGCACTTATGTATATTTATTATTATTAAAAAAAAGGATGCTTTTTGATAATTCTACGTTTTATGTTTTAAATTCGCCTGTAATAGTGAAACTTTTACTTTAGAGCTGTCCTGATAATATTTTAATATAATGAACTAATAAATATTTTTCTGACTTGTTAAGTTTATTTACAAAATTTTGAAAATTACATTCCAAAAGTTTAATTAATTTTTTCAATCTTATAATGGAACTAAAAATGATTGTAGGTTGTTGTGTATTGTAGTAACTAAACAAAGAGGCGCAAACAAAATATTTTAGAATTGTATTGAGTACTCACGAGTTAGCTCATCAGCTTGGATTGTTATCAAACTCGATTTTGTTTTCTCAACTTGCAAGTAGATGCATTCACAAAGGACGCAAATGCTCACAATTTGTATTATGGAAGGGGACGCCCAAAACACCGCCTCAAAAAACAACAATTTCGGTGCAGTCTAAAATTTGTAATTTCATTTTAGTTATTTACTTACGATAGTGCCATCAAAAGTTCAGAATTTTTAGTTATAATAAGAGTCGTAGAAAGTTGTATCACAAATTATTACTGCTAAAATAAAAGAAAATTCTTTAACATCAAAAAACCATTACTGATCTTAAATTTGATGGGAGTAAATATAAACATGAGTAAAAAGATTACAAATTTTTTTTTACTATTGAGAAGAGCAAGATAAAAGTGAATACTTACAGTGTATTTCAAACTACTCAAATAGCTATATGTGTTATACATTACATGTATGAAAACTTTATACAAAGTGAAGAGAAGCTGAAATTTTAAATATGAATTAAATATTTATGATGCAAAAGTAAACAATCTAGCACCGACAATATCTAGTATTAGGGTGCTCCGTTAGAGTCCCTCACATTAAGTCATAATTTTTGTAAAATAATAACCATAATGAGATACATAACATGTATTCGTAACAAACCTGAGTCGTGAACAAGCCGTTAAAGTATCTGCAGAGTTCTAAAAAAATAACAAAGAAATCTGACACACCGGTAATGTCTTTCCTTCTAAGTGGCACATTGAAAATGAAATTAATATCATTGCTGGATGTACTATGCTGAGGGCTACCAAATAAGTCTTCAATTGACATTAGAGTTGGCTTTCTTTTAACGCTTTCAAGAAATCTATTTAGAAGTTGAATTCTTTGAAGAATGCTGCAAATCAGCAGCAAGAGAAGCATAAATTCTGATTCATATATGATTTCAAATATTATTATCATGAGAAGATATTCATAAAATTCCAATCCTATAGCGTTTGTTGAATGTAAATAAATATTCAACACAAGTATAAAATATAAAATCATGAAACTGGTAACAATATAATTACGTTTAGAATCTGTTTGTAAAGTAATCTTTCTATGAATAGGCTCGAAGAGACAATCAGTTTTGTCAAAATGATCAAATAATTTTATAAAGTTCTTCTTTGTGCAAAACACATCGGTACAAAACAAATATATGGTAAAAAGGAATGCAGTAAATTGAATTAAATGACGAATGTAAAAAACGTTAATATTAACAGAAAAAAAAATTATTGGCATGAACACTATAAGAAATATAATAAACAAACAAATATACATTGTTCTAAAACAGGACATAACATTATTGTCGGTGATAGTTTTTCTACAAGCGCCGAAGATAAATTGAAGAATGAGGAAGGGTCGAAGCGTTTCAACAAAACTGGTAATCTGATTGTCAATATTGATCACTGTAATCTTGTTAGCAGGCATATTGACAAACACTATATTTCTTCCACCACCCACAGAGTCTAATTTCTAAATGACCCCTTTGTTCCTTCCTACAATTGTACAGTCCAATTTCTAAATTGCTTTTGTAGTCTGCATGACCAGAAACTAATTGCTTTATGAAATAAATAAATCAATATACAGTCTAATATGTTCCTAATTTATAACTGGAAACATTTAACATGTCAAATAGCATAAAAAGCAATTTATTGATGAATGAGAAATTTTCCTGTTACATTTCATTTAGTTTTTTTTTTATTGCAGGCTATATGTTGTTTCAATATTCAGGCTGTATACATTCATAGTGAGCAGTAACATTAATAGTTATATAATGAAGGTCATTTTGTAAGTTTATATTTCACTTGTATAATTTATTGAGTATATAGTCTGTAAATTAATAACCTTGGCCATAATATTTTAAAATACATATAAATTGCATGTAAAAATGTCGCACTAAAGTTTTATGTAAAAAATATCCAACTTTCAATATAAAAAGTTCCTTGTAAATATAAATCTGACCTAATCCAGTGGTTTTCATTTTTAATCACGAAGTACAGACACATTATTGGTTGTCACGTAACAGTCGTCCACTGAAGACAAATGTGATGGACTTTCACAAATGCCATCCCAAAATTCATTAAAATTTTCCGAATTAATTTAATGAACTAAAACTTTATACACAAAGGATCACATAAAAACATTGATGTCTATGCTGAGAAAAAAAGCCATCATACAAAATACACTTGACTACCTGAATAAACAAGATGACAAAACTAAAATTCCTTACATTTTTAAAAAGTGAGGGAATCCAAGTTTATTTTTAGTTTTCACAGATGAAAATAATCCATCCAAATGCTGAAACGTATTATGATGAGAGTTGAAATGTTTATTTTCACATTTATTTGTGTCACTAACGAGTAGAAAAATGTCATAAAATATATTTTTGAGCAGAAATAGATTTTCATAATGAATATTTACGTCCTTAATTACCTTTGGAAAAACATTTTTTCACATTTATAATGAAAATATCTCATATAATGTGAAAAAACGTTATTAAATTCATGAAGGCCGCGTGGACTTAAGAAATATTAAATTAATAAAAATATTAAACTACCCAGAACATAGACATTCCTGTACCTTGCAAACAAAATTTAGATAAGTTATTGCTAATAAAAAAACATGTATAATTGATGATTGTAATAACATCACTTACTGTCAATAAAAAAATATTAAAGTCACGGCATGAAGTTTAAAACTGTAATTACTTAATTTCATTTTTGTTATGTGTAAGAATTTCGGTTTAGGTTCATGTGGCATCTGCATATTCCACAATATATATTTGCTTAGGTAATTTATCTAAACATATTGATCTATGACCCATTGTCATTTTTATAAATTAATTTGAGACAAGATTATTTTAGGTTATTTATTTTTACATAATCCAATTTAACTATGATTGTACAAAAAAATAATACCATATCAATAAAACTTTGCATTTTATAATTATCAAAGTACTATGATGAATCATTCCATTCGAAAAGTGGATGAAATAATATAAAGCTAATTTTAAAACTCATTATGATTACAATTATAGTTCTTAATATAATATATAACTGCTTAAAACAATAAGCATCTCTTCCTCTCTCATTAAAGTTGGCCCTTTTATCTGTTACGTTTGAATGTTAAAATATCTCCAACTATTAAGCCTTTGCTTAAAAATTGGAGATATTTTAACAAATATAAATATTTTTAAATTTGAATTTGGTGAGGAGCTTTGTGACTGCTAACAAAAATTTAAATCATTATTGTTTTATTGGGAAAGTGCTAGTTCCAATCATTCATAGCAATTGATCTAAGCGTTTAAACTTCTAAAGTTTTCACAGTTACGATGATTGTATGATTATACAATGGCAGTGACAATATAATAACGATGAATGTTTATTGATTCTTTTCTTTCATACGTACACATCAACTACATGGCGACCATGACAAATTGCTAAAAACATTGAAATATGGTGAAGAAAATGGTTAATGAGATAAGTAATTTTCCTAATTCCATATTTGTAAACAAACTTTGGAGGTTTGTATTATTAAATAGTTATACAGATTTGATCCCCTATTTGGAAAATAAAATTTTAACCTCTCTTTCATTACCATGAAAATTTAAAATTAAATTTAAATACTTATTTTTATAAATCTCTAACAATTTGTTTTATTCTAATATTAATTGAATTGAGTGAATATTAACATTCCCATAACATATAAGTTCAAAAATATTTCAGATAAAAAGGAAAATTTTAATCAATTTGCTTACAAATTCGGTGCAATTTATATACAAATCACAAAAACAAAAAGTGCTATTTGTTGATGAATTGACTTATAGAATATATCTACCGAAAACACATATTACTGGAGCAAATCTTTAGAAAATAATACCATGGTATCTAATGGAGCACGCAGAGGCTTTTTTCAAGTTGTAGAAAATAAGATGATTACAATCAATTAATATTTTTTATAGCCTATCTTGTTGTAAAGCCTAGCTCTTAGAGTAAAGGAGAAGACAGTATACACATGTTGAGTATCTTACGGCATCATCAAAACTTTGTATCACACAACACACTTAATATTTTATTGGGCGTTGAATGATGAGCAGTACGAGAGTTATTTTGCAGAAATGAAAATGGAAGTGTTTTACACGGAGATTGTGTTTATAATCATGAAACCTATAGGCGTAATTATAATAGAGAAAATATTAAAAATAAGAAAATATTTTTTTATTGAAAATTAAATTATTTTTCTAAAATAATGTGCCAAATCGGAAAAATATATAGATCATCTTCGTCTTATATTTTCAAGACTTTCATTTAATATTTTAGAGAAATGAAAAAAGTTTTTATTTTACTAAATAAAAAACAAATTTTATGGTTTTTCACAGATAACCATTACTATACTAGGGTTACAATCTCCTTGCCTAGGAAGCAATAAAATATGTGAGCCAATGGATTAAAACAGTGTAATTTAAATATCTTTATTCTTAGGTAATAATAAACATTATAATATACATTTAATAACCAAATCATAAATATTTTAATTAACAAAAGTTTTAGTAAACATTAATAACTAATTCATTAATTAATTACTTTATTAGACATCTGGCAAACGTGATGTTGCTAAGTTTAATTGTTTTAATGGACTAGTAAAGAGTAAAAAGTCCATGAGTGTTTCTTTTTGTCAATAATGCATAGCAAACATGAAAATCTTTTGACGAAATGGGTTTTATTGCTTCATATGCTAGGTAACCGCGTCCGTAGCATGAATATATATTAACCAAATTTATCCTTAATACCAAGTATACTATATCCCTAACCTATCTTATCCTAACACCTATCTTATTTTCAAAACAATCGTTTGTTCAAGGCTACTTTAAGAGTGACTGTCAACGAGATTTTTGACAAAAAATGATTTAACAGTTATTGTCAAACTACCTAAACTATGTTAACCATGCTAACATAATGATTAAGATAGCCAAAGAATGTATTATTACATATTATTTTATTTTACGTAACGATACAATTGTTATTTAGTGTTTTTTTTGTTTTCTCAGAATTAATGTTTTCCATAAATGGCTTATATGTGAAACAGTCTTGTCATAGGTGCAATTTTTGAGGAAAATTTTACAGGTAGCAGACAATTCTAATATGAACAAAATATAGGGTACAGAATTGTACTTGTTGAGATAAGTTGAGTAGGCTTTAAAATTTAAATACGATAACTCTTGCTGAACGTCAAATGTAAAAGAATATGTGAGCAATATAATGATCATAGCGCATAAGTTCCGGAACATTGAATTTAAAAACTACAACAAGTGGTTTTCAACAATGCTTCTCTCCGATCTATCTGATTCATACGAACCGAGGATCATAGGGATTGAAAGTACTGGTGTGGACATAAGTGCTGGATGCTCTGGGAGCGACACGAAAGCATTAGCAATCAATTAATATCTTGGAGGAAAGGGATATAGAAATATTTCTGATAAAAGTTTTCATTATGTCAATTGCAATAAATTTGAAGATGTAAACACAGAATACAAATTAAAATAGAAACGGAAGGAGTACACAAATCAAAAAACTTAAATAGTTCTGAGAAATGTCTAAGTTGCTTTAGCATTATTAAAGCAACTGAGTTCTAGAACAGATAAACTAGATTTCGATACATACGCAGAACGCAGATTAAAGCAAAACAGAAGTAAGGCGCAAATTAAGAAAGCTTTAGTTACGCTGCTTCAAACCAAGCTAGCCACTATTCATTAGGGTAAACATACCACGTAACACTGTTAGCCAATCAGTGCTTTGACCCTTGCGGTAGCATAGAGATGTAGGTTGCTCGATACTTACGTATTTTCGATATGTGTCAAAGTTAGAGTTTTAACAAATTAAAAACATTGTTATATAGAAAGTAGATTTTTATTGAATTATAACCAGTATATTAATTTAATAAACTATTGCATGAAAAAAAAAATATATATATATATAAATATATATATATATATATATATATATATATATACATATATATATATTACACCGTTATTTTGCTAATATTTCAATAGAATATTTAATATTTGAAAATAATTTATAGTATTTCAATACATCCAGCTATATCTGCATCTGTTTAAGTAAAATAGATCACTAGAGAATTGGGAAGCGATAATATATTTTAATTCTATGGACTAGTCGTAACTTTTGGCTAAGTTAATTGCCATAACATTATTTTTTTAAGCAATTTAAATTCATATTGCTTGTCATTTAAAAGAAAAATATTTAAATTTTACATACTCGAAGATCGTTAAATTTTAAAGCAAAGAACCAAGCTTTTACGGAACAAAAAACACCAAAATAGTTTTCTGCTCACACCTTCTGTAACAAAATAAGGAAACTGTGAAATTTCAGTTGAAGGTATATTGATTGAAACATAAAATTAATTCAAACTTAAACTGAAAATTGTATCACTTTTTATGAAAGCTTATTACAAAGTTAATGGGTACAATTTCTTTTGTTTCTTGCATGGGTTGTTTTTTTAGTACCTTTAGTTCATTCACAGATTTAATTCAATTATTCTTTTGCAAAACATAAGTTTTTCAATTTTATTGACTTTAGAATAGCACTCTTGTCACTACACACACACACATGCACGCGCACGCATATGTATGTACACATACATACGCATACGCAAGCAAACTGTTATTATTAGTTTCAATACATTATTCATATAATTTTCCGATAGACACTAATGCGTGCTTTACAATTTCTAAGTCATATATCTGTACTTTGTGGACAGAAGCTAGGAGATTGTACCATGGATATTCTTGTACCAAAATTGCGTGGTTTCTAAACATATTTTATTAAATGACTATACATTAATACGTATCCCAAAGATAAAGCTTGCAACAGTATAGAACAATGGTCAATTAAATCTCTCTTTAAGCATGTAATTTCCCCTGAACATCCGAATTTAAAAAGAATTTTCCCCCTTCCGCCTCTTCATGGTTTATTTATAATTAAGCATAATAGAGATTTAAACTAACTTTGAACATACTGTTTCTTATCACGTAACATTTTTTTACTAAAATCTGACCTAACTTTCCACTTTTTAAAATTGATTCTATAGGAAAGCTGAAGGAAATACTCCATGAAACGAATCTTTGAATGTAGAGGTGACGAACTGAATTCAAAACGATTTTTATCGCTTTCGTTTCGCCAGCACCTATCTATATCATTACTTTCTTTGGGTGTTGCTTCACAAATATAAGACCTAGCAGATTATACCATCGACCATAGTAAGTTGCAAAGAATGCTGGATGTTGAAAACACATTTGTAATGTGAATGCTGCCAACAACAAGGAACCTACCTATTCTTTAAAACAAATTTCCTCATTCTTAAATACAGTAGAAATTTCCTTCACAAATTGGAAACAAATAAGTTTAAAATATCTTGTAGAAGAGGGGCGGGGATTTTACCACGAAATGATTGTTTCACTCTCAGAATATGTCACTAACTGCAAAGGAACCTAAGAAATTAGAAATAAACTACTGTCATTATCTAAACAGAATCTGCGAAAGATCATCTGTACTCCTTATGATCTGCACTACTATAAAAACTCATTTTCCAAATTAAAGTGTAATTGATGATCCCAACTGAAATACAATTTAAACTATTATAATTCTTTCGAGGCTGTGTGATCTACCAAACTACAACTCGATCTCTGCTTTTGATTCTATTATTACCATATTGCTAGGATAGCATATTTCATTAGCTTTCAAAATACTCTGATACGATAATAAAACTTTACTAGAAGTCTTACTATTAACAAAAATTCATGTTTCGTAAGCGTAGCCTCCACAAAAAGAGATGAAACTTCGTTCACACTAATGTTTGTTGATGTTGATTTATCTGAATTTTTGAGTAATGCTCTATCTTCTGAATCTTCAACCTGAGATAATTCCATTATCCGTCTACGTTTCAATCTTTTGCTAAGACCATTGAAATATTTTTTTGCTAAGGTCTTAAAATAAAATTATAAAAATAGTACATCTTCCTCTGGTTGACTGAAAAGAAAAACGTAATATTTAATCAACATTGTTAAAATCTGGTAGACTGGTAGAAAAACATAAAAAGCCATACTATCCACAGGCAATGTCAGGCTATATTTGTTCATATATTTTATATAAGATTACACTTATAGCAATACATAAAAACATATTACAACAACTGCTTAAAATTGTGGGAACAAGAGAAATCAACATTCTGCATTTTTATCTCAAATTATAATTAACTTTCCAAGCAATAACATGTTAATAACATTAAGAAACATATCAAATCAAAATATATTAAATATTACAATGCATACCTTAACCTGGACCTTTCATGTGACAAACACACAAGTAAACAAACAAGTACTGCGATATATTATTGCAAAAAAGAGTGGCTGATAAGCGAGTGGTAAAGAGTTGAAGAGGCCACGCGTGATGCGCAGCAGTTGAGAGGTCAAAGTACAAATGAAACATAATTATTAGAGATAGTGTATTTATATGTTTTTGGGTAGTTTGTTTATTGTTTTAGTTAGTGAGGTAGTTAAAAATGAGAATTTAAGGTACTGATTCTGATTGAAGGTGAAATCCTAGATTCAAAAAGCAATCTTCAGCATAATACAACAACAATATAACAACAAACACAACAATCAACTTATTATCTTCTAAGACCAATTCTCATCAAGTAATTATCCAGTCTTATGTTTAATTGCTGTTATCTAACTTCAAATAACACATGGATTATAATTTGGACCACAATATTTTATTTTTCGTATAAATCAATTTTCTATGCATAAATGTCTGTGCAAATATCAACGTCATAAAAATGCAGTTATTGCATCAAGCCGATCACCATTAAGGTCATATTTTACAGCAATTGCATTCAGATGATATATTTCATGATCTAGGTAAATAACCTCTTCATATTATTTAAAAATAACAAATTGCCGAGTAATACTACCCTTTTCTAGTTCTTTTTGGATTACTACTATTTATTATTCAAGACTTTCTTTATTGATTTGTACACGTATTCTTCTGCACAAATAGATAGCGTAATTCAGAAATAAGATAAAAATAGTTGTATACTTTACATTGATGTTTGTAATCCATACACGCCAGTTCCTTCAACACAAACTGTCAATCCTCATTTTCGTATACGTAAGAATTTATAAATCAAGGACGAATGTTGCATCTTCGCGTACTCGTATTTTGCTTTCATTCTCTTTCAAGTCTTCACTAATATTTTGTAATGTTTGGGATTCTGGAAGAAATAATGGGTCTTTGAACAATAGTTTCTTTTTACGATTCTGTGATGATCATGTCCTTGAAAGTATGCACATCATAAAATTTTACCAAATTTATTAGCCTTTTTAAAAAATAAAGCATCGCTCTATTTTATTATTTGGGCTTTTATTAGTGGCTTGACTCTGACACATTTCTAGATGTACAGATGCAAGATGATTGTCTTGCCTGGATGCCGATTTTTGTTAATTACTTTTCAAGTTTCCTCCCGGTGTGTATTTTCAGCATCTCCGAGAATAAATGATTTAGTACTTGGTAAGATTATGAGGTTTAGTGTGTCCAATAATGAATAGAATATTGCCTGCATCATAAGCCTTAATGCTTATAGACTTTTCTATATGGCATACGTTTTCCATGACTGGCGCATACATAAGTGAATGGGTTGGCTTTTCTGATATATTTTATTTCTCAAATTAAGTCCATTTGAGAAAAAATTACGGCATTCTCCAAATTTGATATAATACTATATAAAATAGCTTATAAATAGGAAAACTATTATCTATCTAGATGTAGGCATATAAAAAATCATGATTAGTTCTCTGCTGTGTTAATACCATATGTGTTTTTTTCTAATATGTTGAATATTTTCTCTTGGTTTGTTTGCATTGTGCACAGTTGTTTCTTGAATTATTTTCTCGTATTAGGGGCAAGTTCTAAGCTCGGGTTTTAATGCATACATATGTTATTAATTTGTGTCTGTAAGGTATTTCTTCCCTCTTCAAATCTTTTGTATCTTCTTGATCTGAGCTACCTTTTTGCACCTGGAATTAATAGGGGCTGAAAACTGACATTTTGATATAATTGCTCTATTCTCTATGTAGGTGATTGTCATTGTAATATGAAGAGTTTTATTCATATGACGCTGTTGTGAGTTAAAATATATGTATACAAGTAGAGTGTTACGTAAATAGGTGGTATTGTATATATCTATCAGGCTCCAAGTGTCTTTTTGTTAACCAATTTTAGCTTCGTTTCAGGTGACATCATTTGATTTATCTAATAGTCCACTTGAAGCCATCATGATAGCTCTGAGTACTCCACTCTTGTAACATGGTTTCGATTTTTCTATGGTGGGCTCGTATTGTCTATGCATTAGGGTAACTTCCTACTATTTAAGCTGCATTATTTATGAGTAATTGCAAAATTTTGTAAGTGCTTTGAAAAACGGACTACATTTTAGAAAAGGATGTAAAGAATAATTGGTGGATAATTCAATTAGTTCGCCAATTTTATTTAATGAAACCTTTTCATAGGTAGCTTAAATTCTGATTATAGTGTTGTAAAATGTTTGAGTCTTATGCAATTGAAAGATGTTCGCAATCATTTCTTGGTCAAATTTAGTATGGAGTCTGTGATAATTTTGTTAGGAATATTTAGAGTTAGAAAATTTTGAAATGATGCCTCAGATATTTGTTGCTGTGAGAAATATAGATGACCGTAGCATGTGTACTAAAATTATCCATTATGTCACGAAAGTAACTACAACCAACATATATTAAAACTAATATTTATATTTATATATGTTAAAACTAATATTTTAAGGTGATTCATTCGTACTTTTGTTTTAAACCCGATACGCACTTGTGATGTACTTTTGTGCTGAAAACAACATGTTCGTAGATTTATTATTATTAAACATATGTTTGCATTGTATTGCTTGTGGTAATTTTTCATCTTTTCATTAAACGGTTTATGCCTGCAATTATTAAATATCCTTATATATACTTTAGAGTATATCAAGTATAAATTATCACGCTAAAAATAACAATAGAATTTTTGGTTGGGTATTTCACGTTCCTTTTCAAAATGTTAATATTTGACTTTGTGTAAAATTAATTGAGATGATAATACCTTTGATCGACATTCTTGAGTTTGTGGACCAGACATGATCTGTGGATCTGTGGATAATTTTAATATGAAAATATTTCTTCTGTCTATACATTACGGGAATACCTCGTGTATTGTTGTCTGGCTTTGTATGATCAATGTAAATCACATCTTCTGATTCGTCAGCATATTGAACTGAGTTCGAATCCACGGCCACTGATGCTGGGTTATTACTATAATTCTATTCTCAGTTTTCCTGCACTATATTCCGTTTTTAGTCGTCGCACATTGAGTTGGGATCTTTCAAGGAAATTAACCACGTTAAAAATCTATTATTTTTTATTACCATTGTTTTTTATTACCCCTACGATACTGAGGAACTCCTGTTCTATGGCAGAATATCATCTTTATGTTTAGCTATTGGCACATGTTGTGGGTTAATATAATTTCTTAGTATGCCAAATTTTAATGTTTTTATATCAAGCGGTTTCTGAGAAAAACGGCTATGGCGGACGGACCGACAGACACAATAATAATACTATAAGGACACAGTTTTTCCTCATGCGATACAGACACCTAAAAAAATCTAATTTTAATACAATACAAGTAAGAAGTATGAGGGCTTTTCTTTGACTTTTATAATGATAATTCCAAAATCAATTCGGTCAACTTATTAGGTTGACTAAATCGATTGTGCAATTGAAATAATGTACAAGCTGCCCAGTCGAAAATAAACATTTGTGGTAATTAATCATTCTGATAAATCAATATTTTTTTCCATTCGTCATCTACATTTATTCCGCAGTTAGTTGTGGTTGGTAGTCATTCAGATAAAAACAACTGTAATTTGTTTTGTCTGCCCAACATAAGATAAATAATTTTTTTTTGTGAAAAAATGGAAGTTATTAGTTATAAAGATACTTGGAAATATCTACTATATTTGGAAAATGCAATCGGTATTAATAGAAATTCAGAAATAAATGGGCCTAGATTATTTTTGACCACTCGGACTGTGAAGACAAAACGTGTCTTTTTTTTAATATATTCTGTGATATGCGTCTTAATACATCCATTTCAACTATTGTTCTTTTATTTCGGTATCAACGCTATCAAGATTTCAGTAGTGCATATTATACATGAAATCATATTTGCAAGTCTGCTAAGTTACACAATGCTAAAAACTACTTTTCTTAAAACAAATATATTTTCAAATTTCTTTACTGAAATGGAAATACTAGATGATTGCTTGGAGCATAATTTCAAAAAAATATTACGTAAAAAAGCAGCGAAAAGAAATATTTTAAATTTTTTTAAGTTTAATATATTTTATGTGGCAACAGTTCTCGTGGACTACATGTTGTATGACCATCCTATTAATTTGGGAAGTATTATTGTTTTAAAATTTTTTTGGTATTGTGATGTTGAATGTTTGATTTTTAACACTTCGTTAAATGACATTTTAAAGAGAGTGGAATATGGCAATTCACAATTTCTTATCCTGCTCGGTGCCGAAGGTGGCTACCAATTGCATAGCTGCTCCGATATATTGACAATAACGCTGGAAGATGTAAACTCTATTATTGAAAGAACTGCTCGACTATTTATAAAGATTGGCGATGTCTGTATTTCTTTAGACAAAACTCTCTACTTGCAAGTAAGATATTTTTTTTTTCAAAATTTATGTCCTATTTGATATCAGTGTCAGGGTTTTTCTAAGAAATACTCTACTTAATATCATTATGCAAATTAAAATTTATCTTTGTAGTCTCATGTGAGCATTTTATTCTTATTGTACATGTATGTGATATTCAAGCAAATTCTTGAAATAAATACATTTTGATTAACTTTTATATCATCACTTTGGATTTATATTTTCAGTCTAATTGAATAAATTTTTAAATTAATTTTAAATAAATATGTAATTCTCAATATTAATTATTTTACAGATTCTTTCAGTGTTTTCAACTTCTTTGGGAAACGTGTTTGTTAATTTCCAATATATTGTTTACATGGCTTCTTCGACAGTAAGTCATTAATACATACATTCCTTAAATATCCCATATATTTTTAATAAAAATTCCACATTATAATACCATAATTTTTTTTAGAATGACTTCTATGTATTGGCTATGTGTATGACAATATGGATATTACATCATGTTGTTGGATTATTTTTCATATGTACTACCTGTGAACGACTCAAGCAACAACTTCGGTTTACTCGAACTCTCGGGTTGAAATTAATGTTGTATAAGAAAGTTCGTAAGTAAATAGTCTATATGACGTATTTATACATTAATGTTAATTTGTTACACCTTCTATTAAGAGTTTTTTTTCATTCCACATGAAAAAATCATTTTCAGCCAGTGAAACGGAAGACAAGTTAGACGACCTGTGTTGTTTGTTATCAACACCAGGCTTTGCTGAGTTCAAGATTGCTCGCCTCTTCAAACTCAATGCGTCGCTTTTACTTACTTTTTTAAGCTTCATTTTGACCAACTTTATTGTGATATTTCAATTTTATTTCATGAAAAACGATGCATAATATGAATATTTACCACATCGCTAATGTTTACGGAGAATTATGTATGGAGTATTATACATATTATTTTATATTTTGCACGTGACTGTCTATAACACAATAAAAAAATTAAAGAAACGCTTATATTTTAAATTGAAATTACCCAGCAAATAACAAAATACTTTACACTCAGTTAAGTTGAACGTAATAGTTCAAGTTAGGGTAACATACCCTAAATATATATATACATATGTACTAATGGAGAAATTGAAAAATTATTTTTGTAATAAAGAACTACTCCATAATCTCTCTGCGAAGATGCTGCCATACTCTAAACTGTGGTAAGCATTAACAACGGAGAGCTACTTTTACTTTAATGTGGCAATATAGAACTCCGTTATCTCCCTAAAACTACAGACCTGTATCATCATTACAAGCCGGAAGATATGCTGTATATAGTACCACCTACATCCAAAATTTCTCATGACCTACATCAGATCAGTTGTCAGCTTACCGAGGTCGAGGAATAATTTTCCTAGAATTTGCAGATTCTGTGTGATACATGACCTGCTCATTGCCATTTCATCCTGCCAACCTTACAAGCTATGTCAGTGATGTTAATTCTCCCGATGGAGGAACATACTATGTGTACATGCGTGTTTGTGTGTGCATGTGTGTATGTGTGTGGTGTGTGCGTATGCACGTGTGCATGTGAGCGAGCACATGCGCATGCGTGTGAAGTTTCGTTGAATTCATGACTCTATTCAGTAAGAAGTGAGCTAAATGCTGACGAAGGTTGGATTGGATCGTATATAACAAATTAAATGTAGGATTCAGACAGTCCAGTTGAAATATTCCAATGTTTGGAATTGCTGGCTTAAAAGCACTGAAGCCAATGTAAACATTTCTTAAAATATGTAAAAAAATAATTTTTCTTGAATGTCTTTAAAATTACTCTCTTCTACAAAAAGCCACTTATTGCCGCAGCTGCCAAATTTTGTGTTTACAAAGGTGCCAAATTCCTGTATTTTGTATCAATTGTTTAGCTGCTGCCAATAGTAATAATATAATTTATACATGTATGTTTGAAATTTTTCCGGGAAAATTTTAAAAATATGTCTCAAAGTGGTAACATGGCTAAATTATTAATAATGTCATGTATAATTATTGGCAAAAGTTTTCATATCTTATTGAAGCCAGCTTATTTGCATTCTCAATTCAATGTAACTGATCATTGGTACGCTAATTGGAAACGCACATTCTCAAATTTACTGCAGATAAAAATATTTCAAAGTATATTTTGTTTTCATTTTAGTCAATGATTTATATTTATGTGCCTGAGTGTGAATTTGTTATCATGATAATAAGACTAATGGTTATATCCATTAACTGTAATGCGTGCGCATGTACGTATATACAATACAAATCGATAAGAATGTTCCTAAGTGTAATTGTGAATTTTTTAATTTGGTGCCACGTAGTTACATATTCAAGGACTCCGAGAGATAAAAATAGATTGGCTTGTGTTGCTTTTTTCAAATTAGGTAATAGCTTTCCTGTTTAACACAAATTCTAAATAAATTATTTTGTAATTTAAAAACCTGTTAAGCACGAATAGAACTTACGCTATGAGAATTCCATATAAACATTCAAGAGAACATTTCTATTAAACTATTTACTAATATTGAAATTCTTCTACAATATTACACATATCACCATAATTTTCCAGTAACGTTAAGTTTTTGTCACAACTGTGACTAGTAGTTTCGAAATGAAATATATTTTTTAAACTTCGTGAAATATCTCCAGAAGTAACTTAATTTTAATTTTAAAAAAATTGCTTTGGGGTGTTAAATTTTCCTCATAAATTTTTTCAAATATTAAATATAGGAGTATATGCGGGTTAATATGTTTTTTCACTATCTGTTTATCAGTATCTATGTTTCATCAGTATCTAAAAAAAAATTTATAGGCATTTTTAGCAATTGCTTTAGAACTGCATTTCTTAATATTCTAAAATAACAATTTCTAGATTTATTGTAAATTTCTTTTCCAAGTGACACTATAATTGATACATGAAACGAAAAAAAAACGTAGGCATTCACGAAGACTGTCGACAGAAATGGAAACTAAAAACATTTTATTAATTTTTCTGTACGAAAATATTACCATATTTGGTACTCACCATTGTACTGCAAAGTGATCATACAATTAAACAATTAAACTAATAATCAACACTAAAACATAATTTAAACAATGCACAGTATACACACGTTGACCTCTGCACATACTCAATTTAACTTTACTTGTAACATATATAGAGCACTAATGTTGCACCACACTGCAATTACAGCATGTGGATGACGCGAACTCACAAGATTTTACCAATTCAAAATGCGTCCAACGCGCACATCATACAGTCAGATATATAAAATGTGTTGGCATGTATATATGCATACCAGTACACAGACCGCTGCGTGTGCGCCAATCTGGTGTTAAAGCCGTGGATGTAGAATATATGTGTATATATATGCTTTTCACTGTTGGCTATAATATCTTTATTATTTTGATGAAATTATTTATAGTGTATCTATATAAGCTATTATCCTTAAGCGGCCAAAATAATTGACAGTACCTTGTTTTTAATTTGCTGTTATTATGAAATAACAAAGTACGTCAAGAAATTCGCTTAAAGTTTATTACATTAGTTATATTTTTTCTATCGCTGTAAGTTTTATGGTAAATTTTAAGTAAATTCCTAGTAACTTAATTTTTTCATAAGTTTCAAAGATTAGAGGACAACATTTTTTTTTATATTTTTGCAAATTAATGTATTTTAGACTATTTCAAGCAATATTTTGAAAAAAATTGTTTTAGTTTCAAACTATTTACGATGTAAACATAATTTTCTGTTACTTCATCTGCCGCCTAAAAAGATTACACAAATATTTCTGAGGTTTATCTTCTGGTATAGACCTAGCGTCTATAATATAATTTTAATATATTTAATATAATTTTATACTATGCCAAAAAGTTTCTATATAAAACAATTTCTAAAAAAAGCAACTGTAATGGACCGACAGACAGATGAAAAGTTATAAGCAATCTTGTATGTACTCTGCTTTTCAATATGTGCTTCAAAATGAAAAACACAGAACCCTTAGATTATCTCTACCCTAACAAACTACTCACCTGATTCTTTTTCTCGGAAATGGCTAGAAATATAAGTCGAAATACCAAATGGTATATAGCTACATAATCTTGTAAAAATTCCAGCTTCTAATTTAATCCAATAAAAAGACAAAGCCTTTTAACCGTTTTAGTGCCAAACAAATCTTTTATTTTTGATATCATTTACCCTTGTCTGGAAAAAAAATTGTATCTCTTCCAAAAATTATCCAATTTTAATAATTTTTTCGGTGTTCTCTTAATAAGAACTTGTACAAGGATAATAAAATACAAAGAAAATTATAGGAATATATATTGTAAACAAAAATTATAACAAAAACTGAAAACAAGTCACATCGTATTTTCACAGTTCGGTACATCCTCCATATCAGCAAAATAATTGTTATCGTCACTATTATCACTATCACTCAAAATATGCATTACGTCAAATTGTGAGCGCATCACAATGTCACTCCCACTATCACTTTCTTCACTACTTGAAAAACAATCATTTTCACTCAAATTATTTTCGTATTCTGACATTATGCATTAAAAATGTTCTTTCCCTACATCTTTTTTATATTGTAATTACTAATAATATTTTAATTTGAACTTTATGTAACATGTAGAAAGATAAAAATTTAGCGATGCGTCCGAGCGACCTCCCCTACCGCGCGCTAAACAGCAACTGATTTCACGAGCGCCATCGTGCTTGTGGCAAATTTTGTTAGTACATGCACGAGCGCGATGGCGCTTGTCGGCGTTCTAATGGTTAAACACGAAAAAAATTTCACGACGTTAATTAATCATTTTGACAAAACTGACAATAAACATTTCTGTGAACAGGTTCGACCTGTTCATAGAAAAATTGTATTGCAATAAGATTCTAAACGTGATTATATTGTTACTGATTTCATGATTTTATTTTTTATTATTAAGTTAAAAATATATTTATATTCGACCAATATACCCTTCATTTAGAGTTTTAAGTACACATAATATTCTACAAAAAGAATATATAGTAAGTCATATATAGCAAGCCACATAATATTCTACAAAAAGAATAATGTGTAAAATGGTTTGTCACTTAGAATTTATGCTGAACTTGCTGCTAACTAGCAGCATTTGTAAAACATTATACCACTGAACAAACATCTTGGAAACTTGAACAAAATGTCCATTCCTTCGTTGATAAAATATTTATATGACAGCCTTTATTACAACATGTCTAAGAACGATGTTAGTTTTATGTTCAACATACCACTAAAAAGGGAATATATCACCAGTTTGTTGAATTTCTTCATTAATATTTTGGAACTCTGTAAATATTTTAAAGGCATATTTATGGTTCAGATTTGTTGTGAATGCGATATTATGTATCTCATTATGTTTATTGTGTTAAAAAAGTCTCTACTGCATGTGAGCAATGCGAATACAGCACTTGAATGAGTGGTATTCCCAGTACTAAATTCTTTGCAGTTCCAATATAAGTATTTTTATGTTTTTTACAATTTCAATGTAAGTATTTTTATATAAAATGTAACTAATGTCTTATATTTCAAATTCTTTTCTGTTAGCATATCATTTTCATATTTTTTATGAATACCACTTATTTCCATGCGTAGTTTGAAATATACAGTAAGTATTTAATACCATCTTGTTCATTTAAATATAGAATTGAAAACGAATCTCATTCTTTGAATTAGCATTACGTTTTTATTTATACCACTGAAATATATTATTAACTTCAGTTTTGCTATTATTTAAATTTGTTTATTAGCCATTCTGGTTGCGATTTATTCAGTAAAATTCAATAAAAATAAAGAGTAATGGCTTAATTCAGTAAAAATAAAGAGTATATAGATTGATTATTACTTAATTTTTTGTTTTGATGCTATGCACTCAAAGTAATGGCTTATAATTTAGAAGTGTTACATTTTGTCTTAGAATTATAAGTACTCCAGAAGGCGAGAACATACATGATAGTGTGTCCAAAAAACTACCCATAAAATGCGTAGTATCAAAACACGGCTGTCAGTGCAATTTAAGACACAGCTCTGAAATGTTACGTGACAATGTAGCTTAAAATGCTGGTTTGTGCTATTCCCACCTGCAAAAATATCACTGGACAGCAAAAGAAACAAGTGGGCATTACTTTTCAAACGTAAAAACTACTAATTAATTTCATTTTCAATTAACTATGCAATTTTAAAATATCGAAGTAGTTTATTATTAACGGAAGCGCGCCATTTTTATTGGTATTGTCACCTCTTAAAAAATTGTTTACTCAAATTAAATCATCTCAATTGCTTGATACTGAAAAGATAAAATTTTAAATATATATATATATATATATATATTTAATAAGTATATATAATTTGCAGTAAGTGCAATAAATTATACCTTGATTTTTTGAAAATTAATTTTATTGGTTTAATTTGTTTAAAATTAAACTAGACATTTGAGAAAAAAATGTTAGTTTTATTTATACCACTGAAGAACCTATTTTCAAGATTTTCTCTACTTATGACATGCTAATAAAAATGAATAGTTCGAACTAAATCAAATATATGTTATTAGAAATAAAATGTTGGGCAGTATACAAATGAAAACAAAAAATATACTTTTCTTGTTTCTACCACAGAAAAAATGTGGTAAAATACAAAAATCAAAAAACTATTTGCCAAATTATGAAAATAATTTTGTAGATTAATATGTAAATACACACTCGTGGGCACGCATGCACACGCACACAAGCATACGTACATGCGCATGCCAACGCGCATATGCATATGCACACACACACATGTTTAATGATAATGTATTTTAATACTCATTTTAATCAATAAAATGGTAAAATGTGTATAAAGTATTTAAATAATTTTAATCTAAAGAATAAACATTTTAGAAATAATACTTTATATAAGCCAAGCTGTGACCATATAAATAGATGCAAATGTGAATCGTACTGCCACAAGCAAATATATTTATATGCATCAATTTCCTCAAGGAAAATTTAATTGGTGGGTAAATTTATTCTGCTGGTAATACCGTCCACGTTGGGGGGGGGGGGCGTTAGTAGTTGGAGTGCGGTGCCCCCTCCACTGATTTTTGGCTTCACCGCGATCGCAAAGAGATTTGTGCGTACGCGTCTTCTGGATTACTCTATATTCTAAGCATTTTGTAAATATACTCAAGATTAAAGTTTATTTTAAGAAAAGGAACTATGCCGTTGTTCAAAAAGTATTATCATATTATTTGCAACGAAGTAACGCTTTTAATGAATATCAGTTTTTGCTTAAATTACTCTCATAAAGAAAGACTGAAATTAGTTTGCTTTTTAATTAACTTTTCTCTTTATTTTTATTTTCAAATAGCGCACCCGGGGGGTAATGCATTGGAGCTAAAATTATAATACTAATCGATATTAATTAAGCATTTCGATGAGTTTTATTAGTGAAAATCTAAGATCTATGCAAATCAATGTTTGAGTTTTTTAAGATTCTAGAAGATATTAGAAGAGTAATTCGTATCAATAAGACATTTCGATATATTTAAGTAAGCAGTAATATTTACATGAAATCACATTGAAGAAACTTTCTCATGGTGAGCGTGTGATCATTTCAATGATATGGATCTCTTGGAAAACATCAGTTCATGTAACAGTAGCCAAGTCAAGAAAAGATAATTATCTATCTTTGTATAAATCTCGAAAAACATAACATCACGCAAGGGTGACCATTTCAACAAATGAAAATTATCCATCTTTATATGATTCTCTTAGAAGAAATGAAGATTTGTAGCAGCTGTCAGGTCAAAGGAAGGTAATATTTACCCTTATATATATTTCAGATATATATCTGAATACGTATCTATCTTTTTAAACAAAATGTTAAACAATAATATATTAATTCATTGCTCTGTACAAAGAGGAGAAAATGGTAAAAAAATAGAAATGCATCCGTCACTCGTCTTTTCGAATAGCCTACGACCAATCGATCCTGAGGTTGCAAAAAATGTGTAACTTATACCCATAAACTTGGGGTCATTTTTAGCTTGTGGGGGTAATATTGTGAAGATACTTTGATTCCAGTTCTATTCTCAGAGAAATAAAAATGACACTTATATTAGTACGAGACGTGCTAATTATCCCTGAATGACCTAATTCTTTTCACCACAAGTTATTTTCAATCCATATTAGGAAAACATGTAACATGGTACTTTCTATTGCGTGCTGTACATAAACATTACTGAATATTGAAGTAGGTCACCATTTATGTTAAAAGAAAGAAAGGCGTAGCTTTTTTACCATTAATTTTCAAAGAATACATTGTATTACTTATTATTGTTGACGTATGTAACTTGCAATCTATTGCTTGGTAGCCCACAGAATGAAATTCTCACTTGTGAATTAAGTCAGTAAGTTTACATTAAACTCGTAGTTTTATCGGCACTACTTGACTCAAAAACTAAATGGTATATAAAAAACTAGTTAACACTTATATTTATTCATTGTAATGAGGAAGAAAGTTTAAATTGTTTAGTAATTTAAATAGGGCCTTTTTCCATTTTTTTGGTAACTTGACATATCAAAAACATAAAAATAATAATGTTGAAAAAAATATCATTCTGAAATACAAAAAAAGTAAAATTGTTTTGAAAAGTTAATTTAAAAATCCTTATCAGGGTTTTGTTAACCACTAAATACCTTTTACTTCAATGTGATAATGTTCAAAGAAATTGGTTCATTCACAAAAAACATATACTTTCTCCAGAAGTGAATTCTTCACTCTCTACCTAATATAATTTTTGAAATGTTCTCTTTTAAGGAAAATTAAAATCTGTTTTCATGAAAGAAATAACTTATGAAAAACAACTGGAGTAACATTATAAAATTCATCTTTGAAATCCGAAACTCCTGTAGAAATTATGTATAATTGATTAACCACATCGTTAGTGAACAACTATATTATCACATTCTCTTCAACTGCAAAACATATCACACGGCATCCTCAGTTAAATTATGACAACCAAAACTTTCTCAAATGATTTCAAAGTTTTCACTTCAAATCAAAGTACACTTTTGTCAATTTCAATTTCTACTGAGAAAGTGTGTTATTTTAATTTAAATGAACATTGATTCAATTAAATAGAACGACTTCCAAACATTTATAAGTGAGTGATGGCATTACCACAAATCTTTTTAAAATAGGAGGGGTCTGGTCCTCATAGAATTTCAGAGGTTGTTCAATGTCTTGCCCTCGATGACAATGTGCACAAGTTGTTATGTATTGGAATCTAATGATTGATTTTACGTTTGAATCATATCTAAAAATTATCCTCAAGAATTATCATAAACCGTCTCGCCTGCAGATTTCCTGTCTCCGGAATAAGTAATATTTCATAAGGTGAAGCTATAGAGCAGTAGTTCACATTTACGGATTGCAACATGTTATACAGAAGACTGAAAAACGTAACTGGCCATTGTGTCTAGCTTTTTTGAATACGAGACACCTTTAAGTCCATTAAAATTAAGATTGGATTCCATCTCGTGGGGGTTAATTAAATAATGTTATACATAAAAGAGGCTTAAGGGTCTATAAAATTAGTCTACAGTCCATGATTCCAGATTCTTTTGCCTGCAGGACAAATATATATTCTCATTATTTATTGTACTTTTACATATTTTGTTTATCCATTTGTCAGCTCTACAGAAAATTCTTCGCGAAATTCAAGAAGTTAATATCTATGGAAATACGCACTTGCGTGTTTAAAAAAGATTTTATGTAATTTTTTAAAGGTGTCAAAAGGAAATAGTGCACCTGGCGTTATTCACAGTTGTCTCTGCTTCATAAATTTTTGAAATTTTGCTAAAATACATTTTTTTTATTTTAAGGATGTACTTACTTCATAATAAAGTGGCCATCGATATTGTTAACACAATAATATAACTCTTCTGGATTTAATTATGAACATTAAACCTAAAACAAAAATTATTATTGAAAATCTGATTTTAGTTAATCTAAAATGTTTATTTCTGTATGAATGGGTTTTGTATTACTCTTTTTAATTAAAAAATTAATAATCTAATTTTGACCAATAATAAAAATATATTTTGATTAGATAGTGTTCAATACTGACAAAATTGAATATAAACCTGATGATGTTTTAATTTATTCATGTATCTTTTAAACAAATTTATAAATTTGCTTAGAAAATTGACATAAAAAGCCATGAATGTGGAGTTTACTATACAAATTCAAATCTTTTGTTTTGTTGCATAACAATACAATTACATTTTACTAATCTAATTCAATTTAATTAACAAGATGTATTTCAATTTAATTAATAAGATTTTTTTTCATAAAATAAAATTGAAATATCACAATGAAATTGGTTGTAAGAAAACTCAAAAATTTAAGGAATGTAGATACATTCAGAGTAAAGAGATGAGCGATTTTGAATTCAGCAATGCCAGGTATTGCCAGCAGTTGACACAAACCTTCCAATTTAGGTTGCAGTTCAGCGGCTGTAAACATTTTTTTTCCATGTAAGTATAGTAAATACATGATGTAATGAATATTACCAAATATGAAAGAAAATAATATGATTATTATCTTGTTAATATAGTATAAAATAATTATCTCCTTATTTATATTTAATACTTGATATGGAATTTTTTTCTGGATTCGCCAGGGAGGTTATGGTTTTTATATCTAAATTTCTATCAAATGCAAAAAACACATATGAGAAATTGGATGTAAATAAAATTCTCAAATAAAATTATCACTACTTATAAAACTTTTGAGTTTACTTGTGAATATCTATGCTATTAAAACAATTTTTAAACAAATGATTTCATTTATGAAAATATTTATTTTTCCTGTTACTAACTGCATTTGAAGGACAGTTCAGTGTCATTATTGGCTTTTACCTTGAGTAGTAATCTACTAACGGTATTTAAATTGACTGAATTTCAGTCACAATAAGTCACTATATATCAATTGGATTGCTCTCTTTGATTTTTATTGATCGTCATCGTCATCGGCCATTTCAATCCAAACCGTACAAATTTGTCTTACAGGCTCACTAAATCATGGTCGTGTGTTTCTCTTGTTATGGATGCCTGGAACTAGTTGCTGAGAAAAATGTATATCATCCACTTTCAATTGTTGGAAAAAAATTTATTCACAACATGTTCTTCCTTCTTGCATCATTTCAACAAAATAATGCACTCATTCACGCATGCTTCACGTTTTCAACTTTTCCATTCTGCTAATTTAACATAGTTGACTCAATATACTTTTGACAGTGAGAAGAAACAATCACTACTAACTCAGCTATAACGTGAGAGTCTTCCACTTTAATTTCACCCACTTCAATTTATTGTTATTATTATCATTAGGATCATAGAATCCCTTTTCCAACTCAAACCAACAAGAAATAATGAAACTAATAAGTAATCTTTTTATTTGTAGTACTTGGCCTGTATATTGGCATTCTGTTAAATTTACACGAATATACTTTCGCATTTATAAATGAGTCCATTATGAAAATACAGAATAAAATTTTCCATAGAGGCAAATATATAGCGTTCCTTAAATATGAACAATGCAATTAATAATTTGTAATAATAAAAAAAATATGTACATAGCTCCAGAAAGCAAAATTAATTTATCGTAGAGACAAAAATAATATACAAGAATAATATTACAGTACAATGTGACCAGTGAGATAACTGATAAACTTATGGATAATAAATTGACTTGCGTATTTTTTTATACATTGTTATTTTTAGTCCAAGCGTCCGTGTAAAACGAAGTTGCTGTGTAAGTTTCTCACAGGTGATGCAAAAGAAAAGCAACCTTATTAAAAAATATGACCAAAATATAGTCCCGGTCGCTGTCAGTAAATACAGATCGGCCTGAAATAACCATGTAGTTGAAATTAATATACTGGTATTATAGAAATTAAATAAATTATATAAAAGTGATAGTAAAAACTATCACTATTTTTACTAACCTTCGAATCGGCAGAATAAAAAATGAATCCAGCGGTAATAATTATACCTCCAAAATAATTATAGAACACTAAAAGAATCTGCAATAAAATATGTAGATTTAATAACAATTATTTCTATATTCATACGAATATGACATAGATATTTTGAAAAGGCATCAGCTTTTATTACAAGTATATACTAATCTTGTAGATGGAAAAGTTGTCAAAATTACTAGTATCAATAGAATTGATTGAATTGAATTGTAAATGAGAATAAAAGGCATACTCAAGATATTTTTTATAGAAACAATACTATGTTCAACAAGTTTACGTCTTTTAATCATTAAAGAAGAAAACATACAAATTAATAATATAGTTATTAAATTGTGTCTTACATTTAAGTAGAAGGTTTCATACGCAAGAAAGCAGACGTCAAAAACTTTTACGTATAATTGGATTATTTTATCAAAACATGCGTTCAAACCATCCATTGCGATTATCATTGTATCGTCAGCACTACGCAAACTTAGGTAGTCATCGACACTAAACAGAGCAGACAGTTGTAAATTTGCATATTCAATTCTTTTCAAAATGTCGTTAAGCGAAGTGCAAAAAAGGATACGTTCAACATCGGTATACCAAAATACAATATAGCCAAAAATTAATCGTAAATTAATATCGTGGAGAAAATTTATACATCCTGTGAAAATCATTAAAAAAAGAGGCAGACATATTTTATATAAATTTGATCGATTTTCCTTCCACGCTTTTTCATATATTTTTCTCTTAACATCATAGTCCAAATAATGATCCAGCACTTCCATTTCAGCAATAAATTGTGGAAATGTATTCCATTCCAAAAAAGTAGTTGCGACAATGTTGTAAGTAAATGCTGCGAAAAATATTACATGATCGATGGTTTGAAAAACGGCGTTTTCGTGTGATATAAGATCTAAATATGCATCCATAATTAGTAGCAGAATAAGTAGTGATAGAACTATTGCTGCATACATTACAGTGATTACATGTTTTGTTATTACCGGCCACGGTTGAGAGAATATTTTCTTTCTTTTAATTTCCATATTTCGCTTGATGCCCATTAAAATTTCCAAAAACTGCAAATATTTCCACGTATCTTTATAGCATATTTCTTCCATTTTCAGACAACAGTAAAAGCAGGAATAATACAAACAGTTTAATTTTTACGTATCTGGCCTTTGTTGTGACACTAAAGATAATCAGGTATTGGACTAGTTAACAGAAAAGTAGAAGGCTGACTGAGTAATAGAAGATATTATTGATTTTACTTCATCACTAATCATTATAAATGAATCTGATAGACAGTAGACATATTACGGCCAGGATAGAATTACGATGGTTTTTAAATAATTAATTAGAGAAATCGATTTTCCTTTAGTCCTTGGCAAAAAGCCAAAAATAAGTCAATTTGAAATTGTATAGCATCGAAATAATTTTTAATTTTGGGGGTGAAGGAAACTTTTGGTTTAAGGGAAAATTGCAAAATAACTTTCTACATTCTTTCTATGTTTATTGAAAATTTTACAACAGTACTAAATGGAATGCATAATAATCACAAAAATTATAAATTCTGATACAACCATCTAACAAAATTTAGAACTTTCAAAGGCAGAACTTTTGCCCTCATTTGTTGATCCAAATGTTGAACTTTGCTTGTTTTTAATGTTTTGTTGGAATGTTTACTATCTGTTTCTTTGGCTGGAAACCGTTGACGAGTTAACAGTTTCACAAATTTAGTTTATTGTATGTAATTTTTGATAACGAATTATCATACACTTGTATCCAGGACTCTTTATCAAGCTATTACTGACAAGTATATTTCGTTTGTTTCATTTGTAATAATACATTTTTATGTTTTGACCTAGGAATTTTTAAATGTTTCTTTCTAAGCTTCACGAATGTGGTTTTTGATTTCTTCTTTGAATTTGTAAATTCTTGTTTAGCAATAAGTATTTTCCTTTCTACTAACTATTCCGTGTGCCACTCTTCTATGCAATTCGATTGCTGAATGCTTAGACGATAATGCCATTCTCAAATGAAACTCTAGGTGATGAATATGTACTACTTAGTATATCCATAAACAACATAATATTTCAGTAATTTTATTGTGTAAAATCTCTTCTAGCGAAACATAGGCTTGTTGGATTTACTTATGCAAATTCAGTATAACTTTTCGTCATCCAGTAGCTAATATTACCAGGAATATAATATTACCAGGAGTGCAAAATTTTGTGTAAATATAATATAATACGTAAGAAAAATAATGAGTTTTTTAAAGTATACTAACGCAATTAATTAATCAAAATCTTAGACAACGCAATAAAACTTACATAATACTTCGTTAGTACTTCAGACAGCTTGCACATATTTTTTTGGCGCTGCCTCGTGACATTATTGGGATGTAAATCGTCAATTAACCGTCATCCAATAAGTAAGGTTATGTTAGTCAATTACGTCATTTCCAAAATAAATTGATTACTATTTTGACTCTAATCCATACATATATATATTTCAAACTATTGAAACCTTCTATGTTGCAAATCATGTGTGTATCTTCTTTGTACAAGCAACTGACTCCAGAATAGTTGAACTTATTAATATTAAAGTTGAAATAATTATAAAGCTTGGGTATTCACTTACATTTTTGTTCAAAATTTTTTTTTAATTTTACCCAATCTTTTAAAAACTATACTGGAAAACAGCAATGAAGGAGTTAAAAATTGTCGCTTAATTGGTTGATATTCATTGTGGATAAGTAATAAGCTTTTAAAATACATGTAAGTTTATTTACAAAGTCACGTTAAATATACCTGCATAAAATTATATTATGCCAGATATGACAGGAAAACTTTTGATAAATTATTTTGGTCTCCTTGAGTTATTTTGTCTATGAAATGGTAATTTATCTCCGGCACACAAAAATTTCTGTATGGGAAAGTGAATCTTTGATGTTTTGTTCATTGGTCAATGTTCTGGATGTATTCAAATGCATGATAATTCCGCATATTAACATACTATGAAATTGTCTTAAGCCATATTATTTTTGATAATAATTTTAAAGTTATACAGCCTTACTTTCTGTCTCCTCGCTTTCTCTTAATTCAGGCATTCCGTATGTTGTTTAATTTGTGCATTTTATTTATTTGTGTTTTCTTTTATTCCATGTTCCTAGTACTATTCTTTCAATAATTTTGGTTTTCAATTGCAGTAAAACACACGACACTAAAAATTTCCATAGTAATAAGTTAGTCTTCTAAGCAATAAGTCTGTACAGGAAACTATGCAAATAAGATAAAAATTAAAACTACGTCTATGTCAAACAGCCAAAAAGTTGAGTTGAATATATTTTCTCCTTTTTAAATTGTAATTTTAGCTGGTAGCACCCGGATATAAATGAAAATTGAGACTTACTCCTATTCCCCATTCTAAATTACATGGTAAGATATTTGGGAAAGATAAGGAATGGGAAATAAAAATTTAGTGATTTTTACTTATTTTGAAAAATTACTGTGTCAAAAAGAAAACATTTCCTAAAAAGAATTATAAGTCTGGATTGGTGTTGATTGTAAAAAAATTCATTTACCCATCCTAATGAAGTAATTTGTATCTAATATATTTCAAAATTGAATGAAAATGCACTTTTGATTTTTATGTGAGTTTTTTACATTTAGATAATCCAAAATCAATTATTACTATATTTATTTGACAGTACAAATATGATAGATACTTTAAGTATCATCAGCTCATTGAAAACAAATTACACATATTTTTCAAAATGTTAAAAGCTACTGCTATTCATTTAAGGAGCTTTATACCTCTACATTTAAAGAATATTTCAAAGATGTGATTTATTTTATTATTATACCTAACATTTTTTTCCATAGTTATAGTAGTTTAAAGCACATGCATGGATTAGGAAAAAAAATTAAATTTTATCAAATTGTCTGCTTTGTCTAATAGTGTCACGTCTGTTAACCCTTAACTAACATGGTGACTTTTTATTACATAACCAACATCGTGGGGTAAATATCCACCCCAATTTCATAATTATATATTTTACAAAATAATATTCCCCCCACTGCTAGAAAGCTTTTTATAGTTAATTTCATAATTTTTCATAATCACTAGAAAATTAGTAATAGCATGCAGATTTGGCTCTCTTTGCTACTGGTTTGCCATGTTGTATCGGAGCTTTGTTTGTCTTACTCCCGGTGAAGAAATTCAACAGTAAAACTTTATTTTAATGTGACAGTAAATAGTTAAATATTCCGTAAACCAAGATGTTCTATCTCACAGTTTAATTGAGAATTTTGATAGAGTAAAGTGAAATAAATTTAATCCTAGCTGGAGTACAAATTATTACCTTGGTTTGCGTCAAACCTGATTTCATATCGGGTAATTATTTCTTAAAGTTAATTTATTGTACAAATTTACACTTAAACATAATCACCGTCATATTTGTTATGCTTCTAATAGAACATGTCACACGGAACAGATATATTTTTATTTAACATGAAATACCACTTCAAAACATAATATTTATTTAAAAAATATATTCCAATAACACCTAAGAAAATGTATGAATTATAAAGGTTAGCCAATTAATGCTAGAAATTTTGAATTAAATTAGAACCAAATTCACATAACATTGAAAATTTAATAGAGCATGTATGATTATTTAAGCTATCACCGAAATAAAAACTCATTTCAAAAACTTTTTTTCATGAGAACTTTTGCATTAGGATATATAACATACAAATTAGTCACAGCAGTTATAATTCATATATTATGTATATAAACTATGAATATTTTAATGTTTAAATAAATTTAATAAACATTTATTAAATTAATAAAAGAAATAGATCTATGAAATCCCGAATTGCTAATTCTTAAATATTTAATTGTAATAAGAACGTAAGATATCAATCATGACATAAAAATGAACATGATAAAAAAGAGTCACATTTAGATGACAATTGAAGGTACTATATCGTCGCGGAAATAAGACGTGTCCAAACAGATAAGTGATTCATCATCACACATAAGGAAAAACTTGGTGCTAATTGTGGACACAGGTTAATAATACGTAGTCTAAGTTATAATAAAGTGAATATGTTAGATTTTGGTAAAACTTGAAATCTATTGGGCGTAACAAAAATGAACACATAATTAAAGGACTAATGACATTAACCAAAATAAATTATTTGATAATATTTGATAAATAGTTCATAACTAGTAAGACATCTATTACAAGTCCATCCTGCCCCATGTCCCATCAGTTGTAGCAATAGTTTCATTATATTTGCAACTTGCATGACAAAAGTTGTTCATATAGTAAGTATATTTCTGATGAGTGTTAAACATTTTATTTGTTACATTTTATTTTCATCGTATGTCTCTAATACAAGTATTGACTTTTCTAATCTGTTCAAATATATAGGATTCCTTTAATAATCATTTTTAACACTTTTGATTTCAAATTTAACTAACTTTCAAAGCAAGCTTTTCATTGCTTGAATTAACATATTTTTATTCCAATTCTCTTAGCATATATAAAGTAAATGAATAAGTATTTCAGCTTCCCTAAAACGGAATAATATAAATATCCTAGAAATTTTCACAGTTTCTATATCTCGCAGTTAAATATCCTAGAAATTTTCATAGTTTTCAGTAAAAAGTAAAATACTAATTAATAGGACGGTACAAAGTGAAATGGTAGTCGATCAAAATATTGATAACCTGACGCAGTTTAATTATTTAAATATCATACAATCACCTTGTTTTCAACTTATTATTTATTCCAAACCATTATATTAATTGGTTAAATAAAGTAATACATTTTTTGCAATAGCTCACATCTAATGAATTACTTTAGTTTCAAATACTCAAATCGTTACAAGGCCTTATACATATTCACCCGGCTGTCCGTATACTGCAATTCTTTTTCTCAGGTAACCATTTGATGTCAAAATTGAAATTTCTCAAAATATAAATTATATTAATCCATGTAAATATCTATAGTAATACTCATAAATATTTATAAAAGTTTAGAGAAAGCGAACAGAATATAGCAATTCTTTTTTATTTCTTGAATCAATTAGAGTCATTTAAAAAGGAAATGTCAGAAACTGTTTGATGTGGAGACATGAAATTTGACATAGGGATAAAATATATAAACCCGCATAAATTCTGATATTGCATACTTATAAAACTTGACACAAAAACTTTTGAGTGAAATTAAATAAAATAATTATTAATTTCACTCAAAATCGTGTATTCTATTCCTACTTAACAAGTCTTTAAATTGTCAAGTGGCTCATTTTATGTTAATGGTTTTATATTTTGTTGTTAATATTTTATGCTGGATAGGAAAACCATTATTTAATTTTGTCCAAGGAAATGACTCAATTACAATAGAATTTTATTTAGAAACATACACCATTGTATCAGTCAGTAATGTGTTTATGTATACAAGATTCTTGTGATTAGTTTACATACCCTTTAGTCTCATTATCTTGGTGACACATTCATACACAAAAGACTAAAATAATAGCAAAATATATTTTGAAATACTTTCATTCATAGTAAATTGGGAAAGATGTAATTTA
This sequence comes from Druceiella hillmani, assembly GCA_039881145.1. Classification (NCBI taxonomy): domain Eukaryota; kingdom Metazoa; phylum Arthropoda; class Insecta; order Lepidoptera; family Hepialidae; genus Druceiella; species Druceiella hillmani. Next base: position 38,391,116 of record JAYKKI010000019.1, read on the forward strand.
GGTTGGCGTGCCAGTAGATTTGTTTTGATAATAAATTACATTGAACTAAAGAAGAAAATAAGCTCGCTTCTAAAATATTAAAATTTTTTTGATTATCTTAATATGACATTATTAATATTTGAGGCGCAGCGCCATTATAAGACAAATTTTTAATAGAAAATTTATCTTATAACGGCTATATATTGTAATTGGGAGGAGATTTGGCTCCTTTGCACGTGACCAAATTTTGCACCTTTGGCAATAAATGACTTTGTAGAAGAGAGATATGTTTGGGAATATGTTATTAAGCTTGAAAAGCTTCGCAGTTTAAAAGAAAAAAATTTAAATCGTGCATAAATTCTAAGAGATTATAGAAAAATATAATTTTTTACAACTTCTTTAGAAATGTATAAATTTGTTTGAGTACTGGCAATTCAAAATGTTGTAATATTTCAGTTGGAGCATCTGAACCCTTCGTATTATGAACAATATAATTCATTATATATGAATCAATCGAGTGTTCGATAACAATTAATTGTATTCTTACCAATTAGATTCATGAATTTTATAACTTTGGAAAATTCAAATAAGAAAATACTGATCTTTCGGATGTATATATATATATATATATATATATATATATATATATATATATATATACACAATTATCTTTCCTCAATTATCTTTGTCTAGATTACAATCAGTGCTTTAAAAATTATGAGGGTCTCTGTTGCCAGTCCGATAGGTGTAGCTAAATTGAATGTACAACAGGTTTGCTCTGCACTTTGTCAAGCGACGATATGAGGATATAGAGTAACAGAGTGTCATGGCTCATGGTTTACAGATCAGTAGGTACGACATCATTAATGCTAGTTGAGTCTTATGCTTTAAGCTTTTTCTGTATAAAAATAAATTTTTGAACGTAAATTCTGGCAACATAGCTAAATACAATCTCATAAAAATTATACAGATATGCAATCTTTCATTTTAAAATGAATACATCTGACACTTACTCGTCATGTGTAAAAATAGCGTCAGAATAGTATAAATGTAATGAAAAAATCTTAGATTTACATAAATGGTTTTTAATGCTCTCAAATAAAATAAATGCAGGACAATACAAATTTTGCTCCATTTTTACATACCAATAAATGGCAAAATGGACCAAAGTAGAATGTTTTACTTACTATTCTCTTAAAAGAAAAAATTATTGATTTTGACAGTTCTCTCAAACCTGGATGTCGTGGTTGAAGTTTTGGTTTTTCATTTTTGTTTTTATTAATGGCAGATGAAACATGCTAATTTATTTTGTTTTGTTTATTAATAACTAATAAACTAATTACAAAGCCGAAAGTGTTTTTTTATTTATTATAACGGAATCAAAATATATGACAAAATAAATTTTTAAATTAAAACTTTTCTTTTTGGCCAATATATGGTTAATTCAGCAAAACCGAGAATTATTTTATTTCAAAATATTTTCCTAGACTATTTTGAATAAAGTGGACTGATAAACATATTTGTAATTATCAGCGTGTGCCGAAAGAGGTGCTCTGCTACCAATGTACCTCACAGGTTTGGACGTGTCCACCCAGCTCCAATTCCCTCAATAGCTCGATGCGAAGACCTTAACCCAAAAAAGTTATTTGTAGTGGGCAGAATAGCGGAAAAGAGATCAAGAGACCATTTCCCAGCTAAATAGTTGGAAGATCTCGAAAATTTCCTTCAACGATGCCACATGACATGCACAAGATTGGGATGAGTGGAAATAAATAATAAAACTCTGTATGCCGCCAACTCCAAATGGATACTACCCTCAGTCATGAGGAAGTGATTAAAGCAAATAAACATGACAATATGATTATTAAATTTGTGTTCATAAGCGGTTATTTAAATCAACATATATTTGTAGCTGTGCTTAATTGTCCAATAAAGCATAAGTTAGAAAGTATTATGCTTGCTCAACTATGAGAAGTAGGGTTTTAATATTATATTGCATCACTTTACATTTTAACTGCAGAGGGGAATTGATTCTGAGAAATTTGGAAAATAATGGATTGGCGTGTCCCATTTCCTGCAGTAAACTACTCCAGATTTATGCGTAACTCTTTTGGTAAAGAAGGTTACTTACATCAGGCAATTTTATTACAAGGAAATTTAGTAGTCAGTTGCATCAACATTTTTGTAGAAAAGCGTATTTATCAATATAAAAACTTATCATAATCTACTTTTTGGGAGGATAAAAAAAGTTTATAAATAAGTTTCGATAGGTTTAAATTATAAACCCAACGATATATATAACCAATATTTATATAATTTTTCTCCTTCCGTTAATTTTGTTTTCAGTATATATATCTCGCACTGACCATTTCCAATTTTGTTCTTGTTAGTTTAATAATGGTTGAGTATCAAAATTGTTACTTGGTTCTTTTATTATATTTCTTTTCCTACAAATAAAAACATTTTTCTTGCAATGTTATAAGCCGACTTTAAAAAAATTAAGACCATGTCTGTAATGAATGATATATTAGCAGAAGAAAAGAAAGAAATTTGTTATAACTGTTCGGTGTGATATTTACTTTACAGTAGCAGTTAGAATTTTTTTTTAAATATATATACAAGGCAATGTTATTAAAATTCTATTATGATGGAATTAAAAGGAGGAAAACAATGTTCTTTTGTAGAAAGAAAATAATCAAGTCATTCATAAATATCTTGAAATATGAAAGCAACAATACGGACACTTAAATACCTGGAAAATCTCTTTTTTACTTTTTTAAAGTATAGTGCTATCCTATTCACACATATGTTAAGATGTACTCGCGTATCTATAAGTGTTTTGACCAAACTTTCATAATGACCATTATCTCTTTTATATACATAGTTTCTTTTATATTTCAAAGTAAATTAACAATATGATCGTTATCAAATTCATAGAAAATTTCTTGTAAGAATTGCATAAGTAATTTTTTAATTTCATAAAGTGTATCGCGTCTACTTAGTATAATGTCATAGAGTGTAGTAATAAAACTCACGCATTACCTTGGTGACGAAAACAAGGACATTCGTAATTATCGATTCATGTTTATTTACTGGGTTCACAACTTTTAAGTCTATCGGTAACTAACGCAATGGTTGCTGCAGATATGTACTCTTTAAAAAACGGCCTGAAACCTTTAGCCTTTATTCAAGTCTTTTTTGGTATTAAGCGACAATCGCTTATCAACTTTGAGAAATATGAAATCTGCTATAAATTGTACAGTTTACTTTTGGTAACAATTTATTGTCTATACATAATTCACTGTGATAATTTTTCTACCAACTGGGCCAAAATTTGTTTAATCATTTTTGTAGTTCATATTGTGAATGTATCTTTTCTCAAACAAAATTTATTTGCAAAACTGTGCAGAAAGTTTTATCAAATAAACCAAATGTTATATCTTAATCACAAAAAAGAAATATATAGTGGCTTGAGAATGATCAGTTTATTAATTTGCATTTTTTAAATAATATACGACATCACCACTGACGTTTATTTCTATCGAATTTCGTCTTTAGATATCAGTTCTCGGTATTTACTTTTCGATCAATTTCATTGCAACCTTGCAATATATCTAATTCGTGTAGATGTCTATATTTATTTACTTATTGTTCGCATTATACGTTTATGTTATTCAGTTGTTCGAAATAATTTGTGTCAGATAATTGACCAGGAGGATTTCGAAAGAATTAAAATTATTTACATTTACCAAGTTTGTTACAAATTGTTTAATATCTGTGAGATTCTAAATTCACTCTTCAGTACCCAGGTAACTATTATTTAGTTTATTGATACATTATATTTCATATTATATTACGAAGAAACTATTGGTTAAATTTTATTTTTCTTGTACTTCGATAATTTAAAGAAAGCAACTTTGTGTTATCTCCTAAAACTTTGATTCAAATACATCACAGTTTCAGGATGGGGTACAATCATATTGTATATATACAAGGAAAAATAGAAGTACCGAATTTGTTTGGCAAGCTAACGGGAACATGCATATGTAACAAAATTTCTGTTTCCTTACATAAAAAGGCTATTTAATGTAATTTATAGTTTACCTTCAAAATACAGCTTGGGTTTTTGATACAAAGTTCCATTTGACTTTGTTATTAACCTCTTGAAATATTATTGTAACCAATATAATATTCACAAATGTTTAAAAACCATTGCCTAATATTTTGAAGGAAAATTGAAGTTGGAATAATGAAATGAGTAAGTTCGTAAATGTTGCACTGGTAAATGTTGTCGTTAAGTAATATTTATAAAATAACTTAATTTTTCATTCTAAATTTCTTATATACATTGCGTTAGTAGAATATGTTATAAAGGCTTTTTAATACTCAAATTATTTTAACAAATGGATTGCAGAAAAAATATTAATCATGTCTCCTATTTTTTTCGAAAATAATAATAAAAATTCTTTTATTGAACAAAATAATTATTTAAATAAAATAATTAATTTTAGGGGCAAAAAGTTAATTTTTAATTAAACAAATTATTTTAGTTCCAAAAGTCTTGATGCATGAATTCAATTGGAAATTGGACAATTTTCTTTTTCACGATTTATGATGAAAATTTCTTTAAAGCATTTACAAATTTATATTTTGCGTGTAGCTGTGGAGTAAAGTGTAAATTCAAATTTAAAGGACATTTTTACAATTGCTAAAAAATGTAACATTCTAAGCAATGTAAAGGACTTACTTAATATTTTTTTTAAAGAAATTTTGTTTTACGTATAGAGTGCGTTGTTACAATCAGTCAAATATACAATGCAGACAAGTTATTAAAATTTCAGACAAAATGAAAATATAAACAAATGAATGACTCAAAGCAATGATGAAAATGGAGACAAGAATTGGAACATTCTATTTTACAAGCGGAAATAAAACATTTACAACCATTATCACATTGAAACAAAAGTAAAACTGATTTTTATTTAGGGAAAATGGTTTTACTTCCTTTTTTCTCACTTACATCAAAAATATAATTTTGTGCTTATTTAGATTTGAAACAATTTATTAAGGTAGAGTGCTGAAAGTAGCTCAATAAAATATGTAGGAAAATGAGATAATTATACATAAGGCCTTTTTACGTGTCGTCAAAATTATGGAAAAACTAAGTTTTTTTTTGGAAATTCTTTTAATGTTACGGTAAGACTTACAAAATTACAAGCTTTTGAACTGAATTACTGAATAGATTTTCTAAATTAAAAAAAAATTAATCATCACAATTGCTCCTGTTATCATAAAATATAAGTTGTCAATCTGAGAGTAAAACACAAAAAATTAAATTCGAAACTAACAAAAATCACTGAACATACAAGGGCCTTCTACCTCATTGCTTGGCCTGACACCATTTTCCAGGATAATGTTTTTTCAAATGTGCTGTGCACGAAAAATAATTTTGGTGCAAATCTAAAGTAAATTTTTATACGAAATTAAACTAGTTCATCTTTTTAAAAACGATGGCAGTGTGTAACAAAGAAAAAATAAAAAGTTAAGTTAAGTGTAATAAATAAAAAGTTTTTTATACACATCTTTTCAATATGTTTGTTAATCTAGCGGTAATGATCGTTAATTTGGAGAGTGATTATTAAAATTATGTATGTTGTTCATAAGCATATCGTGAACTTATTGATTTACACCAGTCACATCTAACTGTTATTGAAAATGAAGTTCGTAGGTTACAAGGCTTTTCCCCAGACAAAAAGTTACCTTTATTACACACTGCCATGTCTTTCATTTTTATGTTTGAATATAAATTTATTAATAAGGAAAAAAATAAAAGCTTGCTTATTTTGTTAGTCTTAACAATTTCATTTTTTCTTGTAATAATGATAATTTCCTCAATTATCAATTCTACCAAAATTTTTCAGTCAAATTCTTCAAAAAATTAAGTCCCAGGATATTACATTAACTTAAATATAATGTCATATATAAAGCACCTGCATGTTTGTAAATTAAATTATTCCCAAATAATTATGCTATGAATTGAAATATGTTGCTATGCTCCATATGTATAAGATTTATATCTAAAGTAATTGGCGTATATACGACGAATGTGTTCCTTTGGCACATGTTAGACCACAGAGTTTTACGCTTGAGAAGAATTGTGGAATGTTCATAATAATGTAATGTAATCTTATTTCATTCTATTTTGGAATGTTAAGGAGTTGGAGTTTTCAATATTAATGTGGTACAGATAAAACAGGCTGAGTAATTACTTACGTCTCTGGTCAGTGAGTTCGTGACTATGTGGTATCTTACACTCGAGAACCTGGATATTTCGATAATCACTAATTTACAATTCACAATTTACACTTTTGCATCCAAATTTATATCCAGTCCAGCTAGACCTTACATTTTGTTTTATTTTTCTATTAAGAGAGAAAATGAAATTACTGGATATACGGAGTGTGGAAAATTGCTTTTTGAGTTGCCACAGTTTAGTTGTAATTCAAACTTAAATGAGATTAATGTTAACGATTCTGGAAAAATTTCTTTCATTTGGTAGTATAAGCTGAAATTATTAATTGCATGAAAATAAACAAATATTATAATATCCTTAATAAACAAATATTTATTTCAAATTTTTTAAAAATTAATGGCAAAGCTCACCTTTAAAGAAGTTCAATTTCATAAAAGTGTTTCCATGTCAAATAGTGTATAATACTGTGTATCTATCTCAAAACATATGATGGTAATTTGACACAAACTCAATTATAATCCTCTCTTTTAGATCAATCTATATATAAATAGAACCGCATTGGTTTTATTCTATATTATAATATTCACATTCATTTATATTTTTATACGAAATAATCAATTTCCTTATTTTCTATTAATGTACACTACAAAAATTTGACCTATTATCTTTTAATTAATATTGTGTGGGTTTTTGAATTTCAGATAATCATTTATTTAATGGATGCATTTGGTTATACGTTAATTTTGATAAATATCACACTCGAATATGTTTCAGAACAGGTAAGTTTCACGATTCTGTTCAGGTAATATTTCGCTTCATTCTCTATATCATGAACATTGTGAATGTGTCATAATTCAAATAAGAATATATACAACGTATGTATGGCTACCTTAGGTTGTCTGTAATAATTCCAATAAGAATATGTACAACGTATGTATGGCTATCTTAAGTTGTAATGACAGCACTCGCTGTTATTGTGATCTGGATATAGATGTGAGTCATTCGTTTATTTTACTTTCCATCGTTGTCAGCCGTACTTCCCATACTAATTGAAAATGTGAATTAAGAAGTGACTTTTTGTTTATCAAAAATAATTAAATGTACGAGCCAGCTACTTTCTTATTGAACCTCTTTGGTTCAATTATATAATAATTCAGTGGAATACAAATTTTCAAATCAAAGACTAAATTTATCAGTTTTAATATCACACGCGTATTCATAATTATATCATCATTTTAATTATGATGTCTTCGTGTTGTAATTTATTAATGCTTTCATTATTATTTTATTCTATTTTATTTTAAGTACGAGGTCTTCACATTGTTCTAATGTAATTTTATGTTTATTTTCAGAACAACGTGAATGAGTTTCTGTCCGCTATATTATTAGAATGCATACATAATTTCCTTTTGATCAGCATAATTTGTGCCTGCTGCAGTGATGTGGGAAATGAAAGAATTGAAATTCAAGCCGTCACTAATCACATTCTCATATTGAAGAAACATGGTTAGTATAAAGGTCGTATAAAATTAGTTTATAATAAATTATTTTTAACATGTTTTATTTTTGTGGAAGTACAACTAAACTGTAATTTTTGCTCAGCAGATATAACTTACGTAATCTTAAGTTTAAAACTGATATATGGTTTAATTTCTAAACCTTTCCTATCAAATATGGAACAAGGCTGAGGTGAGAAACCATGTAATTCTCTTCTGGCAAAGTTGTTTTGCTAAGGGTTTTGTGCCAGGTTAAATCTCATCAAAGGTTTTATTTTGAAGTCTAAACTACTTCTTTCTTTTATTATTTTGTTTATCTTTACCCACACTTATGTAATTTGTTAATGTTTAATACTCCATGCTCTTAAATATCCATAATAAATCTTTCTCCATTATCAAAATGATTATCGCCCTATACAATCATGTCTTATTATACTTTATCAGATTATCATCTAAAATATTTTTATGTCTTTTATAGAACAAATCAACAGGAACCTGTTCCAGAAATTGGCTGAATTAATGGAATAATATAAAACAGAACCGTAAATAAAATGAAAATTGTTTTATTTTCTTTTCAAAAAACTATAGATAAATAAAATACAGAGATTTATAATAATGATCTGTCTAGTGTTTTGAATTTACAGGTACCACAAATTTTACTAAAATAAATCAGGCAACATGTTAGTACAGAAAGTTTCATGTCGGTAATAAGTGAAAATTTTGAAATTACAGTAAAGTATGAATATCGGTGGAAACATCCGTGATCTTGATAAGTCTTTAGAAATAAATAAAATAAAAATAATTTGAGGATGAGTTCACAGAGGAAATAAAGTCATTCATTCCCTAATTTGTGTAAGAAAAAAATAATGCAGTAAATTGAATGAAGAAAAGAAAGATGTAATACAATCCTGTTTCACTTTTATTCTTTGTGTATTATAAAGTAGTCATATTTCATTTAAATATCGCAAACCTATACTCCTCAGCAGTAGCCTTTTGTAACAAATATACGCCTTGATCGATTCAAATCAATGGTTCAACTATTTTGGAACACTCTGAAGTATGATTTTTCTCTGTTTATTTATTCTCGTGCTATTTAAAAAAGAGATTGGATTGATTTATTCTGAAATGCAGTTTGATGCTGGAATATAAGAATTTACATAATGTATTAAATTGAATTATTAGCATATAATTTAATAAAAATAATACTATAATCCGTATTCTGTAAGCTTGGCCTACTTTTCTGACACAAAAGCATCGAGACGTTTTGAATGACGGATAAAAACTACCACATATCTGTAAACAAATTAAATGCATTAATATTTGAATATTGGGGCTTTATCTTTCAACAATGTCATTGCCAATATAAAAAGGCTACCAAGTTTGTCATTACTAATTTAATTAATCACAATATGTGTGTGATAAATGTTTCCTATTCAATCTTAATAATAAATCAAATTGAAAATATATTTGTCAGTTTTTTCACTTACCTACTTGTTAAAAATTCTTTAACATATAAAACTTTATAACCAAAATATTGGCTAGATAATACTCACTTTTCATGTCTCATCGTAGTAAAGGCGATCCATGGCCATATAAATCCAGGTGATTTCAAATCACTAATTGATATTTTAGAGGGTGAATGGGTTAGGTTTTTCTGTAGTTTACAAGAGACGGCAAAAATTAACCAGTTTCTTATTTATAATCTATTTACATTCTTTTTCGTTTCCAAAATATATTATTTTATACCCTATTTACTGGTACTCAAATAATTTTGATGAAATGTTTACGGAAATATGTCACCATTTGATATCAAATTATATATACAGTTTTGAATAGAAGCTAAAAGATTTGCAGTTATCGTCATAAATCTAGCCATACACAATTACTACAGGGTAAATGTAGATTACTTTTATGTAATCCAGTGAACAAATCATAGAAGAACCGGACAAAATCATCTACAAGAGCAAGAGGGACCACACTTATCCCATACGAAAGCTGTTTCAATATACTACATATTAGTTATTTTAGCGGCTCATTTGGAATTAATTTGAGAAACAGTTTATGACAATGCTTAAACGTACGTTGTTCTTGTAGTTCGTAGTTTTATAAGTAATGTAAAAATAGCAAATCAATTCCACATCTCTGTACAAAGTGTGCGAAGAAAAGTATTGAATGTGAGAGACTACCTTTAATACAAATTGATTTCCCGGCAACTGAATTTTGACCATATTAACAGAAATTACATTCTGCAATGGAACTTGACAATACCGATAAAAATATTTTGTAACTTGAAAATAATAAGGATATTATTATTTGCAATGTTGCCTGTAGATATATCCAGGAAACTTTAAAATGTTTATATACTTATAACTAGTGCGTTACACTAAAATATCTTTATAATGTCCTTATAAGTTTCTGGGTCAGCTTCTATATATTTTGGTCGATTTTCCTTTGTCACAAATTCTGATTTTTGAATAAACACAAAAAAAATTTTTGTTTTATTTTCAAAGCTGCTAATATGAATATTGATTCGATAAGATATATAAAATAATGACGAACAGGAATGTTTTATGAAGGATGTATGTAGATGTAGCAAACCTTTTTAATGAAATATTTATAAGGAAAATTTAATGGGCAGTGGCGTAAAACCATCATTTAATTCAATAAAAATTAGTTCAAAAAGGCTCATTAATATTTAAATTTTTAAATGTGAATATTTAAAAGTCCACAGAATATTTAGTGAAGACTTTAACGATAAGAGATGTTGAAGGCACCTAGTTATGAGGATTGTCAGAGTATGTTCAAATAACTTAACTGGGGGGATTACAAACATCAATCTAAAATGTATAGCTATTTTTTTCCAACTTTAGAACTTAATTACCATTAATGAGAAAATCTTGTATCTACATGTACAGATGAAAAGAAGAAGTGTGTATAGAAAAGAGAAGAACTTGAAAAAGAACCAAACTTTCCGATGACTCATACAACAGATATAATAGTTTTACTCTGAAATTTGGTACTGAGAACAAAATTATGAAAAAAGTTAAATAAATTGTTCAATAGTTTACACTAGCTGCAAAACATGACCTTAACGGTAATTGATTTGAATCTATAACTGTGTTTAAGCTGATAATTACACAATCATTTATATATATAGCAAATTTAGTTACATGAAGAGAAAATAAAAGCATGGTTATTATCCATAATGGTTTTGAATTCAGTGGACAAAAAGTTAAAAGTCAAACAATAATTATTTAAATTAAATTAGACTTAAATTATTAAAAATAAATTATTATACTTGACCGCACGTAATACCCGGGTACCCGGCGTATCCTTTTGCATATCCTTAATTACATAAATTATTTAATGAAAGATCATCAAATACTTTCAGATTGTCATTACTTGAGTCATCTGACGTTAATTCATATAATTTATGACATTTAAATATGCAAAAAAAGTAAAAAATATGCAAAAAATAAATAAAGCTAAAGTTAAGTTTAGTTGCAAAAAATAAATAAAGCTAAAATAAATAAAGATAAGTTAGTTATACCCACTTGACCAAACCTGAGTATCCATATATAAGAACTTAATGTGCCTATAGAATTGAATAGTAATTAATAATTAGACAAATCTCCAGGGATAGAAGATAATCCATATACATATAAATGTACATATTTAACTTTTCTGACTTATTATAAATAATATATAAATATCCCTGCTACTGGTCATTATTTAACCAGTGTAAATTTGAGCAGTTAATGGATATTAATTTGATGCATCGCATATCCATTATACTTTTATTCCATACTTGATGGTATATAGTCAGTGAAACTAGTTCGCCCACTGTTTTCATAACGGTGCTAATCGACTGTCAAACATTCTGTTCATTTGAAAAGCGCTGATAAGTTGGCATTCAACATTGTCTATATGTCGCGGATAGGCACTGCTTTATCTTCTTTGATACGAATTTCAATTGTACTCACATTTTCAAATGGAATAGATATTATTATACTTCAAAACCGATTGATGCCCATCGCAGCTCGATATAATGGATCAGAAGTTGAGTTCTACACATCCGATTAATGGTTAATGTCAGACTTATTTGCAGCTAACTTTATAAAAGTTCGAAAGACTTCTGAATGGATAGAATTCTGAAAGAGTTTAATTTTTTCACGTCAATTGATTTTTGGTAGAATTTTCCTCACTGTATGCTTTGGAACAGTTAGATCACTATTTCAGCGTTGAAAACTGTTTTAAAATTATATTTGATCAATAAAGTTCAGATTTTTGACCAAAAATGATTTTAAGAAGGAGTTTGAAGTTGACCTGTTGGTGTTTTAGATCAAATAGTTTTATTTTTGGTAGTAAACATTGTCGTCAATGTGATGTTTCATTCTGCGATGCTTTCAGTTGGTTTATCAACATGCTCATCTATCTCAGATTTACTCTCGTAATCTTCCATTAAGTCCAGAAATATTATATTTTCCAATATTTTCAAATATTGAAATCATATTAGTGGAAAAATATAATAGTATTTAGCAAATTTTTTATGATCCGATACTTTGAATATCCCCTTCTGGGTATATAATACTCACCATCACTATCTAAGGTGAAATCTTCGGTTGCAGAATCTTCTCCCAATAGTTCACTCAAATGTCTAGCTTTTTTATCCATCAGCAATCTGTTAAGTTACTTATTATATAATTAATAAATAAACGATAATATTTACATGAAATGTCATAAGCATTACGTAACTGCAAACATTTGTATGCAAATTTAAATATGTCTTGAAAATTAGGAAAAGGAAAATCAAACAATATCAAACATCAAACTCACACAACATTCACAAAATATGCAAGCGTCCACAACAAGTGAAGACTGGTTTAAAACTGATACTAATGAATGATGCATATAGACAGCTGCAACTGAGTCTGTGCTACTCAACATCTCCCTTCCCCTTTATAATTCTATAGAATAATTAATCTAAGGCTTTTCCACAGTGAGTCCCGAGGAAAATACAAAAATCAATACACAAATCTAGGAGAGTGAGCCGATGCTGAAAATTCCATCTACATGTTGTATCCCGACAAGCGCTCATACTTCATGTTATTGTCAGTTAGGCTGCCTAGCTCATGTCGGTTGTCGACTTCATTAGCGATTTGGATACTTTTTTAAATGTTACTAGATTACATAAACCTTACTTTGTATTTTCCGGTTCTAAACGAATTCAGTGATTGCTTTTGTTACGCTAAAATGGAAGCTGCAATGTCTATACATAAACAATGAACCTTCAAAATCCACCATAATGGCAGAAAATATTTACTCTCCGATTTGTCTGCAGAAATCCGCCAACTTGTTTACGATTAGATTTCTCCAGAGGTTAGTGTAAATTAATATAACAGTAGAGTAAACAAACTAAACTTATGCCGAATTTCTGTGTGAGACAGTTAAATATTGTTTTTAATAGTAACTTGTAATACCAATCAATCTGCTGAAAATATTTGTATCTTTTTACTTGAACACATTGTTAATTTTATTTACTTTAAATTTGCATCAATATGATTCAGAAATTCAAGAAAGTTTAAATATTCTTTTCATATCAGATCTCATATTTACATTTCCTTATTTTTACATTTATAAAAATCATCTAAAATAACTGATTGACAATTTTCCTCAAATAATAAAATGTGAGGACTATTTAAAAAAAAAATTTTACTAAATTATTACAACTGTCAAAAGACGTAATATTTTTCTAAACCATTTTCAGTAATGAAAAAATATTTCCTTATTTATATTATTCGCCCCCAAAATAGTGAGTGTTTAGAAACTCGTCTAATCGTTTCATAACTACTTTTGTTGGCAGTGCAATTTTAGTACAATAAAAACTTTTATTGTTTTATGGTTTGAGGAACTAAAAATAAAAAACACCTGTCAAACATGAAGAGAACTGTCATCCCATACATATTCAAGTACATAAAAACATTTAAGGGCATATAGAACTTTTTTGAATATTTGATTGTCTGTAGCACAATGGTAAAAGATTTCCTGTAATCTCCTAATCAGATTTTATCAACCCAGTATTTTCTTTATTTTTTGGATAAACAGATTTGAAAGAAAGAGGCAAAGAAAAGCTTTATATTCGCATGTTTTGAAATATGTTTGAAATTATAAAAAAAATGTTTTTATGTACCTCAGAACGAGCCCCTAAAAAACCAAATTATTGATGTCCCATGTTGCATATGAAAAGGAAAAAAAAATTTGAAAAAGGCAATTTGGATTAATCGTTATTCAGGAAGGAACCGATTTAGGTTAGTATTGACCACTCGGACTGTGACGACAAAAACATGTCTTTTTTTTAACATATTCAGCGATATGCCTATTAACGTTTTTGCCTTTGAAAATATTTCGATATCTATGCTAACAAGATTATAATAATGCGAATCACACACGAAATCATATTTTTAAATCTCTTAGGTTACACAATCCTTGAAACTACTTTCTTTTTAAATAAATAAATTTTCAAATTTCGTTACTGAAATGGAAGCACTCGATGATTGATTGGAATATAATTTTAAAAATATATTACATAAACAAGCAGAGAAGAGAAATATTTTAAATTTGTTTAAGTTTATATCATTTTATGTTCCAATATTTCTTGAGAGTTATATGTTACATGACCGTCCTATTAAATTGGGATATCATTATAAATGCTTTGAAAATTTGTTGGTATTGTGATGTAAAATGTTTGATTTTTCAAACCTGCTTAAATGACATTGTAAAGAGGGTCGAATATTCGCAATTTATTTTCCTACTCGGTGGCGAAAGTGATCTCTGACTGCATGGTGATTCCGATGTAGTGACAATTACAAAAAAAGATGTAAACTGCATTGTTGCACAGCTCGAGTATTTGTAAAGATTGGCAATATCTGAATATATATATATATATATATATATATATATAGGTGTATACACGCACACACATATATATATATATATATATATATATATATATATATATATATAAAAGAATTATATTTTTGCCCATATTTTGAACCATCGCATAATTTTCATACAATGACGCCTTCTATGCTGAACTGTGCCACATTTGCTTTAAATAGACGAAGGAGCAATCCAAGGCAAAAAGCAAAGTCAGAACTTTTATTTCCTGCAATTTAAATTTGACTAGGAAAAAAAATCATATTTAAGCTTTCGTTTGCCGTATAAGTGCAACTATGAAAATTCAATACTCTTATTTAAGTCAGAAAAAGATGATCAATGCCACCGTTTCGTATTTTAGTGTATTCGTTGATAATGCGGCGTTGTTTGTGTATCCTTTTAACAGGATCATGAATGTTCAACACAATATGTTTTATTGTGATCTTTCAGTTAAAATTTTGTTAAAGTTTTGTTTTCATTCGAGCATTAAGCTGGGATACAATAAGTCTTGTCTTCAGACAGTGTTCCCAGTGTGTGAGGATTTAAAAATTCTTTCATTACCTTTGTTGTTTAAATTAATTTAAACAAATTATTATTTTAATATTCAAATAAATATAGTTTAGGTTTCAAAATGAAACTGGCTTTTTTCCATAAATAATCTTTTATATTTTAAATTTTGAATTGAACAAAGATGTACTTAATGCACTTGCATTATTGTCTTTCAAAGCTCAACTGGTGCAAAAAATTAATTGTGAAGATATCATTGATGTTTCCGCACAAGCAATAACAGTCAGTGATATCTTCACAAGAAGAAAAATATTGTATATTCGACAGTATGAAAAATCTTTTCTTTTAATTATTTCTTATTTATTTATCATGTTAGATTTTCATTCATACATTCGAAGGTAATATATTCTTTTCTTATTTTAATTATCTTTTTATTAGTATATATATATATATATATATATATATATATATAAATGTAAATTTTATATACACCTTTAAGAAAAAAATAGCATCACATATTAATACTGGCCAACGGCACAATTAAACCTAAATCTAGTTATATATGGATTTCAAACAATTTACTAATTACCAAAATACTACATTGATTGTTAATAACCTCATTTAAATAAATTTCTTAAATCTAACAAACAGATTATTATAAAACGAAGTTGGGAACGGAAGCTATACATTATTTTAGAAAAAATAACCCTACATAGTGTTTATAATTGTCATCCAGGGTCCTTGAATATGCAATATAACCTTAAAGATAATATACGTGCATTTCAGACACAATATTGTATCGATTTTTATTGTCTCTATATAAGATTATAGTGATTAATCTGCTCACTCCATTAGTTAAATAACTATGATGTCTCCTATGTATACAAGTAGACAAAAATATATATGTGTTTTTAATTAACACAGATACCTAAGTCACTTGGTAAATTCTGTCGTTTGGTGCAAATTAAAGTCAGATACGTTAGGTTAAATACCTGAAAATACCCTGGTACCGTGACAAAATAATTTATAAACTGTCGTCAGTATTCACTAGAGAGTTGTTGTGTAAAAACTTGTGCAAGTTTTGACATGTCATCTCTAACACATTCCCAGATTCATGCGATAATTTACCACAATGAACAGCTTATTAAGCGAGAATGCACCATCTCCCCAGATTTTAGAGTAATGGTACAAACAACTCGAAAGAAGTATTTTTGATTTAGAGAACAATCCACAGCCGGAATACGAAGAGATGTGACTACTTTTGTGGTTGCCGTCGTAAAATTAGTTAATGAAATACACAGAATCGCTTACAAGCAAATACAAGAGACTCTAAAGATATCTGCCTGGGTGATGAATAAAATTTTGCGTAAAGATTTGAAAGTACATAAAGTATGTACACTGCAAGCTGACTGACGAACAAAGCGCAAGTATAAAAAAATTATTTCAAAATTCAATTCAGGACAATCCACTGAAGTTTCTTAAATAGTAAAAGGTAAAAAATGTGGTTATACTATTTTGATCTGCTGACAAAGTTTCAAAGTCATGTCTGGACGTTGAAAATGAAGATCATCCTATGATACCCAAACAGACACAATCAATTAAGAAAGATGATTGTTGTTTTCTTTAGTCACCGCGGCAATATAAAAACCATTCTTTTAAATACCCAACATTGGTTACAGTGAACTGATATATTGAATTCTGCCTAAGACCTCTTTTCTGAGATTTATGTCCGAGAGTCAACTGCACACTTGGCTGCTGCACAATGACAATTTACCGCCTCAGCAAGCTGAACATATAACTGACTTTCTCAATACTTCCAGCATCAGACATTTAATTCATCCCCCGTACAGTCCAGACTTTGCAATTTTTTGTACATAAAAAATCTATTGAAAGGATAAAAGTTTTCTAGCGATAGGCAGCTTGGGAAGCCTTTGGCCACTTGGAAAGAAATATTATTAGTGATGGATATTATTTTGAAAAATAAAAAATTTTAGTAGTGAATGACAAGATTTACCAAGTGATCTACGTATCATCCTCCACAAGAGTGAAATTAAACATTTCAATCCATAGTAAATCACAACTTGTAAAACTACGTTCTGTATATTTGCAGCTGAATGGCGCTAATAATATAGGACGACGTCTTTTCAGTACTGAGAATTACTTTATACTATGGGCTTCCCTTGAAACGTAAGCAGCCATAACAGAATCCTTCTGAACTTATAAACAAATGATTAATATAATCTGTTGAACTGCATAAGTATAATCAGTTCCTTGCTATGACTTTTATATATCAATAATTATCTTCACCATATCTACGCAAATTTGCATCGCGTAAAACTTCCATTAAACCTTTGCCCTCCATACCTATTATGCCAATTTGAATAAAAGCCACTTTTGTAGTTTTTTTAAACACTATTTATAGCTGCATTATACCTAAATTTACCTACATATCAAAAATTGGAGCAAATTCTACAGCTACATATTGTTGATTTTGTTTTAATATGAGTATTAATTTATTACAAGTTAAGAGGCAAAATTAAGACTTCATAAAAAGGTTATGTAAATATTATATGAAATTCAAATAAATGTATTGGCAATTCACTATTGGTGAATTTTCAAATAGGCAAAAATTTTTACACGTTTGTCTGTATCCCTTTCGTCCACCCGTCCTTTGGCCGTATTCTCTTTATGTTATTTGTATTTTCATACATTGGAAACTGATTGTTTTAATGGTAATAGCATTTTTATGAGATGCAAATATTATAAAAAAATATATTTTCGTCGCTATTTCTTTTCTTCTCTGGAAACTAACCAAAAATGTTTCATGTAACTATTTAAACTTGATGTCTTGCAGAAGTCATATTCAGATAAACAAATTTTATAAAATGAGACACACTTACAGTTAAGAATCATATTTTACTAATGTTGTAATCATTAATAAATATATTGGTAAAAAATTCTCAACTCACAAATATAACCCACAGTTGACTATATTTTTATACACCTTTATAAATCTCGGTACTATTCTACTATCTCGCTAAATAAAACTAAGATATTGAATTAAGTAGAAAGGATGGTTTGTGTAATTCTTTTTTTGTATATGTAATCTTATGTTTAATACTTTTAGTAAACAAAAGGTATGCACATATTGCAAAAAATTATATTATTTTCTTAACAATTTTCTTTTGCGACAAAACAAATAGAAATATGTTGATAAAAGATTAAATATTTGTGTTGTTTTAATATTTTCTTATTTCCTCTATTTTTCTTGAATGAAACTCAATTGTAAAATAAACCAATGTCTATTACAAAAATTTAAAAATTATCAATTTCACCCGTTTTAAACTATTCTACTAAACAATTTCAATCTTTACACTTTGGAATAGAATTTCTCTCTGCAGTAACTGAGACTACTTTCCTAGGTTTCATTAGAGTTAAAATCTAATATAATGCAGGTCAATTTTTATAAGCAGCGTACATGTTAAGCATGCGTAAATCACACAAATTATTAAACTTCTCTTTTAATCCCATATCATTGTGTCAATTAATTTACTTTAACCTTATCAATTTAAAAAAAAGTACATTGAAATAATATTTTTTTTTAGTTTTTAACGTTACTTGATAAAATAATCGCCGCAGTGAGCACATCAATATAGGTAATTCTTTTTATAGAGACACAGATGTAGGTCAAGTAGTACATTTATCATTTTGTGGTATGAAATGTTGTTTAGCCTGTGTGTGAATATGAAGTAGAAAAAAATACTTAAACCATTAAATTTTTAGACCAAACTAATTTATTTATAACACTAATCTATTTTTGTAACTATGTTAAGTTACAATATACATTATGTAACTATGTTTAGTATACATTTGTGGGAGGTAATTTCCCTCCTTTTTAAAAAATCACATTTTTGAAACGGTATTTTGGAAAAGAAAAGGAAATAAAACATGAAAATAATTCTTGTCAAGCGATATGAAATTTGTGAAGTGTAAATTTTGAAATCTTTTCTTGAAGCATGTGGGACAATGTGGGTGTGGGACAATAAACAAGACGAGTGAAATAAAGATCAAAATAAAAATCGTACTGAAGACAAACAAATGTGTTTGCGCTTTCTTAATGCTTGTCATTCTAAATAATTGGGTGTGCTCTTGTAATGATATAATTCATTAATAAATCTTTAGTGACCTGCAATTGAAAGTGCTTGTTCGTATTTCTAGTTCTCTTTTGATGAATCAAGACAATTGTTACATTTATTTTGTTATGTCGTTTTTACAATTATTCATACCTGTATTAAACAATGTTAGTTCTTTTCAGAAAATAAAACTGAAATACAACTACTAAAATTGTGGTAGAAAAACTTAAGTAGTCAAGTAGCAGTGACATATTCAACTTGAAGAGACGAGCCACTCTGAATGCTCCTATTTCGGGTATTGAAAGCATGTGACTAAGATCTTCTATTTTTAACTGAAAGTCAAGTGCTGAAAAAAACTTTTAGTTTTAGTTTCATTAGAAAATTATTTTAGCCATTGAACTGTTTTGTAACATTTTTTGTTAATAAGAATTAAGCAAATTCTTGCTTTGGAAAAGTTATTGTTACAAAATAAAAATTAGATGTTCTCATAAAAAAGAAACAATCAGTTTATATTTTCTATCAATATATAATTGTTGATATAAACAAGCGTGTCACAGGGAATATCTATTTTTTGTAGAGGTGGTATTAGTATCGAATGATTATGGCAAAACTCGTGTTGCTTCATAATAATCATACATGAACTGTAAAATAAATATATATTTAATTTTCATAGTATATTTTGTAATATAATTTGTTGATTATACAAATTTAATTGACAAATTATATTACTTGTTATTTTAAATTGTGCAAGATAATAAGGCATACTGTTTACTTATTTTTGAAAATTTGTAGCAGGAAAGATTATTTAAAAATAATGTGTCTACATAATCAAGTAATAATGATGTAAACTGAATAAACGGAAAATGAAAAATGTACTTTGTTTTATTAAAAAACTCTGTCCAGCTTTTTTTCTTTTCAAGGAACATAATGAGTAAATCCAGTGTTGGAATGTTTTAAAATTTTTTCAATCCTCAACTTTTTACTTCTTTCAGGGCATTAAACAGTTAAATGTTCAATCAATGCTCTATCCTTTAAAAACAGAATTTAAAATTAGGTCTCCACAAGACTATGAAATTATGTAATATCCTATTATTGTACTAATTCACCCAGTATATGGAGATTTATTTATACTTACGCAATCTCTCAGATACCAACAACTTTAAAGCGAGAGTTCGCGCTTCACGGAGGTGTTGATTGAGTTTTTCACAGGTAAAACAAATTACAGTTAAATACAGCAGCAACTGAATACTCCACACAGCTACGTACAATGTTGTTTTAATTCCGTCCTGAAACCATTATTTTGGTAAAAGTAGAAAGTTAGTAAGAAATGCAGCTAACTAATAACTGTGAAACTTACCTGTGAAACTTCCATGTAAACTACATTTACGTATAAATCAAATACGCATCCAAAGCTATTGATAAATATCAACAGAATCTGAAACAAATATTATCTTTATGTACAAGTTTGTGTTTTACAGGCCTTTAGCCACGTTCTTACCAATTTTTCATATTTATTATTAGAAAATGTTTAATTTCTTTTCTCGCACCAGGGAAATAAAACGATTCAAAATTATTTAAATATGTCAATATTTGGAAATATTTATTTAATTTTGTTTTTTAAATTAGTAGGTTGTTCTATTAAATCACAAATTCCGCATAAACAGAAATAATAATATTTTTACGTAACTGACAAAATAATGCTTCAAGGTTGAACCTTAAAATATATAAATGCACATGTTTTCAGTAATTCCAAATATATCTTCCATTCATGGCACATCGGATTTAAAATGTCCAATGTAGAAGATTAATTAGATCTTGTTATTACCAACAAAATATCTGTCTTCTTTACACAGCTTTATTTTGAGAACATCAATTTCATTCTGGTGTTCAGATCGAGACGATCATGTCTTTGCTACATATAGGAAGGGAAAGAACCCCAATGCTTGGCTCACATGAAAGTAAACATTCTTCTAGATGTAATCAGCTTAAATCTTAAGATATCGGTACATTACAGTTTGTTTCCATTCTCATTTAGTAGTTGCATTCTTTTTTAGGTTCTCTTCCTTGCCTAGCTCATATTATAACATTACTATTATTTATATTAATAATTAACGGATCAAAATAAGTATCATTACAAATTTATCAATTCAATTCACAAAAAGAGCTGGATCAAAATATTTAATTAGAGACTTACACTTGATTCATTGTCATACCATCACACTGTTCACTCTGCATCAAATCCTTTATACCAACAAAATATTACTCACCGATAAATTGAAAACTTTATTCAAAATTAAATATGCGTCGATAATTTTTGGATACAGCTGAAGAACGGCGTCAATTTTGGTGGTTATATCTTCATCAATAAATATTACTTCTTCATTTCCATTATCACTTATACTAATAGTTGGATGGTGATTTGTGCCAAGCCACAAACTTAGCTGTCTATTTCCATATTTTACTCGCTTTATTATATCCACTAGATAAAACCTTAATGATGCACCCTCAGTAGTACAAAACAATGCTAAAACATTGAAAAACATTATGTGAAATACACGTACTACTTTTCGATAGATTATGAGAGAAGAGAGTGTTTCTGCCGAGTGGAATAACAGAATAATGAATGACGCCAGCCTGTTCCGATTCAGTGCTTCATTATTAATTTGTTTTACGAAAGTTGCCTCCAAGTATCGATCAACGGCATTCATTTCGGAAAAAAATTTTTCCATCAAATTCCTTTTCGAGAATGTATTTTTAAGCAAAATCAAAGAGAATGTTGAACATAAAATGATGCTCTTGATAAAACGTGCCACCTCAATTGCATCATGTATATGAAAAGGAGAATACTCTAGAAAAATATTATATGGCAGCACTGCTAGAACAATCATAATTGAGTAAATTGTGTATATAAAGTTCATTAATGCAGTATGTTGAGATTGCAGAAACCTTTGGTTCTGTTTTATTTCAAAATTTCTTCTTAATCCGATAAACATTTCGATATTCCTCAAGTGCTTCCCTGTGTCTTTGTAGAACATTTTGTTTTATACGTTTTTAGCATTAATTTCAATAAAAACTCTTTTCAAAGAAATGTATGTCGAGTCGTTATAAATTTGTTTAATGAAATGAGTGATGAGCCAGTATAAAGGACAGTCTATATTTTATATGTACTTGATTGATGAAAGCTATGAATTTAATATTACATTTTTTGTTGAAAATAAAAATAATCATTAGCCAAACGCAATTCTTTTTTATTATTTCAGCTTATAGCACATACACTTTATATGTGTGAGCTCTTCCTTTTATATTGAAAAATAACGTTCCATGAATCATTTTGATATAATACAGTTTTGTGTGTGTATACTTGAGCGTGTGTGTGTGTGAAAATGCTAATGATACTATATCAGACCTATCTGTATTATAGAGATGCCACAAATAGTGATTTAGCTGAATACCAAATACCGAATATTCAGCGACACTCTCGGCAAAAAGCGTTGAAGATTTACCGCACCGAATATTTAGCAAAAAATGTATGCATTGTGTGCGTGAGACCTGTCTCATTACAGAATATGCGGGGGCAGTGGGATGGGCTTATTTGTTTCATTTGAGAGTAGAATGTGTCACGACACATACTATTAGTTCATTATTTCATTACGTCGTGTTACTAAAAATCCTTATTATTAAAAAAATATCATTGTTTGTTCGCCAAAAGCTCTACAAAATAGCACAATTTCATAAAAAATCGCCTATTTGGGAGATTTGTAGTGAAGATAATATATTGGCTTGTGTTTGTCGTGTAACAACAAGACCTCGGAAGGTGGAGAAAGAAAGGAAGCAAGTAGGTAATA
Source organism: Druceiella hillmani (assembly GCA_039881145.1). Lineage (NCBI taxonomy): Eukaryota > Metazoa > Arthropoda > Insecta > Lepidoptera > Hepialidae > Druceiella > Druceiella hillmani. The sequence goes on from JAYKKI010000019.1 coordinate 38,414,265, forward strand.
TCTAATGAAATGTAATATTTCATTGATAAACTGGAAATAAATAAACAATACTTTTAAATAAACATTTTCCTTATTATCTTTAGAATTCAGGAGACTTAGATGGAGCTAAAATAATACAAGTTTAAGTTAGTACTATTCGGGTATAACCTTTTTTGGTGTTAGATTTTTCAAATGATGTTTCATTGTTTTTGGTCAACGTTAATTTTTCTACGAGAAGTTTATAAGTAGTAATGGAATTGAACTTGGGCTTTCTAGATTGTAAAGTAAATCCATTTATGTCATATAATTTGTGAGTGAAATCAGTCTAATTATTGTATTGGTTTTTTTTTACTTACAGTCACAACTTCTGGGGAAACTTCTGAATATCACAAAAAATCTCAAAGCCATTGCAGAAAGATGGAATATTTCTCAAAGCAAGATCCATTTGCTTGTCCGTGACAGCGGGGACAATATGATGAAAAGTATACGAGCTGCAAAATATAATTCTAGTAAGTGCTTTATTCATCCATTGCAATGAGCTGTCGAGGAATAGGTAAAGTCTCAAACAGACCACAGATAGTACCTTTTGCGCGACAAATTGTTGCGTATTTTAACCACTCTGGTATAGCACAAAAAAGCTGAAATCCATTTGTCAAAAACTTAATTTTCGAAACCACCAACTAGTACAAAATGTAAGCACATGCTGCTTTAAATAATCCTACGTATTATTTAATAGAGCGATTATTTTAACAAAATTGAGCTGTATCTTTGTACATAATACATTGCGAATCTTTAAACCATTTAATACCTTCTCAGTGGGCGCTAATGGAATGCATCAATCTCCTGAAACTGTTGGAAGAGACTAGTAAAATAATCAGCTCAGTAATTTCTTGCATCTCTGAAGTGATTCCACATACTTTCACATTGTTGAAATACCTGTGAAAGAAAGAGACTGCAGATAGAATACCAGACTTATTGAGAATAAGATTGCCATTACAAGTTGAGTTTAAAAGAATCTAGATTTGAAGAGGAGATAAATAGCTGGTTGCTATTTTCTTGAGCTGCTTTTCAAAATCAGTTCTCTGTACTGTAATATGGATAACTACTATACTGGATAGCAAGTGACTGATAATGATAAGTGCTAACAAAATAGTCTATATATTGAAATTAAACACAGACAGTCCATATATTAAACTTTATTTATATATATATATATATACATGAATGTATCGAATCCACGTAGTGCGAGTTCTACTTGTACAAGTTCATTTCTTTTTGAGGTATGAAGCCCTAAATGTAATGACATCTACTTCGAATATTACCAACAGATAAAAAAAAGTTGGCTTTCAATATCGTTCTTCATTTTAACAGATTAGATCCTTGACGAAACCTGTTAATGAAACCTGTATATGCCACTGACACAATGGATACCTGAGTTTTTATATATAAAATGTCTTGTAAGCACTTGTTTTTATTAGTCATACGCTATCCAGTGTAGTAATTATCCATATTACAGTACAGAAAACTCTCATATGATAAAATATTATTTTGATCACATTCTAAAGTCGTGTTAAAATCATATTACATATACAAATACATAGTTTTTTGTAAATCTATAGAATGTTTATGGTAAACATTTTCCAAATAAGGGTTTCGTTTTCAGCACTTATGCTTCTGTTGAATGGTGGACATTCATATTGTTTCATAAACAAAAACTCTTGTCTTATCCATAGACTTTAATTAATAAATATATCTTTTAGTCGTTTTTATTTTTATGTAACAAACAATATTTAGTTCTTTTATATCTTAAAATAATTTCTGTTTCCTTTCATCGCCACACATACCTTAAATTTAAAATTCAACTTAATTTGATATTAACGGAAATGTTTATAAATGTCATCAATAATTTTTTATAAAAGTAAAAACATATTCTATATTTCATTCAATTTGAAAAAAGAATGTTTGTAAACAATCAGATTTGACAGTTCAGATATTGTAGACCTTTTTATTACATTCATGTTAGTAATTTAATGTGGATTTATTTGGTATATGTGATACAAAAATACATTTTTTAGTGTGCCCATTTACATTGTAACTTAGATTATATAGGTTATATTTAAGAGAAATTCAGATTAAGAAGTATGATGAAGTGTTTCAACTAAATAATACTGTTACATAAAAACATATAATAAAATAATACCAAAAATTTTGATAGAAATAGTTGTTTAATTAAATGTTAAGTTACACAGAAAATTATTACAATATAATAACAAATACTTAATTTTCGAGTATCTATAAAAATACACGAAATATAATATTTCAAATTTTTCCTATTTTACAGCGATATGACTGCAATTATTTACATAAAAAAATTTTTACAGCCTCTGAAATGCAATCCAAACTGAAAGGTATGTGTTAACACTTGTCAATAGCTGGTGTTGCTGAGTTCAATATTGATCTCATTTACTTTTTACGCAAATTTTATTGCGAAATTTTAATATTTTTTTATGAAAATTTAGAATTTGAATCCTAAACGAGTAAAAGCTTCTAAATATTTTCTGATTGATATTATGATTTTATATATCGTTGAATTTATTTATTAACGTGTACATCTAGAGCTTTTTATGTTAGTTGTTTTATGTAAATGTATAAACTTATATAAAAATTTATTAAATGACATATAAATAAATCAATTAACACATGATCACGTTTATGATCAATATGTTTGACAGAAACATATTTTCGTTATTAGTCAATACAATAATATATTATTTAATATTAAAAAATTAATAATAAAGTCCTATTCACACCTAAGATTCTCAATTTCTTTTAATTATTTTTCTAAATATATATGGATATTTTGATTGGAAAAAATTTTCTTTTCAACATAGTCATATATATTTCAAATTTAAGAAACGTGAAAATAAAATATTTGCAAAATGCGCAGAGTCGTGAGAATAATTAAGTGAAATGTGATCTACACAATAAAATTTAACATCTGTCCAAGAAAAATGCCCGCGATAAGAATTTCCTTCAAAATATATTTATCAGGTATTAGTTGGTCTAAAGAAACATAAAATTTAGAATTCACACATCATTACAGTCAATTGAACATAATTTCAAATAGCTAATCTGAAGAAAATTTATTTACATATGGGAAAATGTTTTATTTATATAAATATATTCAAAAAAGGAAAAACTATAGTAAGAAATTTTGAAAGGGATACCAAATGAACTTCAGCTCTGATGGCTTTCTGATAAACCATTACATATTTTAAAGAGTTTAAATTTGTTAGAAAAACAAATAAAAAATTTTACTCATTAAGCCTTAGTAGTGAAAGGAACAAACTATTGAAAATATTCTCTATTGTATTTTCCGTCAAAAATTTGTCTTCTGTACTCATATACATAGGATTATTAGTTAACTTTTTTATCTATAAATATAATCTGATCTTTATTACGATAAAAGTAGACGGTAGAACCATATTAATTTATTTTGTAATGGCTTCGAATTATTAATGACAAAAAAAATTATTATGATTATTATAAACAACATATTTTGTTTGGAAGAAAGGAACTTACAGACCTTCATTTTAGATCCACAAAATCAATCTAAGTGAGGAATAGATGAAATTAGGTAATAAATCACAATCAATTTTTAGTGGTATTAGGAATAAAAAGAACTGAAAAATGCACTTTCCATTTAAGATAGCAGAAATCATATTAGTGAACTTGGAACAAGTTTCATAAATAAGAAACAGTTATTTAGTACTTTGCTTAACGATGACAGTAAGATCTTCGGGAGGTTAAATATATTAGCAAATTCTAGGAAAATAAAACACAGGTATTTTTTCAATGAGAAAGGAATATTGATAATAATGTATTGATGATATCAGAGATGATAGCAGTGGTCCCGTTCATTGCGCGTTTTGTGACCTATGGATGTTAGTTTTGATTTAATTAACATTACATCAATATTTCTAATTAATACTTCTTGTAGGAGAATATATTACTTAGTGTAATCAATATGGTGGCGGAAGCAATATCATTAGACTGTGTGAAAAAAAATACCCATTCAAAATTGAAAATTTTGGAGACATACCACATTTTAGGGAATTCCTATGATGGTATGAGGGTAATATTTATAAAAGTTCTTACAAAAGGTGCTGAGAATTATATGGTAAAAGAGACGAATGAAATTAATGAGATTTTATCAAAACTACTAAAAGTATATCTAATAACGATGTGGTTGCTTACAGAACTAAGTGCCTTTCTATGAAACAAGATTTGTGCAAACTGATATCTCAAAAAAAATAAACAGAGGATCTTCATATTCAATAGTAAATCGATGTAAGTCTTTTACTAATATGGAGCTAAATTTAGTGTTATACAAGCACTACATACTCCTATACAAAGTTTTTACTTGCAAAAATATAACTGAGAAATGAATCCAAATATGAACCAAGAGAAAGACTTTGACTTAATCTGACAATAATTAAAAATTTTCAAAAAATGTGTTAGGTAACGATTTAAAAAAGTTTTTAAATAACAAAGAATTTACTTGACTGTTTGTATCATTGTTAAGCATATTTTGATTTATTCATTTTGAAATAGTATACATACACCCGTTAAGAATAGAATAAAATGGAACGTATGACATAATGTGATAAATTTATTTATCTTCTCGATATAATTAAGAATTATTTAAATGTAATTACATCTATCTAATATAGATTGAAATATATGTTGTAAGCAATTTCCTGCATAAATTTACACACAAACATTTATTGTTACATTACAGGTAACCTATTCGTAACGATAAGAAATGAATGGTTTAAAAAAGTTTAAAATTTATATTGAACACCAATACAAAATATATAAGAATTACAAATGTTAAAAATTACTCATTTTGACAAAATTACCATTTTTAAATATTTAGAACACACAGGTCAATAAAAATGTTGTATTTATTAAATACTGCTACTATAATTTTATGCATTGAAATAAGATAACTTTCATTTTTGCGCAAGTCCTAGAGTTAATACCCTTTAGTAAATGGTCATCATTCTTTTATAAATTATGCTTATAATCATAAAGTGTCATAAAAACATATAATAAAATAATACCATAAATCATTTACCGTACCAAAAATGTACTTTTCATTATCATCGCAACATGTACTTATATTGAAATAGTGTATTATACTGTTGAATAAAATCTTTTTTTATTTTACACAGAATCAAAAAAAATCAGAAAATAAAGTAATTTATTGTATGAGAAGTACCTAAACTATATTACAAGTGGAATAAGTTAAAATACATGTATTTCTATTTGCTTTAGTAAAAATACCATATTCCAATTACAATAAATTTGCCACGTGTATCTGTAGAAAAGAACTAAAGAAGAAAGTTAAAACAAAGAAACAATTCCTGTTCCATTTGAAAATTCATAATGAAAATTTGTTATTCTCTAAAGGTAAGAATTCATTTCTATGATGAAGAAAATAACAGTTGTATTAAATATTGCTTCTGTTTTTAATATTCTATTTTTATTACAAATTTTGTCAATAAATCAAAACGAGAAGTAAGTTGGAAAACTGATTTGATAATAACAAATGCGTATATTTTGCGCATTGCAGAACAATTTGTTTGAGTTTCTAGTAGCTAAAGCGTAATGATAGCTAATAATATTAACTATCATTACTGTTTAGCTACTACAAACTCGATTGGAGGTTATTAAGGCAAAACCTCAAAAAATTAAAGTACCGTCTAGGTTTGCTGATGTAGTTACATATAAATGTACGTGTTATTAACTCACTCATAATGGAGTGAGTCTCTTGAAAATGTTCACTAATCCATAGTAGATGATTAGCACAAATGTCAGTTTTGGAAAGGCACCACAAATCTGTTGAGCATCGATCACATTTCGTCTAGGCTACTTTCTTATTGCGATCAAGAAAAACACTAAATTTGTTGTTGATAAAACGTGTTTCAGTTTAAGAACTTAATTGAGTGTAATGAATAATATCTCATTGTACATTATTAAAGGAAAAGACTTGACATTTGTGTGCATGTAATAACATATTGAGTGACAATGGCTATAAAACTAAGCCATAAAGCAGCGTTAATTCGGAATACGTTACATATGATGAACTCGCCTATTGGCAGCATAGCTCAATAGGCGAGTTACCAATTTGTAGAGGTCTGCTATTTTTTGCCGTTCATCTGTGAATATTTTAGAAAATGTTTATTTTGTATATACCTTGGTCAAATATTAAAGATTTTTTCTAAAGTAATTGGTTATAACTTATATCTGAAATAATTTCATCCCACAAGCTGGAGGAAAATTTATAAATATTATAAATATTTGAAAATTTATTTATAAACATTTTCAATATTTAGTAAATAAGAGTAGAAAAAGTTCAATATTTTCCTTCTGTATATAAAAAAATTATGACACTCCAATCCTTTACAAGTAAATTACAATTTGTTCTAAATTAATGTTTCTGATAGTCTATTACCGAACAAGAAAATATGTTCATGCTAAATGTTTTCATGTAAAATATGTTCATGTATCAAGGAAAATTTAAAAATTAATTAAGACTACTGTTTAATAAGAATATTCTTTACAGTCTTCAGAGTACATTAACAAAATATGCTTTACACATTTTTACTAAAACATGTGTTTGAAAGCGGTTGGAAGATGAAAGCACTGTATCCAAAAATTAACAAACAAAATATATTTGAGTCTTGAATGCAGAAAAATAAATTTTTTCCAATACCGTTGGTGAAACAGTTCATAATTGAAAATCAATTCTACCATTATTAAATATTTACTATCATTAATACGTGTTACAAAGGCATGTATCAACATGCCTTTGTAACGTGTATTAAATTTAACTAGATCTACACTAAATTTAGTGACTGGCTTCTAGTCATAAGTTGGTGATGCTCAAAATACTAACCTTTAACTTCTTACCATATATTCTTGTCATACAACCACCTGTCATACGTCTGTGGGACTCCCGAGTAAAATAATTCACAATTGTAAAAATTAGTAAAGTCAGGTTTTGTTATTAATTAAAAGTCGGTTTTGGAACATATTAAATTCTTTACTAGAAAAAAAAGGCACATGAAAATCTATATTCTTTTTTCTTTAAATGCTAATAATTATCGATATCACTTACATGAAGCTTACAAACTAACATATTTAGAGAATAAAATCCATAAAAATTATCAAACATAATAGGAATATTTTTATAAATTTTTAAAAATTTCAACACAAAATCAACATGGAGAAATATAAAATTCTCACTAATTAAAATCATACATCAAAGGAAATTGCGGGCTCTAAATTTAGTTTTTCATGACAGCGAAAACACAACTTATTTGAGCATTCAAGGCAAATTGATTCTTACTTTCGAAACACATATATTGTGTTTTGCGTTTCTTTATGTACGTGCAAGTTGAATAGTTTTTACGAACCGTCAACCTTTTGTTCAGCATTGCTGCTGCATGGAACTGCTGCTGGAGTGGTCTCATTTCTATGGAGGATGCTTTGAATATCAATTTCACATTGGTTCCTCGATTTTCCATCTGCTATTCAGCTAGTTTCTTCATAAATTTGAAACTGCTTTCAATCTTTTGTCCTTGCGGTTGGACAGACGAGCTCATGACATAGCAATTTGAGGCAGAAATGTTAAATAGTTGGTAGAATACTGCTAAGGGCCATCTACAAGTATGACAACCTGTGGTGTAATTCGAGCATCTTTGGTGGACTAGATCTGATCCACTTTATATTGTTTTGGCAGATATGATGATATAGTGAAATCTTTAGTAAATCCAAAAACCCTAGATTGAATCTTTCGATGATGAGCTCTTGGCATGAATTCTTAATTTATCCTCAAGGTTCCCACACCCGTCAACTGTTCTGTTTTAATGACTTTAGTAATTCAAGAGAAGTATACAAGTTGTCAGTTGTTATGTTTCTGTTAGATCCTTCGATTGAAGGATCTACCAGAAATGAGTTGAGAATGAAACGCATTACAGCTTGAGTGGGTTTCTTCAATCACTGATATTCAGCTAATAAACTACTCCCATCTGAATCTTTGCCTAGGTATATATAGGCATTAAGTAGATACCCTGACCTTGCATCTGTAAGGCATTGAACTGTTATACTATATTTGGCAAGTTCCTCTGATGACATTATGAAACTGCATCTTCTTCGAAATGCGACCAATATGTCATCAATACAAGCACAACTGCCTATTGCATAAATGGCTTGACAGCGGTCAAAAAAGAGTCGAAGACATCAGCAATAAGTGTAGATGCATCGGTTTCTCGACGCTATGCTCGGGTCTCTGCATTCTCAAAACTAATGGCTCTCAGCAACATTTTGAACCTTTTTGCTCATGACACAGTGATATATTTCCCTTCCAGTGCCATCCCTACTATGACATGACATATAATCTTTATGATTTTCTTTGAAGAAAATCTATAAACGCCTTCAATTCAATGAGATCTAAGTCTTGAACACAGATAGAATTTTGATAGTTTGGTATTATTTTCACATTAGTGTGAGAAATTATTTTTTCAAGCATTTTGTTTGTAAAAATATGTTGCTAAATTTCTAATGGAGAAGACAAAGATTAACTCACTCTGGCATGCTGGTTTCATACCTTCTCTTTCCTGCACTATATTCAGCTGCCAAAATATTCTCTCTTTCCAAAATGATTCTTCTTCCTCGGTCTCTATCTAATTTCAAATAAAGGCACATTATCTTGAGACTAACACTCTTAACCTCCACTTACGATGGAAGAGAAATCATTGCAGGAGGGAGAATTTTGTTCATTATCCACTGCAGTTGGCTCTTCATATTCGAAATCAGATGCAAAACTTTCTTGCAATACATAATCTATGCCAACATCTGACTCCACATCACTGCACTTATCGTTCGGCATGTTTTCATCGTCTGATAGATTTTGTTCCAACCACCGATCCATACTGGAATCACTAAGAGTCATTTTAAAGTAAAACAATAAAAATTCACTATTAAAAAAACTCACGTAATCACCTAACAGAGGTCTGTCAGGATGTAGGATGTAGGCAGTAAAAAGGATGTATTTAAAATTGACTGTCAACTCTTCAGTTGTCTGAAATTGCAATGTTTTATGTGATATTACAATTTATAAGCAAACACTTTACCAACTATATGCTAAACTCGTGCTTAAGTCAATATTTTGATTTTGAACAATAATGGCAAATCACCGAAACTAGTACGAGTAAATAAAGATTTAATAAAAAATCCCCTTAAAATAAACAACTTACTATATGTAGTATGAAAAAATAATCGTTTCTAAACCAATTAAAATCACATAAAATTTCAATTTTAAAAATTTATAGAGACTTTTATGAAATAAGTTTTCAATTTCATGTTACCTAGAATGAAATTGTTTCATTTCAATTAAATTTTGTAAATAAGAATGTTTTTAGAACTAAAGATAAAAAGAATTTATTCAGTATTAATATTTAAAATTATTAGATTACCTTTTTAACACTTTAGGAGCATTTAATGTCAAGGTTATCTTTTCGTTTTCTATATATTCTATAAAATTCCACGAAAGTTAATTTTATAGAACTGTGAGATAATTTTTGTGAGATTCATCGCTTGTAATGATTAGATATAACTTACTGATGACTGAGTCTAAGAAGTGATGAAGGAATTGCAAGGCAAATCAAAGACAAAAAAAAAGACAAATCCCGAAATAAATATTAATTTAAAAAAATGTTTACCATGTTTCAGACGAACTTACCTCAAATTGGTACTTCTGCAAAAACCAAGTTAAGTATTTAATAAATGTGATGAAATTACAGGAAAGGGCTAGAAATACCTAAAATAAATAGGAAATGAATTTACTTACAACTAGGAATTTTAGAAATTTCACATAATTTAAAAATGTGGTTAATATTTACACTTCAAGTTTTTTAAATATTGTTTATAAGCATAGCTATGGTTTATTTACGAACCAAATTATAGTTTTAATGAACAATTTTCGTTAAATATTTTAGTACATTTTTATTGAAAACCTTACCTTATAAAATATTATAAGGTGAGGTTTTCAGTAAAAATATACTAAAATATTTAAAAAAAATTGTTCATTAATCTAATATTTTAAATAATATTAATTTTAATTTTCTAATAAGACAGTTAATCTAATAAGATATCTTATTAAATATCAAAATATCTAATAAGATATAAATAAGTTCTATTAATATTCCATAAATTAACCTGAATAATTTTCAAAATAAAATGTGGCAAAAATTTGATTATGCAGCTGCTTAAATGCGTTAATAGAACCAACACAGTGTGCAAAATTCATACTTAACATAATTTTTCACTTTTTTTTTAAAATACGGATAAAGTTTTTTATTTGTTATTTATAAAATATTTACCTGAACACCGAAAGTACGCTCGATGAGTTGGCATGCTTGAGACACATCACCATAAAAAGAATGCAATTGTTTTATATTGATTGTCGAACCGGTTTGAATTTGTAAGCTGGACGATGCGGGTAAATTAAATAATAAATCGTTGACCGGTTCTTTTTCAAAAGCCTTAAGTTTATTTTCTAAACACTTGTTTATGGACTGTAATCTTGCCTTAATATTGTGTATCAGCATGGCAAAATAGAGAACTTCGAAATCTAACAAAGCATTAAAGGTATACATGAAGAAATATTTCACAATAAATTCCAGACCTGCTGAATTTATCTCGACTATGATATATAGAACATATGATAAAAATTCTAATGCGATGAGCATGTTATTGTTTCTTCTAGATTGGAGGAATATTTGTCTTTTGGATTCCACACTGAAGTTTTCATCTATTCTATGAATCATCATGCATAATCTTCGGAATGTGAACCGGTTCCAAAGAATTTCTATGAATGTTATATAAATAAAGAAAATACACAACAACATTCGATACACCACAGTCATGAACTGTGATGTTCCTTTGAAATTAATTCCTGGAGAATTAAAATACACTGTGTAAACAGCGTACAATAAAATTGTCAAGTTGTAAAATTTTCGCAGCCATATTTTGGAAATATTTATTATTTCGTGTTTTCTCCGATACAAGCCAAGCAAAGATTCAATTGAGTTAATTACTTTAAAAGTGTCGTAAACAGTAGACGTACATTCTTCTTCGATCTCCATTTTAAAACTTTATTTCAAAGAAAGTTTAACTAAAACAAACATTTTTAAAACACGTATTCAATCTAACTGTTGGTGTATTATGATGAAAACTCTCTCGTGTTCAATCAATATCAAGTAATAAAGTTATCGAGAAAGTGAATTTGTTCATCACGTCCTGCTATATATAGATACGAGTAGTTGTCTGGCATTTAGATTAATGAAAATTGATGATTAATTGTAAAAACGAAAATAAAATAGTGAATATATAAAAAGTGTGGAACATTATGAGATTATCAAAAAACAATAACTTCTTACTTTCTTCTTTTCTCTTCTTTTCTTCGCCGTTCTTTGGCTCTATACTTGAACGTTATAATTAATAGCCCTAAGTTATTAGCAATGACTGCTAGGTATGTACGTTGCTTCGGCGAAATCACTCAAATTAATAACTGGACTGAGATTGCTACCTTTAAATAAGTATTGGACGCAAGTGTGATGTAGGAAACCATGCTACGAGGATAACAGTGTTAAAGGTCGTCAGTGTTGAAGGTAGTCAGTTTGTGCGTTTTTTATCTTATTTCATGTTTTTGTGCTCTATTTGTACTTTAAAAATGGTCCCTATGATAATCTTAATTTCAATATTTTTAGTGATTACAATTAATTTCTATATACTCATATTATTATAATTGCCCGCACCTACCTTATCACATCAAGTTATAGTTTTAATCAGCTTGCAATTTCCACTTCTCTTTTTAGTGCCTTTACGCTATAAATATAATCCTGAATTAATTCTATGGATTAGTGAACGCCATTAATGTTATTAATCAATTACGGTATCACCGTAAATAGATTTAATAATGGTTATACCTGAATTATAGTATGAGATACATAGACTAGAAGTTATCATGTTAGCGACACAACTTTTTTCAATAGTCCAATAATTGATCTAACGTTTCCCAGCACCTATTAATAGATGTCGAAGCAAATTGAACAAGGATATCCTTTATTAATTTAATGTCTCCATGTCCTCCATTTAATGACTTCATTTGATATAAACACAAATAACACTTAAAATACATGGAAAATTTACTCAAATTATTGCAAATCTTTAAGGCGAAATATTATTGTGGCATTTTTGACGACCATTTAAAAAGGTAACTCGCAACTCATAAACAAATTACAGTTGAACAATTCACCGTCCAGATAAAGAAAAATGAAAAAAAAAATGAAAGAAACTTTAACTTGATATTTGAGAAAAAAGACAAATTTTTCACATAATTCAAAATATATGTTTTAATATTTCTTATTTAATGTGACATTTCTTTCCTAACCTTTCTATACTTGCGCACGGTGTCACAGACCGATAGTTTTTACCCCTACAACATATTTTTTTTACTAAGAAGCCCAAATATTATTACTATTATTTTAAAGTTTAGGATGTAATGAAACGAAAAAGTATGAATAATACTTAATTTATTAATTATTTTACTAACATACACTCTATCACAAATCAGTCTTCGAATTTGAGATTTTTTTCTTAAGTACTAGGAAAACAAAATTAAAATCTGGACTTCTTTTTAAAAACATAATAAACTTCTGAATAATAATAATAAACATATCAAAGAACATATTTATCTATGTTTGGCTTAGTTTTGAGCCTCACCATAACAATCAGGGCATACGGTTACAGCATGTTCTAAACAAAAGTATTTTTTGCAGGTGGCATAGTTGTAACATGTTTTGCGGTTTTTTTTTTTGATGAGCAGTATCCACAACAACCAACTTTATTATTGTTAGATGTTGCTAAAGACTCGGGTCCATCTAATTTACATATTTCGGTGAGCCTGTTCCTTATGTTTCTCGGTAAGGATGTCATGAGAGCCCGTCGTCTAAGTCGCGGATTAATCAGATCGTATGCTAAGGCTTCAAGAAAGATCCTACGGCTAATTTTCTTGGTAGGGTTGTTGTGCAAGTATATTATAAACGTATTTATACCCGCCACATTCACCAAACTGTAAAATATCACCATTGGCCATCTATTTGTCCCACGTGCAACGTTGTAAGTCTCACACATTTTGTCCACGGTATCAACTCCACCTTTGGTTCTATTGTAGTCCATTATAATTTCCGGTTTACCTGTTTCTTCATTGATCTGGGCATCATCGTGCATGCTGGATACGAGAAGGACATTTTTGCCTTTTTTCGGTACATAGGATACAAGTCTGCAATTGCGTCGGTGCCCGAATAAACTGGACTTTTCTGCTCTTCCTCGTATATCCGTGAATTGTTTAGGCAATTCTTGTTTGTTTTTACGAATCGTCCCAATAACTGTCAATTTGTGTTGAGACTCAAGCTTATCTATCAATGGCATTCTAGTGAAGAAGTTATTACGCCCAGTATTGTGAATATTTCTACTCAATCGCAAAACCAAAGCCACAGCGGAGTTATCAACTTGATATGGACCGTCTGGTTGTTTCCCAACGTAAACTTCCATGGTATGGGTATAAAACATTTTGGCATCTGTCAATGCATAAACTTATACTCCATTTTTTACTCCATATTTATTAGGTATTGAGGGAATGTACTGGCAAAAGTTGCAACGTCCTCTAAAAGCTTCTAGTTTTTCGTCAATCGTAACATACTGAGAAGCACTGCTATATTTTTTGAATGCTCCCACAATTTCATCGAACAACTCTCTAATAGGTGCCAGTTTATCCAGTTTTATTCTCTCTTCTCGCGTATTTTTATTGTCAAATCTGAGACAACGCATCAATAGAGAGAACCTGGTAAAGCCCATAGTCAATCGAAATATCACCGGGGATGACCCGTCAGTTTTGAAAAAATCCTTGGCATTTAGACGACCGTTTCTTCTGACTCCAGCAAAGAGTAAAAGGCCTAAAAAAGCTTCAATGTCAATGTTGTCTGTATTGGCGCAGTCTTTTTTTCTTGTAAAATTATGTTTCAATCGATTAATTTGTTCGTTGGTGTACTTTACTGTCAGGTTGATAATGCCCTCCGAAAAAAAAGCCGCCATAGCTCACCTGGTTCCTTCAAATTTCTAGCTTCTCCTCTAACACCTGGAAGTTGAGTGACTATGTTTATAGCACGTCGCCTAGTTGGTTTTGAGATAGGAGATTTATTCCACCTTGTCTGTCCATCTTTTCCCAAGTAAAAATCACAGGAATTTTCACTGTGTTCTTCCTCAGATATCTCGTCATTGTCGTCGTCTTGCTCAGTGTCGTACGTCTCTTCTTGTACCTCCAAGTGGTCTTCCACCTCACTGTCATTTTCGTCTTCATAACTAGAACTAGATTCGTCCAGCAACAATCTGATTTGATCATCGTCCATTTTGACATGAAAGTTAACCTAAAAAAGAATGATAAATTGGTCAAAATATAATATAAAACAACATACATACATACATTTAACTATACGTACTTCATAAAGTATTCAAAGTCTGTAAAAAATATATAAATGCATTAAATATATTATATAACACTTAGACAAAAAGTTGCACCTATTCTCGCGTCGGTCTCATGGACCGATTGGCGCCGAATGCTACAACACGTGTGTTTCGCCCGAACGCGCGGCGTGCACTAAAATGAAGTTAGCCACAAATCCGGCAGCTATCAAGGAACTCGACTTCACAGGATTTACTTGCATAAAAATATTTACGAAAAAATGTTTTGTCGGTCTCACAGACCAACGTGCGAGTATAGGAAGGTTAAGGTTTCATCATTATCAAAAATTAAATTCAACCAATCTTGGATATTATATTACATAAATCACACAACTGTTGAATATCATGGGGAAGTGAGTTCTATAATATTTCACACGAAAACAGTAGTTTCTGCAATAGCAATTCTATTTCAATTTAATAATCAGATACTTAATTTCGTGACATCAATATCAGTGCAGACAGATTTGAAAACGAGAATGATTGAAAGAAAGTGAATGGGTAAAAAACTAAAATTATGATATTTCAGTATTTATAAATTTTTATTTATGTAGTATGTAGAACAACTCTTTTCGAAATAACATAGCATGTATAAAACTGCTTAAAATTAATCTAGCTTAAAAATATAGAAACAATTATTTGACAAAACATTAATCCTTGAAGTTCATTTATTTATTGGATAACAACTTTCTACTCAACTAAGAAACGAAAATAATTTCATCATCAATTAAAAATTGACTGCGAATTGTGATCACCTCTAATTAGGCTCTCTCTAGTGTTGCTCTTCTTACTTTTTAACCTTTTAAACACACAACATTTGGAGCACTCCAGAAAAATAACGTCACTTTGTTTCCACTACTTTGTTTACACTTTCCGTCACACTACCTCTTCAGCTACACAAACTGTTTAAACTTAAGACTAAGCAATTCTCAATACAAAAAAAATTATTTATTTATTGAGTATATTTTTAAGGTTGATTATTTTTTTTTTCATGACAATAAATTGATTAAAAAATAAATTTCTTGGTAAAACTAGTAAATTATCATTTAAACCAAAATGGACACGAATTAACTTAATCGATGAAATAACTGCATTGCTTCCTGAAAGTGCTGTGCAAAATATTAATACATTGTTCGTAGTCACATGAAACATAAACGGATAAGTACTAGACATGTTAGGAGTGTTAAAAAATATACTTGTTTCGTTAGTTCTGAAGTAGTCACAAGTTGTCAGGAATGAGGGAAATTTATTGCTAAAATTATTTGACTTAAACTAGGCTAGTTAAATGTAACTTTGTCCCTTTTGGCTAATTTATAGTTTTAAATAAGCAATATAGTCTTAAGTATTTTTTCACATGAAATACGTAATGAGTAATCATTCCCAGTAATATATCAAATATGGTTTGATTTAATTTCTTATACCATATAAAGTGTTAAATTTATAAAACCTTTCAACAATGTATTGCTTGGATAGCTCAAGCTAATGATACTATAATATTTTATTACGGAAACAATTTCTTAATTACGTTTAAGCAGTGACACAACATTTTAGATCCATTTGCATGCAATTTGGTAAGTAATAGATGCTTTAGATAGAGATCATAACTAAAATGTGGTAAAGTACTATAAATATATTCTCAATACATGTTAAACAATTGTTTTTTGGCATACTTGTCAAAATTAAAATAAAATGGCTTACCTATAAATAGTGTTTTATTGTTTAACGCCATTAGGTTTTTTCTTTCAACATGTGTAGAACACTATGTTATTTTATTGTTCCACTCAATTCATTAGGGAAGAATAATAATATTTTTCTACATAAAGATTAAATAGTGACAGTTACAAAAACACCAAAACCCAGCCGAAGAACATTTCCAAAAAGAAGAAAATAATCCCACCGAGTTTCCTTATCCTACTTCACCCTCTGACCTAAAAGCAGGCTTTTAAAAATGTTAACACTACCAATAAACCAAGAAAATCAGTTAGCCCTTCTAGTTGAAGCTTTAATCGTTTGAATTTCAATTTGTCTTTTTTGCTTGCCTATTTATCATCATC
Organism: Druceiella hillmani; assembly: GCA_039881145.1. NCBI lineage: Eukaryota > Metazoa > Arthropoda > Insecta > Lepidoptera > Hepialidae > Druceiella > Druceiella hillmani. The sequence goes on from JAYKKI010000019.1 coordinate 38,430,947, forward strand.
TAGTTTAAAACAAAACATATTTCAAGAGGTGTTTTGCATACTGAAGAAAGTAGTGTCTAACGATGACTCAACAATTAAAAAAGATGATATTTGGGTAAAGAATGAGTCTCATTAAAACACAAAAACTTGCCACCTCCAGAGAATTGCACAAAAAATTGTTGCTTAAAATATTGGAAAAACTTGGCGTGTGACGATAGACACAACATGTTAGGAAACTATTGAAAAATAATTTAATTCAGTAAGGAGATTTCACAGTTAGACCTTAATTTAGCTTAAGGACCAATATCAGAGATTAAACAGTAACATAAGATTAAGCAGTATCATAACCAGGCTTTTCATTTAACAAAAAAGTGCAATGAAATTTCAGTTGACAAAATGTTTTTGAAATCCGTTCTTACCATAAATGATAGGCTTACCACGATGACAATAGGAAAATTGAATGGTTCAGAAATTTGAAAACTGGAAAATAAAACAAAGCATCTACACAAAATGTGGGAGATATTAAACATTACATAGAGTTTATTCCAGTAATTGAAAGACAATATCTATGCTGGCAAACTACTAGAATATGGCTACAAGAATTTAATGGATATGTTTGAAGAATTGAAAGATTCTCACAAAATCACACTCTAAGAAGTTCTTTTTTAAAAAAAAAGTATTTAATTTTTTTGTACATAAACAAGAATATGTGACCTGTGTACTTCTTGTAAAATTGTGGAACATTCGAAAAAAGCAATCAAAATATAAAAAAACAACAAATAATTCATCAAGTTCAGGTTAATTATTTCATGTCATGATCTCCAAATAGTCGCTTTATCTTTACCTACTGGAGATATGTTAACATATTTTCGTAAATCAACACTTAAATTATTGTGAATGTTTTGTCCGGTGCGAAGTAGAGTCAGTTCAAAGTAAAGAATTTGACAAGAGCCAATAAAATTGTGTTTTGTGTTCTACATTATCTAATAAATAATTAATTACAGTCAATTAGTGAACAACATTTTCAAATTATATAAAAAAGTCAATATATATTTCCCAATCATAGAATACAAAGTATTGCCAACAACTTGGATTTCTGGTCGTACTCAAAATAAGAATAAGCCTGATATTTCTAATGTTGAGAAATAATCATAACACCACTTCCTATTCGCATACCTAAATAATAAATGGAAATAGTTTGAACACTACTAGAGAGAAAATCTTTTTCAATTAAAAAGATTCAATTTTTAATACTCTAATAATTTAAAAATTTAATTGAAAAATGTGGCTGAATCAAAAACGGTGAAAATTAGCGAACAAGAAATTGCACATAAATATGGAAGAAAACATATATGTACACGCATGCATAATTTGTATACATTTGCTTGCACCCTTCTATATGTGCTTGTGTTCCTTATACTTTACATCTACGTTAATAATAACCAACACACCCTATAATTAGATGACATTATTAAACACTTCTTAACAAAATTTCAGATGGTCTCCATAAGAAAAAAACTATTTTTCAAAATAGATTGATTTCATTAATATAACTTTTAAAATTGATTATTCTTTTCTTAACTCCAAATTTATGAAAGTTTATTTTGTGTACAACGGTTTATTTCGTGTATGAAAGCAAATTTTGTGTGCAGTGGTAGCTAACATATTTTATTATCTCAATATACATGCTTTAGCTCAATATATTAACTCGATATACAAGCGGCATTCAAATTGTATCGAAATTTTATAGAAAAGTCTAAAAACTAGACCTGATGGTTATTTTTGTCTTAGAAAGTTCTAATAACATAGTCGATAATAACTTATTTTGAATTTAAAATAATTAGTATTTCCAAATTTAATGTTATTTTAATCAATATAAATGTATTGCATTTTGTTCCATATTTTAATTTCTCTTAAATAGCTTATATGTCAGTTCACCAGATACGTTAACATTTCATCTTAATGTAGCAGAGTAAACATATTCATATAATTAATCATAATTTCTCTAAAATCCCACCACTTTTATTTACACCCACCCTAATGTTATTTTCTTATATTTTTTTAGGTTGCTTATCCCAATATAATCAATTTAATTACTATTGTGGTCTTCTCTTATTTTAATGGTTAAGTCAATTAACAACTTGCTAATAACATTATTACCTGAATCTTGAACACAAAATTGTACCATAGACCATTTACAATATCTGTTTTTGTAATTACATATAAAAAAAAGAAATTGCAAACAGAATAAAAGAATAGTAAGGACTGACCTAAAAAAATATAAATTTTAAAGAAAAGATGAAGAAGTAAAATATAAACAATAAAAAAAAATCAAAATATATATTTTAGCAGTGGCTTCGTCCATCACATATTTATATTTTCTTCATATGAATTTTCTTCATATTACCCTGGAAAACAGGTACTAAACTTAACATTCATAAAAATTTGTCAAAAGAGAAGTCGAAATAAAATAAAATTAAAACAGTTATATTAACGAGGAATTAAAATAATTAATAGATTGATAGTTTTGAAACGACAACTCATTCACTGGAACGCAAACCTGTTAACTGAACAATAACAATAATATACGTAGCAGCGAGATTGATAAAACTAGGCAGCAATGATATTTGTAAGTTGAAGAGCTGACATACTGAAAAAGTTCCCCTGTTGCCCCGATGTACAACTTCTTCAAGCATTCTCAATTTTTCATCGAACAGAGGACCTTAAAAATAAGAACAATCTGTATTTAGCACATGTAAATTCATTTAAATTTTAATATAACTTGTACTAATATGAACAAAATAGTCAGGAACAATTTTGTATCAATGTGAACAAAATTGCCGACTCTGAAAATGTAGTCAAAAAACATTAAATTTAAAAATAGTCTATTAATATATGATTATATTAGTACTTTGTTTAAATTACATAAAAATTTAATATGTTTGACACTTGGGCTAATATAATAAAAATAAATTAATCATCAACATATGTACAAAATATTTAACAGTTCTTTTAAACCAGAAGTTCTCAGGTGTATTTTACTTGAAGCGTACATATGTACAAAATCTTGTACTATATTGTAAAAGATGTATTTGAAATTAGTTTGTTTGACAAGCGTATGGTAAAATTTTAAATGATTTGGGATGGGCATTAAAAAAATATACGTCACCTAAACTCTGACACTTTGTAAATTAATTATAAAGTGTCACGGTTTACATTTTTCAACTTGTTTTTCCATTTGTCCACTTGTATCTCTGAGGTATACTTTCTACTAACTTTATAGTATAATCTCTGGACGAATCTGTTACAACTAACTGCATCATTTTTCAATATATGGAATTTGAATTCGGAACTACAAAGGGAAATCAAGAATGTCAGTACATATATGAATTCAATTTTTCGGGTCATTGGCATGTTGTAGTAGCTAATTTTTATTTTCCATTATGAACCACCTTGCAAAGAAGACTTTATTGCTAATAAAGTTTTCTGATATACGGACAATTTTGACAGTTTTTGTATTATTTGCAGTGTGCAAAGTGCCAAATCCTAGCTTTGAGTACAAACCCAGGTGTACACTTTAAAGGGTGGTTATTGTCCGGTGGATGAGTTTATCTATGTAGTAGACCAGATATGATTAATGTAATAACATGCAAACAAAGAAATTTTGTGTGAAAAACACATTATTCCGATTTTGTGTAAATTTTCTTTTAGCACGTAAGCTTTTTTCTTTATTTTTTTGGATAGTACTGATTTCTTCAATGTGTGTATCACACACACACACACTTTTATATTTTACTTCAGTAACAAACAAACTTCTTCTTCTAATATCGCATCATACAATTAAATTCTTTTTAAACGGGACTGCCTGTTCGCCATGTTGTAGTAGACAGAAATTCTTCTCACACGCCTTTTTAATAATTACATCGTTATTTTATCATATTTTTTCACAGAATCAAAATCTAACAGGTCATCGACATTTTTTTATGCCTCGGTACATTTTTTGGATGTAAACAAAGAAAAACGATTTCATATTTTTTTTGTACGTGGCACTCATAACAAAATATATCCTTTCAGGCCAAGATGGAATGACAACTGAGTCTTTCAGTATGAAGTATCTTGCAGAAAAGTATTCCTAATTACTCATGTTTGAAAATATCCACCAATAGTTGCCAGAAGATTTAACGATGTATTTTTTTAGTTTCAAATTGTATTATGTGCTAAAAAATAATTATGTAACATTCTAAAGGGAACATAGATTGTAAAGTCATAAATGATTTCAAAAACTCTATAAAATAGCAGCTTGAAAAACTTAGTATTGTGGATGAGAATGAATAAAAAAAATTGTCAAAAGGATTTTCACACAACAAGAAAGGACTTCTAAATTAGTGAAGGAAGCTCAATACGGATTCTTTACCATACCTGACTTAGAAACCGTTCTACACTCGGATGAAACAAGTTGATGTTACCAATACGAAATAAAATTAATGTTGTGAAGTAAATCTAAACAAACATATGTTAAAACTGACAAATAATACTTACACATTTGAGGTGATAGTCTCAGCTTCGAAACTATTATTCTCAACCGACGAAACTGATGAATCAACATCTCATTGAAGGTACAAACAACCATGAGTATCGCAACGTTAATTGTCAGCCACAAAAAGACATTAATGACTTGTCGTTCAAGTGGTTGCTGTAATATTGTTTCGTTAGTTGCAAATTTGGTACAGAAAACATTTATTAAACTTTTTAAATATTAGTGGTAAAATCAATAATTAGTAACAATTTTTAGAACAAAATAGTATCCATGATACCACAACTACTTACGTCATGCGCATACAAGTCCAATACAAATTGAATACCACTAATGGATGACAGAAAAATTAAAACTGTATGCTGAATTACCTGAAATGGAATTGAAATACATACACAGATTAGGGTGAAAAAAAAGATTATTAAATATTCTATTTCTTTACATCTTATACCTGTAAATTAAACATTTTATTGATTTTGCTGCATATGTCGTTTACAATAAACAATAAGTTTGGTAAAATTGATATAAATCCAGGGTCTCCTGAGACATCAAAATGGCCATCACCATTTAATCTATTGCAGACGGTCACTCGGATTAAATTATAACAGTTTGCATCATTTCGAAATATTTCTTGATTCAGCCGCTTCAAGTAATCGTTTACGGCATTCGACTTTTGAATAACAGTATTTGTGAGTATGCACAGCAATAGCAATTCCAATTCGTTAACAACAGTCCCAAAATAAAAGGTTATGGACAATAAATTCAGACCTTCAATACCTCTGACAATAAAAGAGGCTAAATGGCTAATAAATATAATAAGTATTCCCAATAACGTCATGATTTTTATTTGTTTGAAGCATGTTGTTCGAAATAAAATGCTATAGTAAACGGAAATATCATCTCCGTAAACAATCAGCGGATAATTTTTTTTGCCAAAATATATCAATGGCTAAAACAAATGTTAAATTTAAGATATTCGTTACTATGTAAAGCAAAATTATTATATTTTTTACAGCACAAAAATTGACATGGTGGGACCGTATTTCTGAAATAGCACTCGAAATAAACAAAAAAATTATTATTAAAATGTATATTACTTTAAATATAAATTTAATTAACCACATTTGTTTTGTTAATTTATATGAAAATCGGTTAACACCTAGAACTGACTGTAATGCAACTAGAAAGTAAATAGATTCCTCTAAACACTGACACGTCATTTTTAACTAAATTTATTATTTGTCTACTCAATATTGACAGAAAATGAAAACTCTCTACTGCAATGTTCCGAAGCAAACTAGACATAATCGAACAATTATTGATTGTTGAATTTATACGCCCCGTCTGAAAATAATTTTCCAGATACAAAAGCAATGGAGTCATAATTTAATGATGGGTGCGTAGTTCTGAATTGTTTCTTTTTGCTTTTATGATAATTAAATTTGGGCGTTCGATTTTGATATGAATCTGGCATTGCTATAAATGGCACTATATGTATTTATGTATACATGTTTATATATATATATAAATATATATATATAACATTTGAAAATCGGCCAAAAAGGGTTACAAAAATTTCACCATATTTTTTGTCATATTTAAAAAAAAAACTCAGCAACGTTCTACGCTACAAATCTTATTCAGGAGGCTGCATGGAGAGCCACTCCGACTGAAACAAAGCCCCCTTACAAGAACAATGTACCTTTAGAAATACGACTAAAGTTACAAGATAAACGGAAACAAAGACGACGTCTCCAACAGACTCAATCTGACCAAGACCGAAGAGAATATAACAAACTTGCTAGAGAACTTAAACAACTCATAAATGACAACCAGAACCACACATTCAATCAACAACTTTCCTCATTGTCGGCTCAAAAAAAGGATAACTACTCCTTATGGAAAATAACCAAAAACTTTAAAAGACCAACAAAGTTTGTTCCACCTATTAAGACATCTAATGGGACGTGGGCTAGAAGTACAAGTGAAAAAGCGGAAACGTTCGCAAAACACCTTAGTGAAATCTTCACCCCTAATCACTCTACTATGAACGACTTTGAGAAGGAAGTTGATGAAATCATCAATAGCGACCAGCAGATGTCACTACCACTGAAATTGGTGACTCCACAAGAAATAATTAGGACCATACGTAATTTGGAGAACAACAAGGCTCCTGGATTCGACCTCATAACTGGTCAAATTCTTAAACATCTACCAAGAAAGATGATAGTTCTACTGACAATGATACTTAATGCAATATTCAGAATTCAGTATTACCCAAAACTGTGGAAAGTATCAGTAATATGTATGATTGGAAAACCAGGAAAGCCACCTACTGAACCAGGCTCGTATGGACCTATAAGCCTTCTGCCTGTAATATCGAAGGTGTTCGAGAAAATATTTCTCAGCAGACTCAAACCAGTATTGGAAGAAAATAATATAATACCAGATCACCAATGTGGATTTCGGGAGAAGCATGCCACAGTGGAGCAGGTGCATCGCGTTGTACATAAAATCAGACAAAGTCTAGAGAAAAAAGAATATCGCTCTGCAGTATTCTTAGACATCCAACAGGCTTTCGATAGAGTCTGGCACAAGGGGCTCTTATTCAAACTAAAAACCTTCTTGCCTAACTCATTTTACATGATCCTCAGGTCTTACCTAGACCAACGGAGATTCCAAGTCAAATTTGAGGAAGAACTTTCAAATCTTTATGAAATGAAAGCCTCAGTACCGCAGGGATCAGTGCTAGGACCGACCCTGTACTCCATTTTCACAACGGACTTACCCGGTACTGAGGAGGTGATAACTGCAACCTATGCCGATGATACTGCCTGCCTGGCGAGTGACACTGACCCTGATAAGGCTTCTTAAAAACTGCAGGTGCAACTGAACAAGATAGACTCATGGCTGCAGAGATGGAGAATCAAACCAAGTGTTGCGAAATCGATACAGATCACGTTTACTCTGCGTAAGGGAGACTGTCCACCAGTGTGCATGGACAACAAACCACTACCTACAGCTTGAAGTGTAAGATATCTTGGTCTGCACCTGGACCGACGTCTCACTTGAGCTAACCACATAAAAATGAAGAGGAAGGAGGCCACCATTCAATTTCAGGGACTGTCCTGGTTAATTGGACGACAATCCCCGTTATCACTATACAACAAATTACTTGTGTATAAATCTATAATAAAGCCTATATGGACATATGGCATTGAACTCTGGGGCTCCTCGAGTAACTCAAATATCGAAATCCTTCAAAGATTCCAAAACATTGCGCTTAGAACCATATCCAGCTCACCCTGGTTCGTAAAAAATACGGAAATCCATGAACATTTGAAGATGTCAACAGTGAAGGAGGAAGTGACCGAGCACAGCAAAAAATATAAAAATAGACTAAAGGAACACAAGAATGAGCTAGCCAGAGACCTCTTGAATCCTGCAAGCATAACTCGCCTAAAAAATTGGCAAATACTTGACTTAGAGTCTAGACAATAGTGATTGGTGGAACTCGCTGGAGCAACTCCAATAAATCCTGACAAATAGACCACATCTGATTATGGCCTACGGCCGATCGCAGATATTAAAAAAAAAAAATTTCACAAAATTTTAATATCGTCAATTTAACTCTACTTAAAAACCATGAAATCCATTCACTTTATTATACTTTAAGGATTTAGAAGTAATTTCCTAAGTACAGAGTCATTATCCTCTCACGTAAATGGCAAGAAAATGACGAAAACGCACACCTCACATCATATATATTGCAATATTAAATATAACAACGACATAAATATAACAATGATATCAATTTTACCTTTAAGCATGAAAATTCATGACAAAAAAAAATTATTTATTTACATTTCATCTTGTAATTGCCTCATAGGAAAATGACGAAGTGCATCAAATACATGCAGGAATACGTAACAAGCCATCTACGGCACCGAATAAATTCCGCTCATTTGTTGAACCAAATCTAAATTTCAGCGGACTAATGACGTCTTTATTTATTTAAATGAAAATTTTTGTGTTTAATATCATATCATCGTAAATAACCTGTGTAATGACTAATGACGTCTTTACCATGCACTTTGATTTGAAATGAAAGTTTTTGCGTTTAATATCATATCATTGTAAATAAACTGAAATAATGTAAAAGTAGTAAAACTTATGCAATTTATTAAAAAATCTTCAATTTATAATCAAAAAATCACATCAAAATGGAAAATTCGCCTGGCAGTTGCAATGTGACAGTCTTGGCACTTTATTTGGTTATTTGACATATTGAAAATACTTAGCATTAATTTTATATAAATTCATAATAATTTAATTTTTCAGAGATCATCATCTTTACAAATTACCCATTTGAAGATGTTGTCATCCAAAAAACCTAAGTTGTGGTAAAGAATTTAAATGAAGTAGAAATAATACAACATTATGTAGTTTCATTTAGTTGTCAAAAATTAGATTATTTCATAATTAAAAACCAAACATAAACCTACCAAAGCTTGTGAATATCGGTATAAAAATACTATTAAATTTAAATATTATCTTAAAAATGTACAAAAATACTGAGAACCTGTTTCGACCAATTATCAAATATTGACCCATATGTATGTATATGTATATATAAATGTATATATATGTACATACAAAAATTCAAAATCACTGAAAAAAATCACACAACTAAATTAATTACTCGATGGAGCTAAGTGAGACATTAATAAAGCCAAGTAGAAGAATATATTATTGTAGATGAAAATGACGTCACTGAGCTATTAATGACTAGTTGGTGCAACTCAACCATGCAAACTTTTACTAGAAATTTTTGGCTGATGGAAAAGCAGCTTGTGATGTAATAATATTAATAAAAATACTTTGCTGTTTGATCCCCTACCCGACCACATTAAGATATGCATTCAAAATATTATTGCAATAAGAAGCCACTGGGATGCATATAATCGTTTGAACGGAGACAGTACATGGTTGATAAATATAGAAAACTGCAATTGTGGAAGGACACTATCCTGAGCTACCGGAGTCAATAAATCTGGTTTACTTTAAATAAGTTTTTGTCGTCTTTTTACAGCTGTGAAAGCTTAATTAAAATCGAATGACAGGTCAACAAGGGAATGAGACAACTAATAACTTGTGGGCTATAATCCATTTAAAGATGTTTGACGGTAAAGAGAGTAAAGATGTAGGTCCAAAACTCTCTGAGTTGGTTAGAGGTGATAGTTTTCACTAATGGAAAAGTGTATGCTTTTAATATTTGTAAGATACCGTTTGAAAAAATCTAATCATTCAGTTTTCAATAACTCATATTCTTTTGTAAGTATTTATATCGATAAGTCAAATAGGTATAGAGCTGATATTTAAATTATGCATACGGTTAACAGAAGTATTTACTAACACTGCGATATTTAAAGTTAAAGGAAAATTGTATCAAAGGTGATTGATCATTTTTTATTGCATTTTATTCCTAGGAATAAAAACTATTATAATCAACGAACGACTACTATTATATTACGAAAACTGTTATGCAAAAAAACTATAATAAAATGTTATAATCATTGTTGTATCACTAACCGCCTAATGCAACATTACATTTTTATTAGGACTTAGTACTCTTTTTAATTTTTATGTTTTTGTTGACGGTAATATTCTCGTCACCATCAACGAAAGCCACGTTAATCTTAATATAATAATAAAATTTTGCAATGGTAATTGCATGTTTTTAATGTTCTAAACTTTTTTTATTTAGCTCTAATTATTACTTTAATGTATTTATTTTAAAATAAGCATATCATCATGGCTTTGAAATTTGCTTTAATGTTTCAGAAACTTGATACTTAACAAAAATTGAGAAATAAAGTCACCATATCTTTCTGAATATGACAAACAGTTACACACCTCTTCCAGGACCTGATTGAGAGTTTGAGCCGTCTTCAGATTATTATGAGATTATTGCCTCCATTCAACACTTTTATACACAAAACATAAACAATTTATAAAATTTTATCAAGAAATATTACAATCAAAGAGATATTAAACAGCTCTTATTATGTGAAGCTTTTGCTAGTTTTGGTTTATGGTATATGAAATGACTGATGAAAGTTTTCTTTAAGTGAGCAATATAGCAAGTGTTGTAAGTTTTACTGATGGAGAGTCGAATGTAAAATATTCTTGGTATTGTTTCTGTGTTTGTAGAGATCTAAGTCACATTGCGACTTTTCAATAATGTAACATGTGTTTTGGGGTTAGTCTTCGTTGATGTGTATCTGAACCCATAAGCCTTCCTAAATGAATACAGTCACTAGGAAACATTTTCTAAATCGGAATTATACTTTTGCTGCTGTAATTCAGTTTTGCTATGTAAGTCAGTGTATCTAATCTGAATTAAAGTCCCTAAAAATGCACATTTTCACATATTTCATACAGTGTTTTTTTGTCATTTTGGTGTTCTTGGTCTGATTCATAGCTTTACTTATGTCATCCAATGTAGCAAGAACCTGATTGTAGGGTTTATAAAGTATGTTACTAGCTAGTATTAGTGCTGGTATTCCATCGTGTTTTCAAAGATATTTGTAGAATTGTAGTTTAAGTAAATTTTAGAAGTAATGTTATCTCATTATAGAATTGGAAAAAAATTAATAACTGTGCCCTTAGGAAATAACTTGGTTAACTAATTGCTAATAATATGTAGAATAAAATTTAAATGAAGAGGTCCTGCAATACCTTTTATCTAAAAAATTTAGTCAGTTATTTATAAATATAAACAATTACTCATGGTCAGATCTAAATTAATTTTAATTTATAAATACCTCATTTTCCAAAATGTCAAATATTTTTATTTCTCTACTAAGAAAATACCTAAAAAATATACATATAAAAATACAACTGCAATGGAAAACAATTTGCACTGGCAAACAATAAAAATTAAAATCTTTTGCTATTAATTTTAAAAATATAAGCTTTAGATGACAGTGTATTTTAGAAAATACTGGGAATAAAATTTTCAAAAATGTTATTTGAGGTTATTTTTATCTAATGAAATTTTGTATTTTGAGTCAGATCATCATTTCATTTGATATCACATGATTTAAATTAAAAATAAAGAATAATTCTTCAATTTAATCTCATACAAAAGCATGTAACTTCATTAAATTGCAAATTTGTTATTGTTTCCTTATTGCGATACTGGCATTGTAATTTAAAAGTACAGTTTTAAATTTGTTTCCCAACAAAGTACCTAAATAACAATACTCATCACACCTGTCTTAGTTACCTCGCCTCAATAACTTGTGCTAAGTTGCTCAAATCCACTTTTAGGAATGATAGGAGATAGAAATTCCTCTATGGAACATCATTTAATCTGTCCTTCCCAAGTATTTATTTTTAGCTATCATAATCACATAAATAATTGTGAAATGTTTCGTAATGCAGTATGAAGCATATTTCATTGTTATTAGTTGTTGTTTTATTTGAAAATAAAAATAACTATGTTATATCATATAGATTGAATAAATTTCATTGCAATCTTCATTTATATTTACAGTGTTTAAGATGTAGATAGACGCCACAAAATACATGACAGTTGGCGTTGCCAGAGGAGTGGGGCAAGTGGCACACATAGCGTACTCGACACTGCTGTCCCTCTATGGAAAACTAATTTGTTATAAATTGAATGAAACAGTTTAAATTGATGATGTTGATAAAAACATGTAAGTATAATTATATGTTTTACAAAATTGTTAATATTATATGTTATATTGAATAATTTTAAAGTGTTTTCTTGTATTGCTAGCAGTACACCCTTGTCGAGTAAGGGTAATAAAATACCGTAATAGTAAGAATGGAATCAATTATGTTAAAAAACAAATAAAATAAAAATGAAAAATATTGTTTTTAAATAAATTCCTATTTCCTTTGCTATACCTAGCTATTAACATTAATACATAAATTCAAATTCCTTGTCATATTAGGTATAAAAGTAACATATACTCAAAAATAATAAATCATAAAATCTCAATTAATAGAGAAAATATTTTTAAATTTTATAAATGTAAAAGAAATTATATGAACCAATCAAAATTATTTTTTAAAAAACCTAAGCAAATAACGTAAATTTTAAAAAATATTAATTTTTTAAATTAAATTTTTAAAAGTAATCCTTAAAATTAGTACAAATTAATGATAATAAAATAAATAATATATTGAAATAATATTCCTATAATGTGAGGACAAAAAGCAAAATTTAAGAAATATCCGACTGGAATAAAAATAAAATTGAAGTTTGAATTTTTTGGATTAGGTTCGTAATTATTTATCTTTGATACCTGGTTATTATATGGCTATTTTAGAGTGATATTAAACAAAAACTATAACATAACAATCTGTTATTAATTTTGTCTAGATGTGAAAAAGATTAACGCCTTACTGCACAGTTAGAAAGCGCATCTTACGCTATTCTATAATTCCACATACTTTATGTGACGTTTTGCTTCTAAAGATTTTTTGAATCATTTTATTTAATCCAGAAAGACAAACAAAAATTAAATTAAAGGCAGTCTTAAAGATGGTAGCATAAAGCGAAATGTAAAAATACGAGCCTGTGTTAAAGAATATATTAGAATTAGTTAAAAAAAGGTATATAAGAATAAAAAGGATGGCTTTACATCACCGCTACTGATCATTTATAAGCACAAAACAGGGTGAACGTAGAATAGCATATATAAGTTTTTGTTTTACATAAAGTTTTGTTGTTTTCAAACCAATCAAAAATCATGTACTTAATTTTGAAGCATACGTTATATTTGTATGTTATTTTATTTTGTAAGTTAATCATTGTTTTCAACATTAAATAAATTCACTTCCGAGTGCTTCTCTCAAACAAGTAGACAGAAGTTTATTCGCATAAAATCTTAGAGAAATATATTAATTAAAGTTAAAAATCAAATTACAATGATTAAAAAATTAAAGGATAACCAAACAAATTTTCAGAAATTAATTCAAATGCATTTTAAAATGTTAAGCATTCGAAATAATTTTCATTAGCACATACAGTTTTAAAAATCATAATACCAAATAAATGAGTATTTGATGGCCAAATATTACTTACAGAATGAGGTCATAAATGATTGATTCATTATTTGAAGATTAACTTTTTTCTGACAAAAATGTCCATGGAAGATTTTATCTCAAGAGTTGCACTATTCTTTCTTGAGATCAGTAGTGACTATACTGGAGATAAAATAAATATTTTGTTGTTTTAGATGCTATTTTTGAATTTTAAAATCTCCATCTTTTCCCAAAAAATAATCTCCATTTCTTGAAACCATAGTAATTATTTTAATATATTGAATATATTTGGCATTAATTTTGTAGATATTCATTATTCACAATTAAACGAAACTATATGATGTAGTATTATTTCTACTTTCTTTAAGTTCTTTACCATGACCTAGGTTTTCTTGTATTACAACATCTTCAGGTGGGCTGTTAGCAAAGATTAACTCTTAGGAAGATTCAACAGTATTTATATATTTCAAAACAATAGTGGAAGCCGGGTTTGTGTGGGTTTTCCCACTGCTTATGTTAGTGAGTTTATTGTTACACATCTAAATATAAATATATGTACAGGAAAAAAATAAAAAAAAAGAATAATAAATAAAAAATTAATAAATAAAACAGGAGATGTATAGAATTAATGTGGTAAAGAACTTAAAGAAAGTAGAAATAATACTACATCATGTAGTTTCATTTAATTGTGTAGTTGTTAAGTTGCATTTCACTGTTGTAGTTGTTAAGGTAAACTTCTAAGAAAACTGTTTTTTTTATTTATAGAAGAAGTTATTCTTAGAGGTTTTGGAGATAGATAGAGGAGAACATATTTTGGAGTGGTTTCTTGTTCAAATTTAGGAAGAAAATAATTTTGAAATTCTTATAAATTGGTCTTTGAAATGATGATATGAAAAGATAGCCCTTTTCTTAGAATTGCTTGCCGTAGAGACTAGAAATTTGACATAATTATAAAATATATTCAGCTGCACATATCTAAGTAGTTAAAATGGAAAAATATTAATTTTCTAATTTTAGGCGCGCGTTACATTCAATTTTCAAAATTGTATTTCTTATTTTATAGATAGTGTGGAGTGTCGCTTGAAAGGACCTGAGTTAGAAACGCCTCAAGGTTTTTATTTTTTTTCATAATTTTGGTTATTACATCTTCAAAGATTTTTTTTTCCTCGCCTGTCTTACATCTGAAACTACCCAACTTAATATTATAAAAAAAATATTTTTGTGTTTTTCAAAATAAGCCACATATAAATTAAAAAAAAATATTTCACTTCCTTTTTACCTTCTTGTAATTCTTATATAAATATTTTGAAAAATTAATGAGCATAAATATGTGGCTTAATAAGATGTATTCCTGTGCATTCCTTGTATTTTTCAGTTCGTGTCTAAAGATATAATACTCAAAATTATGAAAAAAATATTTTAAGACGCTTGTAACCAACCCTTTCAAACGATACTACCCACAAGATAAAAAAAAAATTGTGTATTTAATTTGGCTCCCTACCACCCAAATAAATTCGTTTTTCAGTCTTAACAATTGAGATATGTGTGGGAGATATGTGGGGTCCTATACCAAATTTCACGTTTTTACACCAAGCAGTTTGTGAGAAAAGCCGATATGGTGGACGAGCAGACAGACACGTAAGTAATCTTGCAAGGGTTCTGTTTTTCCTTTTGATATGCGAAACACTAAGAAGAAAATATGTGAAAAAAGAATTCAAGAATTAACCCCGGCACGGCTCCAGAAGGCATGATAATTTTATATTATTTGAAAAATTTAACGGAACGTAACTTTATGATTCAAATATTTCAATGTTCGCAAAGGAACTTAACTCATTCAGATTTTGTACATTAGAACTAATTATGAATTCATTAATAAATAGTCATCTTTTTCGTAGTTTCAGAAATAATAGTTGGAAATTATACATATTTAATTTTTTTTAATATATTTCAGAAAATATAATACCTAAAATTATGAAAAAATATTTTCTAGACTTTTAGCTAGTTCGTTCAAATTACATTCCACACGACATGTGCAATAAAAAAATTATAAGTATTAATTTGTTCTCTACTACCCCTTGCTGTGGAAAATTTCAAGTCTACACTAAGCGGTTTTCCAGAAAAACTACTGTGACACAAAGATAGTCAGACACCTGAGTGATATTAGAAGGGTTCGTTTAGGAATAAATTGAAGTAAAGAAGCACAAAAAATAATAAACAATAAATGCATCCTGCATTACCGTGATTGAAAAAGAATTAAAAATAATCTGGGAAGCAGAAAACGATGAAGCGTGTACTGGAAAAATGTGTGCCTTTAAATGGAAAAATTGTGAATCCAAAAGGAAGATCTTGGAAAAAGGGGCTTTATTTGAAGGTAAATTCGAAAAACCTATTCTAAGAAAGTAAGTGGCTGAAGTAAGCATATTCCAATACTTACAGTCTCGAATATACTATCCATTGTTATCTTTCATAAATGTGGTGTATTTACAATACAAACAAGTTGGTCTTGCTATTTACAATGTAAAGTATTATTTCTTAATAAATACGTGAGAAATGAACACAATTCACAAATTAAATAATTTCGCAACGTTTAATCTAATTTTAGAAAAAAATTTTTTTATATGTAGCTGTATACAGGTTAGTTAAATATTTATTAGGCCTGATTTTTACAGGTCATTTAATTTTTAACAACTTGGGAAAGAGTAGCTTGCGAGTTAGAGTATCCAATACATGCAGCTGTATTTTTAACTCTCAACTTTTTTTTCTATACAGTTCATACGGTTATAATTTACATGACATTTACTAATAATAATATGTATAGAATAAATGCACGATTTAAAATGCTAGGTAATATTTTTATTGAGAAAACATAACATAGTCTGTAATGTGCATAATTTGCTTAAAATGGAATGTCTAGTGTCAGCATTGTAAATTTATATATTTTATATTTAAAAATAATAATATAGATTTGAATCTGTGCAGAATAATTTGCTAAAATTTTAAATATACTTCTTGGATGTAGAGATGTAGATGATGCATTTTCACAACGAATGGAAAAAAATGGTGTTGATTTGAAGAAACGATGGTATAATCAATAAAATACTTAAAAACTGTGAGTATAATTGAATTCTGAAGAGTCAGGTTGAAATGAGATATATCTCCTTATATTTATGTTTATCATGTGATTTAAATAATGGACGGAGAATGTTAAAATGGTTTATTCATTAAAAGACATGCAAACTTCAAAATAATTAAGTAGTTTCAATTAATAAAAAGTGAAAAATGATGTTGTGAGAAGTTACAAAACTTCTTTACGTTTCCACTCCACTTTTATTCTTCTTAGCGGAAATAAAAACCTGTTAAGTACGAGTAACACTTGCGCTTTGAGGGTTGCGTACAAATTTCGGTAATTATAAACATTTCAACATACATGGTATTTTTATTTACAAATATAAATTTTTATCAACATAATTATGTTGTGACGTATTATATACTATATTTTTCCAAGAATGAAAACATGGCGCACATTGCAAAAGTTATAAAATCTAGGGTAATTAGTATAGGTTCTTACAAGCTTTTAGCCAGATTTTACTAACCTTGATTTTTTCATGATTATTAGCTCAGAAGTTTTGGAAATGAGGGCCAAAATACTACATTTGTTTAAGGAATATATTTGTATTCCTCATAACGAGTTTTTCAAGTGATACTCCACATGATATACGATATGAGAAAAACATTTTTTTTAGTTATTTCCTGTTTTATGGTTTTAGGGATATTTAAAAAAAATTAATGGTGTAAAATATATGGATTAACAATATGTATTACTAAGCCAATTTTCAAATTTCTATGTCGCATGGTTTCTAGATAAATAGACTTTGAAAACAGAAATATATATTATATTTTGTCAGCTTAAAAACATGAGGAATATTAAAAAAAATTGTGACATCTAGTATCATCGCTATTGTTTTCCCATAGCCTATGCTTGGACTTCCAAAATCCTATATGTCATAAATTTGGTTTTAGTAGTTTTGTAAATAAGAGAGATATGGTTATTTATATCTGACAACTAAAATTATGACAAACATAGTTTTTATACCCTTATATCTAGCCCTTTCAAATGACACGCACACCATAAAAAAAATTATAAAGTTTTTAGATATTTCAGTTTCAGATGTTGCGATATGTACAGTTCAATATATCTATTTATGTATATGATTACTTTGACAAATTTTACATTTCCACGTCAAGCGGAGTCTCAGAATTCTGAAAGAAATGACTATGACTATCAAGCAGACACATCCGTGCTTGATTTTATAAGGGTTCCATTTTTAAACTCATCAGATCAGTTGAAACAGGAATTAATTGCCTTCCGTTATTAGTTTGCCTTTTTGAAAAAGTGTCATAAACTTCTAAAAAGGCACACTGTAATACACATTATACTCATACTAAGTATTTATCAAATTTTTATTCATTCGATTAAAATATTAAATTACGTACTCACCTCGGGTTTGACAATAATTTATATTATAACTCCTTTATTTTTGGCTTAATATATTTCATTAAAATTTGTTCTCTTTGCACATTACTGCTTATTTAACGGCGCACTTTTATTTTTTTCCCTACATTTTTAGTTTTTTTTATCATACAATTTTACCATATAAAGCTGTTTTTTTTAGGTTTAACTGAAGAAATAGGGCTAAATTGGAAAACTTGAGCCCTCTTTCTTCAGCTAAACCATTTTAAATTCAGTAGAGTATCTCATTATGGATTTTAGAGAAAGTAATTATTATTTTACAATACGAAAAATACACATAAACTTTTGGTATTATCATAAGAATTATAATTATTTATTTTATGGGAATGAATTGCTAAATTTTCCTGAAAATAAGCAACAAGTGAGGAAGTATAGGTGTGTTTTTCGTGAACTCTCCTGTTAATAAACATAAGTATATGTTTTTTGACAATACATAACATATCATATCAAAAATAAATATATGCTATAATTAGGCTTCACTGTGACCTTCACACGAAACATATTTTTTTTCGCGTAGTGAAGGGTAAAATACATGGGGGAGAAATGACAATAAATTAACTCTACGTTACATGAAATGCGTCGTTCGAAGGGGAATTTAAAGGATTATTGCCCTTTCATTAAATTCTCTAAAATACAGAGAGTAGAAATCCGTCCATATTATTCTGATCAAGAACGAAATAGTATATTTTTTATACTCCATGTCGTTTAGAAGAAATGATCTATTTTATTTTAATTTTCTCAATCCTGTGAAAAAATACTAGATTGGTCAAAAATATACGTAGTATAAAATAAAGTATAAAATTAAACTTCATATTTATACATTTACATATATACTTAATACTATGATATGAGGTGGAATTTTAATATTAAACAAAGCCGTAATTGGAAATCGTTAAGTTAATAATATGAAATTATCCATCACATAGTTTTATAAATAATTACTTTTTATTTTTAGATTTTAGTTTTAGACTAGAGAATTAACCGTCAGGGTTCTTCACAATAATATGAATAAAAGGAAAGTTATTCCATAACTATCATCATGGATATAAACTTTGTATCTTCACTTATTTCTCCTGTAATATGTTTCATCATTTTTGATTACTCTTTATAAATTATTGAAATTACAGTAATCCGACTGTATAGTTAAATAAATGTTAGTTTATGGAAATGAATGTTGGTTAGTCAGGCATATTACAAGTGTTTATCAATAAACACAGATCAAGATTATGCTAAAAATGTTTCTTAAAATACAACTATGTATTTTATGATATATAGTTTGAACGCAAGGTCAAAGAATATAGCCTCACTATATAAAAATAAAAATAGCGATAGCTTGTATGATCCAAATTTAATCTTATCTAACACTATGACTAATGGGTGGATTTTTTCTAGCGGTAGTAATAAAAAAATATAGGTGAAGGCATTACCGAAATAACTACTATTATTCAGTAATTTAGACTAAATTGTAAAATATTTTTTTCGTCATAATGTCAATGATCTATAATTTATTTACTATTGGAGTAATGATCAGCAAGTAGTCTGTGTACCTTAAATGTTTAGTTTGAATACTTAATTTGTACTTCATCAAGAGTCAATTAATGGTTTAACGGAAAATTTCTGTAATTAAATGTCATCTAAATAAAAAAAAGTTGTTTAAGTTTTTTCTTACGTACTTAAATATAAAACAATTTTTCTTTTAAATTAAATTCTTTTTGGATTTAGTTTCCAATTTTTTTGTAACATATTTGTTTTACTTACCATTAAAATTCTTGCCATCAAAACAATCTTTAATTTCCTTTATTAGAATTTCTATTCACATATTCACATTCTCATTAAACAAATATTGTCGTTTTCATATTACATCATTGAATTATCAATTGTTTCAGATTATGACTTAAAATTTCCTAATCATTAATGTAATCTATGATTGATTGTTTCACACAATTTTTTACTGTACACATATACATAAATATTATATCACTAAAATTAAAATCAATAGTACACGCTCCACCAGACATTGCATAGTATGCTAACTTTGTAGCACATCATCTTTACATACTAGTAGATTTGAAAAATGGACGCATACGATGTGATGGGGCATCTTAATACAATTTGTTTTATATGTTCACTATCACGTGTCACAAAAATAAATAGTAATATAACGGTTAAAAATATCAGGATGCAGGCTACGTTCACAGTATTGTCTATACTACTACTCTCCATGATATATCTGATTGTAGATTCGGAAATGAGTCTATTGATTAATTACAGTACATCAAAACATTTCAACAGGATGCATACGATTATAACACGAATACAAATTATCATATTTATTGTACTAGCTGCTACAGAAAATGATCAAAGTGTCCGTAGATATTTTGAAAATTACAAAAAAATCGATGATCTATTGAAAACAACAACACTAATATACTTAAACGAAAGAAAATCTCTTAATCATTTGCTTAAGGTTTTCGGATTCATATCAGCGTTTAATGTATTTTTTGACACAATATTATGGCACACATTTTATGACACTTTTAATATCATCCTACGTTTGTCATATATAGTAACTCAATTTTATTTTCAAGTACAAGATTGGAAGTCCATTGTGAATTTGAGAATATTCAGACGACGTTTATATCTAACAACGAAACGGTTAAAAGAATTGTTACAAGTCCAAGGACACATTTACCTTCAGGTAGAAGATGCCACTGATCATTGGAGAATCGACGAAGAGAACGATACGGAAATAATAAATGAAATCAAGCAGCTGATAGCAAGTTTCATGCTTTTGATTGAGCAATGCCATTTATATAATAATGCTTATGGATTTCAGGTTGGTTTTATTCATTATTCCATATATTTTTGATTTTAGTTTTGAATGAATCAGGCCTACTTGTCTCTTATACTTTTCGAATTGATCAACATGTACAATAATCTTAAACGGTAGCTTGAAGAGGGTCGCACTATAATAAAAAAATGAAGATTTTTTTTACAAATATGAACATTTAACAAAATAGAAATTTATTGTAAAATCAGTAGACATAGAACCAAGTTTTAAATTGAGCCCTATGACCTATGTCAATGGGATATTTGTGTTGCTGTGCAGAAATTCCTGAGCATATTTAAGAGCAGAAAGAAATAGATTAATATATGTAAAAATATGTCACATAAATGTATTTGAAATACAAATGGTACGATTTGACAGATATTAAAAAAACAGTTAAATGCGTTTCTGTATATGCAAAAAAGTGTCCCTTTGTGTTTAATACATTTTGTTAATATTGTTGCAAATTACAAACACTGGTTTTAAATTAGTACTGGGTTTTAAATAAATACTAGCACCAATTTTTTTAAAACAATTGTTGTAATATGGAAGAGAGAAGTCATTTCATATACATTCAATTTAAAGAAAAAATTTAAATTGCATTTTGATTGAAAACATCCTAAGTTGGAGCACATTTTATTCTAAATTTTGGCATTAATTAGAAATAAATAAACCCATATAAATGGACTTGCATATCATTTACCTTCACACTCAAGTAAATTGTAATTTTGAGTGTATATTTTCATACACACTTGTCTCATGGAAGTTTCATATAAAGAAATATCATTTCAAAAATTCAATATTTCGCCTTTTTAAAAAATATAAAATCACTTGAGTTATAAAAGCATTCAAACGAACCTGTATTTGTAAGTTTTGTAAAATTGTTAAAATACTGTGTTCCAGGTGCTGTCCTCCTTTTTTCATAGAATTCTTCACTCAATATACATTTGTCATATAACTATATCGTACGCTTTGGAAAAATCGGTACGTATCGAGAAATTATAACAACTTAAATGTTTCTCCACGAGAACGTAATTTAGCTCTTTAATATTAGTTGTGGTTGATTTTGAAGGACATTTATTAATCTTTTATGAATTTTAAGTCAATTTTTAAATTTTCTAATTTTGTTTACAAACATTGAAAAGAAAATAGTTACATGCTCAATTTTCTTTGGCAAAATATTTTAATGTTTGGTCTTTGATCGTTAGAAATGCTTTGCTAACTTTAATAATAATAAGAAGGACTTTGACTTAAATTGAAAGTAAATTTTTTATATAAATATCAAATTAAAACTGCATTATTCATTCTGAATATTTGATTCATTCAATGCAATAAACTGATTATAATTATTAATGCAGAATTTGTGTAAATTCCATCTGATTTCATATTAGGGAGTTAAATTACGGTTGTATACTCACATTTCATTTAGGCATTAACAACTATCTATTTTATATGTCACATGTCGTAGCAAACAATAAAAGGGATTCTAAAATGTTGTTTTCTTTCTATTTTCACCACATTATCTGGCTATATTTTCAACGATTTGCTAATTGTCCGAATTTTTATGTAAACTGGGAATTATTTCACATAGGAGGCACGGTGAAGACCGACATTGTAGTAATAGGAACCATGTCTTGAAATCAAATCTATTGACCAGCTAACCTTCAGGCATAATTTATTGAGAAATATGCATTTAACCAGTATTTTTAATATCATTGCAAAATCGTGGACAGACAATCTAATAAATCACTTGCAAATTTTATAGGGTACCAATGATCACATTTATCTTATAAGGTATCAATAGAAAGAAAGTTTTAACAATTTGTTTAATAGAAATTCTTTAGTAAAAATAAGAAACTGTAATTACTTACAAATTAGAAAGTTTTCTTCTCAGATATTTTTAAGAAATATTTGAAGAGATATTTTTGAAAGATCCCCAAAAAACATGTTAACCCACACTCCTTCCTCCAAAACTGCTAAATCAAAAATTCCATTTTTGGGAAATTAACGATAATTTTATATCTGCAAATAACATACCAAACGATACGATGAAAAATCGTGTTAATATTTGTAAATAGTTTCATAGAAATACCATATGCTTTGTATTTTAAATTACTTTGTATTTTAAAATGTTTATTTAGTGTATCTGTGAAAGATATATTGGGTAAACTATTTATACATTTACATAGTTACAAATGATTTTATTATTTCTAAATAGGTTAAGAGAAATATGATATACACTTAAACGTTACCTCATGGTTTTGCTAGTACTTTACAAATTTAATTATTATTAATAACACACATTGCTTTTGACGGGAGCGTTTATAGTAGACGGAGATAAACAAATCCTCGTTGTGTGATGTAGTGTAAATAATTGACCAGAAGTTTTGCTATCTAGTGTAAATAATTGACCAGAAGTTTTGCAATCATAGACAGATGGGTAGAGTACAAAGTGGCATTCATGGGGTATAAGGCTAAATAAAAAGATGTATGTTTTTATTTGCTTGGATGAAATTATATTTTTTTATTAATAGTTATGGTCCATAATTT
Organism: Druceiella hillmani; assembly: GCA_039881145.1. Classification (NCBI taxonomy): domain Eukaryota; kingdom Metazoa; phylum Arthropoda; class Insecta; order Lepidoptera; family Hepialidae; genus Druceiella; species Druceiella hillmani. The sequence goes on from JAYKKI010000019.1 coordinate 38,454,452, forward strand.
TGATTTTCTTGGTTATTGAGTTTACTTTAACCATGTTAGGTACATTATTATTTTAAGAATTCTTGAAAGATACGGGCTGTTATTAACTTTATTAACTGACTTATGCTTTTGCAGAATTTCATTTCTTATGAGTGGTTAATTGTATTATCTTACTTGATACGATTTTTATACGGAGCTGCGTTAATAATTCTACTCTTGAGGGAGGCGGTCATGGTGCAGAGACTCAAGTCCCATCTGCTGTCGACAATTGACAGTGCCCGTATCTCTAACCGCTATGGTGAGTAACACAAGTACACCCTCAACTTTTTAGAAGAATATTCCCTGAATATTTCCCAAGCACCAAATATATTTAAACATTTTGACCAGTGTATGAGCTTCAACAATTATATGAGACATGACACTAGAAGTCATTAATTATAAGGCATGTGTTAAATTTGCTTGGAATCAACATTGAGTACAGTGAAACAGCATTGGAAATAGTGGACATAAAGTAAATTTCAAAAGAAATGAGAAAAATTTTTACAGATGGAAAAAATATCTATGTCGATTCCTTATTAAAATATAACGTAAAAACTATTGAATCAGCCAATATAAAATTTTGAATTCATAATTATTCTACATTTCTCAAGAGCAAATTGTGCAGATTTTATCTTAGTTAGAGATCTTAGTGATAGATGTTCTCATAAGGATTTGATCAACCAAGTAATTAGAGGCTAATAAATATTTGCTTTCTCAGATCGAAGAAATAGATTTGCAATGACATGTGTGGCTGATAATGACGTGGTACACTTTGATATGCTGGTCACTTGACAGTTTTGCTATTGCTTTTTTAGAGTGTGGCTAATACATTTGTGTTAATACTTTTGAAGGTTTTTCGTTTATTGAAAAAAAAATGTATTTCATTAATCTTGTCACTGTTATGGGTTTGTTGAAGTGTTATAAATTAAGTATTTAAACAACAATAAAACAGGTCGATTAATTTACCTTGGTTTGAGTTGAGTTAGCACAGTTTATATTTATTTATTAATATTCTTTTGAGGAACCAATGAAATCTCGCTTTACGTGTATTTCACAAATAATAATTTTCAATTGACGGTCGATATTTTAAACTTTTGAAATGGGAACCAAACTAAATATCATTCTATATCTTATTCATACAAGGAAATTCAGTATGACATTAATTGTGGAAATATAAATTTACCGAGTGCCACGTATTTGCACCAAATATGATAAACGCAAAGTTTACGAATAGATAATAAATCCTACAACACCAAATGAAATGATAGATTGGCTTGTGTTCAAGAGTTGTTAGGATATCATTGCCATTATTGACCCTTTACTTACCTTTAAAATAATTACGAGTAATTTGTGCACAAATGAAGTAAGAAAGTACATGTACACAAAATTTTCGAATCAAGGCCTGGAAAGAATTGAAAGGAAAAAAATGGTACAACTTTTAAATGGGAATTTTGGGAGAAATGTGTTCTGAAATATGAAGTGAGTACCTGAAAGTGTTAAAATGTTACTTTTATTGACTTCCTTTGAATATTCTTTTGAATTTCAGGTACAATTCTGTCAAACACTCTTTACGATTTTGGCGTTATTGTTGAGCACCAGAAGTTAGCGTTCACTGCAAACGACTATGTCAAACTGGATTATTCTTTAATTTATAGTATCTTTACAACCTTAGTTATTTATGGAAATGTATTAACTCAGTTTAATTTATAAAAAAATTACATAACACTTATTTTCTTGTGCAGTTTGAAATTATTTAATGGAAAAATATCACATGCAATTTGACAAGAAAGTATTTACTGGTTAGCTTAAAGTTTACAGGCTGTAATATACGAATACCTAAAATCAAACTCAGTCTGATAACGGCAGCTATATATCAAACTGAGTGGCGGTTTTTGTACTCATTGAAGATGCCTACCATCATCTACTGGATCTTATTCATGTGACCAGAAATTACTTTAGAGACCAATAACACATGAAACTGATAAGCAATACCACTATTCAAAGAAGCTACAGACCGAAACACACGGAAATATAAATTTGGATTTGTTTTTCCACTTTGTGCTCAAAAACTGAACAATATCAGGCACAGTGTATTATTTAGCAACGCAGTGCCGGAATTATAGTTTTTTATTCTTTGCCAACGTCTATAATAATAAGACATTCTTCGAATAATGGTGCAGGTAGTAAATTCAAATGTCAACTGATTATTCAAATGTCAACTTAAATTAAAAATTATTGTATGACGGAATACAGGTTTATATAAGTTTCGTGGTATTTCAAGCAGTAATTTTTCGACAACAATTTATATAGATATATGAGAGTATACATTTGAATATAATGATATCATATCTGTTATTAAAGTTTTTCTTCACTAATAAAGTGTATGTAAATATATGTAATGTAATGTAGCTATAAAATATATCTTAGTCCTTTCAGACACTTTAATGTACATTACTAGTTTTTATTGTAGAATAACTCAATAAATGCTTAGGTTTTTGTAACACTTTGGCATTGTGTGGAAAAATAAACAGATTGATTTAAAAATATCCAATTATTCTTTTATTGACCTACTGTTTTATATTTAATGTGGCTTTTAATGCAGTCGTTACGCAGGCGGCATGCGGCGAACTGGTCCTACATTTCTCTGCGTGTACATTACTTACATCATATTCTGTTATGAATAATAATTTACTGTTAAAACTGATTAATATGTAAGATATTAAGTAAGTATTTAAAAAATTCACGGGCAAATATTTATACACACCACAGATACAAATGATCAAATAATCCTCGCTTTCTCTTGAATATCTTTTAATCTAAATTTAAAATTTGGTAAAAAACATCAGGACACCCAAAATCTTAATGTGATATTCGGAATTAATTTCTTCGTGATCGTCCATCAGTCGATCCATCCTTCTGTTTATCACGAGCTTACAATTTACTTATCTGGAACCTACAATTTACTTTCTGGCTTCAGATTAGATATTTGATATTAAGATGTCATTTAAGTGTAAAAAAAATTATATTTGTTATTGGGTCTTATACATGTGAAGCAGGTGCAAATATTTATAACTTGCACTATTAGTGCAATGTGTACGGGACCTCATAGGGTTTCGTAAGTATTTAGACATTTACAAACATTTAAGGGCACGTAGTATTTCTGTTCTCGTTTCAAAATTAATTATTCACAACATAAATGTATTGCCTACGATATTTTTTCATAGGCAATAAAAACATGGTATAAGAACATGGTTCATATTTTGAAAATTATAGTATCTAGAATCATTGATGTAGTTTTTCTACAACCTTAATATAACATCTAGAATCATTGATGAAGTTTTTCTACAAACTTCATATATAATATCTAGAATCCTTGAAAAGGTTTATCTACAACCTTCATGTAACATATAGAATCATTGATGTAATTTTTCTACAACATTCATATAACATCTAGAATCATTGATATAGTTTTTCTACAACCTCGATATAACATCTAGAATTATCGCTGTAGTTTGTCTACAGCCTTATCGTAGATTTCTAAAAACTGTTTTTTTAATTTTTAATTTTAGCTCCATAAATAGGTGGGGGAGAGGGGGGAGGGCAACATATTTTTTTTGCATATTGTTCAATATATTTCTGAAGGTATAACACCTAAAATTATGAAAAAAAATTTGAAATCTTTATAACTGGCCCTTTCAAACGATATTCCATACCATATACAGCATTTTAAATTTTTTAATACGTAACTCATCGTCCTTAAAATTTTCATATGATTATTTTTGAGTATTATTTACTGAATATATTTGGCTTAATTGAGAAAAACAACTGTAACAGACAAACAAACAAGTGAATGATTTTATGATGAACCCATTTTTCCTTTTGAGGTATGTAATACTAGATAAGTATGTAATACTAGATAAGTATAAATTTCTCTCTGACAAAGAAACATTGAAAAAAATGCTATTTCAAACACTAAAACACATTTTTAAGTACACTGATAAATAAAATATTAGAGCCACATTAGCAAAAGTCTAAATAACGTATACAAACAATATCAAAAATGAATATCATGTTTTATAATGCTATCCTGATCTATTCAGACAAAAATGACCGTGTTTTCATATGGTTTAATAGTTTTTTTATATAATAGATAGGTACGTTAATTATGTTAATCCTTGTTTGAATCTATTATATAATTATATAGTCCAATCTTGAAATGGGAAAAGCGCTTAAACTAACAATTTATAGTAATTAACAATATATATAATAGAAATTTTCATTGTTTTATGTTATCCTTAAAAACATTATTTTAGAAAAAGTGACATGTTAGAGAAAAGGTATTTTAAAATAAAATTGAAAAATTATTAACTCTTTTTCATTTTTAAACTATATTTGGAAAATATTAAGCTTGCAACATGTTCCTTCCTCTAATATTTCTGCAATATATTTTGAAAAAAAAAAACCTGTGGTTATTCGAGAGGTTTATTTTTTCAAAATATATTGCAGGAATATTAGAGGAAGGAATACGTTGCAAGCTTGATATTATTTGAAATTTTGGATTAAAATTATTTCGCTTGATTTGCCTCAACCACATTATCAGATATAAACAGCTATGGAAAGAAATAATTTACATTATGCTAGCATTTAATACGCTAGCATAACATAAATTGATAGCCATCATTGATCTTCAGTTAACTAAACATTCAAGATAATATAAAATTATGTCTCGTATAAGTCGGTTTCCTGTTATTGATTTTTTTAAAGGAGGGATTGACTAAATGTCATAGTGTTTTAATTAGAATTCTACAGAATGCAACTCATTATTTCAGTTTCGTTTCTCAAAATTCTCTAAGAGGCCGTTAGTGAACAATCTAGTTTCAAGCCACACTATTTTGAAACACCTATTATTCAGCTCCAAGACATTTGTAGTTGGTACCTACAAACATAGTCAACAAATATTGTCAATTCTGAAAATTTCACTCTTCACTTTCTTTATTCATTAACAGATCATGGAATTTTAAAGAAGAGACTTTCAAACTATCACAATTTTGCTGTTTAAGATACAAATAAAAGAAGATGTAAAAAATTAGAAATTGTTAGGTAGAAAATAAGATAAATATCCAGATTCCTATATGCCTAGCATGTTTCTGCATCTCTACATGTTTACATAACAAGAGTTGTGGGTATATAAAAATTACATAAATAAACAAACCTATTTATGATATTTTTAATTGAATCCATGTTATTTAATATTATCATTCGATACGCATGGCGCTGCCTATTTTTTGAATCTCACCTTTTTTTTAATTTTATGTTACCAAACATAGGAATTTCTTTATATACGTATATTAATATTCTATTTCTTACAACGTCTCCTTATTAAAATAGCAATTTGGTTTTGAGAACTAACACTTAAGCTCCAAAAAAAGATTTTTTGAAGTTTTTTGTAAAATTGATCACGCCATACTGTTCTTTTTGGAACATAGAAAAATGTTCACCTACTATTCAGAACTTTATCGGGAAACAAACTGCATTTTAAAACCTGTTCCTGAGAGAAAATTGTATAGTGAGCAGGGTCCTGTAATTTATGTCTATTTAATTCTATTTCTTATTCCTTTTACCTCGGTTAATTGTGCTACCATATTGATGCTCATTTGTGCTACCATATTGATGCTCTATTGCACATATTTTCTTGCTTTTTTTACTTTGTAATTATTTCGCATTCTTAATATCCTCACATAACTTCATTAATCTGTTATTGCTATCGACAATATCAGCACGTAGCTTTGAAGTGTTTTCCAAAGGTATGAATATCAATGTTACGACAAGAATTACCAGGGAACATGACTTTGTGGTGTATCTTTTCTTGTCTATCTAACTAGACTATGGAATGAAGATGATTCAAGTGTGTGTACTGTATACACAGAGTCTATGTATAGAAGTTTTCTGAAATTGCTTCTTTTTTTAAACCATATCACTGGTAGCATGTTATCTCAAAATAATATACAAATAATTATACTGAGAGATTTATTAAATAAATAATCCATTAGGGAAATACCTACCTACGTTCGATTGCTATTTATGACAATTATATTAGCTTGACGTTAATATGTAATATTTGTTTTAACTAATTATAATAAAAGCACTTTTAAAAAAATTAAGATTTCACAATCAATCTAAATTGACTTTTGTAAATGCCGCAGAATGATAATAAATATACTTTCAGGCCAAATGGGAAAATTCAATAATCAATAATATTTTAATGTGAAAAGACAAATTGTATCATAGTAGTAGACCAAGTTATTTCATAAAATAGACTCCATTATCGAAGAGTGTTTCCATTTTCTCTTAGAATTGAGTAGTGAAAACAGTCAATTTGTTTAAAAATTAAGTGTTGTTGCTTAGAAGAATCAATTCGCTTTTTACTTATTTTACAGTAATTTCTCAGTGTCAATTGAAATTTTTTGTAAATTAGGAAATCAAACCACCTTAATAAAAATTACTTCTGAAGAGAATTTACAGTTTGACATTAATTTTTCTCAATACTTTCTACACTGTAATGAGCTTATCGTTTCACCGTATCTATCTGCCCTCTGAAATAAATACAGTTCAATTGCATATCAAATTATTAACTATGTTAATTTTATATTAGTTTTATCTATTGATGTATTTTGGGAAAAAAATTGTTTTGCTGATTGGTTACAGCTATTCCATGATATTTCTGTTCATTACAGTATTTTATTCAGAACAAAGTGCTTTCAGAAATTAAAAATTTTAATGTTACCGAGCATATTAATTATATTGGCGATTCCGTTGTCTTCTTTCATCTTTATCAGTATTGAAAATAGCAGTTGGTTCTATATGACTACATATTTCACTGCATTTGCTAGCAGCTTGGTATTGGTACTAATGTGTTGATTTGTTAAAAGTAGTGAACAATTACCTGAAACGTATGAATTGAGAAATATTCTGTAATAACGCAAACTGCGTGGAAGACATGGCTGTAGTAATAGTCTATAATAGATTAAGTGAGAATAGCTATTTAGACGTCTCTGGAAACCCCATGCATATCGATTTTACCAAATGTAGTAACTAAAATAAATGGAATATGCAATGCAGTCAATAAAATGTTTAATTGGCAGGTACAATGTTATAAACTAAACTAAATAGTATACCTAAGTCTATTTTTTCATTTTAACTATTCTATTTTAACCTCACATTCTTCAGCTTGTAGCTTTGACTTTTTTCTCGTCCATTAATGCTATTGAACTTAGGCCATTATCACAGTTATCATTGTAATTTTGATATTCTATAAAACAGTAAATGACATTATGGTTTTTTGGCTCTTTAATTAATGTCATATATAAGATATTGAATGTCAACTTTTAATACAATTATATATTTAATTTTGTAAAATATTAATCATTTAAAACAAAGAAATGTTATTTGCAAAATTATGATTACTAATCAAATAACGTTTCAGCAATTACTTACATGGGATATGATTAATTTCATTAAATGGCTGGCAATTCATGTCATTGCCCTTACAATTGTCTGTGTCTCAGATGAGTCAGTGGTTCTGGAATTTGGCATATATATATATATATACTCAGTTTTAGTGTTACAAATACAAATGAAAAATTAATATTATTTTAGCTCGGCTCAGAATATGTTCTGTTGCCACCGTATTATACCTAACTGATGTAAATAAACTTTGTCCACTGCTAGTTGTAGGTTATATTGTCACCAATTATAAAAATTTTGTTATTTCAAATTACCAATTTCCATGCTCAGAATTGTATTAAATTCTATTATACACTTATCAACTGACATTGTTTCTAATTTGATGTAATTCAGTTGTTATGGAAAAATGGATGAAGTAATAGGTTTCTTATGAGGATATTCATATCGTTGTGCATACTTAGCTTTGTTTATTGTCAACTTGCAAAGTTCCAGAACCACTGACTGCCTGAGACTGCCAGAAATTCAGAGCATTACAAAAATGTAACAATTTGTGAATTTGGATTTAGGAGGTAATCTCCGAAACTACTCATCCGATTTAAAAAATTCTTTCGCCAATATTTGGAAAGGACCTTCAGGTGGACATAGGTTACATATTATCAAGATAAAAAAAATTTCAGATATTACAAAAAAGTAAATTTTTTTAAGTTTAGATTTACGAAGCAATCTCTGAAACTTCTCATCTGATTTCAAAAATTCTTTTAACTAGTATTTAGAAAGGACTTTCAGGTAGACATAGGTTGTATACTATTCCTTTAAAAAAAATTTTCATATGTTATAAAAAAGTTAAATTTTGTAAGTTTGGATTTAGGAAGTAATCTCCGAATCTACTCATCCAATTTCAAAAATTCTTTCATAAATATTTAGAAAGGACCTTCAGGATGGACATAGGTTGTATAAAATGTGACTGTTAAACAATCTTTCTCATACATTATAAAAAAGTTAAATTTTGTAAGTTTAGATTTAGGCCTTTAGGATGGACATAGGTTGTATATTATACCTTAAAAATATACATTTTATATACAATTGTATATTATACAGTTTTTTCACTGACTTACGTTTTCACTGACCAAATATACAATTGTATATTATACAGTTTTTTCACTGACTTACGTTAGAAACCAGTTTTGTAACGTAAGTCAGTGAAAAAACTGTTGACCGAATGCGTATCTTGTGAATGCTACTTTAACAGTACAACAAAACATTTTAAGATATTCGTAATTAAGGAATAAACTTCAGTGGCGCGTCGGAACTGAAACGCACAATAATTTTTTTCTTCTATAGTATTTCTTTTCGTATTTCTTTTAACTTTCATAAGTTAAATTTCCAACTGACATTTATCAATTTTATCAATGTTAATTAATATTTATATGCAGCGATTCCTATTGTTATCTTGTTACACCATATGCAATTAGTTTCAATATGGTTATATAATTGATCAATCTTGGAATTTGTTCAATATGCTGCAATTTATGTTACATTTTTTAAAATTCTTGTCTTTTTTACTTCTACGATTCTTTTTAAAGAGCAGGAATAATATTTAAAAATGTTTAGTAGGTAAGTAAAGACCTTGTGACAAAGTATAATTAATAATCATGTGAAAAAATATTTTTCCATATGAGATCTTCTCCATCTCGTCTGGACAAAACAACAATAAAGAATTATGAGGAGTTGTGTGAATGATACGACAGGTTAAAGTAAAATAAAATGTTAATACACATAATAATTGCTTAAAATCCACCGAATAGTTACATTTATAAGTATTAGAATCAAAATGTACTGCTGACTGATGTCACGTCAATATTAAAGTTTAGTAAATAAATGCTTTTGATTACTTTTTGATTTTGATTACTTTATTACACGAAACAGATAAGCATTGCTTCCTGTCAATGTAATAAAATGAATAACTCATTATTTTCAACAATTCTAGATAATTCATATTTAGCTGAATTTATCACTGGAATTTGTCAAAATTTTCTTAAAGAACTAGTAGCAAACTCTAATTCAATGTTTTCATCAGACAAACCATTCATTATAACTCCTTAAATTTTTAAATGTAAAAAAAAGAGAATATCTATGGAATTTCCAAGTAAAACTTATTAATTCTATAACCAATAACATTAACTACGGTTTAATGTTAATTAATTGCATTGATATTGATATTTTTCCCAACTTGGACAATATATTAAATTGGCACCACTCTTAAAGGGTGGAAATAACCATAAGTATCCTATCATTAGACCTATATCAGTACACAAAAATAAAATATTTGAAAAACTAATTTTAGGATATTTTCTTTCTCATTTTTATTAAAAATTCTGTATATGTAAGAAACAATTTGATTTCTAAATATTATAGAAGCTACTATAAACAGGCACAATACAATTTTGTTTGCTCGTATGAGTAAGTGTCTTTACCTTCCAGTTAGTGTCACATTGCAACGTGTTCAAGGAAACTGAATGATAAATATAATATGTATTATTTTGAGTTGTTTTCAATTGTCATTATTTAGATAATGACTTTTATTTTAATTTCACATTTATTTTAAGTTCTTTTCACTAGGAGGCGGGAGGGGGTGTCAATCAATATATAATTTTGGTAATTGATGTATTTTTTCTTTCCATACCTTATAAAATTAGTCAAAGTGGTTTTACGGCCTTCAAATATCAAGTAGGTGGACAGCATCAGGCAATAAATCTGCTAATCAGCTGTCATCATGTTTTGTATTCATTTGCATTTTTATTTTTAATAATAATAATTATTATTTCGTAGACACTTTCAGTTTTAAACAGGCATTAAGCAAATTTGAGTAGTAACTTTACGTTACTGGATGATACAAAGCTCCCCTGAAAGGCTCTTCATTTTCAAGAAGCATTAATCGAACATTACATTGTTTTATTTGTTTTATGAATACATGCCCTTTTAACAAATTTACCCACAGCACTGGGGATGTGGAAGAACATAAAAACATAACTATGTAATGAAAACGCAGGACAATATTTTGCGTTTATAAATAAATAAAACAGTTTGTATAAATTTTATACATATATTGTTTAGAAAAAAAAATTATTCAACTTTCATGCTTTAGTGTTTTTTGCTAAATTTATAATCAGTTAATAAAACAGGATTCCATGCTAGACAGACAAAATGAATGAACAGCATGAAGATATTCCATAGCTGGATTATGACCCGTGTAATTTTTTATTGAAAAGTACAAAATCTTGCCATTTACAAAATAAATGAAATTTTCATTTTTTTTTTCTTATTTGTATATTTTCATTTGAGGTATTTTGGCTTCAATATGTTTTGAAAAAAAAGATGAATAAGTCTTTAAATACAGCTTTTTCTCGGAACTGGCTGGAAAGTTAATGGGATTATTAACAAAATCAGGTTGCCTATCTTCAGTTTATTGTAGACAACAGAGTGACAGATAGCATTGTGATATTTGAAAACAATAAAATAATATTTTCACTTTTTATTGCGTTTCATAAAAACATTTTTCGCATAAAGAAAAAGGAAATATTTCTATTGAATAACCTTAAATTCACAAATAATGATTATTTTACTGGAGATTGCCTGTGGAAAAACTTATGTGAAGAGTCCTTTATCAAGATCACTCAAACTTTGAACAGTTTTAGCTATGGTCAGTTTCCAACTACGACTCGTTTGATTTATCCTTTAAATACTTTTAAACTTGAAATGTTATTAATTATACTTTTAAACATACTTTTGTTTTCAAACATGTTTTTAACAACATTCTTTAAGCAATAAATCTCTATTGTTTCCTTTATTCCTGTTCTCCCATATGCTATTAGGTGTAGCATCATCGTCTAAAGTTTATTCAGAGGATTCCAATATCCATAACAATGTAGGGTATCTACTTTAGGACAGAAAGGAGAAATTATAAATTATTAACGAATAACCTATTGAGCATCTCCATGAGACTTATTGAGAATCTCTGTATGATTTGAAATATAAAATATTGTGATAATAACAATAAATTATAAACTTTTGCAAATTAACACTTACAACTCAGTGAGCTGGTATGCATATTTAATCCACTTGAAAGTGAGATGGCAACAAAATTAAAGAGCCCGGGTACCCTGAACGGGCATACGCATTAGGGTTCATGTCGTTGTGAGTGAATGTTTCTAAGCGCTCTTTTCATTTTAGAATTTTGAAGGAAATTACCATTGTTCAACCACCTGATCGCTGTTGTATCAGGGTGTGGTCTATTTGTGATGAGTGAGAGTAAACTTATTGAAGTGTGTCCACATTAGGCGCTATAATGTTACTGAATTGATTTAATTGCCCTCTTGTCATTATAGGTACGCATGGTTTCCAAAATTATAATGTTTCTATAATTGTATGTAAATAAATAAAAATACCTATGCTTGCAGCTTTGTTGGCATACGCACCTTTAAAAAATATAATTAGTTATAAAAAAAATACACTTAATGCAATCTATCATACTAATTATAGAAGTAAATTTTTTTAAATACACTTTGTAGTGAAAATTTAAATCCAATTCCCTTTTATTTGGATAACTTCGATAAAGGCTAGTACAAACATTATCTCAGATTTAATTACATCTTTCAGTAAAAACTTAATCAAATTCCTGTTATGTGTATTTGTGTGATCCACGAACAAGTAGACATACTCCCAGAAAAACAATTACTTATGTTTTATTACTTTTATGTTTTTCTAAACAAATTGAGGAAACAATGAATATTGAGGAAAGTGAAAATATATGACATAGAAAAATGGGTATGCTGAAGACTACCAGTAACAACTTCTACCTTCAGGTGTCTACCCGCATTTATATTTCTTACTTAAGAACCTACCCTCCCACTTTGCTCACTAAGCCAAAGTATATTCGGGTCGATATTTTTAATGTGCGGTTTATAATACACGTAACGCCATCTATCAATATCCATATGTACATTTAACTAGTCATTTCTTTGTTATATCATACTAATGTCATGTAAATGAATTTTTCAAAAAGTTAAATTCATATGTATTCTGATCGAATGTACCAATGCAGATAAAATAAAAGTAAATAGTGCTTCGAGTTAACACCCACATGTTTTGAGAAATCCAGTCAGCTGAAATTAGTAAGTAGTTTTTAAGTGATGCGTGTTTAAACAAACACACAAAAAGACAAAAATTCCGAAACCAATACTTTTGTGTTCCATTACTTTTATTATGCACCCCTACATCATTTTTCCATTAATATTTTTAATTTATAAACAGGTTAATTATATGCTTTTATTATACCTACAAAATGTCAAATTTCCACATTTATACATGTGGTTTTCCTTTCGCAATATGCTTTGTAAGAATAATATTATGTTCCATATTCTCAAAAGCTAGTTGCTGTTCAGTAAACATTTCTATGTAAGAAGTACCAAAATTTTTAATTTATTTTGCACGAAATAGGGTTTTCATAAATAACATGTTTTACCAGAATTTGACAAATTACCTAGATCATTAAAACAACATTTATTCCATTTACTGTATTCAATTCCTAATAATAAACAAGGCTAGCAAAACTTTTTATTCAAAATGCTACTCCCGGCTAGCAATACTTATCGTAAAAATTACTGTGAATATGCCATAAACTAGGTTTGTTAAGAAAACTTATTTTCAAAATTGGCTTCAATTTACCGTTATCGGTTATACCATTCTTGTCACTAAAATACAGATTGGAAAACCCTACCTCAATCACATTGTCAACAGAGTAACATTCACTAGTCATCATTTTTTGTTTCCTTTCAAAACGAAAATGCAAGTTCACCAAAATAAACTAATTTAATATTAATTGTAATGCACAAAAAAAATGGTTACAACATTATTTCACTGATAAAATAAAACATGTATATTTAGAAAGAAGAAAACTATTAAAATTATTTTCGAAGGACAAAATGATTCTTTGTGTATGTGAAGAATGCAGAATTATTTCAGATTAAATAGAGCCGAAGGCAATTTAGTAAATTATAGCTTACTTTAGTGCTATAAATTGGCGGCTTCAAATGATGTAATACATTTTAATACCTCTTAGGCCAATTCTGAGTTGAGGATTTCTTGTAATTTTATATTATATGTTGAAATGAAGTTTGGACGTTTTACTAAAATTCCACATACTGATAATGTTCAGTTTGTGTGTGCAAACAGCAAGTCTTATATTGAGGTGCAAAATATGCTTGAATACTACAATTTAAGCATGTTTAAATTTTCGTAACTATGTAACCTACATATGCATAAAGTTCAGGGCAAGCTACGTGTAATTGTTTATAAGGTACTGCTCGTCTCTCATATACTCGTATGTGCATAAAAAATATAAATACATACATACGCACACACACACACACACACACACATATATACATATATGTACATATATATATATATATATATATATATATATATATATATATATATATAAATACACACATAAATAATCCATAAATTTCCCTTTCTATTCATTTAATGACTGCAGATTGACCAGAGCTATGCATAAATTAAAACATAGTCACTCATTGCGACTATGTTATAGGAAAACGTAGTATGAACATTTTGGTTAATTTAGGAAATATAAAATTTGAAATTAAAGAAAATACACAATGTCATTATATTATAAGCAGAATAGTGAACCTTGGATTTCTTATTCTTTTCATATTCCTCCACTTGCCTTTCAATAATTGTTTATAAAGTAACGTGTTCACGTAAACTAGGATTTGTATATGTAAATATATATATATATCAAATACAGATGTTCTTTAAGGATATAAAACTTAAAATTGGAGCCTGGAAATTAAGTAGAAATAAAAATGTTATTAAATTGTTTAACTGGACTCTAATACACAATTAAATGAAACTACGTGATGTCGTATTATTTCTGCTTTCTTTAATTGCTTTACCACAACCTAGGTTTCGTTGTATTACAACATCTTTAGGTGGGATATTAGCAAAGATGCTGATCTTTGCTAATATCCCACCTGAAGATGTTGTAATACAACGAAACCTAGGTCGTGCTTAAGAATTTAAAGAAAGTAGAAATAATACGACATCATGTAGTTTCATGCAAACAAAACTTAATAATGAAAAATTATAGATGGAATTTACATTTATTGTTTTTCATTTCATTCAAGCATTTAAATAAAAATAAAACTTGATTACGTGTAAAAAATATTATTACCATCCTTTCAATTAAAATTTTTTGTTTCTCATATTTTGCCATTATAATTAGGAACTTGCCATTATAATTCGGAACTTTGAACTTATTAATATATATCCCACATGAAGAGTAAGCATGTAAACTTTCATACACCTAGGTTAAATACTATAGAAATAACAACAGAAAGCCAGACGATATTGCAAAAAACATAAAGAAAAAATTTATTAAAAAGCGCACAAGTTGTTTACGGTTTAATACGATTGCCACGGGATCTCATCAAAACAAGAGAGCACTAATAACTAAAACTTGCCAACTCTAGTGAAATTCAAAAAGGAAAAGAAACATTTATTCTTTTCTGACTTTAGGGCATGGTCATTGGTATCATGCAAAAATACCTCTCAGAAGACATATTATTTCTCGGTTAAATGAATTAATTACAAAAAATTTTAGGTCGGAAGTGATAATATGATAAACGCTATTATCTTGATCAGTGACAAAGTATTAAGTAAAATAAAAATTTTAACCTATTCTTCTAACTAGAATTTACGTATTATTCCTTGAAATGTATTAGTTCCAATAATGCTTAACAGTTTTGGTCACCTTGTTTAGTCCTTTACAATATTTATATTTTGTTGCAAAAATTTTTTTCTGCACTTCATTGCTTTTCTAGTTTTTTTGCAATTTAAAACTGAAAATATCCATATTTTCTCAATAAGTTCCTAAATGTATCCAGTGGACCTATTTTATTAACTGAATAATGCTCCAGAATTTTATAATATTAATGATATATATACAAATGATATCAAAATAACTTATCTAAAAATAAGCTTTGTATTTATTATGATGGTTGTTCTTAATTGTATAATTACTGTTATCATTGTTAGACTAGAAGTTCATTAACTATAATAGACCAAAAAATGACTTTAATTGTAATGTTCTAAATGTTTTGCCTTCGAATGTTTTTATAAAAATTTGTTTAAAAATCGTATTGGATAAAATATTTGTCTTATGTTTTTACTTTATAAGGTGGCACGTAAGTTCCTAGAACTTGAATTATGAATTTAGAATGCAGAAGAATGTGGAATAAAAACAACATGATCGTTTCTCTTGAATTCCTTCACCGTGGATCATTAGAGTGGATCACACTTTTTGTGAATGCGAGATTTATAAGTAAGTTTAATTCTGCAACTATTACGTAGAGTTAATTTTTAGAATCTATAATACGCTCAGCTCCCTACTTATACGTCTAGTGTTTGAAATGATTGCCAATAAAGAACAAGGTCAAACAATGAATATTTGTGGCTTGGATTTAGAAAATCAATGTTTTTAGTCGGACGATTATATGCTATCTGTTCACGTGGGAAACTACCTAATCTATTTGTTTATGTACAATAAAATTTGTTTGTGAATATTGTAATATGAAACCTTTTGTAATACCATTTGAAGTCAAACATAAAATTTAATTATAGACAAAATTTATTTCATTTAAAAAAAAATTAAATAATCAGTATCACAATGTCTATGATAAGCATATGGAATATGCGAGTATAGGTTGCCATTGTCATGTTTCATAATTTTTTAAAATTCAATAATATGATGACCAGTTTCATTTCAATATTTTAGCGGAATACATATATGAATTTCTATGTAATTATCATTTCATTTTACTCACAAACACAAACTTTTAACTTTAATTTTGAATAGTGTTTTTCCATATTCACGAATGTACCAATCAAATACAAAATCATATCCAATTCATGGTGCTTTTCAATTGCTATATTTGGTGCATTTTTCAATATTTAACATATCTAAAGAAACGTGTTCTTTTGTGATTAATTGAACGTGATCAATTTAAATTTTCTGAAAATAAATATTCCCAACCTCTTAAAAATTGTATACATAGGGAATATATTTTATATATAGAGAAATAAATATATTTAAGAAAAATTCCTGCAAGACGACATTGGCCGCTAAGCTATGGTATATTAAAAATATAGATTCCTTAAGCGGTTCAAATCTTTTAGTGGTGTTTATCGTGGACTCATATTTAGTATACTTTGATAGCGTTAAAATTATCATTCATAATACTATATAAACTCGCAGAAGTGAAAGGAGAATACTGTTAATGAAAATAGTCATTAGAATATTTCCAAGGATGAAAAATTTCATCCAAAATTCTGAAAAGAAAAGAGCGCTTAGAAATGTCCACGTGCAACGTTATGAACCCTCATGTGTGTGCTTATTTGGGGTACATACTCACTGACTCTCCCATCTTACTGCTATCTCACTTCCATGTGGACTTGGATGTACAATACCTGTTGATTTGTAGGTGTTAATTAGCCAACGCTTAAAATTTATTGTTATTATTAAAATGTTTTATTGGTTTCAAAATATAAATATCCATAGGTGCTTCATGCGAGGAGAATGTCATACTTTATTTCACCTACCTAGAGCATACACAACTAACTTATAGAGTTTACTTGTCTTTCGTGCAATCACATTATTCAACGCAGTATTGTAAGAGGCGTACAGTTTAAATATTTTTTTCTATTCTACTAGCCTTTTAGGAAATGGAATTATGGAGTTGCTTAAGAGTTCACGATTGATCACTAGATGATATTTATTCCAACTCCTATGTATTCATGTCTCATTCATTATTATTATTCATTTTCTGTCTTATTCATTGTGGTTCTATTACCATTTGTTTTATGTTTTTCCATATGCTCAGCGATTTGGGTAAATTTGTAAAATGCGTACAGGGCATGGGGTTTTCAAGGAATAAATAGAGATAGTATTGATCCGTTAATCCTTTTTAAAAGGGACGAGTCTTTTAAGTGAGTTTTTGCGTCTGCCACCTAATGTTACTATCCAAATTTGCATAATGCCTATGAAGTTAATGAATAATATACTTCAAACAATCCCCCCAAGGTTAACACCGGAAGTGTCCGTGAAATAATTATCATTTATGGTGAAAATAAAAATGCAAATGAATGCAAAATATGATGGTAGCCGATTAGCACATTTATTACCTAATGCCATCAACTTATTTGTGACTTGAAGGCTGTAAAATTACCTTGACTGATTTAGTATGAAAACAGAAAAATACATTAATTGCCAAAATGACATGTTGATTGACACCCGCTCCCACCCACCACTCAAAATAACTTAAATTAAGTATGAATTATGAACATTGAAAACGACTCAAAATAATTTATATTTGTCATCCAGAGTCCTTGAATACATTACTACGCGGCACTAGCTGAAAGGTAAGGATACTTACACGTACAAACAAAATTGTGTCGATCTGTATTGTATCTATTTATAGAAAGTCATTACGACTTGTCTGGACACTCCTTTAGTCAAATGACTGAAGAATCCATGATACTCATTAGGAAATGCTTTATGTGAAAATAATTCAATGACCAAAACCATCTCCAAAAATTATCAGGGGTCACTGATAATTTTTTTTTAGTTTAAAACATGCAATTTTCTATCTTGATACAATCCACTTTTTTGCTAAGTAGTATGGGCAGTCAACAATGCTGGCGCATGTGTCACTTATGATCACTTGGAATAAACTGAGATATAGATATATTTTTTTCAAACACAAACTACTTTTCAGCTCATATAAACACTTTAATGTAATATACTGGTATATAAACACTTTAATGTAATATACTGGTATATAAACACTTTAATGTAATTGTTCCTTGACTAAATGTCAAAAATATTCTTAGAAATATTGAAAAGCAATATAATTGTTCAACTAATGCAAATGCTGTGAATCCTGCTACACAAAGATAAACATTTAATGACGTGAATAATTCTAAATATATTATGAGCTCTTTCGTAATACAGTTGTGCATAATCCCGACTTATTTTGCACTAGTAATATTCTAAGCTTAAAATATTCCCCTTTTAATGGATATAAAAAAATTCACATATTATTAAGTCGAGTTAGGATAAGCTTTGGTTTTGCTTTTGGTGGTCCAGAACTCTTTTCGTGCGAGACTGACTCGCACAAGAAGGGTTCCATACCACCAAATAATATTAATATTAATTATTTGGTAAATAACAAGATAGGTGCCATGGCAACACATGAATGATAAAAGTGTGTTAAATAATTGGCTAATTACTTTTGCCATGCTTACCTTAATTACCTATATGTTATTATGAATACTATTAATATGATATAGAATTATTCCATGTTTGAAGCCTGTGTATGATGCAAGAACAAAAAACGTTAGAAAAATGCATTTATTTAAAATTTGTTTTATAGGAACCCTGGGGCTCTGACTTATTGCATTCTTTGTCTCTATTTATCATAATAGAAGCCACAGTAACACAATATTCTGTGAAAACTTCTAGCATCTATCTATTATGGTTCAAAAGATAGAGCCTTGTGACAGACAGACAGATAGACGCATAGGTTAATGGGGGAGGCTTAGTAAGAGGGTACTTTTAGCACCTTTTGAGTACAAAACCCTAAAAACTTACGGCAAGTATGTGCAATAGAAAACTATTTAGTATCTTTATGATTAATTATTTCAAACAATTCATGAAAATGTACGCAATACTAAAGTACTAAAGTATCACGATTATTTATTTACATATTAATTAGTATGAGTAAAGTACTCCATTTCAAATGCGACAGATCATTGTGTATTGGTTTGATGTGCGAAAGCAGTATGTGTATTGATTACAAAGTTAATTAAACAATTTGTTTTTTTCTCATTAGTAAGTACTCATACTATCAAAAGTTCATTATTATTCAAAATTTATTTTCCGAACATCTTTAATTGTTTCGGTTAGCATAACTGATGAAACCCGAATTCTCCCATTTAATCCTATCACCGTTGCATTATTCATTGATATAATAAAGTTTATTGACGATCACCACTTATTTGCAGCCATATTCAATATATTTATGTCCATCAATTATATTTGTAAATTATCATGTCATTGGCAATGGAACCATATAGACACACTAAACCATTTTTAAAACATAAGGAAAATTGCTAACAATCACTATAATTTGCAAGTGTTGGATATGAACTCTTTAATGAAAAATCTACTTAAAATTTATCTAATTAAAATAGTCAAATACCTCAGAATTTCTCGACTAAATTCCTCATTTTTTAAATTTCCATATTTAATTTAAAATTTCATCTAATTGGTTTATTGTGTTTTTAAAAAGAAAAGAGAAAAAAGCAATACAAAATATAAATTTCAGGACACTCATAGAAAATATAAATTTCAGGACACTCATAGAAAATATAAATTTCAGGACTATCATAAAGTACTAAGCAATTCCAAGATCGTAACATTAAAGTACTGACACTAATGATAGTGTGAGTAGATTAAAGTTACGATGGTAGCCGTGGGTCACGGCGTATTGCAGAATTTTAGTATGCCTTTTATAACTTCTGCCGCTTGTCTAACAGTCAGCATAAAAATTAATAAAAACAAATTTGTCGAGCCGTTAACATCTTCCAGGGCCTACAGTGAGATTGCCTGTTAGTGCCCATTAAATTAATTTCAATTCAAAAACATTTAGGAATAAAAGTCGGCTATTGTTTATTTCAAAAAAGTCAGTTGTCTCTTTTGTTTTAAACCGTCGAATTGTCTATTAGAACTTGAAGAAAAATTTTAATTTTTCTTTCCTTTATTTTTTATTACCAAAGCGTCTCCCGGGATTCAATGCCTGGTACGGTGGGTTTGTTTTTTTTTTATACAAAATCAATTCAAAGTTTTCATGTATTTCTAGAAAAATAATTTGGTACGTTGTTGAGAAACTATTTATTATTAATCTAGACTCTAAATTTTTCATCATAGTTAGCACCAATTTATTATATTTCCGACAGATTCCTGGTCTTTGAATCAGGCATTTGAAATATTTTTATTTAATCTGTCTTTAGCCCCAGTGCTAATAAGTGAATCTAAACAGAATATGGTGAAATTATGTAATTCTCCCCTCCCCCACTCCATCCCAATTTATTACTTCAGTGAAAACTATCTACAACTGTACATTTTTGAAAATGTCATGAAATTTTGTAAATGTTGAAATAACTTTTCTATTTACATGCATTTGAAGAGATATAAAAAAAAAGTTAAAAAATTTCAGAAACGTTGACTTATCTCTTGTCTTCATTTTCCATATTTCTTAAATTGTGGCACATAATAAATTACTGCTTTATTTAAAAGAATCTCAAATAAATTTGTAAAAGAAACGTTATAAGTTATATATATTTAAATTACTTTCAAGTATGTCAAAAAAATTAATAAACATATTGAAAAAATGACATGCCGAATCGATATGTCATTGGCCGTACATGAGCAAAAAAAATTGTCACTATGGAAGTAGATTTATTTTAATTTTGACACAAGGTATGTGGAATGGTATAAAATGCTGAAAGAAATAATGTAAAATGATGAATTATTCGTGAAAAAGAAAGACAAATTCCTGATTCGATTATATGTTACCATATCACTCTTTAAAAACTGGAAGGAAATTTGTTAAATTTATTTTATTTTTTCACTTACACCTACATAACCAATAAAACATTAAATAGTTTCATAAAATAATATTACATTCAGTTGATAAATATTATTTATAAATATCCTTGAAAAAAAATATTTTAATACTGATGATTTATTATATTTATTGCAGATAGAAGCTGGATTAGATTAGTGAAGATTAAAAAAATAAGATTAGATCAGCAAAAATGATTACAAAGGAAAAATAAAACCATTGAAAAGTGTGTTTCCAAAATAAAAGAACAAACAACAAAATTGATGCTTTATGAATGAAACCAAGTATTGGTATGTAAATAAATTATTCTTCTAATAATGAAATATACTTTTCCCAAATTTAAGCTTGTGCTCTGTTATCAAAATGAAATTTTGCCATAAAACATACCTTAACAAAATCACACATTTCTTTTAATTGATTCTATTTCTAAAATGTGTAAGAAGGATCCCAAACATTAAATTATTAAATTTCAGAAATACACAATCAAATCATTTTATAAAAATACAGATTTAAAAAAAAAATATTGAAAATATTTCCATAATGTAGGCAATGTGAGTTATTAAATATATGTTTTTCTACATGTATCACAATTGTTGCAAAAAGTTTTGCTCCCAAAATTTTCTTTTGTAAAAATATTGCTATAGAAATCAGCTTTACAAATTTGCTTGTTTACTGATAATAAATTGTGTTATTTTACAACATTGTGACAGTCCTACAGGTAAACAAAGTTAGGGAAGTAACCTAACATTGTGTAACTAAATGTATATATTGACGTAAAGACATGGACATAGCAATAAAATGAAAGTGTAGTGTTATCATTATAAAAATATTTGTCAGACAAAATAATTTAAACTAATTATTGATGTGGCAAAAATGCTGCTATATTGGAATGGTATTACAATGTCTAGTATTTTAGTTAAAGTAAATTAGGAGAAATGGGGGTTTTCCAATACACGGGCATTACACTCATTTGAGTGAATATTTTGAATAATACTAAGTTACTGATTGGAAAAAAAAATTGTTTACTTCAATTGTTACTGACTCATTTTCAATTTAGAGCACATAATTCATAACTATGATATAGCCTACAGAAACCAAAAATTTATCCTGAAGTTGTGGCCCACCAGACTGAAAAGTATCCAGAAGTATATTTTATTGCTGCTGTTCTCTCTAGTCATCTGCCGGAAGAAATGAATCGTAAAACAATGGCACAATATTCTCTGCATCATCCAGATGTTAATGGAATTTTAAAGAGCAGTATAAGGTAAGCAAAGCATTGAATTTTAATGCCAATACTGAGGACATTACTAAAAAAAACAAAAATGGTGCAAAGTAGATTGGAAGATGAGAAACAAATAAAATGGGTCTTATAATATTGTGGAAAGTAACTCGGATCATATTTTAAGGTCACGTGAGCAATTTGAGAAAAAAAAATGTGTGTGTGTTAGAAATATTTAATCTCTAATTTTAATAAATGCTCATTAGACGAAGTAGTTAAAATATCTTGTCTATAGTAATGTAATGTTGTCTAATAGCCCTTTTCCGTATAATCCCTGTGGTCTATGGTGGAGGATATATAAACCGTGACTCCATCACTGATCTATCTCTTTTACTTATTTTGCATAATGACATGAAGAGTTGTGCTGGCTATTTGTCCAGATTCATCATCAAAGAATATCTTAAAACTCAACATTAACTCAATAGAAACAATTTAGGAAAATCTAGCAAAACATTTTTATAAATAAATATTTTAAAATTATGAAACACATTGCACCAAAGTACAGTTTCTTAACAGCATTAAACTCACTTTCCTAAAATTAGAACCACTGTAAGGCAGCTTTTCATAAAATCTCGATTTCAAAAAAAAAGGTACTTATTCACAATTAACAACTTACTTATTTTTGAAGTCGATGCCAGGATTGTTAACCAACATAAACAAATTAATAATTTAATTTAATATATAATATAAATTTAAATCCTCAAATTCTACTGTGCTCACAATGTGAAATAGACTGATAAAGGTTGTATTTATAATATAAAATTTTACGTTTGTTTAAGTTGATCGGCGGTGCTGACACCAACTTCAAAAGTAACTAAATTATTTATTCCAAATTAGTAGGTACCCATTTTGAGTTTATTATTTTTTACTTTTTAGTACCTTTTCTTTTTAATTTTAGTGATCATTAATTACCACACTATAACTATTTTTCAATTATTTTCTCTCTTAGAATATTGTATAATTATTAAAATTTACAGGCAAAAGCTAGTACATAGATAATTTCTTCTTATAACAACACTCACGATAGAAGTGACAATAGTAGCCGCTAGTCATTAGTTATTAGCTTTTGAGGAGTTCCGTTCTCCACATCCGAAGTCCAATATAAGATTTTGCCAAATAACAACTACCGCTTGAGGAGATCTGTTCTCTATATTCGAAATCCAATATCAGATTTGACAAGTAATAACTAAAGTGACAACTAACCAGCAGCAAATTAATTGAATCACGATTGATTTTCTGCCATCCACTAAGGAGTTGCATTATTCATCTTTGGACCTCATCATCAGACACTGACTTAGTCGATAGTGGAGTTATCTTACAAATTAAAAACTACGAGTAGCAAATACCTTGAATTATGTTTGATGTACTATCATTCCATAAGGAGTTCTATTGTTCATTTCTAGAAGGTATCATAAGACTCTGACATAGTCAATGGTGTAGTTATTTTGCAAAGTAACAACTAACACTAATAAATATCTGAAATAAAGTTAATCAAAACTCATGATCAGACCCTAACGTGAAGTAACAACTAACTAGTAACAAATATCTTTAATCACATTTGATTTACTAACAACAGTTAAGGAATTCCATTGTTCATACCCAGAACTTATTATCAGATAAATAGATAATTATTCAATATCAGAATATTATTTTGCAAAGTATCACCTACCCGTAGCAAATATCTTGAATTATAATTGATTTACTGCCATTTGTGGAAGAGTTCCATCTTTCATTTCCAGATCTCATCATCAGATCATGTTCGTATTTGTATGTGACCATCTCTAATATACCATCTTTTATATATGAAAAGAATCATTTAAATTGATCCACTCAGTACAGAATTATCGCTGAACATACATAAAAAAGAAGATACTGACGAATATCTTTTTTGAAGTTGATTAAAAAGTTTTTTCACACTCATCACAAATCCATTACCCTCTGTAGCAATGGGGATCAGGTGAATGAAACAAGAGATTACGAGAATACAGCTAGAAATATAATTTTAATGTAAACCAAAAAGAAAATATTTTTCTAATAATTTTATCTTATTTACAAAATCAAATTTCAAACTTGACTACACTTAAACTTATTCACGTGCCAATTATAAGCCGAAGTCAATCTAATCAGTAACGATACTGATTGTAAAGGGCATTGTTAATTGTTGCTATCTTATTAGTACAAATACCATACAACCATGCTTCCTCTTGTTTTTACATCATGTTTGGTCATCATTTAAGTTTATCTAGCACAGTTTCACAACGCTCAAATAGTTTAAGTAATGGCACGTAATATTTCATTTTAATTTAATTGTGATACATGCTTCCTCAATATTAAATTTTTAAGAATTATAATAATTTTCAATACAACTCTCGGCTGTAATAATGGATGCAACCAATTTATACTGTAATAGCTCAGTAATGTTAGTTTCTTAGTCAGCTGGATTTTTGTGTGCATATTTTTATAGCGTTCCCAGAAATGTGTCAAAAATCCCCACTGATATTGAACTGGCATTGCGAGCTATTCAAAGTTAGAAGTTATGGAAAGTCGTATTTCTCAAAAATTTAATCTGTCATAGGTCAATAGAAGTTACATAAAAATAATAAGCCTCGAAATTGCCTACGGAAACTTTTAATAGATTTCTCTCATGTAACCAATTATTTTCGTCCTACAAAGTAGGCACTATTTAATTGACCTCAGATTTAAAATGCAACAGGATTTTTTACATGATTTTTGCATTTTATACATATTTTCTGTTTTTGTCCATGGTCATGTTATAATGTGGTATGGTTAATACTTTTGAGGGCTATACTGTCGACACGACACACATGTTTTTTTTTACCTTAAAAAATCCAGTAAATTGGCATGTATTTTGGTTGTAATCTACGTTATCAATTTCAATTATATATTAAGACGAAATGTTTATTGAATTTTTATCTGTATTTTTCTCAAAATATTTTATAACTGTGTATTTAAACATGGCAGTATCTACCAAGTGTTAAGCATTATAGTTCTATGGTTCTACATAGACAGTTCGCACTACAATCTTTTGTACTGCTGGTTTGGAGTTATTACTTTTAGAGACTTACAAGTTCAAGACCAATACCTTTCCCCAACCACATTTCTATCAAATAATACACTCAACATATCTTATCGCTCTGCTGCTTGTTTTTTTTTAATTGCCAAACCAAAATGATTTATCATGTGTGACACATTTATTATCCACGCCAAATATTATTATCATGACCTTAAACTAATAAAAACTACGCAGTATGTACATCAGATGAGAAGAATGATCAATGTTCACTAGTCTCGCAAACTTTATTATAGTTGCGTAGTCTCAGACCGAAACCCTTACAGTTATATTATGTCCGTTATGTATGCAATTACTTTCATTTTTGCACCTGTTGAGATGACATTTTTTATGCACTTAATGGCTTAAGGAAAAATCATGTGTAATAATATCTGGTTGTGAATGTAAGGACTTCAAATGGTTGTAAACTAATGAACGTAACAAACTGGTTATATCAACGCTCAATGGAAAGCAGGCTTAGCATATAAAAAAAGCCAATCTGTTTAGGAAAGTAACAAATATACAAAGAAATTTTAAGAGCATTTACAGTACAATAAATTTTTACTGAAATAACAATTTTTTTTCAGATTACAGATGTCACACAACTAAAATCTCACCAATAATTAGACAAATTTAATTACCGAAAATTATAAATAATAATTAAAATTGTAATTACCGAAAACTAGCTTTTTCTTAATTGTTGGCTTAAAAATTTTACGATTCTACAGTTTCGAAACAGGCACTGAAAGTTTGTTGCTTCGGAGTTCTTACCATTTTTCAAAAGTATTCCAAAGCTAAGAATTATCCTATTTAACTTGGTAAAAAAATTATTAATACTACTGGTATAAAATTACTTTACACCAAGGAAATGCCAAACATTTTGAAACTATAATTATTATAAACATTTCTTGAAACGCAATTTTAACCGACAAAGTTACGAAACTATTTGATGGTACTGTGATATATATTACTGCGAATTTATTGATGGCAATGTTATATTAAGTGATATTCCCATGGGGCTGCCATATTATATGACTAACACAAAGTACAAATCTCCCAATTTGTCCGACATAAATTTTATATAAAGTTTCTAAATAATTTTATGGAGGATAAGTACTTTGTTTATAGTGTTTGTTAGTTATTTACATAATCCGTTCACAAAATCCCATGATTTTTTTCAATAAATATCATTTTGCCTTATACTGAAATATTTCAGTTGACGGTAAGTACATACATGTAAATAATTTTTTTTACTTTTTGAGTTATAATTTAACATATTTTAAATTAATGAAAAGAATTAGAAGAATAATATCGCGGGCAGCTTTCTCTTTATATTGTATACACGCATATATTTGATTTATTAAGTAAAAATGATGTGAAGTTATATTAAGAAATAAAAAGTATTTGGACAAATACATACGTTGCGAGTGTTAATCGCGTAAAGAAAGCAATATGTTTACGAATATTTACAGTCTAATGCAGTAAATGTATTAAATGTTATTTGACAATATTTCCATACAATCTTTAAAGAAAATTAAAATAAAAAATAGAATGACAAAAGCATTATCGACAATGTCATGTCTGTTATCAGTAGAAGAACACAATGACTTCCGTTAAACCTGAAAATTATTTTAGAACTTTAGTTTTATAATCTTCATAAGCGTAGATCTTTTAAATGGAATTGTTGGGAAAAGATCTCATTGGAAATGTTGGGAAGAGTCAATAAAAAAAATGAAAAATTATGTCACCAAAAATAATACTAATGTTGTCTTTCTTTAATTATGCTGTCGTAAGTAATCATGTACTCTTTATCAAAAATGTGTAATTGATGAAAGAAACAATTAAAATTATAGAAATGTTGACCATGTATTCAAATTGAATTGATGGTAAATTGAAACCATGGAAACATACATATCAACAAAATTAAATTCGATTTAGTAAATTAATAACATGAAACACTCCAGTTTCACTTTTGTACTACTTCATAATACACCTTGTCATAGAAGAAAAATGGATGTTTACGATGTGATGGAAAATTTCATTAGAATTTTTCGCATATGTTCGTTATCCCGTATAGTAAAATTAAATAATGAAGTAACCATGAAAAATATCACGATTCGAGCTTCAATAACTATACTTTGTATATTAGTTTTATCTGCAATTGCTGTGGTTGAACCAGAGAAAAAGCGTTTTCTATACGATTATCCTACGTCAAAGAAATTTGACGTGATCCATACGATTGCAACACGTATAATAATTATTTGGATTATTATTTTGTCTGCTACGAAAAGTTATCAAAGTGCTCATAGATATTTTGAAATCTACAAGAAAATAGATGAATTATTGGGTGTAACAGTCCAAATGCACATGAATGAAAAGAAAGCTTTGAATCAGTTAATTAAAGTTTTTGGCTTCATTTCAACGTTTAATATATTTTTTGACATCCTAGTTTGGTACAAAGTAAACAACATCTGTTTACTTCTGTCCTACTTTGCAACGCAATTCTTATTACAAGTACAAGACTGGAAGTTCACTGTAAATTTGAGAATATTCAGAATGCGCTTGAATATTATTTTGAGCCACGTTAAAAGACTATTGGAAGGATACATTTATATTCAAGACGAAAACGTCGCAGATGCTTCTAGAATCAATGAAGGTATCGATGCACAAATAACAACTGACCTTAAAAAACTGAGAGCTAGCTTTGTGCTTTTAAGTAACCAATGCCATTTATTCAACAGCATTTATGGATTTCAAGTTAGTAATATTTTTAATTGTATATATCGTTTAGAACTTATGATCTTTTAAAGCTATCCAACTATTCTAGCTATATATAGTTACATATGCTTATATTGATATATATATATATATATATATATATATATATATACATACATATATATATATATATATATATATATATATATATATACATATATATATATATGTATATATATATATATATATAGATTAGAGATTAAGTTATAGTAAATTTTTTATTCGCGAGGTAAACTGCACGTAGCCACTAGTATGAAATTTATAATAATATAATTGTAAAAAGAACATATTTTTATTTTTCATATATTCAACGCAGGGTTATTTTTGGGGCAGTCCGCCCCTTTAAAATGTCTCATATCAATTTCTGCTTACTTTCTGGGTTATGATTAATCTATATTTAAAATTCAATTAAAACTCTCTTGTCTTTGAAATTTTCGTCACAGATTACCAAAATGCGAGCAGGCACAGGATTCATCTTGTGGTAATTTCAAACATATTTAGATGGTTGTGAATTATATTGGTATGGTCTAAATTGTGAAAATATGAATCATGATATTTACAAGTGACCTTAAAGGAAATAATTAATGGCATGTGTCTCTTGCTGTTACCACACTGTTAATATAACATCTCAATATTACAGTAAATCTAGAACGGAGATTAAACCATTAGGAGATGAATGTTAACATTTTCAATGTTACTATTTTTGCTCTACTGCTGGTGCAGTAACAACGTGGCTACATGCGAATACACTTGTGTTTAACGTACAGATATTTGTCTCATGCTTTAAATATCATAGAAAATAATATATTTTAACATTTTTTTTTGACACTATTAACATAATTATCGAACATTTACATATTAATATAATTATTTTGGGATTATGTTTACTTTCATATACTTCAAAATTATAACGAATTTATAATACTGTTCACAGGTTTTCTATATTTCTAATATAGAAAACCTGTGGAGGATTATTTCAGAATTTGTTGATATTATTAAGGTATAGGTCTTCGAATCTTCAGCAGGACATACTCCATAAAGCGACTACTTGAATGAACCCCCATCGAAACCATAATCCATCTATGTTAAACACTTTTACTGATTTAACAAATTTGCATTATGTAAAAATGGTGGACTACAGTTTTACTTGGTTATTAGATTAAAAAAGATCGCGAAAAAATTGTTTTTAAAATTTATATATCTGCAATTTAATAAACATAGCAAATAAATCTCTAAAATATATAATTAATATTTAAAATATGATGACTTAAACATTATATAATTTCATAACATAATTTACAAAATAGATTTAATTTGAGAAAGGATCAAGCGTGAGCTACTTGATCCTCAAAATTCGTAAGTTATCAATAACAAGTCAGTATAAAAATTTTAATGGTCTTGATATCATATTTTTTTCTTTTATATATGTATATGAAAATGATACATAAATAATTTTTAGATATACAAATATATTTATAAGGAAGGAAAAAAAATTGTCTATTTGAAAAAATATCTAGTTAATTAAGTAAATATTAAAACTAAACACGGAGTTCTCAAATTTTCTAAAATTTTGTATTCCAGCTGCTTTTATCCATTATCCACAAGGTTCTTCATTTGACACTTCTATGCTACATGATCGTAATGTATATTTCTGACAAATCGGTATGTATGAACGAATTTTAGTTTTTGTCTAATGGGTATTTTTCTCCACGTGAACACTAATTCGTTTCCTAATCGCGAATTTAATATATTAAATTAATTATAATTTTTATGTTTTTGCAGAAAGAACATTTAATTTTATATAATCAAATATTTTATAGTCTTTTTTTTCAATAATGTTATCAAAATATTTCCTGACACAACTCACATTTACATTATGACTATTTTTGTGGTTCATAATTTTAATATTGTATTTAATTGTAAATTGTTAGCCCTGAGCCATGTGTGGGATTTTACAAATAATAAATTAAATAATATGACATCTATTTTTTAACTAATTTGGAAACTATTGAAATATCCTAGAATTTCTTAGTTACAAACACAGTCACTTTAAAATTAGGATTTTAGGAATGTTTCTGAATGCAACCATTTCAGATTCACATGATTACCACTAATGTACTGAGAGGTTATCTCACATAACAGCAGATTTAAGAGGTTATGTATCATTTCAGCGAACGGGAGCCACAAGGCAGCACATTTGTGTCGGTGAAAGTTTTCACTTTTCTATTAAATTATTATTTATTAATTTTTTAAATCGACCTATTAACCTCTGGACCTAATAACCCCTGGACGTATTTAAATTAATTGACTATGAAACAAATAGTATTAAAATTTGAGGGGGACAAAGGAATCGTACTTGCTTTTGATTCGCTAACACCATGCACACGTTTTATTGAAAATGTCAGCAGATGCATCAATCACTTGTGTCTTAATTCATGAGTGTTGCGGCTGTCACAATGTTGATAAACATTGTTCAATAGTATTTAATTACCGACTACATACAAACATACTATAGAAAATAATTCTCTGCAATATGTACTTTTTTCTTTAAACTTGGTCCAACTAATCTTAATAATAATTTTAATGTACTTGAAGACATTCTCTAGATAGTAAGAATGACCATTTTTCACCCTTTATTCATTCTTTAGAAACTTTTGTAGTTACTAACACACGCATGAACAATCAATATAATAAGAACGAGTCAGTGCCGTCTTTCACTTCTATTTTGCATTAAATGTCAAATCAAAAAAATTCTTCAACATAATTCTGCGTAAACTTATTTTGTAGGGTTGACGATGATAAAATTGGTCCAATGTACAGGCAAAACTGAGTCATACAAATATAATTCTAATAAAGAAAATCGAAAAAAAGGAGAATGGAAATTATTTTCTAGTACATTAGTACTTAGTACTATTATTAGTTCATTCTAGTGACACAGTTCTTGAGTACATTTACCTAAAGTACATATTTGAAAATGTATGTGATCGGCATAATGTAAAATATAAATTTTCTAATACGCATCTTTGAATGTAAATGTGCTATCGAACTTAGTTGTTAAACAGATAAAAATTCTTAATATTATCTACATTATGGAGTGGATACATCATGCAATGTTAAGTTATGACCTTTAGCGACCATATTTTTTAGAATATGGTCGCTGAAGGTCATATCTTATCATCGGTATCACTCATATATTGTCATCATTTATAGACATAGTTTTATGCAGGTCTGATATACAAGGAATATACCATCATATCAAAAGTACATTATATAAGTATGTATATATAAAAACAATGTGAACAGTAAAATAAAATTTTAATGAGCCAATAACATAATAAATGAAAATCATAATGTTTGGGTCCTTTGAGAATATTTGCAAATAATAAAAGCAATAATAATCATTTAATATAGTTATCTAAGCTATGATCTTTTCTCTCGTAAAAGTATGCTTTGTTAACAACCATTATTCTAATGGTCTGTTTTCCAACTGCGATACCTAAACTTTTATATGATATAATTTTGATGTTGTTATAATGTGGATTCAGATATTTCACATTTCGTTTATATCATTTTTAGCAATAACACATCGGTACTTATTTTATGCCCCTCGCTTGTTTCTTAAAAATTACATTTCAGTTCCTATTACATATAATTTATAAATAATAACGATTACCTTTAAAATAAAAGTGATATAATATAAATGGTATATACTCACAAATAAATGTTATGCTATCTTTTTCAAAATTTTATGTCCCACTATGACTTCTGAACCAATTAATTGCACAGTTTGGTATTTTGTGACACGATACATTCACAACTTTAATCTATGTGCAACTGACTTTACCTGGGTGCAGCTAATTGTCCAACTATGACACGCCAATGATTATAAAGCCTATGGTTTTAGTTAATTGTAATTATTTTACAATGTGGCCTGTGTTCGAATGGTTGAAAACTACTCTTATGTTATATATAATATGTTGAACAAGTTAAAAAGTAATAAAGTTTTTAACTCAGAATGAAAGATGATTTTTTGTTGTTAAAGGAATTTCACCAGAAATAATCGAATTGCTTAGAAGTTGATTATATTGGTAGTGCTATTTCTTTTATTTTGACTATTTTATTTATCCACATTTTTCCACATATGTACAAGATATGTGTGTATATATATACATACACGGTGTCGGGGTATAGACGTCAGACAAAGAAATACGCTATTCATTGGCTATAAAGGAGTAAATTGTCGTTGAAGTAAAACGTGAAATATGCCCTTTTTCTAATTAAGTGCAAAAGAAATATTACACTTAACTCTTTCTAACACACTGTATACTTGCCCTGAGGGTGGTGTTTACCCGTAGTGGGGATGTCTTCACAGCTATTCATGGATTGTTCCCTCAAGCAGTACTGAACAATATGCGCAAGTATTGTGTGCATCAAAAAGATGACAAATAATTACAAATACTATTTTAAATTTTCTGAAAATAAAAGTCATCTTTTAAATTTTATTTCAACGACATTCAACTATTTTTCAATCAAGGATAATGTCTTTCTTTGTACTTATTCCTGGACACTGTGTATATATCCAAATCAAAAAGTGATATTTTGAAAATTATAATTTACTGTTTTAATGCTGTTGATGGAGGTGGACAGTTTCAATACAGTAACACCTTCAGTGTTATCTAATATCTCAAGAGCATGCATTCAAAGTTGATCTTAGTAACTTACTTATTACTTTTATTCTATTATACATTAGTAATTATTTTATTATATATTAGTAACTTATTTATTAAATTCCACGAATGTAAATTTAATTTAACTCTAACGAAGAGACAATAAAGCGAAGTTCATTAGGTTGACATGAACAAAAATTCAACAAAAATTTTAAAACAATTCAAAGTAAGTTCTTCTTTTAATTGGTCAACCTGCATTAATCAACCTCATACTTTCACAGAACAAAATATTTGATGAATGGAGCATTGTGACATCATACATCATTCGGTTTTTGCATGGAATTTTATTATTATTTTTGGTCTCGAGAGAGGCTGTTATTGTACAAAGACTCAAGTTCTACTTGTCATCGACAATTGACAGCGCTTGTGTCACTAATTCCTATGGTGAGTATTGGAATTTTGAATTTTAATTTAATTTTATGATAGATTTTTTAATTCAACATATGTTCTTCGAATTACAGGTTTCAATGCATCGAGTACTCTTTACGAATTTAGCTCCATAATACAACATCAGACTTTACTGTTTACGGCGCATGACCATGTCAAATTGGATTATGCATTGTTTTACAGTATCCTAACCGCATTGATCAGTTATGCATTTGTGTTGATTCAACTTATTCAATAGCTGGCATAGAAGATTTCTTTTGTCAAATAACATATATTTAGTTAGGTTAATTTGCCTTTCTTCACCAAATATGTATTCTTGGAAAATTTATGATCAACTTTTCCATAATTTTCTTATATTATAGAAAGTTACCCATGCACTGAAATCAGAAAAAAATGAACATAAAGGTTCATTTTTATGTCTATATATTGTTTATTTGTCTTGAATGAACCATCTCTAAGACCTTCTCTAATTATTAGAACGATGCAACTTCCAAATCTACTTTTTAGTCCCATTTTTGGTCTGTATCTTATATGTATTGATCGGTAACAATATGCTGTAATGAAATTTCTTCATATTATTTTTATCCTTTCTAAGTGAAGTGAAAGTTTAGTTAAGCAAAATGTGTAAATTTGATGAAAATATTTTTTGGTTTGTATGATGAATTTCATCTTACTTTCGATGTAATTATAATTGTTGATTAAATATTACAATGTAATGTCCTAGTATGGATAGTGGATTGTCTCTTTGCGTGTGCACATGAGTGTTTCCATTATTTTTTGGTAGGATGTTTAAGAAATTAAAGTATTATAATGGTTTTTGGTATTTTCGTCTGTCTGTATACCAGTGTGTGCTTTATTCAAAAACTACTTAACAAGTCTTCATAAAGTTTGCATTGTTTTATTTAAAGAGATGTAATACTTCACGGTATAGAAATAATTGAGACCAATGAGGAATATAAGTTAAGTCTAGCAAGAATGAGAATATCAGTAATAAATTAAGAATATAAGTTAAGTCTAAGAATATAAGTTAAGTTCTCATATGATGAAAATGATTGTAGTGGAAGAAATAACCTTGAAAGTTCAAATTAAACGAGCGAGATTCAATGTCATCGGTACTTTGAATTCCATTTATAAAATATATTTAAATATTGTAATGAATCCTTTCAAATGAAGCATATTCGACTCTATGTGTTTTGGCCTCAGTATAAAATACATCATATATATTGACATTTTGCCATTTGAGTAGTAAACTGTATAAAATTGTTCCAAAAGGAAAACAAATGTAACTATTGTGTAGAGGTTACGTTTTTTTTAATGAAAATTTTCCCAAGGCTGGTTCTCTCATCATTCTGACCTAAAATGTTTTTGCTAAACGTGAAAAAAATTGTATGTGTGTGTGTGTGCAATTCACACACGGTAGAAGTGAAACTTCAATATTCAAGTACTTATTTATTCACACAAATAATAGCATAATTTTATGATCTGAATATAGTTTCAAAATTTACTTTTTCATGTACATATTTAGTTATGGTTAGTTATTTCTATCATATTTTAAAGTAATAGTATGCAACACTATAATAATTAAAAATTAACAAGTGTTGTGGAACACCTGGTTGGAAAGAAGTTCCTTTCGTTATATATTATGTATTAAATATATATTAATTACATGAATAAAATATTTTAGCATAATAAAACATTGTTAATCGTAAGATATGAAAAAATTATAAAGTCTTTTAATTTCAAAATTGTTGTTTCAGTTGTACATATTTTATAACCTAAAATGTAAGAAAAGTTCATCTGGCTAGAATATGCTAGTGAAGTTGCGGCAAGTAGTCAGCAATGAGCACTAGCTGCAACTTCATTATTCTTTGCAATAGGGGAATATAGATTATTTTAGCACTTGGAAATGCAAAAGTACTATGTCACTTACATAATTAGAATAACCTTAAAAGAATATACTCGTAAATAATGAAATTTAAATTTTTAACACAATTAAATTTAAACTAAAAATTAACTTCAAATTTCTTCGATTTAATAATAAAATTATGATTGCGTATAATTGCGCTCCTGTAAAAATAGCGTCGGATATCACAAGGTAGAGCCAATGATACTCCATACACAGGTTATATCAATATAAAACAAACGAAAACTTCGACATCAAATAGGGCAACCTACGAACTGTGGCGAATGATATAGTGAAGTTATATATTTAAAACCAATCTAATTCATTCTATTTAAAACCAATCTAGTTAAAAAGTAGAAGTTAGGTAAATAAAAATAAAACAAAAAATATGAACAAGAATTTAAGAATAAAACGCTTCATTGCCATATAATACCGGAAAAATAAGAAATGCACCAGGATAGGTAAAATATGCTGAATCGTGTAAATATACATAAAATGGAACCAGTGCAGTGGGAGAGGATATAATGAAAGTAGAAAACTCTCGTTCCCTGAATTTCACATTGGAACAAGACTTAGAAATTCAATTATAGCAATAGAAAGAAAACTCCAAGAAATGGAAAGAAATGAGAATTGAGATGGATTATGAAAATGTGTTAAAAAAGGAAATGACTCTTTAAAAAATGGAAGGAATCAGAGGTGTACATTTAACGTTAATTTATGATCATTAAATGATACTGATATCCACCAGCGTAGAGGCAGAAATAGCCTTCTCTGCAGTCGGAAATATATGCAGTTCATTGACGGGAAGCAACACCATCAATAGCATTTACTTATTTGAGGTCCCACTTCCAGATGAGTCGAAAAATAAAATAAAATTACATTTAATTAATCCTTAATTCAAAACAAGACTAAAATTTTATTACTTCTACTCGTCTCTACTTCTAATAAATAACAGTTTATAGTTTTAATTTTATAGATGGTCACTGGGTTGGGCTGAACAATTTAATGTGGAAATTAGGGACGTGAGACATTGAGTCTACCTAGCTAGTTAAATTAATGTTTCTTTGTATCTGTGTGATGTATATATGTGATGAATGATTCACGATTGCGATAAGAATAACTAAACAATACAAATCACTTATTACTTTACTAATATTAATAATGAGATTATTTATAAATTCATAAATACCTACAGAGAAAAAACTGTTAAGTATATATGTAGTATTATCCTACCTAGCCATATTGAACCAAAGAAAATTGGTAAGACTGATTGCTGCTGATTATCCATTACATTATTATAATGTAATATATTTATTTATGTTAATTAGTACTCGTAGACTTACATTTAATATTACATAATTTATAGATTATATTATACATAATTATAATACTATCTCAACATTAAATATTCGTTATCTCAAGTATAAATTTGAAGCAAAATTTCGTTTACTTCCTAAATGTGTAAGAAGCCTTATTGATTTGTACTGAAAGTGATCAGTCGAAATAATAAAATATTTGGAAGAAAGAAAATACTTTTATTTCTTAAGTATTGATAACAAAAACCATATCATTCAAAAATCTATAAATTGCTCGTTCCACACTAAATCCAGCTACAATTATGTTGGTCCAGCAAAAATCCACCTAGACTAGAAACACTGTAACATTTCAAGCCCTATTTTTAACATTTCTCTATTCTCCGTAATGTCTGTAAGGTCATGTTCATGTCATCTTCCGTTTCCCATCGCGTTTCAAAGTTCATGATTTATATATTAAATAAAAGGTTATATTACCATTATCGTAATTGATATCTACTATTTGTGTAATTAATTTATTTAGCTCACATATAATGGGTTATTTTGCGTGAATAGCAAAAACATATATCTTATGTTTTAACTATTCAATTATTTATTTTGTAAGAAAGATTCTAAAATAATTACGTGGAAAAATAGATTAAAGCTATATAGCGAAACTCAATACTGAAGAACAAAAGATAACACTACGATTACAATTTCTCACAATCATTTGAACGTATAAACTTGCATATAAAATAATTTATAACTTTAAAAAAACATTCTTATATTTTAGCAGGCCAACTAAAAAACTAGATTTTCTTCATTCCCTGTACCGTGTGAAATATTGATTTCCAATTTTCATTCGTAATTATAGGTGTTTCTTTTCATTAACCCTTGAGAAAGTGAAAAAATGGTCTTCAATTTCACTCAAAAAAGTCTTTCAATTTCACTAATGTGTAAAAATATGTGTTCAATATTTGTACATATCACGTGGCCGACATTTGTACATATGGTGTACAAATGTACTGAAATGTTGTCATAGTCGTCATGGTCGTTATTTCTCCAACTATTAATCATTGCCACCACTAAAATTGTGATAAATGATAATGATTCATTAGTAAAATGTTTCTATACACATACGTGTTCTATTTACGTGACCGACTACAACCTCCCTCCTAGCTGTGACAACCTCAAGGTAGGTTATTACTGTCTGGACATAAACAATCTCCATAATGATATAGTAATATTTGTTTAGCGCATTGTTATGTATTTGTGTTTTTCTTTAAGTCAAGTAATCTACGTGATATATGCAAATATGTGTCGTTTGTACGGGATAACAAGTGAAATATACTTTTCAATTTTATTATTAAATTCTAATCTATAATGGAGAGTATCAATCTTTCCCTGCAGTCTGAAATAGCATGTGTGATTTGAACTCGTTTCAATGCGTAAAAAAATAGGTGCAATATCAAGTAAAATCTCTTTATAATTTTTCATCCAATTATAATGGTATAATTCGAAATCAACACGGATTTTAATTTTGCTAATGCAGCTACTATTCTATAC
This sequence comes from Druceiella hillmani, assembly GCA_039881145.1. Classification (NCBI taxonomy): domain Eukaryota; kingdom Metazoa; phylum Arthropoda; class Insecta; order Lepidoptera; family Hepialidae; genus Druceiella; species Druceiella hillmani. The sequence goes on from JAYKKI010000019.1 coordinate 38,492,702, forward strand.
AGTAAATTTTTCAATTGAACAGTAAACCGTCAAGTAGTAAGAGTCAAATTTGTTATAAAGGTAATAGATAACAAAACATTCTAAGTAGTTGCTTAGAGTTGTTAACATGACAATTACTCAATTTGCCATTCATATAATTTTACGTTATATAATTTATTATTATTTATTGCATTAATAAATTAAATGTTTTCTTAAAACATGAATAACTACTTCTTTGCAATATCATAATGTAAATAATTTATTATTGTCAAGTTTTGTATGTAATGTGTACAGACTGTAATAATTTAAGATCACCAAACTTTCACGAGTTTTTTTTAATGAACATGTGATGCATCTTTACTTAATGGTAGACAATATGGGAAATAACCAAATGCGTACCTGAACATGTGTTTAATAAGAATCCATACCTGCGTATCTTGAGAGAGATAAACTGCAGATCTCTTTGAAGCTCAACACTTTGCAAACCAGGCATAGATATAAAAGAAAACCGAGAATGTGATTTCGAATATAAATCGAGTGTAATATTATTGGAATGGTCGCACTAAAATATCATTTGAGTGATACCTAACTTGTTGGAAAACAATTGGCCTCCGTTTTACCAGCATAATATAAAAAAAATATATATTTATTGGCTGCACATTAAGTGAGATTACTTGCAATGTAACCTCTGTGTAGGTTTAGCAATAAATAAATTCTGGACCCGTGGTAAGATGGAGAGATGGAAGAAATTTATAAGAATATGACAAATTGCTTCACTCGCAAACCTTTAGCAACATATATCTATATGTGTCATTATCATCTTCTCTCAAGTCGTAAAAGATGGATGCAAAAATATCTAATGCTATTAAATATCTAATGATTTAGAAAGAAGCGTGATTCGAAAGTTCTATTGTGATATAGTTTTAATGGATACTTTAATTGTTCATATCGGAAGTATGTGTACGTTATTATCAAATAAATATTAAAACGTAGTGAAAAACTTTTTAAAGTAAATTAATTTGTATAATACAATATCATGTCATATATCATACATAATGTCTGCTTAGAGCAATGAATTGCTAGCAAAGAGCTAGCTTGTACTGCTTGCGGAAAAACATGCAAAGTTACAAATTTAACAAGGAAAATTGAAACAAAAGTAGTTACACATTGCAATAAACATATCAAAGTTGAGATTTCAATTTATTTGTTTATTTATTTGCATACAATTATATAAGTGTTAGATGTAGTCAAGCCTTAATTGACTAATTCTGTTAAATACATTGATAATATTTATTTGTGATGCTGAAAGTAATACAATTTATTAGTATAGAAAGGATTAGTTCATATATTACTAACATATTAAACTAACATATTTTTATTAACACAAATAAAACATCAAATATTTATATAGAAAGTGTAAGTGTCTAGGAAATGTGAATGTGGAACCATATTAGAACAACAAAAATATGTTCTGCAACATAATAACTCGGTCATGTCATATTGTTTCTTAAAATAAATACAAATTATGCAGCAAAAGAAAACAGGATCGTAATTAGCTAATATTTTCCTTATTTAATTGGATTAACACAACTCCGTAACTAATTATGGCGGTAAACATGCTGTAAATTAATGAATAATCTAATTTGCAATAGTCGTTTGCATTGAACATTAAAGTCTGGTGTTCAACCACGATGGCGAATTCGTAAAAAGTGTCTGAGAAATTGGAACCTGAAATTAAAATAAAAATGAAGAAATCAATTAAAGTGATATTATCGTTCAGTAATTTAGCCTCATCAAACCTGTGACATGATCAAAATGTGAGCTGCCAATATATCCATAGAGTAATATAACAACATTATATACGTAAGAAAAAGTCTGACAAGGTGAATATAGTAAATTATTTAAGTACATTGATTTCATTTAGCTGATTAATAAATTTCATGTATATAAAACCAGTGTCCAAAGTATTAATTAGAGATGTTTTGGAAAGCAATTATTTACAATTCTCTGTTTTTCTGAAAAGAATATCATAATTTGTCACTGTACATCATCTATAAACCTTTTGGTGCAGAAGGATAAAGATTGGAGTTCTTTGCATGATGAGCAAGGATAATTACTGGTTTAATAATACACACATAATTATCAAGCGTATTCTAGAATAATTTTATCACATAAGCTATTGAAAATTACAGATTGCAAAAATACTCGCATATGGTTGGGTTCTGGAAAATATTCTATTACAGAGTGAAAAGTCTACATATGATACTTACCATAATTATTAGTTATCCGGCCGCTGTCGATTGTTGAGAGCAAACAGGATTTTAGCCTCTGTACAATGACTGACTCCCTCAATAGTAGAATTAATAGTGTAGTTCCATACAAAAGTCGTATCAAAAGAATTAGTATAATTAAGCACTCGAAAGATGTGACGTTCTGTAAAAGCATATGCCGGTCAATTAAATTGAATCAAAGGTTAACAAGATTTTAAGAATTTTTGCAGTGCCAATGTAAATAATAAAGTTATTGTAGACTTTCAAATCAAACAAAGAATTTACATTGACTAGCTAGGTACTGTTCGACAAAACAATATTCAATTGGAAAATTAGGAAATACAATTAATAGATATATCACGCCTCAGTTTTATAATATGTATTTCTGTCCTTTATAGCAATATTAGATATTTTGTATTAGATTTGTGCGATGAATACAAGGTTCTCTATCTCTATATATAAGAAATTTTAGAGCCAACGGCAATGTTTGAAATTTAGAAGAAATAATTAGCTTCGTTTTAATTAAAAGAACGTTTTAAACACAAATACAATTCGTGCTACGATGGTTCCTGCACACTTAAGTTCGCATAATAGATTGAAATTTTAAGGGTGAGTTACTTATTTTGACTCAGTGTTATCTCATTTTTAATTGGGATTGATTTTTAGATACGAGCAACTATATATTTATATATATATATATATATATATATATATATATATATGTATATATATATATATATATATATATATATATATATATATATATATATACATATATATATATATATGTGTATGTATGTATGTATATTTATAATGCGTAAAACATTTTTCATAGGCCAAGGAAAAGTACACTGGGTACTTATTACTTTTTCCAGATGCAATTACCTTATAATCTCCTTCAGACTGCACAATACCTTCAAATTTGTATGTTATAAAGAAATTTTCGTACAAAGGTTTTACTGGACATTTTTTATTGTCTTTCAAAGACTTCTTAAATTAAATCCATTCAATTGGGTCTCAAAAAAATTAAAAAATAACTTTTTTCTATGTTTTCACGTATTTAAACTACAATTTCCCCTCAAATTTCATTACATTTGTTATTAGTATGAGAGAGGTGAAACATTATGATATGCAGATGGATAGATGGACGTGAGGAATTGATGCGAAATCCGAACACGGATTTTGCGTATATTGGGCCATTTAGTTCTAAGAACCCGAAAGTATTTCTATATAGTAGCAATTAAGAAAAAAACAGTTTAAAAATATAAACAAATTTTGAGAAAAACCCCAAAAACCCTATAACAATATCCTCTCTGTCCTCTATCATTCACTCACCTTGCAGAAAAATATGTAATGATATTCAAATGAGATATGCACTGAAATTAAAAATGACATATAAATAATACGTGAGTAAACTGTAAAATTGAGATCCTCCTCTAGTCGTGATGAGTAATAAAGAATAAGTTCCGTGAGTAGCAAACGGCCTTATCCAAATAATCTATTCACATTTTCAAGAAAAATAAAAATATTTTTTGATTGTTAAGGAGGGACTACATAATTATATGAAGCTCACGCGCGCAAGTACACTCAGCCTCATTGTGTTGTTACGACAATCAACACGAAGAGGGCTGAACTTGAGGTTCATTTGATTAGAATGGTTGCATTCTGAATTTAGGAAGTATGTTGAAAAGACATAAAATCATTTGTATACATCCTAATCAGTCACAATAAATTCCTTACGTCTTTCTTATATTCTAGTAAATAAAACATAATACATAAACATTTATTGACATATATACGTACCAGTTTTTTCAAAGCAAACATTATGGCAAGGTGACAGATTACAATAGAATGGGTAATCGCATGGAAAAAGGTGAAAAGCAGCTGAAACCAAAAATTTTAAAATATAATAAGCAAACATCAATTAACTCAAACATTTCTAATATTAAACTTTTTTTGTTTTTTTATGACGAAATATGTTCATCCCTATTTTTAAGTGACATTTATTTGTACAAAATAGCTAACAACAGATAGGTCAAATAGTAAGTACAAGAGGTACTATTTACAGGCACTGATAATTAAACGAGACTTAAACTAGATTCATTTAACAAGATCTATTATGGGTCGGTGACGATACTTGCATATTTTGACGACTTCACCATTTAAATTGATCAATTATGATAAATGAAAATTACGAAATGTACTTTTGAATTATCATAATTGGTCAAAATAGCTAAAACGGATGCTTACTGTGTTGAAAGTGCTGAAAGCCCTAATTTTCATGTAATATGCAGTTCACAACGTGAGGAAATAAATCATTTTAAATAATAAGTATATCTGTTACATTTTTAATTTTACTAAACTTAGCATTTGTGTGTAAAGATATTATCTTGAGTGGATGAAAAAATGGCCTACAAATGTTTCAAAATATTTCTTATCTAATAGTTATTAATGAAATTCATTTGCCTAGTTGCTAATGATGATAGTATGAGACCTTGGCTTCAAGTAATGTTGGTTTAACAACTAAAAAACCCATAATATCATTTCATGAGTAATTAATCATATGACGATCAAGTATTTCCATTACATCCCCAAAGCAAGAAATTGTCTTTTTTCCAATTGTGGTATGAAAATATGAGGGTAGTCGGCTTGATGACGCAAATTTAATCTGAGAGATAATTTAATAAGGCTTTTTTACATTTTTTGAGTTGAATAGAAGAATTCGTACTACTTGAGAATGATTCCAGACGTCAAGATTTCCTTCTCTGAATATTCGAACATATACTTAGCCATGTCAATCGAGAATACACTTTCATCCAGTGTTGTGTATTTGTTGTATGTTGTTTAATCCGAATGAAAAGAAGAGCGCTTACTAAAATTTCTAGATCTTTATTGTTCTTCACTCTTAAAATATTTGAGTCATTTCTCTTATAAATTTCAGTCAAAATTTGTGAATATTTTTATTTTCAAGCCAGTGTATTTATTTTTTGATCCAATTTGTTGCATAGTATGAAGTTTTTTTTTTAAATTTTGCTAATGAAAACAAATTAAATGTTGGTATTATTGTTTAATACAAATTCACCGTAAGATTAATGCAGTGCGGATATCATGGGGCAGCATACGGGGTATATATGTGGATTATGCAAAACAGGCAAAAACTATTTATTGAATTACTTTATCTTTAGAATATATAACCTCAGGAACAAGGACATTCGGTAATCAAGGGGCATCCGGTGATTGAGGTTGTTAGAGATAAATAGTGGAGAGATAATAATCGTGGTTGCATCTCTATTGAATATTATCATTGAACTATTGAAATATTAAATGGTTTGGTAAAATACATAAATTCTAAAAATGCGAACAAACACCAATAAATTTTTATTATATGGAACAGGCCCAAAAGTGATGACATTCTAAATGTGACATGAAACCTGTAGAACTGTAAAATTATGATAGTCAAACCCATGGAATAAAAAAAACAATGTTGGATACGCATTAGTCAGACGTAATTCAAAACTATGGTTTTAATGACTTACAATGTCACTTACCGACGTCACGTGAGCTAACACAAGAGTTGGGGCAAGACTGTATAATTAAAAATTGAAGTCAGTATTGGAAAAAACACATTAAACCCTTTTTTTTTTTTTTTTTTTTTTTTTATATCCTGCTACTTAGCGATCTGTTTGTTTCAAACAATAATCTAATGTGTTGTCAGATTTTCATCAGCTAAATTATTCTTAGCAAAGACATGCACCCAACGGTGCAATCCTCATATTTTGTCCGCGAATCTTGTCGCAAGTTCAGATACGCTATTCCTCTTAAGGCGGGAGAATCTTAGACTGCCCTCTCCTTGAAGTTCAGCAGCTAGTTCGTTCATATGTTGGTCCAGTCTGAGTTGATATTTCTTGCTGTTTATTTCAATTTCGTCCTTCACAGTTCTCAGATTTAAATCTAGGTTCACATATTTGTTGCTTATGTGGGATGGTATATTAAACATGGCTCTCATTGTTTTACTTTGGAACCTTTCAAGTATTTCGATGTTACTATGGCTGGCTGTGCCCCAAAGCTGAATGCCGTAAGTCCATATGGGCTTCAGTATCGTTTTATAGATAGCCATTTTACTGGAATCTGTCAATTGTGATTTACGGCCGATTAGCCAGTACATGCTGCGGAGTTTGCTGTCTAGTTGCTTCCTTTTAGTCCATATATGTTTACGCCAAGTGAGTCGACGGTCGAGGTGCATACCCAAGTATTTGGCGTCATCTGATTGTGGGATCGCTGTATCAAAAAGTTTTACAGGTGGGCAGGTTTTTCTTCTAAGTGTGAAAGTTACTTGGGCTGACTTATCTGTGTTGACTTTAATACGCCACTGCTGGCACCATGCTTGGATGAGAGAGATATGGGATTGGAGGCTTTCAGATGCGGAATCGGGATTATCATGTGACGAAAGAAGTGCGGTATCATCTGCGTATGTCGCTGTGGTAGTGTTGGCATAAGTAGGTAGATCTGCTGTAAATATCAAATAGAGTACTGGTCCCAGTATACTACCCTGTGGAACTCCTGACTTAATTGGGTGCATTTCTGATGTTTCGGAGTTATATTTCACTTCGTAGCATCTTTTTCCAAGATACGATTTAATCAACGGAAAAAAGGAGTGCGGTAACATTTTTTTAATTTTAAAGAGAAGCCCAGTATGCCATACCTTATCAAATGCTTGGCTAATGTCTAAGAAGACTGCGGAGCAATATTGTTTATTTTCCAATGCTCTACTTATGACATCAACCAGCCTATGCACTTGCTCGATAGTTCCGTGGCCCTCTCTAAATCCAAACTGATGTGTTGGTATTATATTTGCTAAGTGTTCCCTCATTCTGTTAAGTATTATCGTTTCCAGTAATTTTCCAATTACCGGAAGGAGACTGATAGGTCTATAAGATGACACTTCTTGAGCAGGTTTACCTGGTTTCAGTATCATTATTACCTGTGCTATTTTCCACTGGCTTGGGTAGTAGGACTGTCTTAAACATGCGTTGAAAATAGCGAGTATGAACAGTATTCCTTTTTTTGGGAGGTGTTTCAAAAGTGTCGCGTCGATAAGGTCATAGCCAGGGCATTTGCCTTCCTGGAGTTTTAGGATTTCCCGCCTCAGTTCATTTGGTGTCACATGCTTAAGTGGTAAGCACATTTGAATAGGTGTCTTTAAGTACTCCTCTATTTCATTGTCCAGATATTGATTACTGCTGGGAAACGGTTCAAAAACTTCATGTAGGTGATCAGCATATCTGTTAGCTTTTTCACTATCAGAGCGAGCCCAGGATCCCGTTTTTGTTCTTAGCGGTGTGACTTGTTGTTTGGGACGCTTTAGGTTTTTGGTAGCTTTCCATAACGAGTAGTTTGTGTCACTAGTATGTGTCAGTTTTGTGAGATATGATTGTAGATTCTCATTTGCCAATTCTTTGATTAGAGTTTTAAGATGTTGTGTGGCTTTATTTAAGGCAGTCTTGTCTCTAGGATAGTGAGTGTTTTGCCATACTCTGCGGAGTCTACGTCTTTCGTTTATACAATCCTTGATGAATTCAGGGTACACATGCTCTATAGCAGTTCCCGTTTTGTGATGGGATGTAGCCCTGTTTGCAGCGTCATGAATCAGTTTGTTTAGTCCTTCTATAGCCCGTTCTATTTGGTCAGACGTTTTCAGTGAGATCCTGAGCTGTATTTCCGTTGTGATGATATCCTGATATTTTTTCCAGTTAGTATTCTTATTGTAGATTTTAAGTGGTACTTCTGTTAGTAATATCTTACTATATACCCTTAGAACAATAGCAGAGTGGTCTGAGATAAGGTCAAAGTCAGGTTCTGTTTTAGTGTTATTTATTGCAATGTTTCTAGATATGAAAAAATCCAGCAAATCGGGTATTTTTCGTGGATCTGTCGGCCAATAGGTAGGTTCTCCAGTGGACAAGCAATCAAGATTAAGATCTTTCACAGCTTGATAGAGCGACCTTCCTCTAGTTGTTACATTAAACCCTGGTAATTTAATTTTCCTTATAGTGCATTAGCAAAATGCACTATAACACGCAACTATCCGCTGCAGAACAGATCGTTCTAAAGTTGAAAAAATTACATTTATATACACAATTCCCATTTTTACGATGCAAAATGTTAAATTCTTAATAAGTGGTGAAAATCATCTTAAAAAAATTTAATGTTTCCTTTTCAGCAGACTTTTGAAAAGTTTGTGAAGAGTATAAAATTTGACAAAACAAAAGTTTTAAAAAACCCGTTAAAACCGCGCTTGGTTTAAAGGAATGGATTTTCCCAAGTAAAATGTGCACAAGATCCACAATGAAACTATTTTTATTAAACCTAGTTAAGTGCGTGTTGGAACAGGGACAAAGTAAAATTTTCTATGTTTTTTTAAATTGATATTTGGACTGTAAATTAACCGAAATAACTAGAAATTTAGTTTCCTTGTAAAAAATCTTTCTAATGATAATCCACTCGATGAAATGAGCGGAGAAAATATTCCGTTCATATATATTTTTGCGCAACTTCTGAAAATATAGAAACAATAAGGCTTTGAGAGATGGACAAGGTCTCAGCGCGAAAACCAATAAAAGAGCGACATGTTTGACCATGTCCAGTTTCTGAAAGTTATTGTTTCAGTAAATATATTATTCATCTGATTACTGTTCTTATTATAATTGAACTACTGTTTTTTTTATAATGTAAATTTTGTCAATTAGATTACTTTATTTTTAGCCAATATATTACTGACATGTGTCGTGTTTACAGTTTGAGGCAAAAATTACCAAGTGCGCATGCAAAATAAAATTTCACAATATTTTCACAATTAAAGGAAATAAAATAGGTCAATGCAAGTCCTTCAGACACAATTAATGTTCTGTAAAGTCATTTATAATTTAACATAAATATATTTTTAAAAAGGTATTTTAAACTGAATGTCAGTTTGTTTAGCAAACTAAAAACTATAGCTCTCTTTGTCTAACCGTGGGTATGAGACGTACAGTATATATACAATTTTAAATTTGTTAACTTTCATCGCAATACGTTTCCACTTTACCAAGGTGACTGCGGACTCCAAGGCTACATTTTTTAATGTTATAAGTCTGATTCTTGTTACCAAGCAAAATATATTTCTTTTTTCCGTTGAAACAAATCAAGTTTTTTTTTAATTGGAAGTATCCCTTTTGATAATAGATAGTTAATTTAAAGTTTTATATTTTTTGTGAACATAGAATGATATCACAACTATCTTTATGTCGGAAATAAATGTCGAATAATGATCAATATTTGCTTTACCTGCAATTTTCGTGATTTTTTATCAATATTTTTGGAGACGGCTTGGACAGAGAACACTTTTAGAGTGTTTTTTAAAAGTATTGAAAAATTTGCAAGAAAAACATATTTTTTGATTCGTTGAAAAAAAAGTCGCCACTTTCCTTAATTCACACGGAAATGAACACTCAAATATTTTTGTACTTTGAATTGGGCCAATTGGTTTATAATACTAGAATAAAAAAAATGTAAACAAAAGAATGGAACTAACCTGAAATCCGAAAGCAACATTTAATAAATTGCATTGCTCACTTAAGACCATATAGCTTTCTTTCAATTGTTTAATTTCAATTATAACTTCCTTGTCATTATTTTCACCAATTATTCCTTTATCAGCGCTATTTTCGGCTTGAATATAAACATATCCATCCGATAATTTTTTAACACGTTTCAAAATTATGTTTAGACGCCGTCTGAATATTTTCAAATTTACAATGCACTTCCAATCTTGTACTTGTAAAATGAATTGGGTTATGAAATAGGATTGATACAGTACTACCGTTCCAATATCATAAGCTGTGTACCATGATATTATATCAAAGAACATAATACAGACTGATGTGAAGCTTAAAATCTTAAATAATTGATTAAACAATTTTCTTTCATTCATATACATGGGGATTGTTAATTTCAGTAGATTGTCGATTTTTTTATAATTTTCAAAATATCTGTGAACACTTTGACAACTTTCTGTAGCAGCTAAAATGACAAGTGTAACGACTTCTATCCTTGCTGTTATCGTATGTATCCAAACAAAATTGTCTGATACAGGATAACGAGTTAAAAAATGGAGTTGAAATGATGCTGTCAAAATATTTGTGGATGAGATTATTATCAAAAATATTCTGATCAAAGCCCGTATCGTGATATTCTTTAGAGTTATATTATTGCTTAATTTTGCAACACGTGACAGTGAACATGCACGAAAAATTGTGTTAAAATTTCCCATTACATCATACACGTCCATGATTTTACTCTACTAGCTCCCAGGAATTAAACGTTACAATGCATTAATACAACAGATTGACTCGTGAAGAACATTGGATCAATATTACCTATATATATATATATATGTACATGTGCGTAGTACAAATTTCATTGAATCAATCGATTTAATTTCAATTTGTAACTAGGTTACGATAGTTATGACAAATTGATGGAAAACTTATTACAATTCAAATCAATTAGTGTGGTGGTATAAAACAATAGGTAGTACTTTATATTAATTCAGAAATGAGGATAAAAATAATTAGTGACTATAAATACTTATATTGTTACAAAGAAATTTTTTCCACAATCAAATTACCTTTTTTTAATAAAAGATTAGCGATAATCATCCTTTTCTATTATCATTTATCACCTTTCTTATTTTCTTTTCACTTTTCTCGACTTTAGCTTATGATATTATTGACTCCTTAAATGAGAACAAAACAGAAGAATTATAATTAATTCTGTATTGTGTGGGTTGGGTGGGAAAAAAGTGTGGGTTCAAATCACCCACAAATCTAAAAAATATTTTCACACTTAAAACAATTGAATGTACTTAAATCATTAAAACTTGAAATAAGAGCTGCCCTTACATAATGTTGGTATATAAAAAAAAATCAAAAACAAGCTGGCAATTAGTGAAATAGTGAAATGTGCATTTGATCTCTTAATACTAGTTTCCATATTATTATTCGAAATATGTTTTTCAGGCTTCCAATGAATTCTGTTCTACAAGAATAATGGACAAGAATTCTTAATAGATACAACTGGACTACCCATAAACATTCTATGGTGTGTAGGAAACATTTTGATGAAAAATGTTTGTACAAAGAGGACATATATTTTAAAAAAGGACTCAGTGCTTACAGAGTTTGTATTTTTACGAAGTTTAGTGTTTTCACGAAGATTGGACAATCTACACACTGCTTAGTAAGTGTGCGTTTACTCTTACCGTGTCCGGATATAAGTTTTACTTTTGTTGTTTCAAATATTAAAATTATAAGGAAAAAGAAACTTATTTTGAAGTGTAATAAATTAAAAAGAAATTAAAATATAAGGAGTAGAATATCAAGAAGTTCATGTCAAAATCCAAGAGAATGAAGGAAAAAGAGTTTAAAAAACGTCCAGATTTTCGGAATAACTTAAACCATCTCATCACATCATGTAGTAATGAAACGTTAAAATTTTTAGTAGATAAGATAAATTAAAAAAAAGTTTGTAAAATAACCCATTCTATCGAATATTGTTAATAGCTTATACAATTTGCACTAACTCTCCATTTCTGTAATCCAAGATCTTATACCTATATCTGTGAAAAGTTTAACCTTTGTTTACCTCATATTAACACACAAAATCATACCAGAGAATAAATTGCGAACCGGGTTTTAAAACCGATTTATTCAATACAGTAAAGGAAAAGGCTCAAAAAAAGAATTATTTGTTAGCATCACTTTTCATAAAATCAGCATTAGGGAATTGGTCAGCCAAACACATTTTGGCTATATTTGTTTTGTTTGGCATGAAGGAGAAGGAGCTTGAGGTGTAAATGAAATTGGATCATGTGTGCTTATGTATTTAAAGAACCTAAACGAGAAACTTTCTAACAATTTCGAAATAATTTTTTATAGCGATAACTGCTATGGTCAGCAAAAGAATTAATTCATACTGGCCATGTACCAATGCGATAAAAAGTTCTCGAAATTAAGAAGCATCACTCATAAATGCGTTATTAAAGGACACACGCAAATGAGGGAGATGCAGTCTATTATTTAATTCAGAGAAACATTTGGAAGGCTTGAAAATTTTCACCTATTTATGTTCTCAATCAGTACATAACTCTTATTAAAATTGGAAAAAAAAATATGCGCCCTCCACAGTACATGAATTTACGCATGATAATTTTTTGGATCTCAAACCAATGGCTATTGGCAATTAGACCCGAACAGAAAATGGAAATGGTCTAATATAAAAGTTATAAAATTACATTGAAATTATGAAAATAAGTTTATGTTTAAGGCTTCTTACGACAATGAGGAAGTTGCCTCGGTATCCACGCTGACAAAAAGGCCAACAAAGTCTACTTATATTGTAGTGTCAAAACAACTGTACAAGCAAAAACTTAAAACAGGGTATTCTTAAAGTTATTGGGAAGAATATTATACCCAAATTCCACCAAAGTTTCTACGAACATTTATAATTTTTTGTTAATAGTTAGTTACAGTGCCTTACATTCTAATTTCTAATATATTTACATTTTGATACCATAATATTTTGTGAAAATGTTTTAGAGTTACTTTATTTTCATATTTACTATTTCAAATAAAAATATCAAATTGCTACAATTGTTATAATTGTGAGATATTTTAAAATATAATATTTTTATACTGCATTGTTTATCAATATAGATATAAGACTTGAATTAGTAAAAATGCTAATACTATAGAAGTTTTATAGTTCCTTTTAAAACATTATATGAATTTTATAATGATTATTGAGAAGTGTGTGCAGTAATTTTTACCTGCAATTAAATTTGTTCTCATGTTCATAAGAATTAAGTTTTGATGCCATTTGTTTTTTTTTTGACAATTTTAATTATCAGTGTACCTACTTAGTTAGAATGTCCTTAAAAAAACTATTTTGTTGTTTTATTGCTATTAAAACGTAAGTTTACTGAATATCAAAATGTTAATTTTGATATTACAGGAAAATCTTCTTACTTGTAAATTAGACTTGATTTCGTACTTTAATTAGCCATCATAGTTAAACTGAATATCCTTAGAAAAGAAAATATAATTCGAAATTGTCTTTTTGATTATTACTAATACCATTTTTAAATTCCTCACCTGCAAAAATATTCAATAAAACTTAAAATTATTTGAAATTGTATTTTTGTTAAATCAATCTTTCAGACAGATTGTACTAAATTTTGAATGCGAAAGGGGCTTTTGGGCTATTTTACCAGCATGGGTAAAAGCGTTCAAAAAGTTCTTCTTATTCATGGATATTGCACCCAAAAACGCATCTAACGATGTAGAAACTTTATATATTAAAAAAATATATAATAAAAAAATACAAAAATCATGTTTTAAATTTTGTTTTGGCCTTCTGTATAACTTGAAAATTTTGGTTTATGGACCTTTTGTATTATATATATATATATATATATATATATATTTTTTTTTTTTTGTGCTTGAGTGTGTGTATATATACACATTATTTTAAGTCGCGGCATAAGAATGTTGTGGAGATGTCGAATTATATCATATCATATGGAATTGTACCTTAATGTGGGGTCATTACTTTCGTCGCAGCCCTTCAGTTTATATAATACTTTTGTACTTGTACCAAACACCAGTTGGTTCATACTTGATATGGAATACCCATTTGCAGCCTATTGATTTGATATTTTAAGGCTTTCTTGCTAGTGTCCATATTTTGTTCAAGTCCAATTTTTGGAGTCAAATGATTTCAGTGTTTCCCAATAATGGTGTGTGGTGAAATAAATCTTCATAATATTGTAAGTAAATCTTTTCTGTGATAGTCAAAGATCGTGTTGGTTTACTTCTTGGCTCTACTCTTATGTTGAAAGGTGTTGGACCATTTGTTCTTGTGTTTCATGAATACAGGCTCTGACTTAAATAGATCCTGGTTGGAGGCATGCTTTTTCCGCTGTAATCGTCACGCATATCTGTTGACTCTAATGTGTTTTGGGGGTCTTTCTGCTCTCATCTCGACTCTGTTACATTTACTGTAGTTAGCTTTTTGTGATGGTGGGTTCCAAGAATACTACTAATCTTTATAATTGTTCTCGAGTTAGGTAACATAAATCGGTACTCATTTGACTCTTCACAGTACACAACAAAAGTTACCTTCCTTACTTTGGGATTCTATTTCCCTACCTTTTCTTCTTTCTCTTTACTAATTTAAAAAAAAAAAAAATTACCTTTAAATTTCATTCATTTAATAAATAAATTTTAAAATAATAAAAGAGAACATTAAATTTTAAGAATAATAAAATTGAATGTTAAATTTCATTCATTTTTGAAATAATTAAAATAAAAATAATTAAGTATAAACTTAAAATTAACTTTAAATTTAATTTAATTTAATAAAAAATTCAAAGTAATAAAATAGTAAAAAAATTAATTAGTACCGTAATATTTAATGTTAAAATTAATTTTAAATTTAATTCAATGTTGAAACAATTAAAATAAAAATATTTTAAATTTAAACTGTTCAAATTTTGATTTTTAATTGAATTAAATTTATTTATTAATTTTAATATGAAATTTTATTTTTCAAAAAAATTATTTTTTTGTTTCATCAAACAATCTAAATAAAGTTTAATTAACAATGAAAATATATGAATATGATGGCAATTTATTGAATTTATTAATTTTAAGCATTTTGTTATTGTTTTTTTTCTTATTTAGAAATTTTTTATCTATATTTTATAATTCATTATTTTATTTTTAATTTTTTTTAATAAGTGACTATCTTACCTAAAATATTGAATGAAATTTATTGATTTAAATCCTTACTTTAAATTTTTACTTTAAAAAAATTATAAAAAATAACATAAAGTGTAAAAAATTGTACGACTATACTTATAACGATTTGTACAAAAACATTCAATCCTGCTGAACGTTTAGGAGCTAGTATTAGTCTCCAAAAACAAAAGTGGTCATGTTAAATAAAAAACCATACGGATGAAGTTATGAAAAGAAAAACGCAATAATATCTAAATATATAATGTTAAGACATTAGTTGTACAAAGAAAAAAGAGTTCATGAAAACTTATTGCGAATTAGGCAAAAGAAATGTACTTGAAAAAGTCCATCATGGTTTGATAAAATACTTCGTGCAGATATATAGGCATGTATCTTAATTCGTCAAAAAATTACATATGATAAATTAAATTTGTGAAATGGTCGACTCAATGGTCCCCAATCCTCAAAGAATCAGACAGTATACTTTCATCAAAATATTAAATAACATATGCTGTATTTCAAACTTGAATCGATAAGGTGAGTGTGGAGGGGTTTCTGCCTTTGAATCTTTTAAATTTTGTTAGATAGTTATATTAGAATTTATTATCTGTGTGATGAATTTTTTTTCCATTTTGAACCGTGGGAAATTTTTTGAAAACTATACTTACAAAATAATGTTTTTTTTCTTAAAATTCGAATTTTCTTCTGTTCAAAATTAAAATTCATTTAAAAATTGTACAATTTGAAGTTGACTTACCTTTAAGTTATTTTTCCAAGGGTTAAAGAAAAATCAATTTTTCTAATCAATTATTTAAAAACTTTCCATTGCCATCCTCGCCGTAATGTGTCTGCTATCTAGTAGAGTCGTTAATAACAATTAGTCATGAAGTAAAATCAATAATATTCTATTACTCTGTTAGCATTCTACTTTTCTGCTAACCAGTCCTGTAGCCAGTTGTCTTTATTTGTGCACCAGACATCCAGAAACATAGGAATTAATCCATTTATACGTTATTCCTTCTCTAATTTCTGACATTTGAAAATGGAAGAAATATGCTATAAAGATACGTGGAAATATTTGCAATATTTGGAAATTATAATGGGTATCAAGCGAAACACAGAAATTAAAACACAGAAAATATTCTTTCAGCCGTGGCCGATAATAATAAAGCGTGTCATAACTGTAACATATGCAGTAGTAGTTCTATCACTACTTATTCCGGTACTAATTTGGTCTTACGTCAAACGAAAGCTTCGTACCGCAAACAATTTACCATGTAGCATTTTTAGCAGCATTCAGTTATATTATTATAACTACTTTTTTGGAATGGAATAAATTTCCACAATTTATTGCTGAAATGGAAATGCTGGATAATTATTTGGATTATGACATTAAGAGCTCATTATATGGAAAAGCACAGAAGCAAAATCGTTCAAATTTTTATAAAATATGTTTAACTTTCCTTTTTATGGTTTTCACAGACTGTATTTATATTTCCCACAACTTTGAATTACGATTCTTTGGCTATATTATATTTTGGTATAGCGATGTTGAACGTGTCCTTTTTTCCACATCACTCAATGACGTTTTGAAAAGAATTGAATATGGAAATTTACAACTTTCCACTCTACTCAATGTCGACGATTACCTTAGTTTGCGCAGTGCTGGCTTGAAAGTTTTTGATGTCTGTTTTTTCTTACATGGCGCCTTCTATTTACAAGTAAGACCCAATTTAATTACTTTCTTCTCAAGTTGTATGTTTTTACATTTAACAATTGAGACTTAAATATGTAAGAGTACTGTTTTTACTTTAAACAATTTGAGAATGCTTTTTAATCCTTTTTTACAATTTTAGTATGGATTAATACATGGAAGGAAAAAAGTTCATGTGCTTTCAAAATTTCTGTCACATTACATGTACATGTAGTACATCAAAATATTTGTTATTAAATATATTTTGTTGCAGATTCATTTAGTATTTTTAAATTATTTTGGAGGCATACTTGTTTCAATAGGATTTGTTTTTTATGCTACCGATTCGGAGGTTAGTAAACACTTCTACTTTTATACAATTTAATTGTATAAAAGTAGAAGTGTTTACATGTTTACTAACCTCTGAATCATTTAAGCTTCATTTAAACTTAAAAATCAAGGCTCGCTTTGTTCAGCAGATTTACCGCCGAGGTGTTTAAGAAATCAATTAAATCTATGTATTCAATACTTGTTGATTAATTGCTAAACTATCGGCACACCCCTATCATTCATTGTTTTATCTCTACAACTAATTTTTCATTCAAAAGATCGTAATTTAAACTGATTCAGCTTAAATTATGATCTTTTGAATGATTACTCAAAATAATAACACTTTCATTATAATGTATTACAATATACAATTTGAATTTGTTTTAAAGATACACACAGTTGATTTATGTACATGAAAGCTGTTATTTAATTGAAGAAAATAACTAACTCAAGTCAATGTTTATGTTTGTCTCTCAGTCTTTGAACATGTTGCTACGTGGTACTATACTGCAGAGTTACACAATTATATTAATGAGCTGATGACATTGTATTGATTTGTGTTTTGTCTCTGTATATTTTTGATTACTCTACTCCATTAGTCAAGTGATCGCGTTATCCCACTTATATTGAACTTCCGATATTTTGACCAGTTCAGAAAATAGGCTGATTTTCTTGTTGAGTTATTTTCAAGGAGAAGAAAAATTCGGTTAGAATAGATATGTATATGTCACCCTTTAAAAGGTACACTAACTTTTTGAAGTCCAATTGTGGGCGCAGCGAGTTTATCCATATTTCTATTATTATATTTTGATTGTCACTATTTTTCTTAAAGAGATCAATATCTTTGTGGACATTCAGCAATTTTTATTGTATTTATGTAGATGACGAATTCGGCTAGGAAGATAATAATTATGTCATAAAAAGGCTTCTCTCTTTATTACACTATATGAAAATGATATAGTTAGAAAGAAATAATCATATGTCATTAGGGCATTTTCAAATATTTTTGAATACTTTTAAACAACTGAAGTGACGTAGAATTTCAAAATACTGACACGTACATAATCGACGCAAGACTATATACAAATAATCGAACTTAAGGCAGTCACCTTTATTTTAACATTCCGTTTATCAGTAAGGTTGACACATCTATATATGTAATATCATTGATCGAATATATTTGTATTCTTCTCTACTCAAATACTTTTATGATTTCTCAACCAATTATCCTCACTCAAATTGCAGGAATTGCAAACATTTTTGGATAAAATGATATAAACAAATTTCAATAAACATACAAATTTTCTGAATAATCATATATATTTCATCTTATTGAATGATGTAGTAATTTCTTATGAATTCAAAACTGTTATTATCAGGACACGTAATTCACTCCTTATTTCGTTTCTTACTCATAATTACACTTAACCCTATAGTTATCATAAACAGAACTCCCATGTAACAAAATGCCGATTTTCCTTTCTGCGAAATCACTTTCGTTTCACTCACAATTCAAGGCCGAACAAAGTGTTGAATGCATCGCATCATATATGGCTGTAATGATGCCATACGGCAATCAGTGTGCGTATACTGCAGCACCAATTTAACTAAATGTTTATATGTTCTTTTGTAGCAAATATTATTTCATCAAAATTTATGCGTCCTCTGTGCATCTCTTTTGGCTGCTAAAAATTTGATTATGTTTCTAAATTCGAAGCAAATTAAATGAACGGTAGTTTACAATCAGCACCATCTACACATTCTTATACTTCTTTATAATATTATGAATAATCCAAATTATCTTGGGAGCAGATTTAGTTATTTGTCTGCACAGAGTCTAGGGCTGCGCTCTGAAAACAAATTCAGTTTCCTTTTTCCCAAACATACGAATATTTTGTGAAAAGTTCTTCACCATCTAAGCTAATAGATTTTAGAGTCGATTGGAACAGCATAACAGGAACTCGCCCTCTGTAAATGTGTTCAACATCTGTCAGAAAATGTCCTTCTTCTCATAATCCTTTTGTGCTACCGTTATTAATTTAAACTTTTTATATTTAGTTTGGTTTTGTTTATTTATCTACTGTGATATTTTTGTTATTTTATATAACATGCTAATTGTCTTTTTTTTGCTTTAGTATCTTTTACAGCCTTCCACATTACAAAATGTTCAAATTTAATCAATTTGGTTGGCTTAAAGAGATTGCTCTTGTAGAAATAAGTCCGTTAAATGTATATGTTATTATACGTTGAAGCTTGAAATCAATAAACTTTTAAATTTGAATCCATCAGATAGTTTTGAATTAATAATATTTATTGCGTGACGTAATAAAGACAAAAAGTTCTTTCATGTTTTCCTTTTTAGGCAAATGCATTCTTAAATCAAGCTGAGCAATATATGAACTGGTAGTTTCGAAATAGTTTCGGTAAGATATCAGAAAAGAAAAACGATAGATTAGTTTTCGTGAACATTTAATGAAATTTTGGGTAGCATTTGTAAATGTCTGTAGCACATTTATTTTAAATGGACGACCTTTGCGTGACATTTCAATCATATATCTGTATCGGGTAATTAAAACTGCTATATTACCTCGTATATTTATAAAGAAATTTATTAATTAAAGTTTATAAATTTTTTTTACGTAAGTTTTTTAGTGCTACATATTTATTTACAATATGTATGTGCTATAACAATAATATATCTGAGGAGTCCATCAATTTAGAATCTACATGCTTAATAAATTATACGAGTGAAATATAAACTCCTGAAATGACCTGGTATTATAATACAATTAATGTTACTCTCCACTATGGATTTATGAAACCTGAATATTAAAACAGAATATAACATGGGACATGCAAAAAATTTAATGAATTATATTAGGAGAGTATCCTATTCATAACTGCTATTTGAATGTTGAAATGATGAATGGTCGCTATCATAAATTATGGATATAATCGACTGTATCGATTTATTTAGTTTATAAAAACAATTCATTTCTCATCGTCTAGGTGACCATATTCATTTATAGATTAGACTTTATGGATATTAGAAGAACAAACAGTTTTTCAATATGCCTTCTAATAAGATTACAGTGATCAATATTGAGAATCAGGTTACCGAGTTTGTTAAAACGCTTTGGCCCACTCTATTTCTTCAATTTGTCTTCGGCGCTTGTAGAAAAACTACCATCAACAATAAGATATTGTCTTGTTTTAGAACAGTTTATAGTTGCACAGTTATTATTTTTCTTATAGAGTTTGTTTCGGTAATGTTATTTTTCTATGGCGTTGACGTTTTTAACGTTTATCATTTATCTCCAATTATTATAATCCTGTTCATCTTATATTTGTTTTGTACCGATGTATTTTGCACGAGAAAACAATTCATGAAATTATTTAATCACTTTGACAAAATCGATAGTCTCTTTGAGCCAGTCCATAGAAAAATTATTTTACAAAGAGATTCCAAACGTAACTTTATCATTACCAGTTTCATGATATTATATTATGTAGTTGTGTTAAGTGTATATTTACATTCGACAAATGCTGCAGGATTGCAATTTTACGAATATCTTCTTGAGGTAATACTCTGCGAAATAGTTTGGGATTCAGAATTTACGCTTATCTTGCTGCTGATTTGCAGCATCCTTCAAAGAATTCAATTACTGAATAAATTTTTTGGAAATATGAAAATAAAATCAACACCTCTATCGATAGAAGATTTATTCGGCAGTCCCCAGCACAGCATGTCCAGCGACAATATTAATTTCATCTTCAATATGTCACTTGAAGAGAAAGGCTTTAGTGGTTTGTTGAATTTCTACCTAACTCTGTTGGAACTGCTTAGATGTTTTAACAGCATGTTTAAAATTCAGGTTTGTTATGAATATAATATTCTACATTCCATGGGGCTCTGATACAGCAAATAAGAGATATTCTCTGCATTAGATAATTTAAAATTAAAATATAAATATTTTAAAATATTTTTAATTAGTATTTAAAATTTCAGCTCCTATACACTTTACATAATGTTTTCATATTTGTTATGAGTGACACCTATTTCTATTTGAGGAGTTTAAAATATGCCGTAAGTATAAATTGTTATCTTATTTGTTTCAATATTGAACAAATTTAATAATACTTCTGACACGGAATTACATTTATATTTTCACCACATACTTTTATTTGCTCAAATATTTTTTATATCTTACCATTACTAACATTTTGGGAAATATGATGATAGAGCAATCTATTACCACTATTTTATTATTTTACTACTAAGGATTATAAAGTTATGATGACACTATCGTGGGTAAATAATCAGAAGTAAATTACGTATTTCAGACGACACTGAAATTTTCATTTTTGGAAACAGTATTTTGGACATCTCCTTCCATAATACGAATTGTTAGCATTTGCATCCTCTGTGAATGCATCTATTTGCAAGTAGAGGAAACTAAAACCTGTTTGACAACAATTCAGACGGATAAGCAAATTCGTGAGTATCCAATTTAGAATATTTTTTTTCTAAAATAATTATTTAATGTTTTGGGATTATTTCAGGAATACGTTTAACAACGCTAATATCGGTACAGTTCTCAAGAAAACATTCCAATGTCAGAAGCGAATTTAAAAGTGGAAACGTTGAATCCCTCAAATATATATTACCAGTAATATAGTAGTTAATAATTTTAGTTCATTTTGATAACCGGTGACTCAAGCTATAATTTATAATTCAGTGTTTGATTAAATGCAAAATACGCTGATGTGTGTAGATTGAACAATAAGAAAATATTTAGATGATTTCGTTTCCTTATGCAAAAAACATGACCCACATATGCAAAAATAATTTTTTAATGAGATATTCAATTAATAACGGAAATTAACCAAAAACTTTTCTACGATATAGTAGTAAACTTTGTGCGACAGTTTATTTTAGGAATAAATATACGAGTTTTAACTATGAAATATAAACTTGACCAATCTAAGCGAATTTATTTTGTTCTAATTACATATGGAAAACATTTGTTAATAATTAATTTTATGATAATTGCCTAACAGTAGAATCGTCATTTGAAACATCATGAAATCTAAAGTCGTGAAATAAATATTCGAGATGGTTTAATATAGTTTTATGCCCAGGAACATTTTAAGTATTTCAAATTTCTTTAATGGAATTTATTAGGATAAATCTTAACTGTTATTTTGGCCAATTCACCTTTAAAGAGTTGATATGCACAATTTAGCTTCTTTTAGTATATAACAACTAAAAGAAGCCAAATTGTGTTTTACTCAAAGATTACATTTTTTGTATTGATTCAATGCTTAAGCGTCAAGACCACACAGTTAACAAATTTTAAGTTCGGTGAATATGCACACAAATAAGGTTTATATAGAAGAAACATTGGAATTATGGCTAGTGCTCACAAAATTTGATTAACCAATTGCCATTTCGTAATTATCATACATAAGTAACTGGCATATAAGGAAGTATCCATTATTTTGGATAGCCACCAGCTGGCAATTATTTTAATTGCATGTCTCCCAAACTCTGATTCAAGAATATCTTTGTGCAATTAGACATCTCAATGTTTCTTTTCATTTATATATACATATATGTATATATAATATACTTAAATCATAAATATAACTGCTAATTACTCCTGTAAACCTTAATTCCGTTGAAAAAGTTAGTTTTAATGTGCACATAGAAAAAAATAATTATTTAATGTTTTGGGATTATTTCATGAACAAGTTTAACAACGCTAATATCGGCACAGTTCTCAAGAAAACATTCTAATGTCAGAAGCAAATTTAAAAGTGGAAACGTTGAATCCCTCAAAGATATATTACCAGTAATATAGTAGTTAATAATTTTAGTAAAACTAAGCGATTGGAAGTTGGATGGTGAATATGAACATTACTAAATATGACAAAAGTAAACCCTATATATTAAATGGTAATAGAGTAAAGCTATTTTTTATAACTTGTTGCTGAAGAATACGGCAAACTACGGTTTGATGTTGTCCAACATAACTTACATTATATCGTTTTATGATAATCGAAAGTATCTTTAAGAAATAAATTAACTTTTTGACTGCTCAATATTCCACATAATGGAATTAATTAAGCCAGTAAGGTTATTTTATGCTCTTATTGACACCAAAAACAACCCTTTTCAATAACTTCTCAGTAAAGGCGAAAAAGTAATGAAAACATAGTTTTAGAACCACTATTTATCAGTGAAACCAGTTCATATTCATGACAAGGAAAGGAAAGTATGGCTCACTTAGTAATTTTTGTGAATATGAAATATAAAATAAATGAATATGCATTTTTAAAATTTTTTATAAGTCAAGATAACAAAAACATGTTTAAATAATTGCTAATTATTTAGAAAATTATTTTTTATAAGAAAATCAGTCCAAAGTTTAAAATAAAATGTAATTTTTAAATAAATTATGTTTTAAAAATGTATCGTAACTCAGCAAGCAAATATCTTCTGCTTTATTGCCATTTTATACATAAAAAAACATTATTACTTTCACAATAACTTTTCAAAGATGAACACCATTTAAACTTTTCATTATTTGCGAATTTCCCTTGTATGGTGTGCTCTGCGGAATAGTTTCAAACACTAATAAATTGATGGCCCACGCAACATATTTTCATTTTTATGTAAAATAAAAACATACTATTGAATTAATCCTAGAAAACCCCTGTTCTGTATATCCCCATTTTATGTTTTTTCTACCTCTCAGTTTGTAATGCCCGTTCTGTACCGTTTCACACAATAGAAGTAATTGTTAAATTAACTTTTTTAACAATTCTTATCTTTTAAACATTGTTTTGCAATTATGTTACAATCATTAATTGCATAAAACTAATTGTAAAACTGATTATATAATAATGTTTGGTCATTATTTTTTCAGCTATTCGTGTACGTAGACAGATGAAAATAATTCAAGACCTGATAGCTGTCAATAAAATGGGTCAGCTCAATATATTTGAAATGTTTGCCTTGCGTGCTTCTTTGCTACTTGCTTTATTAAATTTTACTGCTACATACATTATTGTAATGATACAATACCTAAATTTATATTGATTTATATTTTAAATTACTGACTTATTTTGGTGAACTGGTTAAAACCTAATATTACAATTTCAACATTAAAATATTCACTGTTTATTTATATTAGTAATTAAATGTTTACGCTGAATTAAGTAAGCACAATTGTGCATCAAGTCATCACATTCTACACACCACAAGGAACTATGAAAATGCAATACGATAAACCTATCAGATAAAACAAACTAGCAGAACACTCATCAAGTCAATACCCGAAAGATGATGGACTACGAAAAAGCGACGACACCATAACTAAACCCAAGAACCCAAGTGATTAGACAACAAGTCAATATAACAGCTACCACCATAGAGTGCGCATGTCATCACCGTCTTTAATTTCACTTGTAATTTTAATAATTGTAAATTCAAATCATAAACTTTCAATGAATAAAATTGTATTTAATAATTTTATATATATATATATATATATATATATATACATATATAATGAAACATTAAAGATATTATTGGATTATTCGCGGTATGTGGTGCATAAGTGATAATTTTATTCAAAAATTAAAAAAAATCAGTTTTAAGGTTTCTACACGCAAGTTAATTAGTTAACTTTTTATAAAGGTATGTGCTCACTTTGTTTATAAACAATCTTTGAAATACATAACATTTTACAACCTACCAATAATGTGCAATAAACAAAAGAAAAGTGATGATACGCTATACACTATGTATTGGGAACAACATATTTATTGTGGATTTTGTTTGTTTTATTGTGAGATAATTGCTGATGTAAATATTTAATGTATAAAAATGTATTTTTCCACTGAAACACTCCCTTAGCATTTATCATTATATATGCTCTCATACTTGCTCTTTGATTTATATGGTAGCTCCGCGCGTTGTTGTGATATTTTAAAGATTCCCCAGTTTGACACATCTCTTCCTCTTAGAGTCATCCACGTGTTCAACATAGCCAAACTTTTTCTAGCATTTTGCGCGATAATATAATTTAGATAGCATTTCAAATGTCTTCTGCTCCGTTTTATTTAACTTATTTTTTTCAATCTCTTATTCCATCCTGATAGACCATTGTGTTCAGCTGAACATCTGCCAGTTTTTTCATCTCATTTCTTGAAACTCCTTTCCTCGAACGTATTAAATTTTTTTCCAGTCATAATGCCAAGATATTTTATTTATGTTTAAGCCAGTTTGATGAAAAAGTTTTTTCATTGGTTGAATCTACCATTTTCATGTTGTTAGTTATCAAAACTGTAAAGCCATGAAATTTTTTCCTAGTATAGGTTTTGTTAGACATACATTCTCTGAAATACTTTCACATAACTTTGCTTAATATGTACGTTCATTTTTTAGGATTTTTATTAGAATTTCAATAGAAGAAAAGAAGTGTGATGCACAAATATAAGAATTTAATATTTCTTTAATTATATATCTATTAATTTAACTCTAGGGTGTTTTTTGATCTGTAAATATATTAGTGATTAGAAAGTATGAATATTTATTAAACAAAACCTTATTGCAAATGAGCACTTTTTGTATGTACAGCTATTTGTAAAAGTGGACATTCAATAATTTTGTGACAACTTTTTAGTACATTTTAGTAATATGCAAATGTTACTCACTGTTCTTTATTGATTATTTTGTGAATTATTAATATAATAAATTCACGACTATAGTTGATTCTAGGGGGAATTTTTATTTTCTTTGCTTTTTCTACTATATAAGTATATATATATGTATATATATATATATATATATATATATATATATATATATATATATAATATTGAAAGACTGACCTGAAATATACGTATGTTTCAAAGGGCCCATATAAATATAAACAATTCAATAATAGAGAAATAGGTCTGTATTTCTTATCCTCACTGATAATTATATTTCTTTAAATTGACACCTACTACATATCTCTATTTCTTCAAAGAGCTGGATATAAGTATAGATAACTGAGTCAAACAGAAACGAAATCAGTAATATTCAAGTATGGAAAAAATAAGGAAAATTGTTTGAGACATTTTTGTTTGTCTTTGCTTAAAAATATCCCACGCTCAAAATAATGAACTTTCTTCAATCTCAATACTCAAATAAAAATATATGCGAGTCTGTTATTTATAAACAGTTTTTATTTGAGCAGTAGCTAGGTTTCGTGTTGGAAAAGATCAAAGAAATTTGATAATTTGTAAAGATCTTAGGTTTTCACTATTATTTAGGTAATATACCGAGCTTTTATTCTTAAACAGTTGCCACTTGTGTGCTGTATTCGAGAAAAAAACGAGAAGACAAGTTAATTAAAAAATAATGGAACTGATTTTAAAGTTTCAGTTTTTCATTAGAGCTAATAAACTTAATCATAATTATTTCAGTTTACTTCTTGCAGACGATAACCAAATAAATCAAATTTTTCCTTTTGAAACTGGCATAACCTTAAAGTAAGACCCTCATTCGACATCTACAGAAAAAAAGCAATGTTGTTTATTTATTACTTCAGTAATTGTTTGCTGCCTCCGTGTGGCAAGCAATATGTTACGGTTGATTAAAAGTTTAAGTCCTAAGTGTTGTGGAAGTAAAGAAAGGGTTATGACTCCAAAAGGAAAAAGTGAATTAAAACTTAATTTAACACTAATTATTCACAGTTATTTAACACTAATTGCTTTCTAAACATGTTTGATAAGATTTATATTTAAATCAAGCCTTTTACAATAGTGTACAATAAGTACACAGATAAAAGATGTATGGATGCGATTCAAGTTACTATCCTTAAAATACAAAGTTTTGTTAAATAAACAATCTTATCTCACAACAAATACACACTATTATCTCATCCTACAATTATCATAAACACTATTATCTCATCCTACAATTATGCAGAATGAACACATAAATGCAGGTCTTTCAACTTTACAAATGGAAGTATTCACTTTATATTCTAAATCAATATATGATCAGTGTAATATAAAACATATGAGTTGGCCTGGTTCATGTATTTACGAAATTGATTAAGAGTAATCGAGGAACAGGTATTTCGTTCACAAAAAATTTTTATCACTTACATGGGTAAATAATAAAAAGGGATCCAGTATTAGTTTCAGCATAACAATGTTCTTTTCCTATTCCTGAAACTCTAGAATTAAAGTTTTACAGCTATGCATGCTACTGCCAGAATAAGTAAGTAAATTCACGATTAAATGAAACTACGTGATGTAGTATTATTTCCACTTTCTTTAGTTTCTTTGCCACGACCTAGGTTTCCTTGTATTAAAACATCTGCAGGTGGGCCATTAGCAAATATCCCACCTGAAGATGTTGTAATACAACGAAACCTAGGTCATGGCAAAGAAATTAAAGAAAGTAGAAATAATACTACATCATGTAGTTTCATTTAATTGTGAATAATGAATTTCTACAAAATTAACGCCAAATATATTCAATATTTCAAGTAAGTAAATTTTAATGCCTTAAGCTATATTTGTAACCCAATACTTATAATTTGCCTGCAATATATAATGAGTGTTTAAAATAAATTAATTGAAAGTATGCTAGGAAAAAATTATTGTAAAAATAATTACAATTAAAGTAAAATAATATTTACTAACTTGAAGATATTATTTCAATAAAATATAGAAAATTTTAAAGGCATGTATATCTATATATTAATGGTAGTATATAGGCCTGAAGGAAATTTGCGTTTTTGGACCTAAAACGAAATTACGTACTGACGCAAGTGTGATGTAGGAAACCTTGTTATGGGGATAACAGTGTTAAAGCTCATCCGTGTCAAAGGTAGTCAGTTTGTGCGTTTTTTTATTTTATTTCATGTTTTTATGCTCTATTGTTACTTTAGAAATGGTCCCTAAATATAATCATGAATTCATTCTATGGATTAGTGAACCCCATTACTGCTATAATCAATTACGGTATCACCGTAAATAGATTCATATAATGGTTATACCGGAATTATTGTATGGCGTACACAGACTAGAAGTTATTATATTAGCGATACAACTTTTTTCAATAGTCCGTTAATTGGTCTAACGTTTTTCAACACCTATTAAGAGATATTGAAGCTAATTAAACAAGGATATCCTTCATTATTTTAATGACTTCATGTCCTCCATTTAATGACTTCATTTGATATAAATGTAATTATTTGGACATGCTAATTTTTTAGCCTCTTTACTTACGTCCGTCTTATTGGAATTAAAAGAAATTTGATTGACTTATATTCAAATATATTAATTTACATTTACTAACATCAGTTAAATCTTAAAGCTTCTTGTTAAATAGAGGGCATGTTGACAAATATTACATATATGAATAGGTCGATGAATTCTATTGATCCATTGCATACATAAATAACGGCACTGCAGTTGATTTGACACATTTTCCTCAAAAATTTGGTCATTTTCAAAATTTCGTGTTTATCTTGTATATATAGTATATGGGACCTACTATTTCTGGGTGTGTAGGTTTTTCATACAAAAATGTTTCACGGCATTTTTCTTATTTAGAACAAGGCAAAATTTAATAATGAAAAATGTTAAAAAAAATTTGTATTTCAATAGTTTACTAGATTTGCACTCCCCATTTGTCTCTTGATAAAGGAACAATCATAATTTATTTGCTGTTACTGCCTTTTAATTAAAATAAAAATATTAATAATTTCTCTAATATCATTTCATTATCTTTTTATTTTTGACAAATGTCAGTTAGTATTTTGTACGGTTTAAAAAAATACTTAAAAAAAAATTCTAAATAATTTAATTATATGTTGTTGGTTATAGAAATACCCTCACGAACTCTAGTTAGACTCATGATATTGTTTGTGAAAAAATTAATTAAAATCGAATTCGTCACGATCGATAGATAAATCGGTGGCTTGACGTTCATAAGTCTTATTCTGTATATAGATTTATCCGTTTTCCATTCTTTACTACTTCAGGTTTCACATTTGTCTTTCATTATATATGTAGGCATGTTTATATTTCATGTATATAGTTTTTCAAAATATTCTATTAACCCTAAACAAGGAAAAACTTGAATTCTTTCCATCATTTCCACAATAAATATCTAGTTTAATATGATTCTAAATATAACCTTGTTAACTGAATGAAGCAAAAAAATTGTTTATAGAAATAAAATCAATATGTGAAATTAATTTATCAATTAAAGGAAGCTGCAATTATAAGTTTTAAGTTTTATATATAAGACGCTTCAGCTAACTAATTAGGACAAACAGTAAATAAAATAAGATTGAAGAGCATTGTACAAGGATAAGCATATTTAAACATTTTTGAAAACATTGACCATTTTTAATATGAACCAAAACATTATTGTAGGCCTTAAATACAATCTGCTCAATGTCCAAACCGAAATGAATTTTGCTATCAAAAATGACACCAAGGTCATGCATGTTGCTGACTTTTTTGAGTAAGTTAACCAATATCGCATATCTAATACCATACTTGCTTTTTTTTCTTGTGATTCGCTTTCTGTGATTCGCTTGTACTTCGACTAAGTTAAACGCAGTTTGTTCTTTTCGAAGTAAACTTGTAGTCTATCGAAATCAGCTTACATTTTCAAATAGTCATGTACTTTCTTCACGAAAATAAATAATTTTAGATCATCTATACATGTTTGAAAAGCACTATTTCTGAAATATGTGCTGATATCATTAATAAATAAAATAAATAAGAAAGGGACCAACAAGACGTATAGTAAAAAAAAACCGGCTAATTCGATTGCTTGCTGCCTAAATATGAAATAAACCATCTAGACAGGTTATTCCTGAAACCGTTGAATGCTAGTTTTCCTATTGATATTTAGTGATCAACCTTGCTAAATGCTTTCTTGAAATCCGTATACATCACGTCGATCGGCTGTCTAGAATCCAATGCTTGAACAAGTGCTGATGGTAAAGTAGTAGTTTAATGGTGATAAATCTACAGGAAGTAAATTCAAAGTGTACATGTGTGTGTAAACAGCTAAGCACCACTTGCTGCCTGCATAGTTACAAAATCAAACTTCTAATTGAATACTTATATTTTTACTAGCTGCTAGGTGACCGCAAATAAAAGATTGTCTTTAATTACAATACCTTAAATTTGAAAATAGAGGTGGGAAATTATAAGGCAAATTTGATGTAATTAGGCAGAGGTATAACAATTTTGTCTGAGACCCATAGAAAAACAAATTCTCAGAAAGCTATAGAAGCGGAAATAGCGGTTATACTTTAGTTTTTTGGGAAGCCGGTGATCGTATATAATTATTATATAAAGTAACGAATAAAACCAAATTCAGCCATGTTTAAAATATAAAACATAAATATAAATATAATATAATATTTATACATTATGACTAGCAGGCAGCTGCTTCCCTAAATAATTTCACACATTTTGTATTATGGATTGAACATATTGACTTTTTTGACATGAGCACCATATTCGATTTGGCAACAAATTAAAAAAATCTCTAACATTAATTACTTTTGCAAATTTATTCACGTTTAGAAGTAATATTTTATAGCAATAATTCTAATTATTACCTGTATAGTTGTTATTTTATATATGAATTGTGTTTCTTATTTCGTGGTTAATTGCACATTTATGTGTTAAAATGATTATTTCTCCATTTTCAGTACTTACGACACCTTATCTTCACATTACCTTATGTTACAACATTTTTTTTCATTTTGCGTAATCTACTGTAACAACACATGAAATTAAATTTCATCAACAAAAGAAATGTGTAAAATTTATGAAAAATTGGCTGCCAAAGTTATTGTTGTATAAATAATTATTAAACAGAGGGCACACAGGCTCTCCTGTCAGTGAGCTGACATGTTAGGAGTTGTTGGCACAATAAAAATGTGTTTGTCAATTAAAGTGTTTTAGTGTATTAATGAATTATAAGATATATGATATAATATTGGCGACGAGCGTAAAACGAACCATAATTATTCATAAATACATTGATAATTCATATATTATAATAGTGATATTAAAAAGCGTGAGTTTCTTGTTAACCTCAAAATGAAAAAGAATCTATTTTTATTAATGAATTTAATCGAACAACGAATAAAAGAAGGAAGAAAAGCTTAGATACAAGAGAAAACTAAAATAGAATTATTAGAGATTGCCAATAAACTAGCATAAAAAATTGTTTCCTTGGGAACGCATTCTATTGAAGAGGTTAGGAAATATTGACGTGTATACATGCCGACAGATTAAAAAGAAAAGACTGCTCTGCGATCACTGGCTTGGAAATATTTACTTTGCGAAAATTGGAATAGATATCAACAACACTTCGAATGTTTTATGTTATTGAACGATGTAGCCAAAGAAAAAAGTGCCGTTACTTATCACAAAGCTAAATATGAATGTTTATGATTTATTGGCAATATTGTGTGTGCTGAACTCTCCAATAAACGAAATATATGAAAAAATATGTGAAAAACTGAAGACACACTACCATCAAAAATGAAAAAACAATGTGCTACAGCAAGCAGAATTTCGAAAATGATGTCAGAAACTTAATGAATCCATAGAACAATATTTTATTGAAATAAAAAAATTATCCAAAAACTGCAATTTGAAGAATTTAGATGGAGAAATAAAGAAAAGATTCTTGAATTGTGTTTCTGCAAAATTTCAATTATTAAAACAAGCTGACCAATCATTGGAAATGTTAACTAACATCGGAAAAACAACAGAGTTAGCTTATAAGCTAACGTTTAACTATGAAAAAAACAGGAGCGAACACGGATGTTTCAGTTACAATGAAAAAACTTTAATAAAAATAAAAAACAGTAGTTTTCGCTCAAGGACACCAATAAACAAACAAAATATGTAATGTTTTTTGTGGAAAAATGGACATTTGAAAGCACAATGTTTCCACCGAGAAAAATTCTTTAGTAAGTGTGGTGTTACAGGACATGTTTTCAAAGTTTGTGGTAAAAACAGCCTTTAACATGAAAAATCTGAATTTGGTAGAAGCTACAAATTCAGATGACAAGGATGTTGTTTAAGATAAAAACATTAACGCGGAAAATAGAAATTTTCGATATATTTTACTTCAGTGACAAAAGCAAAATTCCACCTGCAACAGTATTGGTCCTGGTTC
Organism: Druceiella hillmani; assembly: GCA_039881145.1. Lineage (NCBI taxonomy): Eukaryota > Metazoa > Arthropoda > Insecta > Lepidoptera > Hepialidae > Druceiella > Druceiella hillmani. Next base: position 38,525,045 of record JAYKKI010000019.1, read on the forward strand.
ATTCTAAAGACTATTAAAGTAAATAATCAAAAATTGTTTGTTGTAAAGGACGAACTGCCAAAAACAATAAGCAAAGATTTCTTTGTTGCAATTATGGCCCTCAAAATTTGATTACATGCAGATTTTTGGGTCCTTTATACACAAAAATTAAATGGATTAGACGTAATAGTGTACATCGATAACATATGGAAAAACATTATCAGAGACAAGAAACAGATACTGAAAAAAGAGAAATTGAAACAGATACTGAAAAGACTCAAAGAGTAAAGGTAAAAATTAAAATTGAAAAAATGTAAATTTTTTGATGATAAACTGGATATTTTTGGATTTGAGGTAAACTAAATGGGTGTCAAGATTATAAAAAGTAAAATTAAACCCTTATTGTCATTGCCAGATAATTTAAAAATGCTAAAATGAAATGTTTTTAAGAAAAGTGAATTATTATTAGCAATCTTTAAAAAACATGGCAATAATATTAACGCCATTATATGCTTGTTTAGGGAAAAAAAAGTTTAACTGGACAGAGGCATGTGATAAATTATTCCAAGAAATAAGAAAGGCCCTTACTAATACAACCCCTTTATCTCATTTTGATCAAAATCCTATAATTATATTAACTTGTGATTCAGATACTGGTATAGCCACTATATAATCTATAATAGACGGTAATAACATTATAAAACCAGTAGTATTTGCAAGTAAAAAATTGAATTATAACCAAATAAAATATCCTATCTTGGAAAAAGAGGCATATGCAATCGTTTCTGGAGTGAGTAAATTTTGAAATTTATTTTACAAGTTGATAATGATGCTTTGAGAAAAATATTAGGACCAAGGTTTACCAAAAATGGCAGCAAAGCTATTACAATATTGGTCTATTTTTCTAACTGGTTTAATTATTAAATTTAGCACATAAAATCCAAAAATAACTAAACAGACTATTTATCATGTGTAGTCATTAATTGTCAAGACAAATTAAGAAACGCTGAAATGAAATCATTTCATGCATAACACGCATGAATCAAATATCAAGATCATATTTTCGGTGGCCGGGTATATATAACGAAGTAGAAAACATAAGAAAAAATTGTATTAACTGTTTGCAAAACTATAAAAATCCAAAAAAAACTAAATTAACAGTGTGGCCTCAGCCGTCACTAGTTTGGTATAGATTACATGCAGATTTTTGGGCCCCTTATACTCAAAAATGTTTTTAGTAATAGTAGATGCTTATTCCAAATGGCCCGAAGCATTTGTTATGAGTAATATAACAGCACAAAAAGCAATTGAAGTATTTAAAAGTATTTTTGTTCATCATGGGTATCCTTTACATTTGGTCACTGGTACTGGTGGGTACATGGACTAGCAAGGAATTTAAGAGTTTTTCTAAAATAGTGGGAATTAAACAGACGTTCACAAATGGACTAGCTGAACGTTTTATAGTCACTCTAGTCACATTTAATAAAAATAGGAAAGCAGAAAAAACTTGAATATGCCTGTAATTTGTTCCTATTTGATTAATATGTACTGCTCATAAAACCACAGGCTATAGTCCAGCCAAATTAATATCAGGATGGGAATTGAGATGTCGTTTCTCATTATTGAGACCAAATCCCGTAAATGTTAAGGTAGATTTTGAACAAGTGAAGTTAAGGATAATAATAACGAGCATTCTAAAACATTTTTACGGTTAGCTGCAAGAGATTACTCTCATAGTAATAAGTCCGCCAAATGTATAAACTAGCTACATTAAAGAACGTATATAAATAAATAAAAATTATCATAAACCTCTTTGGTAGTCAAGTTATTGAAAAAAGAAATAAGGTGGCAAATGATTGCGATGAAAGATAATTTGCACCTGAATTGTATTTAAATTGAAAAACATTTTGATATAGTAGTAATTTTTTTACAACGATATCAGAATTTACGATCATAACTTATTTTCACTCTCATTACTAAATTGATAATAAAAATACCTGTTGTTTCATATCATCACACTAAATATTTAATTATTTTAATTACTTCCCATCACTTCATCATACCTATTATAATCTAATGTCAAATTCAAATTAAATCGATTATTTCAATGAAGTCCGGACCGTACACATGTACGTATCCCTATGTAAAATCCATATAATACATTTCATGAGTCGCTCTGTAGTCTTAACGCGTTATGATGTTCATTTCTAGGTACGAGTAAATGAGAAAAAGTAGGTACGACGAAAATATGGATGTGTATGACGTAATGGGAAATTTTAATAAAATTTTTCATATTTGTTCACTGTCTCGCATTTCAAAAATAAACAATAATATAATTGTGAAGAATATTATGACACAGGCTTTGATGACAGTTTTTTTTATAATAATTTTATCCATAAAAATTATGATGGCATCCTTTCAACTCCATTTGTTAACTGATTACCATGTATCAGATGATTTTGGCAGGATACATACGATCGTATCAAAGATTCAAGTTGTTATACTTATCATTTATGCCGCTACGGAAAGTACTTCTCTATATTAAATTCTTTAAAGTTTCAATATAAATATTTTTAAGAATATTTCATTAATATTTAATATTTCAGCTTCTTTTCAGTTTGCATATTGTTTATGAATTTCATATTTATTATAAATATCACTCATCTCCACATGCATAGTTTGAAATATACTGTATGTATTCATTTTTAATCTTGCTCATTTAAATACAATAAAACAATCACACTCTCAAAAATGAGATGATATAACAATTTATTAATATTATTGTGACTAGGTTTTCTAAAATGTTGATCACACTTTCATATGTGAGTAATAAAAATTAAATTCCATGTTTCGGACTGCACCAACATTTTTGTTTCTGCAGGTATTATTTCGGTTGCCTCCTTCATTAATACAAGTTGTTAATATTTGCATTTTGTATTAATGCATCTACTTGCAAGTTGAGAAAACAAAAACTTGTTTTGTAACAATTAAAGCTGATGAGCAAATTGGTGAGTATTCACTTTAAGCCTTCTTAGGATATTTTGTTTGTACCTCTTTGTTTAGGTACTGTAATATACGCAATAAAATACAGTGATATTTTACTGTTATCACAGAATAAAATTGTCACTTGTGAACTAAGTGAGTAAATTTACATTATTTTTGCAGTTTTATCGACACTACTTGATTTAAGCACGAAATAATCAAAGATAAAATAAAGAGCTATTTACCATTTAAACTAGTTCGTATTTATGAACAGGAAAGTATTAATTGTTTAGTAATTTTTGCGGACATGAAAATTATAAATAAAATGGTGCCTTTTTTGGTTTTTTGGTAAATTGATATACGAGAAATCCAAAAATAATAATGTGCAAAAAATATTTTATGTTTAGAAATTTATTTTCTATAACGAAATCATTCTGAACTTCAAAATGAAGTAAATTTTTTTTAAAAGTTGGTTTAAAAATCCTAATCCAGAAAGAAACAACTTAAAAAATATATAATTATTAAGACTCAATTTTTTAATCATAACTTTCCTTTGTTTACTTCTCCACATTCCACCTAAATAAGTAGCTCAGTTTTGAAGAAGGACAAAAATAGCTATTTGTAGTCCATCCATATAAGTGCTTTCAACACAAACTGACAATCCACGATATTGTGTCCATAACCATCGAAGTATCAGGAACGTATGTTTCATCTTCATCTTTGTGACTCTCACACTCTTTCCAGTATAAAGTAAATATTCTGTAATCTTTTGAATTGATTAAGGGCTAATGAGCTATTTCAAACAATTGTTTTTTAACAATTTTATGGTGATTGTGTGTCTCTGCTTATGATATCATCGATTTATAGATGCATGCTACATTAATAACATCGTATTTGATTACATTTTTTATAAATTTAGTATCTCTATTTTTCATTATTTTGTGTCTATTATCGGCTTAATACTAAACTGACTCGAAATGTAGAGACCCAAGATAATTGTCGTGTTGAGATGCAAATGTGTTTCAAAACTCTGTAATACAACTTAGTCCAAAAAGTAGTAATATCTTTGTTTATTGCTGCTATAACATGCTTTTATAAGAGCTATCGAATAAATATTTTATCGGCAAAGGAATTCGCTTTCTGTACGTATTTTCAAGATCCCTGTTCAGAAGATTAATTTTTTGAAAAATGCTGCAAACTAGAAGCAACTAGAGCATACATTCCAGAGGATAAACCATTTCATACAACATTACAATTGGAAAGCATTCGTAAAATTTTAATTGCAGTCTATTGGTCAAATGCAAATATATGTTTAATTTAAGAATATAATCATATCATCAAGAAATATTTATTCGCAAAAAGTATCAGAATCTTAAAAAAAGATATATTAATGTGAAAAATAATAATATAATTATACAATGGATTACATAATTAATATATAGATTACAATAAACGTTTACAAAAGATTATTCTTGACAAATCCTTTGAATGTGTATTCTCAAGACTTCCGAGAATAAGGTATTTGGAACTTGGTATAATATTAGGTTTTGTTCCTAGGCAATATTTCCCTCGTCTCATAAAAGATATTCCCAGAATAAAAAACAGGGTATTTGTGGTGCTATAAGCCTTAATGCTTACAGACTTTTCTATAGGTGTATATTTTCCACGATTAGCTCATACATAAGTAGACGGGATGACTTTACTTACATTTTTTTTTATTTCTGAAAAGTAAATGTTGATATATTGGGGCGGATTACAACTATTTGGGAATTTGGAGTATCACTTTCTAGATCTTGCTATAATATTATATAAAATTTACAAACTATTATTTCTCTAGATGTAGATGTTTAATAATTTTAAATAGTTCTCTGCTGTACAAGTATCATGCGTGTCTTTATCTAATACGGTAAATATTTTCTCCTGGTTAATGTTCACTATGCGGAGTTGTTTCTCGATTTCTTTTGTCGGGTTGGTTGCTAGTCCTGAAATTTATTTATATATGTGGTTAATTTAAATTGGCGGGCTATTTCTTTTCTTTTCAAAATTTTATGCATCTTCCTTTTTATGCATCTTCCTTTTTATGCATCTCTACAATTTTGTTTTGGAATATTCTGTAAATCATTTACCAGACCTGTATTGTACCTTCTATTTGTAGGGGCTCAATACTGAAATTTTGCAATAAATACTCTGTTCTCTATGTACTTTACTTTCATTGTAATATTAAGAGTTTTCTTCATATGATTCTGTGAAAATCCAAATTGTGTCCATGTTCAATAGAGTATCTTGTAAATATGTAGTATTATAAATAAACATGTAAGGTTCCAAGTGCCCAACTTCTTATAAATTTTGGCTCCTTTTCAAGCCATCAGGTTGTTGCGTCAAACATGACGACTCCAAGTATTTCACACCTGTTTTATAGCTCTATTCTATAGCGGACTTATATATTCTTACTACTACTAAATTTTCTATAATCTACCATCCTAAATTTTCAGACGCATTATATAGTGTACCATTTTATAAGGGCATTTAAACATGGGCTCTGTTTTCAAATTGCGCGCAGTTAATAATTGGTGAATAATCTAATTATTTTGCCAATTATTGGATGGGATCCTTCCATAAGAGAGTTTAAATTCGGATTAGTAAAAGTGTAAGAATCTTATGTAATAAATAAAATTTCTGCGGACGCACAGCCATTGATAGCGACTTGATCAATTGAAGCGGCAAAGCGGACTAAGTTGGTGTCTAGGTGAATGTTACGAACACAAAAAATAATGTAGTTTTACTAGGAAATTATGGTTTTCAGGATAAATCAATTTTCTAAATAAAAACAACACAATGAAAAACTTATTAAAATTTATTAAAAAATAAGTGAGTTATGAGCTTCTAAACTGAATGGTAGGGCTGGTGTGAGATATCTCTCTGTTTCGTTCACTTTAATAGAATATAATGAACCTTAAGAATAAAAAATTCAGTATTGCTGTCCTTGTCTAAACACTAAGTTTAATACCTTTACAATTTGGAGAATTTTTAAGATTTGTCAAAAAATTTCACTTCTATCTGGTGCCTTGAAATTGGATTTATGAAGTTAACAAAGATTACTCAAACCATCGGATGAAAAACCCAAAAACTAATTATTTACCCACATCTTTACATGTACGGGAGGATACATTTAACATTTTTTTTTTGCATTTTGCGACACATTAAATTCTTAAATAATTCAAAATTTTATACACATAAATATAAAACTGTTGAAACAATGACAGTCAGACAGATAAGTTTTCCTCACTTCACTATGTTATTTATTTGCATACTTTAATGTACACAATTGATAATATGAACGACTTATTGTTACAAGAACAATCACTTATAGCTAACGAGAAATCAGTTAAGCTCTACTTGATGAGGGGCCGGGAATCGAACCTGGATTCCCAAGGTGCATCGTGCTGTCAAAGGTCATGTGCCTTGTGTTCAATGCAGTACAACACGGTAACGACCCTAATAAGAGGATTATTTTAATTTCTAAAAATTTCTATCAGGGTTTATTTCATACTGATTAATGAATAAAATGAAATGACATCAATACAATGCACTTTATTTATTTAACGAGTCCTGTCAATTAACATAAATAGCGAGTTTGTTTTCTAAAAATTGTACGAGCAATGTAAAGTGACAAACTGCCCAAAGGCTCATTCAAAATACACTATGACCCAAGTAAAGTTAATATACCATCTTATCTGCCTACCATTTTTATGGTATACTTTTGACAACTATAAAAATATAAAGCTGTCGTTTTTGAAAAACCAGTAAATGTTTCTATATAAATAAAATAAAATATAAAAAAAGGGTAGCTCCTTTAAATGCATATTCAATAATCAGTCAGAAAATAATATAAGTTTCTCAAAATACTTTTATAATATAAATTTATGGCCACACAACACTCTCAATCCACGGTATGTAATGGGAGACACGCGTGTAAACTCCGGGTGAACCAATGATGCCACAACCCCAGCCAAAGGATGTGACACCTACCACCAGGTACATACAGTTCACGTCTGGATGATGGATCTGGAGAGGACCTCCTGAATCACCCTGTGTGAAGGAATACTTTATATTTATATAGTATGTTCTTCTGTAACATATTGTGTAAATGCTTCCAAATAACATATATTTTGAAGAGGTAATCCTCGAAAGAGATAATTTTACGTTTTCCATTATTGAACAGGATTTGTTATTATTAAAAAGGCACGTCAAGTCTATAAGCATTTGATGAAATCCTCTCCTCATATCATTTTATTGTATTTTAATTTCTAACCAACAAATGTCTGGTTAAACTGTTAAATACATCAAGCTTAAAAATGCTTTATTATAAAATTGTTCGGTGTGAATTTCAATGTTTATTCAATTAATTGCAAGTGGTTTAAAAATAACCAATTTCATGTTTAAATTGCAACAGATTCAACCTTGTAGGATATTGTGAACAATATCAGATAGACGCTTGGACTCCGAGAGGATAATGTCACTGATTCTCATTAAAAATATAATATTATACAAAGTAAGACATAATGGATATCAGTTATGAGGTTCTTAGTCAATTAAAAGCGATCAAGTAACTAGAGTGTGTATAGACTCTTGAAATAATTTGAATATAATGGATTATGAAGTCTTAAGTAACTTTGCAACGTATAAAGTATTTATGCTGTTAGTTTACTGTTGGTTATGGAAACACGGATACTTCTTAACTTGTTGGTCGTGAACCTATAGATTCCAGTGCTCCCCTAAATTTTTAATTGCTTAGAAGCACCTATTTTTTTATAAATCTCAATTATTTAAGTGATAATTAAATAATGAAGAAATTGTGAAACATGTTTGCTGAGCATACGAGATATTTCTGCAAGGGGGAACACCTCCAAGGGTCAAAATATCTAGTACGAGAGTCAACTAAGCCAGTGTCGAGTTTTTGATCAGGTTGCTTACAAATGACTGTCAAAAAGGTAAAGGAATATTGTTTTCTATTGGTACGACTCCTTCAACTACGTATACTGGTGATTTAGACGCAAAAATATCTTTATTTTTTCACTTGTTTTTCTATGGCAACATTTTATTTATTTTTTCATGACAGAATTGAACACAATCAAACAATCTGTCTTTTCTTAAATTCACAGTGAAAATTTATTAAACATTGCAATCTCAGTCAATTGAATATCAAGATAACCAAGACGAGAGGTTCATTATGTGAGATTAGTTATAAAATCTATATATCATTTATTATAAAATAATTAAATATTAGTTTTCATAATATTATGTAAAAATAGAATATATGAAAATTAATATTTCTTGCAATCAGGCAGTATGTTGTCAACTTAAAACAATGAGATCAAAAATTTAATTGTGAAATGTTATTGTAAATGAGTATATTGCTACACTCATGTACAATAGCATTTAAGAAAAATATGTACTCATAATTTTTCTAAAAGTTTTGAAAAAGAAATGTTTAAGATAAATGATTATACAAGATATAAAATATGAGTAAAATGACCATGAGAATCAAGTAAAGGCTTCTGACTAATGGAAAAAGTCAATATATAAAAAAGGATGAACCATAATATCTAGGAATCTGTGTTTTTAAGAAATATATTTTCTTCTAATGATTAAATAGAGAGAGGGTACAGACCTGACAGGTGTCCCTTGCTACTTCATGATGCCCTGCGCAGAGCTGAGTCTTAGGATGGAGACCAAGCTTTTGAGTCCTGCTAGGCTTAATTAAATTTGCACACTCTTCTGTACTAAACTTCTGCAACTCAACCTGAAATACGTAAAGAAAATTGTAAGTGAAAGGTACACTCACTTGTACCAAAATTTTTAATTAAGCGGAAGCAGATAACATACAGTGTTGCGGGCTTTTCAATTGGTGTCCAAACTTCCATAGCTGGAAAATATTGAGGTGAATTTACAACTAATTACGGAGACACATTACATGATATTTTGATTTACCATTCACTTTAGGTGTTCTTTTCAAAAGTCAATATTTGTTTGCCAGAATCAAATCACTTACTTATTCCAATTGATTTTATCTAATAAAAAAACTAACGACAAATCACATGATGATGCTTGACTGGAATGCAATACAGGCACAAAGTATGTCAACAATTATAAGTGTAGGAGTGTACTAATAGTAATCTGCATTTTTCTCACTTGTAATTCAGCCTAGTAATATAAATTCATCGCAGACAAAAACGAATAGTAAAGTTTATTTCAAAACAATTTTATTTTTGTGCTATAATATTACACATTATTATATTAAGTAATTTACATGTATATTTTCTCTTGGTGAATGTATTAATTAAATGTAATGTAATGAAAAAGTGCATTATTCTGTATCACATGATATTGCTCATGAATATTTTTGATAAAAAATATTTAGAAAGGCCATTTTCATAAAAAGTTGAAAACAATCTAGTATTCATAATAATGTTATGCCAGTTTCAAAATACAAATCAAGCAGAACAAACAATATAAAATTAAAAATTCAACAATAATTTTCACAAAAACACTGAATTAAAATTTTATAATCAATAGTTTAAACTTGAAAAAACTAAAATAATTACATTTCACCTCAAATTATAAAAAAAAAAACCATATTAACGTTTGTTAGATACATAAATTGTGTTTTGCAACCATAGCTAAAAGAACTTTTGTTTAATCTATATAATTTGCTGATTTCTCTGAACTGATTATTATTTTCTTTAATCCATTTTTATAATCACCTTTTTTTACATTTCAATAAGTTGCAAATACAGATTAAAGAAATATTAATTAAAATAACTATGCAACGGAAAGGGAAGAAATACTGAAATAATCAATAATGACTGAAGTAATTTGATGCTAAATTCAGAAATAAATTATAAGTAATCTTATAAATTATAATAATTTATAAGTAATCAAATATTATATCTTGCTCTTCGCCAATAGAATACATTTTCCACCTGACCAATCAAGTATATAAAATCACCTTCTGCAGAATATCAGCAGCATTTCCCAGGTACTTAAGCAGCCCCCATCCAGTTGCTACCATAACACGATCGTCTATATCATTACCCGTATGTAGACACGCGGGGTACACAAATTCGTCCATCTTAATTCTGTAATTATAATGATGTAATTATTTTATATAAAATGAACACTCCGATGCTGTTTGGTGGAAAAGGGAAATCACATTTTTTTCTTATAAATCATACCCTCAATAGAAGCCTATTACGACTCTTAATATTTACATTTTTGTGTTTTGTTAAAACAATTATGAAAATAAATGCAACAATTTCTATTTCACATTGTAACAAATGAAAACATACTAACGACATTATTTTGTAATAATAGCTGCTATTCAAAATTCTAATAAAAGTTTATTGTATGTAATTTTGAAAACTATTGCGACAATTTAAAAAAAAATTAGTAAACTTATCGATAAATGCAAGATGTTGAATACTGTATGACTGCTGTGATTAGGAAACCTTATGGCTTTGATTTGTACAAAATACTTACTCTGTCGCAGTCCTGAGCAGAGCAATATCATTATATTTGCTTGGTGGTTTATAGTCCGGATGCTTAATGACCTGGCTCACCATATATAGACGGTTTGGCTCGATCGGTGAACTGACCTTAGCCACGCCTACTCGGATGAACTGAACGTCACCACTGAAATTAATATGTAATTAAAATGGTGGTGAATACAAAACTTTGATGAATGTAAATTGTTCTTATAAAATGAATATTAAATAAATCTTCATTGGTATGCATTAGAATGTGACATCAACATCTATTTGAATAGCTTTTGACTGTATCCACATATATTCAATACAGATTAATTGTTGCTGCTTCCAGTAATACATCATTTGTAAGTAAATTTTAAAAAAATCTTAATAGAAAATAAGACAATAATTCTAATAGCCATAAAATATTTAGAATATATTTGGCGTTAATTTTGTAGAAATTCATTATTCACAATTAAATGAAACGACGTGATGTAGTATTATTTCTACTATCTTTAATTTCTTTACCATCTTTGCTAATATCCCACCTGAAGATGTTGTAATACAACGAAACCTAGATTGTGGTAAAGAAATTAAAGATAGTAGAAATAATACTACATCATGTAGTTTCATTTAATTGTAAATAAAATATTTTTGTAACCAAGCACTTCAAAATTTTAAAAACATAAATACAACGTATTCATAGTTAAATATTTATTTTAAGTATTTTTACTTAATGTCAATTTTATCTAAATCTTGCAAATAATCATTTGACAGTAAATGGTACACAGTACAACTACAAAGAAAAACATGGATAAATTTTGTGTTTTGTTATGTTTTATACCGTGTCAAAACAAAAATTTGTAAGATATAATAATTTTTTATTCTAAAAAAAGATAAGAAAATTATCTAGCGTGTATTGTTTTTAACAAAATCGCGACCAAAATGATCCTTGTTCTGGTACCATTTTTGAAATTTTCTACTGCACATTTATGCATTTAAGTTTTATAACTGAGACAGACCGTCCAGACAAGCCGGCTGACTGATTGAAAACATTAACTGATGCTTTGCATAAAAAATTACCTACCTAAATTTAATTACATTAAGGCTAAACATTTTACTATGAAAATACGAGGAAAGGGATCACAATGGTAAATGTAAATGAACAAATCACTTTGAACCTGATCTTCATTGGACCAAGGACATGTTCCAAATTTTAATGGATTGGGAATAAAAGGTTGGAAAAGCATCGCATCCTATGGAGCATAACAATGAACATGCCAACATGCGATGTGCTATGTTCAATTTAACCTGTTGGATAAATTGAACATAGCACATCGCAAGAATTTTCCAGAATACATCTATGAACTCATTACATCAAAAACGTCATGCTTCATTATAACAATCTGTGGTCACATTCATTTTTGCAGGCATGGTGAAAAATGTTCAGGCTCAGATATATTTCCACATTTCCTTTACACTTTTTATATTCATTCTCCAAGAATTCTTCGAAAAATGGATAGTTGCATATCACTTCAAAGAGTTAACCTACTTTGAGTGGATAATAATCAAATTGCCAGAAAGCCGGCAAATAGTTCAAAAACAAAAAAATTATCATTAATTCATATTGCTTGTCGAACAATTTTTTAATTTAATCCATATAAAAATGTCACTTGTAAACTTTGTGTTACTTAGAGATGCTGGGTCATTTACAGATACTATGACAAAAATATTGCATTAGTTGCAGATGCTGACGTGTTCCTCAAAAACTAGTAACTTACACCATCAGACCTGACAGGAATGAAACTTTTTTTCTTTGTCAATATTTTTTCTATGAGGTCAATAGTAAGGGACCACATCTCACTACCGTATGTCATCATTGACAACACACACTATCTAAAAACTTTCATCTTCAGAGATTGGGATATTTTGGACAAAAGTTATGGTGAAATTTCCCGAACGCTGCCTGGAGTTGGATTCTCCAATTGGCATCTCTCTAGATCCATCTAGATGCACCCGTCCCTCTGTTTTCAATATCTATCTAGATGTTCCCAACATGTACTGGTATGGGCTCTAGATGGACATTAGATATGATCTTCATGATATGATATGAGATGATATGACCTTGTCCATGTTTATTTCAAGACTTATTTGTTAGGAAATTCTGCCTAAGTCCTTGAACATTGCGCCAAGATCTTCTAGCAATTCCATCATAACCACTATATCTTCAGCAAATTGAAGGTGAGTGTTGTATTCACCACTGATATTGATGCAAAATCCGTTTCAAAGCAAAAATTTGAAGACGTATTCCAGCGCTGGAATGAAACGTTTCGAAGAGATTACATCACCTTGACATTATCTTTCCGCATCTAGATCAGTTTCATACTCTGGTCTCATAATTTTACTGATAGGGCGGCACTGCTGTACAAACACTAACACTTTAATATACTAGTAGTCAATAGGGAATCTCTGTAGTGACTGAAGTATAGCCCCGGTTTCACAGAATTGAAGATTGGCTGATAGTCTACAAATGCTAGATATAGAATTTAGCTTATTATTAATTTTATCTCATAGTTATAATGAAAAACACTAGTAAAATCTAATAGCCTATGAACTCAGTTGAGGCAATTAGCATAAATTGCATTAAGAACATCCATATAATTATTTCTTTAAAAAATTATGGAAATAAGTGGAACTTGAATTTATATGCTGCGGTTTTCAAATTTCAACAATTCTGCTTCATTTAATTCACTGTAATCCTATCTCCCTCGCAATAGACAAAAATAGCAGAACATTATGCTCCACATATGTGCCAGTGTGGAAGCTTGTTGGGTTATAAGGTCCCATTTCTTGTTAGACGCCATATAGCAACAAACAACCTCTGCTTCTTTATTTTTAATATCATGTATAAAAGAATGGAAAATAACATATCAACTGTTGCTATACAAATTTATTCTTAATTATTTTCAGTTTTCTGAATCGCTTCAACTGTTGATAGCTGTGAATTAACATGAACTATTTCCACTTGAGCTCTGTTTAAATCTTTGTCACTAGGGTTAAAAATAATGAAATGTTCATCTTTATTATGGAAAACTTGCAAAAAGTTATTATTGTACATTTTGGATAAAATCACTTACAAATCTCTGGAGTAAGTACAATGTCCAGCTGTCAGCACGAAGCTCTCACTGATGATTGTTCCACCACAAATCCAGGCCGCAGTATCCAGGCTCTTTCCAAATCCAAGGAAAGCCTAGAAGATGTAGCTACTAATTAAAAGATGATCCAAAATCAGATGTACTGTAAAAATTCAGCCTAAGTCATATTGAATGTCAAATAACTGTGACTTACTGAATAACCAAAATAAGCAGATTATGAAAATATTTAAACTAACTTTACTCACTGCATTACCAGAATATGGTTTTAAAGTTGTTATGAGATTTTATAGTTAAAGAAAGGAGAAAATATTCTTCCCAGAGCAATATTTTATTTCTTTGTTTCTGAATGTATACCATTTTATGACCACATGAGTGGAGCGTACGTTTTACAATGCAGTGAGGAAATTTTTACCATTTTCAAATACAAACAACAAGTATTTGTAATATTGTTGTTTGCAAACATTAGTTATGAATATTGCAATTGTGTTAATGTCATTCTTGCAACTGGTAAGCCAATTTCTGGTTAATTGTCTGGCATTTTACATGACTTCGTTTCATTGTATTTTCCTTTATGATTAATTTTAACATTAAGTGAATGTTTCTTCCGTTTAATGATGTTTGAGGGAAATTTATTTCTGTTGTTTTGTTAAAGAGTGATTTGTTTTAGATGGTTTTGCACTCAAGTTACTTCAAAATTATATGCAATACCTATGTCAAAAGTAAATAAATATAGAATGCTAGCAACACGATTTCATTCTAGCCTATCCTAGTTAGCACTTCACATCTATAGATTTTCTGTTTAATTTTCCAGCTAATCTCCTTAGATACGCTAATTTATTAGAGACCAAATTAATTAAGTGCACATTTTTTCATTTATTCTAATTGGCTGGAATATTTGTTTTTCATATTATAATTTTTTATTCATCTTTACATAAAAAAAATTAACTTTAATTACATTATAAGAATTGTTATTTTAATTTGATCAACAATCCAGTTACTTCATAAGTATTACTACAATTTTCTGTGTAAGAAAATTTCAATATACGTGAGAATTTTTAAATTTTGTAATGATGATTTAAAAAAAAATTGTTCAACGAAATTATAATAAATGCTCACCATATGAGGAAACTCCTTTTCGACAGAGTCCACACCCCCTACTGCAGCTATATAACTTATCTCGTCATCTTCCCTATCACGTTTTACACGTTGGTATATCGGCGGTTGGTAATGTCCACATTTGTATGTTCGAGAAACTGTCGCACGGTCACATAAGTTTTGATTACCATTTTGTGTACACACCTCCCAGGTTGTTGTGTTCTCACATGGATACACATGCTTAAGTAGATCAATGCACTCTGTTTATAAAGAAAGTATTAAATTTACACAGCAATTTTTGAATACTTATCAAGACCATAATTTGGAGTTAATCATTTGAGAGTGTCATTATTGAGAATTTAAAAAATCATTTTGAAGTTACTGAATTTTTCATATCTATCATACTAATTTTTATAATACCATGTTTTATATCCTTTATACTATGGCAGCACCAAGCAGGAAGTACTATAATAGTACTAAGTACCGACTGCTATTGCTATACTAATCAGCAACTACTAAAACAGTATGAAATAGTTACTCTTATAGCAGGACTTAGTTGCAGCAACTACTACAACATTAATAAATGCCAACTACTTCAGCAGTACAAAATAGCTACTGCTATAGCAATATAAAGCAGCAACTACTGTAGCAGTATTAAGTAGCAACTGCTATAGCATTACTAAGCAGCAATTACTATGGAAATATTAAGTAGCAACTGCTACAGCATTATTAAGCAGCAACTACTATAGCAGAACTAAGCAAGAGTTCCAGTGATAACAACTGTTACAATCAAATAAAGAGATCAATTGATGAGAAAATAAATATTAAAGCTTGTGTGGCTAAATCAACACACACTACGTTTACTTTTCCTAAAGATAGCTGATGAGATGTAATGCTAGATAAGGAAATACCGCTCCAAAACCACACAGTAAAATATTTAGATTTGATAGAAGACAAACAGGAAAACACATTATGAAATGATAAATTGTTTATGGGTGAATTATCAATGAATATATTCCCTTCAGCCATTAAAATAAAAACTGATTGACTGAAAAAATATTGTCATATTGAATAATTGAGACAAAATCCTAAGTTCTGAACTTTTATATAGTACCCAGTAAAGAAAACCAGAGTGAATTTTTATAGAAGTGTCACCTGCGTCAAGTGTCATTCTTTGTATTATTACTATTAAAACATATAGATATAGCAAAATTCTGTCATGGGATCTCAACGGGATCACGAGAAACAGGGCATCAGAAATATACATGTGATATACCAAATCTAATACCATTTCATTATTAAATTACTAATTTTAACAAAATTAATGAAATGCAATAATTTACTTATATCTTAGAATTCCACATTCTAAACACAACCAATTGAGTATTAAGAGTTTTGGCTATTGAGCTCCAAAAATGCGGAAGGGCACCAAACTCTTTCATCTCTTTAAACTGCCTTGTTAATAGGGTTTTGATGATTTTGGACTTCCATGACTGACATCATAGCCAACGTTTCCAATATTTCATATACAAAATGAAACTTCTTTACCTATTTTTTTTTACTTTTTACATCTCATTGATTTGAACTGGAGAAAGACCTATGTTAAAAAGAAATTTAATCATTCTTGATATTATATTTTTGCCATTTCTCAAATATTATATTCAAATAACTGTGATAAAAATTTTCTCTAACTAGCATAAGATTATGGCAATGCATGTGTGGTTGCTACAAGCTAACATACCACTTATTATTGTAAACTAACAATAATACATACTATCCCACGCCTTGCTTCCTGTACGTGAAACCCTGCTGGCTAAATCAGGTATGGCACCACAGTCCTCTTGTTTTGATTCCAAGTTGGCTTGAACACAGCATACCACCGCTGTTTTTCCTTTGAAGCCGCATATCTGTTGGTATTGAAAAATAGGAATAAAACTTTTTTTTCATAACTTAATATTGGTAATGTCTTTCTGAAAATGGGTATCAATTGGATAAAATCAATATTAAAACTTAGAATTAATAGAAGAAATTTTTTACCTGTGGTCGAGTTCCTCTTTGTAGATCAGCTGCAGCCTTGGAACACTCAGTGATGACCTTACAAACTCCAGTTCCATACCGTGTCGTGCAGCCATCTCCTGTTTACGTGCATAAATTAATTTTGGATACCATTGGACCGTTTCAGCATTTAAATAACAACTGGAATTTCAAATATAAAATATAAAGTCAGCTGGTCTTGAAATTGCTCATACTATACGTACAATAGTAGAACACGGGAGTTTGTGTATTACAATTCAAATTATAAACTACATATATTAGTTCATCTTATATATTAGACAATATTGTAGTGAATCATTGTGTTAAGCTTCCATCAGTCAAATCTACAAATAATTTACCGATGCATGCAAATTACCTTTCCTCGTATTTGGCATAGAAAATTGAACGCAATCATTTTTTACGACAAAACCATTTTATGAAAAATATATAAATAAAAACATTTTCTTAACACCACTGCTTCAACTCTGAAACATTTTATATATAATAAATAAAAATTACAAATGAACAATAATTTTAAATAATCATGTTTAGCAGTGGGACTATCCTTAGTGACTTCTAAGTAAGAAACAAAGTATTTCATATAAGTTGGTTCAATGGTTCTTGAGATGTATTCAAACAAACAAATTAACATATTCAAACATATGCACACATGCAGACATATGCATAAAACACATTGTTAATGGCTGTTTTCTAGCTTACATTATGTGCCTATAGCTAGTAACCAACCATAGAAACTATTTAAACAAATTCTTTGGACAATACTGACAATAGACATATTCTGTAATACCTACTACTATTGTGCATTCTAAACATTCATAAAGGGTGTGAGGGTTGAAATTAAATGTTTATGAGATTCCAATAAAAAGAAATATTTTTACATCCTAAATTCTATAGATCCACTATTAAATTGACTATAAAGACTGCAAGAATTTTACATTTTGTAATCAACTACGAAGGTAATTCTTCAAAATTTCTCCTCATTGGGAAATGTTGCTACTAATTCTAATCAACTACATAAACTCTGATAAAGACTGCAAAAATTAAAACTAACAGTTTACTAATCATTGTTCTATGAAACATTTTTCAAACCTTTTAACAAGTAGTCAAAACTTTTTTTTAAATGCTTCATTGTTGAATCAATATATTGGAAATGAGTTTGTGCTTATTCACTTTATCCATGTAATATTTACTACGTAACTGTTAATATAAATATTGAATTAATAAAGTAGATATTTCAATGTTTGTGTATTACTAGTGAGATAATATTTACATGCAATCAGGACTGCTTGATTTTCACATGGCATTGACACAATATAAATGATGCTTTACATGCAGAGCATTTTAATTAAATACAAATACAATCTTAAGTAGCCCACAATCACTTGTATGATCTCAATAAATTGTGAGAGCGTTGCCCCCTATAAATTTGTTTTAAGTGTATCATTTAGTTATGTTGTATTTTCCTTGTAGCAACTATGTTCTTAAATATGCTAAATATAAGAAAAAACCTGCTTTGAAGTTTGAATTATGCATGAGATTTAAATGTTGTTTAAAAATAACAAACATTGTATCATCAAACATTGTATACATCTCGATTTGTTAATTTTGTTTATCTTAATCTCTGCAAAATTTATATACCAAGAGCAGATAATGTGTTTTGGGTGGGTGTTTTTGGCCCTTGGAAATTTTTGTACAATATTATCTCGATACTAATTAAATAGGGCATTGAAAGTCTGACTGGATGGTTGCGTATTATTGCCACTGTATCAATTTTGAAAACAAAAATAATTACAAAAACCATGTTTTAGAAAATTTGAGTAGACGTAAATTAGATATGTGAAAAAAAAACGAAAATGAAAATGGTAGACGTTTTGAGTGGTATTAAAATATGGGCAGACTACTTGAAAATCACAATTCAAAAATATGTTTTCTGTACACTAAAAGTTTTATGACATGTCTTTTAAATATATTTATAGCCATTTGTAAAAGGGCAACCGGTGATGATGGTTCTAAATAATCGGCAAAAACAAAAAAAGTTACCTAAATGTGAGCAAAAAGTGTTATATGTAGGCCTGAGCGTGAGGCAGAGCTTTTATCCACAGGTGTCAGGGTCTTTGCATGCTGTCCCAGATTACAATAAATAAAATAAAATAAATGGTAGCGGCGGGGGAAGCAGTTGATTTAATTTAACTTATTATATCTGTATAATTAAATTTATATGGTTTTGTGAAAATACTTATACCTTATTAAAATATACATGAACTTGCAAAAAACGACACATTGAAGCACAGTCATGGTAACACAATTAAATATAAACGGAGAATGTAAATAATCAATTAAAATTGTCGCCATTACAGTAATCTTTATGTCATAAACATTCAAATGGTTAATGTTCAATGTATTAAGGAAATACACTTTAATATTCTTTTCAATTCCTGTTATAATTTGAAGTTTATGCAAAACTGGAAGTATATCAAATGCATGTTTACATTGACAGTAACTATATTGATAGACTTATTTGCATATGTAAATGAAAATCAAATACAAAAAATGTATTAATAATAAAATTGTAAAATATTATTTGCATTTATAAAGTTGAAAGCGCAATAAACATAATACTAGATTAAAAATATACAAATTATATACAAGTCTTCATGAACTTACCTTCGTATTCCTGAGATATTCCCAACTGTAAGCAACAACAGCAAACAGTCAGCAACACAAATACTGATTTGAACATTGATGACGTCAAATAATTCTGAGCACCGGTGTAAAAACAAGTATTGTTCGAATTGTCTTACTACTAATAGCTGTACTTCCAATAGCTGTTTATGTACGTCTAACAGCCATTTATTAAAATTTCTCTCAATTATTTTGGGAATACCATGAGTATATGTAATCTGGAAAACGACAATACTGTGAATTAGAAAAGATTGAATAGTGGATGAACTGAAATTTTGTGCTCGGTAACAAATGTGAATCGAGGAATGAAATCGTGGCATTTTAGTGATTCATTAAACCATTTTAAATAAACTTGTTTGCAAAATTATTGCATCTCCCTGGTTTTACAAATTTTTCAGAAATGAAACTATAAAAACACCACGTTCATCATATCACATATATTATTTGTGGATTCTGAGTTTATGTGAGTTAAAGTTAAATACTCTCCGTAATTCATAAAAATATAATTTTTATTCTAAAAAGATGTTAAAATAGCAAGTACTTATGTCCTACTTAAATGACTATAACTGAACAACTTGTATTGGCTCGCAGGCCTTTTATATTTGTTTTCCAGTTCCAATGCGTGGTGTCGTTATCAGAGTGATCCCGGAATTAACCTTTTCTTTATCTGTGTCGTTCGTGGGTCTGTTCCTTTGATTTGTGTATAAATAACAACATAAGTTATGAACATTAAGTTCCAACGGACCGTCCTTTTCAACAGATCTTTCAGTCTTCTCAATAGTAAAAAATTTATAGAAACTCCGCAAAAATGACTTAAACCCAAAAACAAAATTAACTTAACTTTGTATTTTAAAATATTTATTTATTAAGTCTGTGAAAGATATTTAAGCATGTATACATGGTGAGATATATAAGCAAGTATACATGACGAGATATATAAGCACGTATACAAATATATACATGGTCAGAAATAATATCTTTATATGTAAATAATTCAATAGAAACAATTGTGTATGAAACTCTGGTGCCAATTATATTTGTATTTAACAAGTTTTTCGATCACACATTTCTCTTTGCCCCTCAGTATTCTTTATATGAAATTAGAACAGGCTATAAATAATAAGTAAGAATAAATAGAAATAGAGAACAAACGAAATTACCCAACATAAAGTGACCGCTGCATAAAAATATCTATGAAATAATAAGATTTTACTTAATATTCTTCCAACATAACATTAATTTTAATTGCTCTATCAGCACAAGCGAGTAGCAGTATGATTTACTAAATCAATATACCTAGTTTGAAGTATTACAATTATTTATCAGATTTATTAACACATTTTACATGCAAATGTGTTTATTGTAAAAAATAGACGGTTGTCATGAGACCATTTTACATACTTCTAGATTAATTTAATTGAAACGGTTAGTTGAGCGCAAAAAATAAGGCCATTTTAGGCAAACTTTTACCACTTAGTAATATGACAATAATTTACTGGCACAAAAACTATTTGCACAATAATGGAAGATTTCATGTTTTTAATTAACTCAGGACATGGCAGTCATCTCCTTAGTTAATCATTTCCAAAGACTACTAACATATTTAGACGTGAATTGAAATTTTATGATTTGTGAAAGATATTTTAATATTCATATTTTATTTTCAGATATAAAATTTGTACATGTATTAATATTTTTTAAGATACATGCTATTTTGTTTCCTACTGTTGCTACAACTAGTGGCCTCGAAATTTACTTCAATTTGTATACCAGTTGTGTACATTCAAACTAATAAAGAAAACAGTAAACAAATATGAAGCAGCAACTACCACTGCATACTGACCATATTTACAATCATTCAAAACTAAATATGGAAAAACTCACACACATCACCAGCTTGATGGTCTAGTGTCAGAAATATCTAGTTAAATAAATTGGTAAACATCTGGCAGAACTCTCACTGACGGTTCAACGTACGCCTGCATAGTTGTATATAATCATTTAAGGGTGTAAAGTATTTCTCTTAAATTGTATACAAATATTTATATTAATTTTCACCACATAAACATATTGTCCAGTATATCTTTCATTGGCCTAAGAATACGGAGAATTTTTAAAAAAAAGAGAGATTCAGTGCTATTACTAGGGTTTTGAAAAATTGTATGTAAACATCAATACTATTTTTTTACAATATTAACTTTAGCAGTTTCAGAGATATGTTCTATTTGATATGTTAAACAATAACTCCAGATCTTCATAAGAATCTCAAATTATGTCGGAGCACTTATGAATTGTCTCTCTCTCAACTGATATGTCACATATTATATTAAAATTTAAAAATAATGTTTATTATTTTGTTTGCATCCTTTAAAATTTCTATATTAATATTTTAAATATTGAACCACATGCTTTATCACAATTTAAGATTAAATATCAAAAAACAGCTGGGATAGTCAGATTGATCTTATATGGGCTTCTTTTTTCAATTTCTGATCCTAAATCCTCAAAAGGTAATCTTTTAACCCAGTTATTTATATTTCAGTGACAGACATATATTTAAAGTCTGACTGATAAAATTATTTCTTCTTGTGGTGCATTAAAATGATTTCCTCATACTGGCTGAAGTAACTTAAAATAATCGAAAACCTGTTTGGCAAGTTGTCTTCTTTCGTTCATCGAAAACAATTTTTTCCTTGTATTAAGTTACCTTTTATAACACAACCTGATAGGACTTAACCAATTTATAATGTTACAAAAGATGCTTATATTAACACATATCGTAACATTAAATATAATAAAGATAGCATATGCGTGACCTTATGATATGTTGTAGCTATCACCGATTAGTGTCACAACACTACCATATTTACGTTCATTAATTTTCATATAAAATTTTTGAAAACATTTTCCTTGTAATGCCTCATTCATGGGTATTAAGGGAAAAAACAATATTTTAAACAAATGAACTTCACAACATTATTATGCAAGTCATGTAAACAGAGATTGCCGCTGAATACATGTTTACTATTCTTTTTATCAATACCAAAGCTGCATTTTTACTGCAAACATAATTGATCTTCTGTTTACGAAACGACATAAAGTTGGTACTTGGATGCTTCGCGCCGATAAATTACTCTTTCATGTCACGTGTCTCATAGAAAACATTACGGAGGAAGGCCAAGCTCTTTGTCACCACTGGTATGTGTATGTTCCTTTAATATTTCATAGTTATGTCACTGTGATAATGAAGTAATTTAATAGGGGAAAGATCCGTGCGCATAAGTAATAGCGACTTAATAAAATGTGTATAATTACATGTGACAGACGCATATAAAAATCGAAACAAAATCTAGCCTCAACTTGATTGTAAGTGACTCGCAATCTTTTTAATTTTACTCGTCTTTATTTATATTATTATTACATTTTCACCATTATTTTCAACTTGTTTACCAACTAAATTGATATGAAAATCAAAATGCCATGCTGGCAAATAAAATTTTATATCAGTTACTGTTTTATACTACATTTATTTACAATTTTGCAATGAATTTTCATAAAGTGTTTGTTTTTTGGAATTAAACGCCAAATTCTAATCAACTTGACTGTTAATTTTCCAAATTAAACTGATTCTATTGCAAACCACTGTTTTTTACTTTTTGTATACAATGCCATGTGACATAGGAAGTGTTCATCATGTTACAAATTCCTAACTTACATTATGCTAAGTGTATTATTCAAATTAATAAAATATACGTCATGCCCACTTAGTAATGTTCAAACTAAAGACAACGTTTCATATTCGATCAAGATGAAACTTGCACAAAAGTAACTTAGCTCAAAGTCTAGAATAAGTTATTAGGTTGACTAAATAGCCATTTAACTGTCTACGTTGCATTTCGTCTCTCTTTTAATCCATTTCGCTACCTTATGTAAGCAACAAAATGCGCTACCCAGCCAATGAAGAGCATTTCATCGCAACTTTCGCTCATGACGTTTCACTTTTTGTTCATTACATGCCCATCCCGAACGTCCGTTAAAAAGCTTCAATTCAAATATTATTTTCTTCTTATATTTACGAGACGAATCCAAAATAAAATTCTTACTAGAAATTATTCTCCCTAAAACCCAAAATAACCAACACCTGAATACAGACATTGCTATATTGTTATAGAAAGCTGGTTTCTGATTCTGGATTCCTGAGTACAAAATAAGACGATTCCAATCAATAATTTTTTCTAATGTTAAATTCTCCAGGTACACTGTGTCACTGTTGCAGCAAGGGTTAAGCGGCCTGCAATACATGCACACCGACTATCGCACGACAACATTAAAGCAAAGCTGCTTTATTCGGTCTTAAATAGTGAGCTGCACGAAAATTATTTCGCATAAAGAGATATTAATTATACTGTTTTTTTTAGTTTTTTTTCTTAGGGATTCTGTTTAAGATAATAAAATGTTTAAATGCAATTACTATTCAGATGAATATAAAAAAAATTGTTGTTATTATAAAATTAATTATTTCTCGGCAGATAGTAACACCCAAATCAGAAAATGCTATAGATTATTTTTGTTTTATATTTTTGAGAGGAATTCGAAAAAACCTACTATAAAAAACAATATTCTTTATGACAACGCTTTGTTTTAATTCAGTTTGCAGCGTATCACTTTAAATAATTCGCATCAACAAATACATTCATTTCGAAGAGGAAATTTGGTGAAATGTCATTCTCGACTGTCATCCAAATATTACAAAACCCAAGAGACACTTTGTAAACTACTATTAAATTTAGTACATCATTTACTATATGATGTTCCAAAATAAATAAAATAGCTCCGTACCAAAGCGTATTATAGTTACAGATTTCTAACGTATTCATGAAGCTATCCAATTTTCACAAACTTGTACACATACATGAAATAAATGCAGTCGCGTGCAGCTTGCCCTATTTTTGTGTATACAAAATTCGAATAAACTGTGTTCCGGTAAGAATATAATAACTCAATAAACAGATAGAAATCTAAAAAATACAATAATAATTTTAATTATGTATCTTATTGGGAGTAATTTATATGCGGTCATCATTATTTTTTCTTTGCCACCAATACTTTAATTGTAATTTTGGTTGAAATAATTGCATTGCAACAGCAATATTAATACACTTGCAAGAATTTTGTTCAGATTTTCCAACTAATATTTTTTTGAAAATAAAAGGTTGAAGAATGTAATTGTGCAATTATTGAGATTTTCCTTTTTGCTTTCTTCACATAGAAATGAGTTCCTCATAAAGTTTCACATGCCGGGTTATTCTTGTAACTCAGTTGTAGGGTTAAATTTTTTCACTAAGTATATTTTAAAATAAAATATTATAATTTAATTTTCACAAATAGCTTTGGATCATGAATTATGTTTTTATAATATAAATCCTATAATTGGGAAGCAGCACTGTTTAGATTTTAAAAATGTGTGAGAGATAATAAAACAGAACAACGAAGAGAACTTAGGCCAGATCTGAGTACATAGTATTGCAACTCCAAGGTCGAGTCTGCATTACCGGACATTGAACCATTTACCTGAAGCATTTTAAAGCTATTTTGACATTCAATAACAAAGCCTCCACGAATGCTAAAAATCTGGTTTTTAATATCTGAAGAGGCAAATGTTCGGTTATAACATGATACAAATTTGAAATTTGTATCTACAGTAGTTTCCGAGATATTTGATGTTTTCTTAGCTCACTCACTCACTCTTAAGTTTTTATCTCTCTGTCGCTTTGTCATATGAGAGGACCAATAAAATACTGGAATTTCCTCTTCGCATATTTCTGCTTGTTAAAGCGATAAATATATGAGAAATATTCATCAGCCGAGGCCATGTTTAGTGTTGTAATATTACATAATGTTGTATAACAGTAGCTTTACACACAGACAGACAGTCGAACACGATCAAATTATGAATATGTAATTTTAATTTAACCCTAAAAAATAAAGACCATCATATTCTTGTTCCGAAAGAAAGGAATTTAAAGAGGTGGAAATTTATGAATTCGTCCCAATGCAATCACATAACCGTATCATACGTTATATCAACGTTTGCTGCAGGTTTAACGATAAGGTTCTGTTTAATATACCATACAACAAAATTAAATTATTATTAAGACAGACCTTTCCTTTCCCACCCACAAAATTATATAATTTATACGATGAATTATACGGTCCCGTTTTGAAAAACATAAATAAAGTATATGTGGTCTCGTTTTGAAGAATATAATTAAATTCAAAGGGATTACAAACTACACGTTGTGGATAAAAAACCTGAATCTACGAGAAAAAATATTGACACAAAAAGCAACGTTATGTTATGTGTCATATAAATAACTCATTACAGGTATACATGTGCGAACTGCAATTGAACATTTTAATGCCGAAGGTTTGAAATAATTGTTTGGTTTCGAATACCAATTTGTTTATAAAACTTAATTGTCTATGCCGTTATTATATTCAATAAACATTTCAATAAAATTTTCAGCATAGTTACAATATTCGCTATAATTATTCCCTGTACAAAATTATTTAAAATAATGTTAAAAAATTTAATTTATTCTATTTTCACGTACCACACGTATTATTTTGACATCTAAACACACGTAACTTCAAATAGACTAACGTGTTTTATAAATAATGCTTATTTACGCACGAAGACGTCGAGGTCTCACACCTCTCGCGGTCCACGGACGACTGGCATACTGACCTCATACTCGAACTCATTTCTCGCTCATCGCTATATCAATATTCATTTTTTCGGTGATTGCCCGTGGCCTTTACCTATGATATTTACCTGCATCCGTAACACGTTGACGTCGGTTCAAGCTTATTCGCTTGCGATTTAGTTCGCGAGAATAAGCGTTAAATATGACGTCCTTTGTTAACACCTCAATAAGGAAAATTAACCAAAAATTTTCCTGATATTTTCCTGCACTCAAATAAGTACAACTTGCTCTTATTTAAATAGAAATTATATATTTACAACGTTTTATAGGGTTCCGTACCTCAAAAGATAAAAGTGTTTTTAGGCTCACTCACATGCCACTCTGTCTGTTCATCGCGGCCAGTATATTTAAAAACCGTTTCACCTGGAAACCTGAAGGCATAGTGATAAGTTATACTAAACCACATACTCTGCAGCAGCTAATACTTTAAAATATTCTAACTTTGAGGGCATTAATTAAATATTACACTAATATTATTGATGTGGGGATTGCAGGTCTTAAAAAGGACTGAAAAATTCCCGACAGCGTTTATCTTTTATGTATAAGCACGTGAAAAACTAGTTTAACGTCAAAAAAGTGCAGATGATAAAGATATAGCTTATTAATAAATGAATCGATGTTATTAAGAAAACTAAACCTTCGCACTTTATAGCGTGGATGAATAGTTTAGGAGAAATGAAAATATTTCAACCAAGTAACTGCGTATAACCAGCAGATTTTGGTACGCGACTTCATCCGTGTGATCTAAATAGTGCCGTAGGTTCGTTCTACAATATGTTAAAGAACCTCTTTGCGACCTGACAACGTTTCTCTTATCGAGAAGCGCCAAGGTAAACGGGAACCTACCTGGAAACTCTTACCCTGGAGCAAACTCACTCAAACGTCCAAGCTTGTGCCTTGCAGCGTGTTTAGTTTCGACATGCCCTTGGATAATTTGTAAAATTCTTAAGGGTTATTTTGTACCAATTCTTTTAAATTTCGCGCAACCGTGACCGAAGGTTGAGGCTAGAGTGTTATCTGAATGCTCCAGAGTGTCATTTCGCATTTAGTTCATATCCCGTAAATCTGCACCAAGAACATTTGTTCTCCAACTTTTAATAATCTTTCTGTAACCCCATAACACGAATATGGAGATTATACAATTATATTGATTCAGAACATTCTTTTTTGGACATATTAGGGTAGCGATCATTAAAATTTACTAATAAAATACAAAATATGTCATTTACACAGAACTGGGTACCGTTAATTACATAATTAACTTCGTTAATCGCTAACCTGTTACTAAAGAAGTTAAGTTCATTAAACGTTAAAGCATTCGAAAAAATTAACAAAATTAACGTTAATCGTTAACTAGTAATAGAAATTAGATTTTATATACGTTAGTGATTTACTTATAAAAAATGTTGGTATGAGCTACGGAAGTTTAGGTAGGGCAGGAAAAATTAATAACAGAAGGGCCTTTCAATAGAGTTTGTAATGACAGTTATTTAGAGATCAAATTCAAATCATAATACCCTCATTCTTTGCTATCTGACATAATATGTATATTCCCCTTCATAAACATCAATATATTAAAGTTTTCATCTGAAAGCGAAGCTCTTTTAGGCTAAATATCTTTGCCTGTAGAAAAAAGTCGTTCAACTGCAGCACTTGAGGATATCATCATCATCATCTAAAGCACAACAGCGCTATGCAGGCCAAGGCTGACTCGCTGATCCTCCTCCACCTGACCCTGTCTGACGCGATGGCCCTCCATCAAAAAATATCATTACATCAATAAAGATGGCCAAGCCACCTCATACGTGATGCTTTTATGGTTCTCCCAATATCGGTTCTGTCGTATTTGTTATATTTTCTGTAAATTTCATAGTTGTGAAGAGTTCTCCCCATGTTGTTCTCTTGAATAGGTTCAAAAATCCTTCTGAAAATTGTTCATTCGAAAATGAGTAGTTTTTTTCCTTCTGCTTTATTGACGGTCCAGCATTCGCTTCCGTACAGAAGTATAAGCCTAATTAAAGTGTTATACATGCCTAACTTAGTCCTAATAGAAATTAACCTGGACTTGAATTGGTTTCTAAGGCCGTAAAAACTTTTGTTCGCCATAAACATTCTGTTGTTTATTTCCGATTTCAGATCATTGAAGCATGAGGTCAGATTTCCCAAATACTTAAATTTTTCTACTTGAGGGTGTAGTGGTATTATATTTAATAAGCAGATTTATTAATATTGTTGAACGAGCCTTTTGACGTCACGTCTAGCCACATTTTGACGAGACTTTGAGCTTTACTTCTTAGGGACCTGTGGCTTATATGCTTTTTTTAAATTAAGTAACAGAATGGAAAACGTCTTCCTCATATGCATCTTCCTATTAGTTACTGGCGTTGCTGCTTCCGCCACCACCACTTAAACTATCTCTGTCCTTCGAAGTTTTAGCTGCTTCTCGAGAGTTCCACCTCTTGTATTTGGCAGAACCAGTCGTCTGCCTAATTCAGCGTGAATGCTAATAAAAAGAACTTAGTATTTTAATTACAATAGAGAAAACACTCGTCAGTTTTACCACCGGAAGTAAGAAATAAATCATATCAAGCAAATTTCTTCGCAGTTTTCTCACTCACTCACGCAGCGACAAAATATAGTTTCGTTTGTTTCACTCGCAACACGCGCCGCACTTGTTTCGTTTGTCTCAGCGCCTAGCTCGCGCCGGGTCTGCACGCGATGACCGCCGACCGGCCCCAACGTACTTGTCAGAACGCATTTTTCGCTACGCGGTCCGCGCGTTGTACTTTTGGCAAATAGTAGGTTAATTAACGATTAATGAACTTATGGACATGTTAACTGAAGTTAATGGGTCCGTTAATAATTTTTAATGTTAACTTAAGTGTTAATCCGTTACTCTAAATGTTAACTTCGTCAATTAACGATTAACGGATTAAAGATCTTGTGCCTCTTTGCTTTTACACAAACATATACATGCACGTGCGCACGTACGCATGTACGGACGCGCACGCGTACGTGCACATGCACATGCACACATGTATAATTAATGCAAATAAAACGTACTTGTTAACATTAATTTGGCCTCGTACCTAAGTTTTTTGACTCCTATCAAGTTCTAGCGTGAACTTCCGTCATATAAGGAAAACATTTACCATCTAGGTTCAAGGATCCGTCACCGCCTTTCCTTCATCGATTCCTCTCCTCTATCTCGTATAGATTTTATCGTCCAGCCCAATGTAATTACCGCACTTTTGTCGTTATAGTAACGACACACTAACGAATTACATACAAATATATTTAAATATCGCACGATGCGTCGATGATTTAAACAAAGTTAAATGACGTGATAATTGCATCGCTACATAATTTCCAGGAAATGACGTTCCAGTGGAAGCATTACTTTTTATTTTTAATTAAATCAGTAATTACGTTTGGGGCGTCGCAAAAATCGATAACAATTAAATTACTGTTCTTCAACAGTGAAATTTCATTGTCTGCTTCTCAATCTCAGTAACAGTCAAAGTGTCTAAGGCGTTTGATTGCTCTTTGTAATTTTAATTCATTGTAACAGTGACTAAAAACAAATTTGTTATTTTGTGGGATTATTGAACGTCCGCATTTATGCCGAAAAAGGATCTATTCATGCATTTATTCCACACGTGGTAAACATAATTATCCCGAACGGCCATTAAAATTGAAAACAAAACAAAATTTTCCTAGAAAAACGTTCACTTATTCTACGTAATGACGTTATTATCAATGGTATTATAGCACTAAGCAATAATAATGCCAGATTTTAATTACGGTTGTTCAAATGGACGTAACATTACAAAGATTGTAAACGTGAAAATTGGAATAAATTACAAATGGTTGACCTTTCCTGCAATGCTAAAAACGAACGCACGAGGGTATCGCAAGGGGATAAGGGTGTGAAACAATCGAATAAAGATACGGAGTACATCCATGCAAATCAGGATAACTGAATAAATTTAATATTTGACTAATCTTAAAAATTTACTGATTTATAACTTTTTAAACATTAAGAGCAGAGATCCTGAACTTGGGGGTAACTACTCCCGTTTTAAAAAAGTCATTCTGCAGGGATAGTACTTGATAGTAAAGAATAGTACCTATTACTATGCAACGAAGCACTTCAGTCACCAAATGCTGCGTGCCCGTCATCGGTACATGCTTATATAATAACACGATGCGACGCGATTACTGTGTTCTATCCCTTTCTAGTAGCCGCGCGTGCGACTCCGTACGAGTTAATGCGAGCACGAACGCTATATATATATATATATATATATATATATATATATATATATATATATATATATATATATATATATATATATATATATATATATATATATATATATATATATATATATATATATATATATATATATATATATGTTTTTGTAGGCAAATTCGAAAAACTATAATTATCACTTGATTTTATTGTTATGGGTGGATACATATTTACTCCGCTGGGTCAGTGACTCGGAGTGGAACTTGGATGCGAATGAATACATATTAATTCGTACCCATTGTAGGATCTCTCGTCTTCTACAATGTATATAGATCACTAGCCCACTTACCACGTCACGTACAGAATACGTCCGCTCTCGCCGAGCTCTGTCGTGCCATTGACGACACATCACCACACTCTTGTGCGAGTGAGACAATATGTGTATCTATTACGTAGACACACTAACGCACAGAGACTACATCCCTTCCTTATTAATCAATTTGTTTAATTAAAGAGTTTAGTTTAATCAAGTAAGCAATCAAGTGAATATCTATTAGTTCATTTACAACCAGCCGTCATTTTAATCGCTCGTTTGAGTATTAATGTGACTTTCAGTCTCATCTTGAACTATCTTCCAATAACCTTCCACTTGCTTTGAAAATATCATCTACCATTGTAATATTTGCATTATTTCATAATTCATCATAGGAATATTCTCACCTAAGGACATATCCATTAAATGTGGTGAAGGGTTGAAGTTATACGTACGTTTGTTTGCTTCCTCCATCTCCTTATCTCCTTTTGATTTTTCTGAATCTTATTTCTTTTTCGATCCCCATACTGAATATGAGAAAATTCTTCCGTTTTACCTTTTGACGAAGTTCGAATGCCATTTGCCTCTCACCGAATGAGAAGCTGCGTTATAATACGTATTCATACCTCTTTTCTTTTATTTTGGCTAATTTTGAGAGGATTTAATAAATCCATTTGGTATTGTATTTTACCAATAAATTGAAACGCTTAACATTACATTCTCCGCAAGAAGTCTTAAATTCCGCGAATTACTACCATTATCTGCAATAATGGATGTTGGATAATCCAAACATTTTCTTTCGACTATAAATTTGGGCATTCGTCATTGTTTTTGACTATTTTCATTTCTTCGTAGCAGCTCTAGTAATTTTTGACTACTTACAATTATTCATTTTTCGACAATCATCCTCCGGGTAACTATCTTTATTTTTGTTAGTGACTTGTCAATCCTATCGCTTACAATTATATACCATCATTTCTTTACCAATCCTCGACCATCAGACCTTAGATGGTTACCTCCCTCATGGCCACTAATCCAGGAGGGCTTTCATATATTGCGAGTAATACCCGTTTCCTAAATTTAAGACTCCGTTTTCATAAAAATGTAATTCCTTTACAGATTTTCCCACATTTATAATTTCCATGTTACATTTAAAGCTCGTAATTACGTCTCGCATAGATATTTAGTGACGGCTTGCCAGTTGCACTAATTTCTACACCTAATCGTTCTGTGTCAGTCAAATAATTGAATATTTACATAAGCGCTCCAGCGGGTTTTCAAAATGTCATATCTGCAGTATGTGATATACTTTACGTTATATCGGCAAATCTGCAGCCTCAGAGCGCATTGTTTAACATGGGCCCAGTGTCTTGATTATGAGTTAAATACAATTCAAGCGACTTAATATCTATTAATGGATCAAACACTTTGCCATAAAAGAACACCTTAAAATGCTAGATAGCCTAAAAAGGGTAAGTTCTTACTTTCTTCTGGGGCTATATTTTCCGTATCTTTTTAGTAAATAATTTGCTTTTGTTTTCTTGGGTGGCAAA
This sequence comes from Druceiella hillmani, assembly GCA_039881145.1. NCBI lineage: Eukaryota > Metazoa > Arthropoda > Insecta > Lepidoptera > Hepialidae > Druceiella > Druceiella hillmani. The sequence goes on from JAYKKI010000019.1 coordinate 38,557,407, forward strand.
TGTTCCATATAATGTAATATAATTCTGCCGAAGTAGTGCTGTATTTGCGCGTCTTATATCAATACCTAACGTACTTCCCCATCATCTTTCAATGTGGGCGCGCTGGGCAAAATGTATGAAGACTATTCATTTACTTTTTCAATTGATCAGAATTCAATAACTGATTTTTCTTTTCAATAGAAATCAACGTTCTTCCGTAGGCTGGTATGTTTTATTAACCAAAATTCCCGCCAAATTCTCGTCAAATTTCGGAATTTTCTCATTTAGTTCCTACATCGTGTGGTTTATGTCATGTCTTACTTTCATAACCCCTAAACATGCTGGTCACGTGCGCGGGCCGACTGGACCTACCACTTTTGACACACTGGATAGGCCTACATGCGCCATTATGATTTAAGGTAAATGAATTTGTGATTGAGTTAATTAAATTAATTGATTTTATTACTATTTTACTTTGAATTTGATTTGAGTAGTTTTTGACTTGTTTTATTTAATTTTATTTAATTTGACCTGACTTAAGTAATTTAATTTGGTGTAATTTAATGCAGTTTAAATTTATCTGATTTAATTGACTTAATTTATTATGATTTAATTTGTATTGATTTTAATTTTTTTTACTGCAATTGGGTTTGACTCCATTTAGTATTGATTTTATTTTATTGCATATTTTATGATTTATTAATGATGTAATTATTCACTATTTATACTAACATTAGATTAAGAATATTGTTACCTATTAACACAATTGTATGGACTATGTCTGAAATAAAATTTTATTATTATTATTATTATAAACATATCAACGTTGCATTGTCCAGCAAATTCATCGATCCAATCTTTATAATATAGATGGCAGATTGATCTATTCTTTCATATGTTATTTCAGCATCAAATGAACCATTTACAGCCAAGAGTATTCTATTGCCCTAGATTAGGAAGTTTTACTGACTCGGTATTTCTTTAAATTTGCGTTGCCAAAATCCTTTTTTATATTCACTAGTCGCATCTGTTGACACATAGCACTCTTCAATCGCCTTCTGTTATTGGTGCTTTATCCATTTTGAATATATTTTCAATTCTTTAATATCTCAAAGGATCCTGTTTTTGTCAGTTCTTGTTAATGTTTCTATTTTGTCTACTTCTGTTCTATTTTCATTTTCCTTTTATTCAGTCTTATTTTGCAGCATATTCCATAACATTCTAACTTTGCAGGTTACGACATCCTTTTGCTCGATACGTAGAAACTTGTGAGCCATATTTAACACTTCTGCATCTGCCATATTAAATTTTTTTTTCAAATTTTTCTTTTTCCACGTTTTCCCTTATTAAAATGTTTTTTCTATTCTTTACTGAATTTATATCGTTAGTCTACTACCTCGTTCTATTAAAACTGTTCAAACTTTCCCCTTCGATTGATGTATACATGCGCCTTTCATACTTTTAACCAACGTTTTTACGATAGCTATTTCAAAACATTGGCTTTTCCACTTGCTTCGAATACTTGTACCTGGTAAGATATAAAATATTTCTTGAACTTCTGTTTCTTTTTGAAAAAGCGATGTTGCTGTTCTCTTCTTTGTCGAGGTTTTATGTTGGTTATTTCAAGGATATTTGTAAAGACATCTTCCACTGTTCTCATATTACAACCACTGAAGCGCTGACTGTTTCGAGATCTAATTTTACCGGTGATCATAAAATATTAGACTCAAGATGAGTCTTGGATATATCGAATGATTTGTATGACCACTATGGACATAATGTATTAAAGCCAACTAGATTACAGAATCTCAAGATTACAGCATGTCAGTGCAACCCGCTCGACGAGCAGAAAAGGGAATTGAACCCAGGTTTCTTGTGGAGCACCATCCCATTAAAGGCAGCAAGCTTTTGGATAATCAAAACCTACTACAGTGGCGATATTTTCCTGTGAAACATCACAAAAATTGGTGAACTAATCTCCAATTTAATGGAGATCATATTCCCAAGTAAATGGGACACATTACAAATTTAATGGCAAATACCAGCAATTTAATAGACGATCCTATTCCCAATTTAAGGGGAAACGTCACTAATTTAATGGGAAACATCATTAATTTAATAGTGGACATCACCAATTTAATGGTGAACTCAGCTTCAATTTAATGGAAAACATCATCAATTCAAAAATAAACCAATCCCCAATTTAACCTAGATTATATTCTCAATTAAATGAGAAACATCAATAATTTAATGAGGAACTTCATCTCCAATTTAATAATGCAGAACAAATTTCCAATTCAACGAGAAAATCTTATGGTGATCACTTTCTGATTCAATGGAAATCAGTATCTCTGGAAATGAAACGTCGTCGTAATCACAATTTAATGCAGACACCATTTCATAATAATAGATTAGTTATCTATATTTCTATGGATTAGATCGTAACATTGTTTTTACTGAGTTCCATCAATTTACAATTATTTCAAATGTTATAACATATGAAGGGTAGTTATCTTTTTCCAAGTATATATATGTATATATATATATATATATATACATATATATATATATATATATATTATATATATATATATCTTGTACATAAATACATAACATGTCAAGTCAATTCTTAATTTATATCACGTAATCATCTAAGTAAATCGTTGTAGATCGCTGATAAACATTATTTAAATTTATAATCTAATTATTTCTGAACATTTCTTGCAATAGTGCCATGAGCAAAGCTGACCAAACATTTTCACTGCAAACTGACAGTTTTAGAGTGATTTCTACTAATAAATGTAACAAACAATATACGTATTTATTGTTTTCTTCTATTAATGAGGTTCATGCAGGTAATAAGTAAACCCATAAACATAAATTGGGCAAATCAATTACAACCGATATCTCCTTTCTACTTTCAATAAATAGTTAATAATTCTATCCTCAATAAATAATAATTCAATAGTACAATTCACTGACCTTTATCCTCGCCGCCACTTTTTCTTCTACGATTTATGTAGATCACTGGCTCACTTACCACACCAAACACTGTGCAGGTACACCTCCGCTCTTGCCAAGCGGAGGTGTACCGGCTCTGTTGTGTTACTGACCGCGCGTCACCTCACATTTGTGCGAATGAGACAATGTGTGTATCTATTACATATATACACTACATGGATTTTTGCAGGAATCAAATGTATAGAATAAAGATACACTTTTTGCTTCTTTGTTTTGTCGTAATAATTAATTCCCATCTGTTAAAATCAGTTATTTATTTAAAGTCATAAAAACCTAACAACAATGTTCGTAAACTTACATAAGAAATAATGTTAATGCAATGTTTTTGAAAGGTACACGCAAAATGTATAGTTTGGATTTTGTTATTCAATGGTTCGAAAAATTGTGAATAATTGCTTGGAAAAACGTCAAGGAGATATCGAATGATGTAAAGGAAGGGAGATCTAAAAGTTCGCAGTTTTGAAGTAGGCAAGTAGAAAGGGCTACGTCTGGTGGCCATAAACTATACTGTACTGACCGTGTTAATTAACTACTCAATGAGAGTAAATATGTCAAATGCCTACCTTTTTGAACCACTGGTTCACTAAATGTCACATAGGTCAATCTGTACAAATAAAGGACATTGAATACTGAAATTTCAATTTCAAATTATCTGAATTTTAAAATCTTTCAAAAATGAAGTTCGAAACTTTAAAGGTACATTTAAGTTTCAAAGACTAAGTTATCACCAACACTGACGTTTCATGGATGTGCAAAAAACATCAATGAATAGAAACGAGGCAGCAATAATTTGATACGGATTTGTTAGCTACAAATCTGTATTGCGCCACAGATAAACGTAAGACAGTCATAATTATGAAGTTGGTGGGAAGTATAGGTTTATAAATACATAATTCTTCTAACATGGAGATGGATGTATATTTTCTTGTATAAGTTATAGACAACTTTATTAAATGTTTTGAATTAAAAATAAATATACCCAGGTTCACATTTTTTAGTAAAAATCAAGTTCTGTAAGAAAATATAGTTGGATTCGTGAGAGATTGAAGGGTGATTCTGGAAAACATTCTTAAGTCAGGAATAACTAAATGTAAATCTGAGGTCTAATCTGTCAAATTTTCATCACACTCTTATACAAGAACGTAAGGTGACTTTGAAAGAAAGCAAAAAAAAATTATTATGGCTAATTTTATGAGATCTAATAAAATGCTGAACTGTTGGACAAATATTGCATTTAACATTACTGAGAATATTATAAGAATGATCAGCCTAGATCACAATCGAAGTCAAATCGTAATCACTCACCAAAACGGTTAAGCTAACATGTCGATCATCATGTCAATAATGCAACCATCAACAAATTCCTATGAATGGCGTGATGAAATGATTGGATATCAGGATTCAGCTAGATATATAAAATACAAGTCCAATATTATATTGAGTCAATTTGAAAAAAGAATTATATTACAGAAGTAGAGATGTTAGAAAAAGTTGAGAAGTCCCAATAATTTAAAATGGCATATTTAAATATTACGATGGCGACTAGTGGAAAAATAAATGGAATTTAACTATAAACATTAATAGTCTGAATATAAGATGTACACTAGATTCAGACGAATAAGATTTAGTAAACATAATTAGTGACTAACTGAATTTACATATAAGCTGTCTGTGTAAAATTTTCTTTTGATTTACTACAAACAAAAACATGTAATTTTCATTCAAACAAATAAGATCATCCGACAGTTCTAGGTCTATCCCCATTTTAAATAATTTTTTTAGGTTAATACATAAAATTTCAAATAATTTTTAAACTTAAAACACGTAACTTCAAATAATTTTAATAGATAAAACATATAACATTAAATAATTTTTAAGGATTTATTATTTACGTGGAAACCATCATTTTGATCATAAATCAATTATTACGGGTAATAAATATGTTTCTCACTATGCGGGATCTCTTTTTTTTATGTCCGTCATCTTAAATTAAATTCAAATACATTTCTGTGTGTTTCGTCCGAAAAAAAATGCATTGGTATATGACTTGCTCATATAAAAGAGATTATGATTTTAATGTAAACAATTGCGACTTTTTGGTAACGGACGCTACTTTTTTGAACTATCCATTTAAAACTCTGTACAAGTGGTAGACTCCACAGAAGAGCTGAACATCCATTTATAACAATTTAATTAAATCGAGACATAATTCTCTTATCTTAAAAATTAGATAGTCAGATTAGTTAATTAATACCAATATTTGAGAATTAAGTTTAAGTTAAATTTGTTACTTAAATGATAACAAATAAGTCGACTAAATTCTGATTATTTTTGCATATGAATAAATTATTTAGTGCACATTTAATTATTGCAATTGAATCATAGGTGGGTACAAAAATTAAATTAATTATCCTTGAGGGAGAAACGTACGCAATTCTTATTTCTTATTCAATTTCATTAGATAAGGTTGAATATGAGTTGGAATAATGAAGGAAAAGAAATACACTTTCCTTTGCGTGACTCCTTCCTGTTGATGGAACTCGGTTAATTAGCTTCTTCAATCCGGAATTAGAGGGTCCCATCAGGGTTTCCAACCTTATGTATGGTTCAAGATTATATAAATTATATTGTTAAGTTTGCATCACACATAAACATAAGGGTGCATCCTTAAGATTGGCGCGGTTTTGGGTATTATTGCTGCCATGGAAATTAATTAGTTTATTTCTTTTTTTTTAAATTCCTTTTTTCTTAACTTCCATTTTTCTGATTAACCCAAGTCCTTTACAGTATAACAGAATTGTTTAATGAAAGGTGTGGTAAATCAATTGTGTTGGCTTTATAAACAAAGTAGTGTGTGAATATAACTGTACTATTCGTGGATTCTCATGTCATTCAGGAAAACATAAATTAACTTACGATACTTCACGTTGCACGCCGCAACTACTGCATGAACCGGAGACTTGTCGGGAAATATATTCCATCTTCCCTTCAGTTAACCAGTGCTTTTGTATCAATATTTAACGTTTATTTGGTACAGTGTTATGTTAAAAATAAATGAATTTTATAGCGATCCCTGCTGCTATTAGGACATCAATTTTTTCGTTCTTTTTAAACTCCACTTTGGAAAAAGGCGAATTATTGAACATATCTCTTTAATCGTTTTATATTATTGGTGATATAAAATAGCCTATCAAACAGAAATTAAAAAATTTACAGATCTATATAATATCTTTCAGCTAATGAGTAATTACTGCTTACGTTGTACACAAACCATTAAGCGTTTATTCTTTTAAAATCGGTCAACTTTTTTAAAGCTTGTAATTTCTAAATACTTTTAACTACCACCTTCCAACTTTACCACAGCCGCTGCAAAACCATTTAGCAATATCCAACATTTATTCCTAGTGTAAAGAAAATTTTACAAATACTCAAATACTTATATTATTTTAACAAAATAAAATTGGTCTAGTAATTAATTCTTGTATGCACTAAGATCTTACCTTAGAACACCAAAATTGTTATCTTCTAACTCCATTAATTTAGGAAAATTTTGTAATGGAAATAATTTTCCAATTAAAATAGTAATAGAATAATACTATAAACTTGTCTCTATTTACATTCAACCAACATGTAAAATTCAGAATAATTTAGGTCTCAACACAAACAAACAAATTTGTAGCTTTGTTTGACTAATACTAAATATACATCAGTTATATGTTTATGTTTATAGGTAAAGCATCTATGAATTTTAATATGCGTTTGTAGTTTTAGAGCCAATGTTCCCTATGAACCATCACATCAAGGATGATGCCTGTGCGTGTACACACAGTGTATAACACTAATTCGAAAACTGTGTCGGTTTGCATGAGTTATACATACTTGAAGAAATATTATTTATAAGTTTTTTTTTGTTTACATTTTCTCTTAATTTTTTCTAGAATAGTATACTTTTATTTGATTTTTGTTTTGCTCTTTAATTTATTTTTCTTATTAAGCAATAGTTACAGATGTTCGGAGTGTAATCTAGTCAGTGTTACCTAACCAACAAATCTAAACTCGACACTGACAAAAGTTCTCTCAGAAGAGAATAATCGCCACAGAATAAAAGAAAAAAAAGAGACACACATGAATTAGACTGTGGCTTAATTGATCCAACAGAAATAATACTTTCTAGAACTACCGACTTTAATGAGGGAAGACTTCTGCCACGTCTCAAAATAAATAAATATTTTTAGTCCTTTGTAAATCAAGGTTTAGCACTAAAATGTAGACACACATTTTAAAATATAAAAAAGCATTTATTTATTGGTCAGTTTTTCTAATGAAATATAATTAATTTTAGAGATTTACTTACATTTAATCATACCTCCTTTTATTTTTAATTCCCCTTGTTTGGACAATACCTTTTGTACACAACAGTTCCAATTTGTATATAAAAGTACAAAATATGCAGAATGTGCAAAAAGACAACTTAAAGTCTATGAATTCATAAATTGTAAATATATCGGCAGAAAATACTTTGAAGAAAGTTGTGCGGAATTATCAGCATTAACATCTTAAATACTCGCAACTAACCTTTAGGAAATGTGAAAATATTGAAGGAAAAACTTGAAGAATGTTTCATTTGGATACTAAATTAAAATAAATAAATAATTGAATGTAGGGATTTTGAAGTTAATTTTCTGATTCAATCAACTTTCAAAAACCTTCTCTCAAATTTTTGACAGTTTTTTTTTGGGGCACCTATTCATTGAATGTAAAAGAGTCACTAATTGGTCTACAACGTGAATTGACAACATATTTTTACGAATATGAGGGTAGAGCATAAGAACTTGAATAATTACATTGAACCTGATCACTATGGACAAGTGATTGCACTATAAAGTATTTCTTATAAGTTAAACATAAGCAGTATATAAATTGTAGGACGTCATATTGCAAAGATTAGAATCTAGTATCTTAAGAGTGCACTTGTCAAATCTTTGAAAATGACAATTTGCTAAAATATAAACATTTTTAAAGAGATTGTTTCACAATTTAGTAATAAATTAAACAAGTTAAATTCTTAGGCGTAGCTAAAATGAAAAATTGAATTGGAACATTTATTTCTAAGAGATGGCACAAAAACTACAGTTACATCAGCAATAAAGAAGAGAATTATTTTGCTTTTTCCTATAGCATCATAACATATGGGTTGTTTTTTTAGCGTACTGCACAGAATAATTGCTTTACAGAAACATGTGTTTCTATACTTAGCAAGTCTAACATCCAAAGAAACACATACAGAGGTGTTTGAAGCATAAGGATAATGACTATGGCTAGTGATTACGTGTAATTAAAATATTCCAAAAAAATTAACAACATTTCTTTGAACTCTGATGGATATAAGAACAATACTCGGTACCAACATGACATTAAAAGCATTAAGCACAGACTATCTATAGTCTTAGCAATAATACTAAAGTTTTTAAATAAATTGTCTACAAATATTAAATATTTTAAAAGAATTTGTTTCCAGAACATAAAGAACATGCTTATATAAAAAATTATTGTACAGTGAATGCAGCCTTAGTTTATAAATAATTATTTTATTATTATTATTGTTAATACCAGTAATATAATCGGTATTATTACCATGACATTACTTGCTTATATCTTTCATTATGGTTTCAATGTACTTTTAGTAGTTAAATTTTTTTAAATTATTTAATCTGTTATGACTGGCCTATGACTGGTTATGACATAGTTTATTTTTTATGACTTTTATAGACATATAAAACTTAAATGATAATGACATTTATCTTATATTGACACTTATATAATTTAGTTACACAATTTATTTACACATTGATATTAATATCATTTCTATTGAAAATGTGCTGTATCTAACCTGCATTTTAAACTCATCTAACTTGTTCCTGGCATGTACATCGGTGGTTAAATAAAGGGATGTGTGGTGAAAGAACATACATAGATTATGTGCTAAGGGAAGAAAAACAAATGGCAGAGGTTCATGGCAATTATAGATGATGCAATAGATATATTCATAATTATTACTGATGAATTGGCAAGGAGTTTTCGATTCAGATATTGCCGAGTGATATAAGTGATTGTCCACAAATCAGTGCGAAAATTAATTGTTTTGTAATGTTTACTAACTTGATATACTTCATTTTTCCCAAATATTAGCATATTTTATGTTTTAATTTCTTTGTGATTTATTTTTTTCTGTTTAATTGTAATGTATATTGTGCATTTTTATACATTAATGAACTTTCCAATTTTTAAAAAAATATTTTTAAGAATAAAAATATAATTTTACTTATTTGAACTTCTCAAAAATATAAAATATATATTATATAATCTAAGTTACATAAATATTACACATATTTATAAATGCATAAATATTACACATATTTAAATAAATTATATTTCTTAATCACAAATACCAAATAAATACATTACGCTAGTACCAATGCGTATATAATGCAAAAGTTTAGCATTCCTGAACTACAATAAGTAATCCTTTATCTAATCAATCCTCCTAGTGCGAGTCTTGTTTGTACACAACATATTTTTTCATACACAATTTTTACAATTCTAACTTCAAAATAATTTTAAAGTTGATTGTTAAAAGCTATTTTACACTAAAATATGCTAAACATATTGAGCCACAAAGGTCTGGATAAATTAAATGAAATTATGCAAGTTCCTGGTGCATACTCATACTTCGAAGGTTTAAAGAGCACTGCATTGCTATCTTAAATCGTGCCTTCTCATGTTTGGTTAAATGACAACTTTTTATAAATCTGGTGTTACACACGCTACACTTGTAGGGTTTTTCACTTGTGTGTGTTCTCTTATGCTTGGTTAAATGACTGGTTTGTGTAAATCTTGCATTACATGTACTACACTTGTAGGGCTTTTCACCCGTGTGTGTTCTCACATGTGTGGTTAAATTACTAGCGTCTTTAAATCTCACATGACATATGCTACACTTGTAAGGTTTTTCACCTGTGTGTGTTCTCATATGCCTGGTTAAATTACTTTTATTTATAAACCTAGAGTCACACATGCCACACTTGTAGGGTTTTTCACATGTGTGTGTCCTCATGTGAATGGTTAAATTACTATTTTTTATAAACCTAGAATCACATATGCTACACTTGTAGGGTTTTTCACTTGTGTGTGTTCTCATGTGCATGGTTAAATGAGTAGCTTGTGTAAATCTCGCATGACATGTGTCACACTTGTAGGGCTTTTCACCTGTGTGTGTTTTCATGTGTGAAGTTAAATTACTGTTAGTGCTAAACCTGGAGTCACACAAGCTACACTTGTAGGATTTTTCATCTATGTGTGTTCTCATGTGCGTAATTAAATTACTATGATTTCTAAACCTAGAGTCACACATCCCACACTTGTAGAGATTTTCACCTGTGTGCTTCCATGTGCATGGTTAAATTATTATCCTTTCTAAACTTTGAGTCACATATCCCACAATTGTAGTCATTTTCAACTTTATGCATCGTGAGGTACCCAGGTAAGACAGAATGCTTTAGAAATCTCACATCAAACATGTCACATTTATAAAGATTTTACCTGTGTATGTCCTAAAGTGGTCATTTAAATTACTATTATCTGTATTCCATATTGTTGAATCACAAGTACTATTGTTTATTAGCCTAGAGTCACACTTGCAGGGTTATTCATATACATTTGTATTGTATGCGTGAGTAGCATAACAAACACAGCAAACAAACAGGTCGATGCCAGTATGAGTTCGCCATACAATTTTATTTGCCTTCACTTCTACATAATGACTCTTGAGAGAGGGCCTGACGAGAGCGCAGTTAGTTGTTGTGGAAGTCTGCTTCTCGCGTTGGTGCAGTCTTGTGGGTGCGCTGCAAGTGGATCTTGCCTATTGTTCTGTTGAAATTGAAACTGTTCACATTTGTTGTCCAGTGCTGTTGTAGAAGCCACTGGATATTTTTGTAGTGTCGGAGGATTTCAGATGCATGTCATAGTTATCTTCTATTGTTTCTCATTTCGCCGTAACATTTTGATGAAATTATCGTGTTGTCTGTAATACAAACACATTACTTTTTATCATTTATTTATTACAGTCACAGAAAAACTACATTTTTAATACTGTTGCATTTCAATAACAATGACATGACTATAAATTAAATTCAGTAATATTATGGTGACACAATTCAACAAGTTTACTCTCAGTCATCATAAACACGTCACTCTTTGGTGCAATTACCATCAGACAGTTGAACAATTGGAGAATTTCGATATAACTTGGTTCTAAACGTCAGTATAGCAAAACGACAACTATGCAAACATAGGTAGTTGTCAAGTATGAAGAACGATTTTTTTTTTGCTATAAATTAAGACATAAAACTTTTGCATTCTTTTGCATTATCCTAAAATAAATTACATCCAAAAAACTTCTCTTCTGCGCTGCAACATGTGGTGACCGCGTATATGCAAAAGAAAATTGATAGAAATTAGAAAGGGGAAGTAACCATATTGTCTCATGTATAAATATCAAAGAAACGTTTTTTGGACAGAATCAATCATCGGACTGCATTTAGTTTCATGTGAGTTCCTAATAATACAGCTGACTTCTTAGTTGCTTTGTACTAAATTTGTACATAGCAGGTTAAATAAGAAAAGATATCGGAAGTCCTAGCATTACGCAACACACATCCAAAGCCTCTGTATGACTTTTTTGCTACATCCACCAAATGACCATGACAAGTTAGGTACAAATCATAATTGACTCCAAGATCTACTACTTCAGTACATCAGCATAAGGGTGTCCTGGCAGTTGTGTATTCATACTCAAGAGGGGCATGTGCTCAACTGTAGCTCAACACAGAGCATTTGCTTGAATTGAGCTGCAGATCGTTCACATTGCTCCACTCAAGGACAGTATCAATATCATGCTGCATCAACATGCAATCTACTATACTTCTAATAGCTGAGAAAATCTTCATGTCATCCTCATGTCCCTTATTTAATCCTCATAAGGGCTATTAAATACTAAATACGGAGTAATTATGTTTTAAATAAAAAAGGAACTTTAGAAACCAATTTGAAAAAAAAAGTACTTTTCAGGTATTTTTGAAAAAAGGGGCATAAGGTACCAAAGGGATCTCCGCTAAAGCTCTGCAGTAAGATCAAATATATAACTGTAATTAAAGAGATATTTGTGATTTGCTGAATCGATTTTAATAAACTTCTAAGAAAGAAGAAAAAAGAGCATCAAGTCAAAGGTCAAAGTCAACTTTGTACTTAGAATACAGTCGGATATATGATAATTGCAACTCAATTTATTATTTTATTCTTAAAAGTATGCATACAGTGGTTTAGCGATACGTCGTCTAATATAATGGCATATCAACTGATAATGGCATTTCAACTGACTGTGACAGGAATACTCATAAGCATGCTCCATCTATCACTACGTGACCATTGGCACGCTGAGTAGTTATCAAATATTACATTCATATAATTTTTAAAATTTTATTTTTAATTATTAATCTGTCCCAGTAGCAAAATAGAGATTTATAAATGTGTAAAAAACATAATGGTTAAGATCAAGCTTTAAACGTCATCGTTACATCATTAGGTCTAGAGCAGTGTACGTGTAGGTACTTGCATTTGGATTTAGCATAAGGAAAACAGTAAATATTACCGAATGCATAATGAATAATAGTTTCACAATAAGTTCATTTCAAACCCATAATCGTTATGCGTGAGTTACAGAACAACAAAGTAGCCACGTGTTTGTTGCCAGTTATATAGTATCAAAACCCTCTAAAAGAAAACCTTCAATAAATACCAAATAGCTACTAAATACGACCACTAAACCATTTTATGTATCCGCAGCATTATTTAGTAGTTATTTTGGTAGTTTTCTCTTAATATCAATAAATAGGTATGACGCTAGTCGAAAAGTCAGAATTTTATAATAAAACAATAATTTACAAATAGTTCCTGGCTGGTATCAATGAAAAGTTCTCGACAAGGCTACAAAGGATATATGTAGTAATTATTTTTATTCTGTCTTAGAGAAAAACTCACTGAAATTGTGAAGAAATCATTTCTCCAACAATATCTAACGATTTTGTTGGAGAAATGGTTACTATACTATAAAATCAAAAGATTTGAAAATGCACTGATACATGCTTCATCACTTGAATTTGCCATCAAAATTATTTGGTCTACATTAGACATGTTTTCATTTTTAAATGTTTGGCAATATTGGTACAAAAACCCGGGGTGCGAGTCCAACACGTACTCAACTTCTTTATTTTGGTGTGTATTGTTTAAACAAACATATAATATATTCAAAAATAACATTTTGTGTGTGCAAATGTAAGTGCAAATAAATATAAAAACCAAAATAAACAGGAATATAAATATGAAAGATTCTATATTTTAATGTCGTTCTTTCTTATGAACTGAATTATTATTCCTAAAATGGGTTTGTTTGCAATATATAAAATTGATCTTATGTTGATGGGCAATTGAATTTTATACTTTAATAATTTGTAAATAAACGTAGGAAATCTATTACCTAATGGACACGCAAAAATGAAATGATTTATATTGGTTTCTCTAAGCCTACAATTGCAAATTGTAGATTCTCTGACACGCGGTCTAGCCAATTGGGTAGGAATAGAACAATGACCCAAACGCATGCGAGATACCACAGAGAATTCCTTTTGAGAGAAAGTAAATGTTGAGAACCAAGGTTTTGTGAGTATAAAATATTGAATCTGGAAACATCCCGCACCCGTAATCTGAAATGATCTTTCCCATACCCTCGGCTAGTCAGATGTCATCCAGAAACGAGTCATGGAAAGAAGATCTTCAATGAAATTAATAATGAAACATGGATCTCGTATACGGCGGCGAGCAAAGCCTTTACGTCGATAAGAAGATATAGGGACTTAGAAACCACGCCAAAAAGGAGCATGCTCAATAAGGCTAGAGAGGAGGGCGAGTTTTTGAAAAATAAGATGAGTAGAAAACCTAGCTGCCTTCAGTAAATAACGATCAGTTAGGTATTGTCGCCGGAAATTTAAAGGAGGATCAACACATTCTACTTGTAGGGCATTTATGGGAATGGATTTCACAGCACCCACTATAATGAATGCGAGTCAATTTAGTGGCATTGAATTTGGAAATAGGATCAAGTAGAAATGAACCATATTCTAGATGACTACGGACTAGAGCGTTCTATATTAGCTTTAATGTGATAGAGTGTAAGCCCCACCACACTCCATAAAGTGCACAGAGGATATTTATTTTAACCTGGCATTGGAAGATGCCATATTCTATATGAATGTTCCAGGATAACTTTAAGTCTAGGAACATATGTAAGAATTTGGTATTGGAAATAAAAGGGGTAGGAGAGGAATTATAAGAAATAGATAAAGGCGGAGCAATTTTCTCGAGAAGACCACCACAGCGCTTTTGGAAGGGGATAAATCCATATCATGAGAGTTAACCCATTTGTTAGAGTACAGTTGGAGTAACCCATTTTAACAAGGGCAGAGTTTGAAGTATTTTCGGCATTCATTATTGACTTGTCAGAAGAATATAAAAGCAGATCATCAGCGTATTACAAAACATGACAGAAGGAATTTATTGTTGAGTGGATCATATAGGAGTAAATATTGAAGAGACTTAAATCAGAACTTTGGGGAAGACCCCCTCCAAATGGTTCTTGTTAAGGCAGGGATCCGGGGGATCTGAGAATAATAGGTCTTAAAAAAAATTGAGGAGGAAATTTGTAATCTTGATCGGAATCCCAAGATTATGAAGAATTTTCTTAAGGATTGGAAGATTTACGTTATCGTATGCTGAAGAAAGGTCTCAAAAAGCAGCAACGACGAACTCTTGTCGTGAGAAGGCAAATCTGATGTCAGTGGTTAGGACGCTGAGATTGTCCATCGTACTTTTAGCTCTTCTGAAGTCAAATCGTTTGCTTGTAAAAATGGAATGGTGTTCTGTAAACCATTCCCAACGATTCTTAGTTAGATGTTCTTAATCTTTGCTAAAATAGGAGAAAGAGCTATGGGGTCTATAGGAAGGATCTACATTGGGATCTTTATGAAGTTTGAAAATGGGAATTATTATTTGAGTTTTCCATGACTTTGGAATATAGCCTCATTTAAAGATACAGTTAATGAGGGATAGAAGATGGTAAAGTATTTTTTACCATTGAATATGACATTCCGTCAAATACCGGAACAAAAATTCTTAAGATGATGCAAGATGAAATCCAATTCATTAATGGAGAAATCTTCCTCTAAAAAATGATTGACACTAGTAAAGTTATATCTGAAATGTAATTCATTAAATTTGTGGCAAATGGCGGAGGAGGCTTATTTAAAAATTGATGTATCTAATTCCCGTGTACGGATTTGAGGAGATCAGGCTGAAAAATAGATCGATAACGTTTCATATTGGACCAGACGACATGAGAGGAAGTAACAGAATTCTTCCAGTCTTCTCTCTCTTTTTTAAGGAGAAGTCGTTTAGTCTGTGCTTGGATCTTTCGAAACAAGAAGAAGTTTGCCTCCGACATAATAGATTTATATGTCACATCAGCCTCTTTGCGGGCTTTAACCGCTGGGTGCTAAGTGTGGATGAAGTTCCGAGGAGATAGGTACATAGTCCTTATAAACTGGTCATAGCAAGAATCAATGCTATCCAGATCTACTGGAGGGAGGAAATCCACTTTAACACTGGGGAATCTGCAATCTGCCCTATGTAGGTTGTATTTTTGAATTGGGGGAATTTTTTCAATTTTCAAATTTAAACGAGGAAAAGAAATCAAAATGGGTAAACGCTCACTTCCAAAAGACTCAGATAGAATGTTCCAGGAAACTGAGGATGCTTAGGATGAGGAGCAAAGAGAGATATCTTATGAGCTCGGGTTGTGAAATGGGACAGGAACTCGTATTGGAGAACCATTATTCAGTAAATACAGGCCAAAATCGTCCTGCAGTTTCACCAAGGAGACCCCAAGAGGGTTGCTTTGGGTGGAACCTCAAGGTGGGTGATGAGACATAATGGGTGATGAGATATAACTACGGACAAGTCACTTTCCAAAATGCTGGAAAATGGCGAACGTAACGCCTGTTCATAAAGCAGGTGACTTAAACAATGTAGTTAATTACCATCCTATATCAATTCTACCTAGTTTTGGTAAAGTTTTCGAGTATCTTATTTATAAAACTATTTATTATCCTATCAAACCACATATCACCCCAACCAGCAAGGCTTCTTACCAAAAAATCTACGTCAACAAATGTGGTTGAATACATAACGGATATTGCAAATACTTTAGATAAACGCAAGCAAATCGACAGTGTTTACTGATTTTAACAATGCCTTTGATAAAGTAAACCACGCTATTTCAATATACAAATTGCAATGTTACGCTATACATGGTGACTTGCTGAGATGGATCCAATCATATTTTCCTCCTTCCTCGAGCACCATAAGACATCCTGTCAGTATGGTGCTCGAGGAACAAAATGCACCTAAATCCTAATAATATTCCTATGTAAAATTTTCCATTCGCTCCCAAACTTTTAATAGTCAGTACGCGATCGACAATGTAAAACTTGTTCAACATAATACAATTAACAATCTAGGAATAATTGTAGACGATAAGTTCAAATTAGACAAACACGTGGACCACGTTACTACTAAACCTGTGAATATGTTGGGTTTCGTTTTGAGGGCAAGTAAGGATTTTAAAAATATTCAAATATTGCTCTATAAGTATTGAATATATTTGGCGTTGATTTTGTTCGTTAATCTTTGCTAATGTCCCACCTGAAGATGTTGTAATACAACGAAACCTAGGTCATGGTAAAGCAATTAAAGAAAGAAGAAATAATACTACATCACGTAGTTTTATTTCATTGTGTATTTAATTGTGCTCTATAAATACATATATTCAAATACATAATACATATATTCAAATATTGCTCTATAAGTATTGATTATATTTGGCGTCAATTTTGTTCGTTAATCTTTGCTAACAGCCCATCTGAAGTTGTTGTAATATAACGAAACCTAGGTCGTGGTAAAGAAATTAAAGAAAGTAGAAATAATACTACATCACGGAGTTTTATTTAATTATGTATTTAATTGTGCTCTATAAATACATATATTCAAATACATAATACATATATTCAAATATTGCTCTATAAGTATTGAATATATTTGGCGTTAATTTTGTTCGTTAATCTTTGCTAATAACCCATCTGAAGTTGTTGTAATATAACAAAACCTAGGTCGTGGTAAAGAAATTAAAGAAAGTAGAAATAATACTACATCACGTAGTTTTATTTAATCGTGTATTTAATTGTGCTCTATAAATACATATATTCAAATATATAATACATATATTCAAATATTGCTCTATAAGTATTGAATATATTTGGCGTTAATTTTGTTCGTTAATCTTTGCTAATAGCCCATGTGAAGTTGTTGTAATATAACAAAACCTAGGTCGTGGTAAAGAAATTAAAGAAAGTAGAAATAATACTACATCACGTAGTTTTATTTAATTGCGCTCTATAAATACATATATTCAGATACATAATACATATATTCAAATATTGCTATCGAATACGGATGTGTGGTATGGAACCCAATTTTTAAGAAATACTCTGAACGCATCGGAAGGGTTCCAAAGATGTTTTTGTACCACCTCAAAGATGGGTTGAACAAAAAATTGCTCACGTACGAAGAGCGTCTTTCATATTTTAAAGTAAACACTTTAGCTCAAAAACGAAAACGTGCTGACTGCATATTCCTTCATAAGCTTATCCACAATACAGTTGACAGCAATCTACTTCTCCAGCACTTTCAGTTTAACATTCAAAGTAATAACAGTAGACCGCACACATATCATCCTTTATTTGTATCAAAGTGTCGCAAGAATTTAGGATGTTTTACTCCCGTAAATAGAATAAGTTGTACCCTGAATAATCTTCCTTCAACTGTAGATTTCTTTGGCTCGTCAACTTCATCATTTAAAAATAAACTTATTGAGATTGACGGAGACATTTAACTTCTATTTGTAACAAAGTAATATTTAATGTATTTTTACTTTGTTTATTAACATAAATTGTTTTGTCTATTTGACTCTATGTTTTATTGATTAATTCCAATATTGTTACTTATTTCACTATAATTAATTTAAAATTTGAAAATGTATTTTATTTATCAACTCCATTATAGATCATTTATTGAATTTATTTAAATTAATTGAAATGTTTCTTATTCATAATAATATTATATGATAATGGCAACACCAAATGAATCACTGTGTGTCTACTGATTTTGGTGTCGTCACGAGAAAATTATATATATATATATATATATATATATATATATATATATATATATATATATATATATATATATATAAATATATATATACACAATTATGTGTTTTCGAATTATATTGTTAAAATTGTGACAAAACTGTTTGTGTGCCAATAATACATAAATAAATAAATGAAACATTAAGGCGTACAATAAATAATTTGAAAGACCAACATTTTAGTCTTTTATAAACAAGCGTTTAACTGAAAAAATTATCCAAATATCAATAGAACTTAGACATAGAATAAAATAAAAATCGGACACCTTGAAATTGCCCCTCATCGAGTATATACAGATAAGATAATCATTCAATTATGGATAAATTATAAATCGTGTAAACACTCCTTTGTCTCTTTTTTAAATATATTAGCATCGTAAATTTATGAAACAAAAGCTAGAACCTAATATTCAAATGGATTCTTTAAATTTTCCGTCGGATTTAATGGAAGGACACCGAAAATATAATTTCTAAAATGAAAAATTCTACAATCTAATCATTAATTAATGTTAGGGGTCACTTCAAACTTTTAAATCTAAAAAGATAACAACGTAAATAACTTTATTATATTTCTATAAAAGACAATATTTGTAGTAGCTTTGCTCTTACTAAGAGCGCTGATATTAACTAGGTACATATAATGTAATAAAACAATATTTCGATTGGCTATATTGCCGGTTTTTATTACTTAGAAGTTAGAAGTGACCTCCAATAAAAAGGTATAACTGTTACTTTTATTTGTAGCAAGATATATTAGACAGGACTCTCATTTTATATTTATTCTTGCAGTAACGAGAGAAAAGTCCAGAACATAATTAAAATTACATATACTTTTATTTTATTTCATGTTTAATTTTTGTTGTTCTGCGAATTACTTTTATGTTTAAAATATTGTGAGGGAAATTATCGGTTAAGCAACTTGTTAGCAAAAAATTAAAATTTTGGCCGTTTTAAAATTGTTAACTTAGTACTCAATAAATATAAATAACGACACAAGTATTCTAATATTTAATTAAATGCAGATATCCGGTTATAATAAAAAAGAGAATATATAATAAACTAAAGATACATTTATGTATTTGTAAAGTTGGTAGAATTAAAAGCTTTGTTGATATTGACAGTAACAATGAAATGGTAAAATGAATTCACGTTTTTGCCAGCAAATGATATACTAAATATATTTTGTGTAATGCATACTCCAATATATACTATCCATACCCTGTAGATTAGAGACGTGTAACTCATGAGTGAAGGATATGAAAGATATAGCTCACAAGTTACGATCATATCTATCACTAGCTCACTTAAAATTAAAATGTATCAATATATCACTAGCTCAGGAGTGATCAGTCTTTTTCGTTTCACTAAATCAATCATTTCACTCACTCATCGCGTTGCGAAGATAGACATAAAAGTATATGTTTTGACATTACATGAAAGAGAAAGAAAACGATCGAACAGTTTAGTTAATATTCCCTATCGAATGTGAACGCTGTGATAAAGTATTCTTTAATTCCCTAAAAATATTTTTACAACACTTTTTTGTTTCATTTCAAAAATCTTATTTATAATTGTATAAATACGCCAATCTATTCACATTTATTTAATTATCATTAAAGTGATTTTATATATAATGTGAATCTAGGTTGACAGTCCTAAATTCTAAACTTGCAAAGTATTAAGTAAAGTAGATACTCTTGTAGAATTTATTTTTATTTTTGAAAAATATTGTAAAGTAAGTTGCTTAATCCTGAGAATCAGGAAGCCACAGTTGGCAGACAATGGATTAGCGAGAAGGGACTGTAAAAACTTAAGGAGTCAGAGAAGATAAGGAGCCTGCGAATCTTTTTGAGTAGAGCATAAAGTGAAAGGATGCTGAATAAGCGGTGGATGGCGAGTAAAATTACGCTCCGACATAGCCCACTCTTAGGGTTTATGATGCATCTGTGTATATTCGCGTCCAATCCATCTAAAAAGAATTCAAGATAGAATTGAACAGCGAATTAGCATTTTTGGACTCCTTATTAACTCCAAAACACACATTTATATTTGGCCTTTGAAATACCGAGTCAAATGGAAAACTATAGAAAGAGAGAGAAAAATTTTGTTAAACGGGGCTGATGAGGAATTTGAATCTTTGGAAGTTAACGATGAGAAGGGGTCTAGAGAGGAGGGTGAGTTTTGGAAAAATGAGGTGAGTAGAAAACCTAGCTGCCTACAGTAAATAACGATCAACTTGGTATTCTCGCCGGAGGTTTAAAGGAGGATCAACATATTCTACTTCTAGCGCATTTATGGGACTGGATTTAATAGCACCACCTATGATCCTCAGTGCTTGAGACTGAATGCGGGTCAATTTAGTGACATTGGATTTGGAAATAGGATCAATTAGAAATGGATTATATTCTAGAGGACTACGGACTAAAGCGTTATATATTAACTTTAATGTGAAAGAGTGAGAGCCCCACCACACTCCAGAAAGAGTGCGGAGAATATTCATGTTAGCCTGGCATTGGAAAATTATATATTCTATATGAATGTTCTAGGATAATTTTGAGTCTAGGAACATACCTAAGCATTTGGTATTGGAAAGAACAGGGATCAAAGAGAAATTATAAGAAATAGATAACGGTGGAGTAATTCTCCTTCTCGAGAAGACCACCACAGCGCTTTTGGAAGGGAATAAATCCCATTCGTTTAGGTTAACAAGAGCAAAGTTCAAAGCATTTAATTATGGAAAAATTTGGCTTATGTCAAAAAACATGGCCTACATTGAAATATAAAAGATCGTATTTCAATCTAGATGACGTGATTAAGCAAATTTATTGAAAATAATTATATCACTGTTAGTCCATCATCAATTAAGAATATAAATTGCCGAACAAATTAGAGATGAAGAAAAATGTTTTCCGTAAGGATGTAAAACCATCTTAGAGTGTCACGTCCTTCCTGAAAAAGTCGTTAATTTTAACAAATATTTTGCAGTTACCACGACGATATGCTTTTATATTCTTTAGTAATTTCTTTTGAATTAAATAAAAAATAACAGAAAAATATATTTAAAAATTAATCTATGAATACTTGGGTCAGTTAAAACTTTTCAAATAAAAATATTTGCTTTCTTATTTTTAGTAGAAAAAATATTGTTTGTTCGACTATGGAATAATAGTTTTTGTTTATTATTTTTGAAAGAATGCTAAATATTTCTTTGGTTCTCTTACTGGATTGGCCGTATTTCCCTGAATTGATCCATAAAAAAGTTGTTATTATAATTTTAACTTGCAACTCAGAATAAATTATATAATTTAAACTTTATAGTTGGTCATTCAAATTTATTTGTACCGATGTTGAAAAAAGAAAGTAAATTGTGTTTAAGCATTTTTCTTTATTTTATATACAAATGCAATTGCCATGTGGACTATTTTAATTTTCAAAATATTTTGTTCTAGTTTATTAGTTAAACAGTTGCAAAGAATCAAATAGTGACTATTTCATATTATATTGGAATACATTTTATTATCTAAATATCGTATCTAACGATGCATACATTTTATTATGTAATATTATATGTAATTGGAGTTCTCACAAGCTATTTATGATTAAAAAGATAATACACCATAGAGTAAAGATGTAATAAACATTTTTAAGGTTGGTATACCTAATTATCTGGTTGACATTTACAGTGATAAAAGGTAAATTAATATTAAAATGAATTCGCATCTTTGATAAACATCTTTTACAATAAACATGTTGTGTGTGATGCAGACTGTGATACATGCGAAGCGTAACCCGTGAACAAATGCCCCTTTCACGGATCTTTCTTCGTCATTCTCGACAGAACGGTGAGTGTACACTGCACATTGTTTACATTGCGTCCGTAATGCAACAGAAACTATCTTTATTAAAGCAGGACTAATTATATTCATATTATTCAGAGTGGAACAAATTCAGCAAAAATATAAATTTCCTGCTTTTTTGTTGTAAATCAAAATTTGACAAAAGTAGGGTTCGCTGCTATATTTAAAAAAAGAAATTGCGCTTTTTCAAGGAAGTGTAAGTTATAAGTTTTTCGACTTAATTTTCATTCTTAGCAATACTAGACACTGCATTTGTAAATACACACGGGAATTGATATAAAATGAAACAAACTCGAAAATAAAAAAATGAAATAAGCAAAGAGACCTTAGGGGTTATAAAATTTATTTTTGACAGCTAACTGACAGTCGTTCTTCACATGAAGAACATATTTCGAATAAATTTTTCGTAATAAAATAATCCGGTCGGAGCCGAAATTTTTTCACATACATCTTTTTTTATGTATATTCTTTCATTTGAATCAATTGAAAAGGGAAATTTGCATTTTTGCTAAACTGAACTTACATCTTCGTAGAGGTGTTTTAAAATGCATAATTGACCTTTATACCTTTTTTTTTTACAGCTATAGTACAAATTGTATCCGCGCTCTGTTCGATATATGTTTTAGAAATTCAGCTACAGTGTAAATTTTTCACTGTTTATTACATTATATTTTTGATATGAATTAAATCATGTCCATTTCTTGACATTAAGAGAAAACTACCAAAATAACTACTAAAAAAAAGACAACTAATACATAAAATGATTTAGTGGTTGTGTTTAGTAGCTATTTGGTATCGGATCAAACTTTACAACTATTCTGTTCTTAAAGAGGAATTATTATTATAAAGATGGACAAATATTTATTGAAGTTTTTCTTTTAGAGGGTTTTGATACTATATAACTGGCAACGAATGCATGCCTACTTTGTTGTTCTGTAACTCACGCATAACGATTATGGGTTTGACAATGACTTATTGTGAAATTATTTATCATTAGTAAATATTTACTTGGGCAACAACTGCCCACGTGTTCATCACCAGTCGTTCGGTAACGGTAATTACAGAACTTTTTTTGTATATTTTAAGTTCTCAACAGAGAACAACAATAATGTAAAATTATATGCGATCATTATTAAAATACGAACTAATTAGCATAACATTATCACTTGTAAAATTACAAGCTAGCTATCATACTTAAAAAGTATGATAACAACTCATCTTTCAAAATCAGCGTACAGCTCTAATGCACTCACAGATAATAAAGGATACTAATAACAGCTGCTGGGCGGAAGACGAACCACAAATGACAAAACTCGCTCGGCCAAATAGGTTGAAAAATGGGGGAAAATAGGGATGTGCTCTTAATAATAATAATAATAATATTTTTGAAAGTAATGAATGTATTTTCTTTTTATTAAATTGCTTTCATGCGTCATCATTAGTGATTATTTCTTACGTCATTATTATTGTTTAATTACGAAAATATTTTATGTATGAGTATGCATTTTACGAACTTGAAGAATATTTTCTTTTTGGTTTATTGAATTATTTGTTGAAACGATGAATACAGTGCTTATTAATATCGATACATATCAAATTATAATATCCACATCAATACTTTGCAAATCATTGAAATGTAGGAGAAAAATTTTTTTAATAAATATAAATTATGAAATTCTAATCAATGTCAGTACATAACTGATGGACTGAAATATATGCTGGTGGCATGGTGTTGTGTTGTTGAATGCAAGGATTTATAATGAGCGAAATGTATTGAAAAAAGGTATGAAATAAAACGTTTTTTCTATGTCTATTTAAGTAAAGGTGATGTCAGTGTGAAGGTAATTTGTTGATTAAGTTGTCTGAGTATCGTAATGAAAAATTTGTGTTATTATATTTACATTACTCTACTGAAATTTAACGTTTCGTAAGCAGCTCATAAATCAGGCATTGACGTGTTGGGCACGGCACCCACTGTCCAATATATCAATCGTAGGCGGTCAAAGGGTTGAGGTTGGTGCATCTGAATGTTTGGTTGACATTTACAGTGAAGTAATGAAGAGGCAAAGTGATATTAAAAGAATTCACATTTTTGCTAAATGCTTAATATAATAAACAGGTTATGTCTTATGCACTCTGTGATGTATGCAATCCATACCCCATATACATAGCCCCATTCACGGTCCTTTACTCGTCATTCCCGATATAATAGTGAGTATAAACTACCCATTGTTTCCATTCCAACTGTAATGATAAATTCATTATTAAAATCAGCATTAATTATGCTCATGTTACTTTGAAGTTTGACCCTTTAATTCATAAATACCATGTACCATCTACATTGTTGCTCTTTGCTGAAAGAAAAAGCTAAATACATCAAATCACTGGAATCAATGCTATGTTACATTTATTATTAAACTTTTAACTTTATTATTAAACTGATACTATAATTAAATGCCTCAATGCCTCCATCCTATTCAAATATAGTAGGGTAGATATTTTAACCAATTTTCTTTGGATCCGCGTGCGAGAAGAAAAGTAACAAATACCATGATTCACATTAATTGCCTATGATATGTAACATACAATAAAATGTATGGCATTTTTTGATATTTATACCATATGTTTCAAAATGTCTTGCAAAATATACAATTATAAAACAACAGTTTGCTATCCTATTCATACCGTAATAGATACATATTTTTTCATCTTCTTCACACTTCAGGCACTTGTTACTATACAGACAAATTTTATAAAATGATTGCCATCCCGTACCAAATACGTATTTTGCCACCTTGCTAGCACTTTGACACTATTTTAGTGCATACTACCACATACCTGTATATGTTATAGATGTCAAATTATTATGATGAAATGTGTTGCATGGTTGCAACACTGGTCGTAAAAGTAAAGACGGCTTTGTAGTATTTTAATTGTTAAATACCTTTATGATGTTATAATTAAAATATCACTGTCTTAATAGTGTGGGATTAGTAAATTGATAATTGAAGTTCTGCAGTTCAGATAATTGTTGATTTTTAAGTTAAATGTCATTTTTCAATTCTTTTTCTACATATTCGAATACAATATCAAGTATATATATATAGTGGACTTCGGTTCTAACAATGATAAAGGTACCGCCAATATTAAGTCGTTATATACAGAAGTCATACTGTAAACTATGAAAGCATAATAATAAACAGCTTACATTTACACAGGAATGTGCAATATGTTAAATGAAATGTTTCATTTTTTTTTGTAATAATCGTACATTATTAAGGTTTGTTTAATATTTATCAGGTTTGTTCAATATTTATAAGCTCTTCCATAGAAAAATCTTTCTGCTTTTCGCAAAATAAACAATATTTTTCAATGCTATTTAACTGCTCAAGGCATTCTTAATTGTAGGAAGCGCTTTTTCGTCTTCTTTTTCATCTCCCTTGTCTTGTGGCATCACAACACATTCAATAATTTCACTATCATTCGGGTCACTAGTAGTGAATACTTTATTGTCAATAACATAAGTTTCCCAATCTGCAATGCTAAGTTTCCCAATCCGCAATGCTTCTTTTCTCTGAAGATATATCGTAGCCAGATGTGCCATCAAAAATTTTGCAGAACTCTGCAGGAGAAAAACATTTTTTACTTTTATCTGGTGTGACCCTTCCTTATACTGTTCTGATCATTTCAAGGTTAATGAAAAATGGGGTAGTATACTTTTCACTATGGTCTATAATTTTTTGTACGGGGATCTTTCTATAATGGCTTTTAAGGGTTTTAGTTATCCCTCGATCTATAGGTTTAATCGTTGACTTGATGTTTGGTTGTAAAAATATCAGTTTTATATAGGTAAAATGTTAAATTTTAGTATGAGTTGAATAATTGTCAATAAATAAAATAGTCTTGAAAAATCTGAAAACGATGAAAACTCGGCGCCTACTCCTACTACCTGATCTTTAGAGTAAAGCTGATTGTAAACAAAGCTAATTAGTTTATTGAACAAATCTTTTGCATTTTGTTTCCTTTTCAACCCAGTCTTAATATCTGCATTGAATTTCTAAGAACTTGGTCATAAATTAGTCATTCAAACCAGTCGCTATACCGGAAGTCGTGGTTATATCCGAATTTGCTGCAGCGGAAAAAAAAATTGTATGAAAGTGTACTTGAAATAAAGGATTCAAAGTTACATTTTTGTCAAATGTGACTTGACAATAACCGGAAGGTCTTAAAAAAAGGGTTTTTAAAACTGAAATCTATTTTATTTCTTACTTTCCTATCTGAACTTACTTAAATGTGCTAAACAAATGTATTTTGTGTTTCACTTTATCCTGCTTGCATTTTCATAAATTCCTTTTGGTTGTACCATATAGGTTTTTACCTGTCAGTAGTAGCTATAAATTTACTGCAACTTATCAAGTAAAAAAAATCCAGATCAGACATTTCACAGGTAATTTGCAAATAATACCAAACTTTTGTAATTATTTTCAATAATTTTCAAAGAAATGACTATGTTTCATATATAACAATTTACAGAATAAGAATAGAATTACACATAAAATAAAGCTGCTGATTTCATATTATGTATTATTTTTTATGTATACGTTAAACACTATGATTTACAGACTTTTTGTGTAAAGATATTTATCTGGTATTTACACTTGTATTAAATTATCGATAATTTTGCCAAAGAATTTAATTAGACTTAGTGTTGTTGTGAAGGTAATTTTGTACCAATAGACATTTAGGCTCTTTGGAGAGTTGCATCGAAACCCTATTTCTGGGAGCAAACTACAGATGAAGCAATAAGTTCAGTACATACACTCTGCTATGATGAAACCACGAACGAAGGTAGCAAGAAAGAAATACAAATTGCACTATGTTATTGGTCAGCTACTAAAAAGAGGTTGTTGAAAATCATCTGTAGAATTTTTACATGGGTTATATATTAAGGAAAAAGACCTGCATCAAAACCTTGTTTCTACGGGAGAGAAAACGAATACGGGAGTGAATAAGGTCGTATTAAAATTAATGAACAAAATTGTTCTAGCAGTAGGCAGCAAATCTTTTGATTGATACTGGATTATATAATTTGCATAAAATTCATAATTCATTCTTGCATTGTTTTGAAAATTTTGGATCTGATATAAATCTTATTATCGCAATATATCATTATTTTGGTGGTTGGTTTGCCAGATGGAAAGATTTTCAATAATGCCAGGAGAAAGTGCAATCCTCTGAACATTATTTTTTAAAACAAGTGCACAAACACATTGGCTAACTGTAGGCCCTGCAGGCCAAAATATTTTGGAGTAGTGGTATGTTATTAATACACATTTCTGACAGTTTTACCTGCTAAATCTACTTCACTTCAAGAGAAGTTGAAGGAAATATTTAAGCTTCTAAAGCAACCTGATATTAAAGCACAACTTATGCTTGTTACAAAAAGTGCCAACATCATTTCCTCCTCCTTTTTTTAAAAAAGATGGACCTTAAATCCTTTTTATCAAGTTGACTAAGAAGTTTACAAGTCTTATATTTTATACTTCTCTTTTGTAGAAGATTTTTTGCTTCTGAATAATATTTCTTGTAGTGATCAAGGAGCTGAAAAATATGAAAGTGAAAGATGCTGATTATTTTCTATTTTGTTGAAAGTGCTTAGAAGAAAAAAATAAGCAGCAACATATGTTGAAAGAAATTGAAGAAATGCGAGTACTGGAGGAGAAAGTGGAAATATTGAAGGTCAAAATTGCTACTGATTTAAATAAATTATGGAAGAATTTATTGCGGAAAAATAAGGAAAAGGAAGTCCAAATAAATGCTGCTGATCAACTGCTTAAAGAAACAACCAAGCGTCTTGAACAGGAATTGAACATAAAGATTACGGAGAAATCAAAGTTTTTCGGGTCCTCCACTTTAAAAGAATTAAAAGTGGAGGACCCGAAAACTCATCAAGTGATTACAACTGCAGAAGACATTAAACAAAAAACAATTAAATGTCATCCTACTTTAAGAAAATGCAAATTGTTTTTTGTAATTGCAAAACACTATTAAGAATTTGCTGATGATATAGCGAATGTTGATGTTATTAATACACATTTCTGACAGTTTTACCTGCTAAATCTACTTCACTTCAAGAGAAGTTGAAGGAAATATTTAAGCTTCTAAAGCAACCTGATATTAAAGCACAACTTATGCTTGTTACAAAAAGTGCCAACATCATTTCCTCCTCCTTTTTTTAAAAAAGATGGACCTTAAATCCTTTTTATCAAGTTGACTAAGAAGTTTACAAGTCTTATATTGTATACTTCTCTTTTGTAGAAGATTTTTTGCTTCTGAATAATATTTCTTGTAGTGATCAAGGAGCTGAAAAATATGAAAGTGAAAGATGCTGATTATTTTCGCAAGGGCATGATATTCTATTTTGTTGAAAGTGCTTAGAAGAAAAAAATAAGCAGCAACATATGTTGAAAGAAATTGAAGAAATGCGAGTACTGGAGGAGAAAGTGGAAATATTGAAGGTCAAAATTGCTACTGATTTAAATCAATTATGGAAGAATTTATTGCGGAAAAATAAGGAAAAGGAAGTCCAAATAAATGCTGCTGATCAACTGCTTAAAGAAACAACCAAGCGTCTTGAACAGGAATTGAACATAAAGATTACGGAGAAATCAAAGTTTTTCGGGTCCTCCACTTTAAAAGAATTAAAAGTGGAGGACCCGAAAACTCATCAAGTGATTACAACTGCAGAAGACATTAAACAAAAAACAATTAAATGTCATCCTACTTTAAGAAAATGTAAATTGTTTTTTGTAATTGCAAAACACTATTAAGAATTTGCTGATGATATAGCGAATGTTGATGTTTGATTTATACTTTCAAAATTACAATTATATATGTAAAAAAAAATATAAACGATAGCCCCATCCAAAGGATTATTTGAAAAAGTTATTTTCTTATACTACTTAACTGTAAGTAATCTAATATTTTTATTATTCTTCCTTGTTCAACTGATCTCTGATCCGGCTCTTATGGTAGAGATTTTTGTGAAAAAGAATTTTATTGTTGTCTCAGATTTAATTTCTCTGATTGGTCCCTTTATTTTCTATGTTAGTCTTTTAAGTCCCTATTTATTTTTGAACTTCTGCTGAAAGACCTGCTATTTTGAACTGATTATGTATACAATATAGAAATAAATGTCTCTCCCTTATAAGGAAAATTACCCAGGAAATGCCCATACATAAGGGTGGCAACGACTCTTAAGGAACTAATTTTTGGCCAAATGCAGTCCTTTCTGTGCCAGCTAAATTATTCGAGTTAGCATGGACAATGATATGTTATTAAACCGCCTTGGCGAAGCTAATTTATCTCTTCAACTCTTACATTTCTTCTCTCCATATCTTGCGGCAGAAAGCAAAACATACGAGTGGTAATTTAATATCTGATTTTTGTTTCACACAATCAGCCGCTCAGTCAGGGTTTGAATCCTGGGCCTTTACTGTTCACTGTCCTATTAAATAATATTGGATATATAGTTTAAACTGCACATTGCTTTCTGTTTGCAAATAGCATAAAGATTTTCTCAGCTATTCAAAGTATAACAGATTGCACGTTGATACAGCATGATATCGATGTTGTCCTCGAGTGGAGCGATGTGAGCGGTCTGCAGCTCAATTGAAGCAAATGTTCTATGATGAGCTACAGTCGAGGGCATGCTCCTCTTGTATTTCTATTAGTATGAATACACCACTGCCAAGACGCCCTTATGCTGATGTACTGAAGTAGTAGATCTAGGAGTCAATTGTGATTCATACCAAATTTTTCATGGTCATTTGGTGGATGTAGCAAAAAAGCAATTCAGAGGGTTGGGATTTGTGTTGCGCAATGCTAGGGACTTCTGATGTGTTTTCTCAATTAGCCTGCTAAGTATGACTTTAGTATGAAGCAACTTAGAAGCCAGCTCTATTATTAGGAGCCCACATAAATCTAAATGTAGCCTGATGATTGAATGTGCCCAAAGAAAATTGCTATGATGTTTATACATGGTTACTACCCCTTTTTAATTCTTAACAATTTTCTATTGAGTTTGCTGGGTTATCATATGTTAGAGCATAGAAGATAATTTTTTTTCATTAAATTTATTTTTGGACAATGCAAAAGAATGCAAAAATTGTATGCCTAATTTATTGGCAAAAGTCATTCTTCATGCTTGATAGGTGATGTTCTTCTGCTTCTACTACCTGCACTCCTATCATCATTTTACTATACCGGCATCTAAAACACAGTTACATTGAAATGCTCCACATTCCAATTCGCACTAAAGTGTAACGTGTTTGTGATGAGTGAGAGCAAACTTGTGAAATTGTGTCACTATAATGTCACTGAATTTAATTTATTTTCTTGTTATTGTTATTGAAATCCAATTGTGTTAAAACTATAATGTTTCTGTAGCTTTACACAAATAAAC
Source organism: Druceiella hillmani (assembly GCA_039881145.1). Classification (NCBI taxonomy): domain Eukaryota; kingdom Metazoa; phylum Arthropoda; class Insecta; order Lepidoptera; family Hepialidae; genus Druceiella; species Druceiella hillmani. Next base: position 38,588,158 of record JAYKKI010000019.1, read on the forward strand.
AAATAAATGATAATAAATCATTTTTATGTATTACAGACAACATGACAAATTCGTCTAAATAATACGGCGAAACGATAACTTACTATGAGGTGCATCTGAAGTCCTGCGATACAACAAAAGATATCCAGTGGCTCCTACAACAACACAGAACACACAAATGTGAACAGTTTCAAGTTCAACAGGACCACACATAAAAGATTGCACCAACGTGAGAAGCAGACTTCCATAACAACTGACTGCTGCAACCACTCAAAAGTTCTTATGTAGAAGTGAAAGCAAAAAAAAAAATATTGAAATGTAATTTTCTGAGAAGGGGTATACCACAAAGGCATTTTTATATAGCGAACACACACCGGCATTGGCCTATTCGTTTGCTGGTTTGTGATGCTACAAATGTATATAGTACACTTGTAGGTGACATGTGTGACTCTAGGTTATTAAATAATAGTACAGTTTAACCACGCATAACAGAAACGCAGATGTAAAACTATTCAAGTGTGACACCGGTGATGCACAGATGCACAGCTCGTTGCTTTAATCACGCACATGAAAATACACATAGGTGACAAACCCTTCAAGTTTGACATGTGTGAATCAACAATCTATGATAAAGATAATAGTTAACTGAGCACTTTAGGATGTGTACAAGTGAAATTCCTATGAGTGTGACATGTTTGATGTGAAATTTCTAAAGCAATCTGTCTTATCTGGGCATCTTAGGATGCACACAGTTGAAAATCGTTTTATAAGTGTGGGATGTGTGACTCTAGGTTTAGAAATAATAGTAATTTAACCATGTATACGAGAACACCCACAGATGAAAAACCCTACCAGTGGGGCTTGTGTGATTCTAGGTTTAGAAATAATAGTCATTTTACCACACACATGAGAACACACAGGTAAAATGCCCTACAAGTGTGGCATGTGTGACTCTAGGTTTAAAAATAATAGTAATTTAACCACACATATGAGAATACACACAGGTGAAAAACCCTACAAGTGTGGCATATGTGACTCTAGGTTTATAAAAAATAGTAGTTTAACCACCCACATGAGAATACACACAGGTGAAAAGCCTTACAAGTGTAGCGTGTGTGACTCTAGGTTTATAAATAATAGTAATTTAACCACACACTTGAGAACACACACAGGTGAGAAGCCTTACAAGTGTAGCACATGCCATGCGAGGTTTAAACAAGCTAGTTATTTAAACATACACATGAGAACACACACAGGTGAAAAACCCTACAAGTGTGGTATATGTGACTGCAGGTTTAGAAATTATAGTCATTTAACCACACACATGAGAATACACACAGGTGAAAAACCCTACAAGTGTGGTATATGTGATTCAAGGTTTAGAAATAGTGGTAACTTAAACAAGCACATGAGAACACACACAGGTGAAAAACCCTACAAGTGTGGCACTTGTAACTCTAGGTTTAGAAATAATAGTAATTTAACCACACACATGAGAACACACACAGGTGAAAAGCCCTACAAGTGTGGCACATGTGACTCTAGGTTTATAAAAAATAGTAGTTTAACCACACACATGAGAACACACGCAGGCAAAAAGCCCTAGAATGTAGCGTGTGTGACACGACACGACAAGATTTGCAGAAAGTAATAATTTAAATCAACAATAAAAAATTATTTTAAAATTCGAATTGAGAAAATTGTGTATGAAAAAATATGTTGAGTACAAGCAAAACTTGCTCTAAGAGGGTTCAGTACACACTTAATGTAGTTCAGTAATTCTAAACTTTTGCTTTATATACGCATTAGTAATAGCATATGGATTTATTTGGTATTTGTGATTGTAAATATAATTTATTTAAATATATGTAATATTATACAACATACTTAGATTATATAGGTTACATTTTATATTTTGGAGAAGTTCAAATCTTTATTTTTAAAAATAATTAAGGCCATTAATTAAAATCCTATGCATTTATTTATGAAGGGTAATCGGTATCAATTTTCTTCAGCTTGAAGATGAGCTCTTCACCTTTCGCCTTATGCCTGCCACGACATATATGCAGAGGTCTCATGCTATACTGTACTTCTTGTGTGATATCCTTACGCCAAATATTGTGTGTTAAGTATTTTTGTTTATAAAGATAATCATAGACATTATAAATCAATTGAAACTAACTCATTGTAGCTATCTCTCTCCAACTTATTATAAAATACATTTGTGTATGAGTAGAATATATGGATATAGATATTTTACATGACAAAATTTAGAATTATATTCTGGAAAGTTTTATACTTCTGAGTTTTCTGCAATCAATAGCAAGCCATTCCTCACCTCTAAATTTTACAACTCATGTTAGTAAAGCAACGGTGAAATATTGGTATCTATAACATTTATGGTGACAGATTATTAAGTTAAAGTAGTGGTTATAAAACATTGTTTAACAATAATATGTGTACAATAAAATGAGTTTTGAGAATGTCGTCAATTGATTTAATATATATTATATCATATTTTAACCGCCAAATGGATTATTTTGAAACATTCTCTTCTGGAATGGGTTGGAGTAAAGGTATGTGAAAATGTTTAAACATTTAATAGTATGTGGCATTTCTGCTAATTTATATTATAAAGTGATATTATTTCTGCTACGCGTCGTAAATATATTTTCAAGGGTATCTCAGAGGAAGGCCAATAACCCTGTTGCCCATATATCATTTATTAATGCGAGTTGACTGAAATAAATTTGCATGGAATTGGAATTGAAAACTTGTAAGCCAAATGTGATATCCTAATAATTTCAGATGTTTTTATATGCGGGTTAAAATTTAGAGATGGAGAGAGGGATTGACACTACAAAACGCTTTACTTTTTAACCCAAGGAGTACCCAGGGCCAAACAGCGTGTTTTGGCGGAATTTCTGTCACAGGAGACATTTGCAAAAAGTAAACCGCGAAAATTTAATTATTAAGTCATTGTTGAAATTATTTCAATGGAAATTACCTACCGCCATATATTTTTGAAAAGATTATGAAATTTCCTAAATAATAAAATAATTTTTTTTATATTATAAATATATAAAGATATATCAAAAAACGTTATCGAACTTCGAGAAGACAAATTTTTCGCTCGATTTTCAATTATTTTACAATATTTCGTGACCTATGGCATATAAAAAAATAATTCTTTTTGCAAAAAATACCCAAGTATTAGTACACCATTTTCAAAAGAAATGTCAACAGTCGTATCAATCTAAATTATATACAAATAGTGGAAAAAAAATCATAAACATTGCGAAAAAGAGCGACATATCTGAATTGATGTACCATTCCTCGAGCGGAAAAAAAATAGCTACAGAGAAATTAAGTACTTTTTTTTTCCAACTTACTTTATTGAATTTGGTATAAAATTCTAAAGAAATTGGTGTGATCTCTGTGAATATATTCAAGAAAAAGCATAAACATTTTCGTCAAATGTTACATTATCAGTCCCAAAAAACGGGTGGAATATTATTTTTCACTCGAATTGGATACTACAAATTATGCAGACATAATTTTGGAAACATATATAAAAAGATAAAAAAAATGATACATTCATCTGATAAGTGTAAGTATTCTAAAAATAATTATAAACTGCTCTTTCATGGCGCAAATTTATGCGAGTCACGCTGAAAGAAAATATTTTTTCTGAAGGAAATTTGTACGAAGACTTTTTTTTATCTACTTACAAGAATATTTTATTACATACTATAATTTATTTTTTTCCCCTAAAGAAAAGCTTTATTTGTAGATGAAATAATGGCAAAAACAAAAAACAAACAATAAAATTTAAATCAATTTCAAAACAGGTTTATTCATAAATTGTCAATAAATATCATAGTTAGTATTTATAATTATAAATATATACGATACAAACAACAAATGTTATGTACAAATACCATAGTCATTTTGTAATAAGTAGTAAGAAAAAAATCATAAATATAGCTCCGAAACGGATTAGTAAAAACATTACTTTGTTTACCTTAGCGATCGACTGAAGCGTTTGGCCACGTGATCGAGCCAAGGCCAAACATGTGTTCGAAAGACTAGGGCGACAATACCATTGGTACCAAATTTTGGGATGGTTTATTTAAAGTAAGTAGTGTCGAATTATAATATTGGTGTTGAGAATATTGTTTGTAATATTTCTTTTATAATACGGTTTGGAAAGAAATGTTTGAATACCTTTTGTTTTATAGCAGAGTCGAAATATAGCACTGGTATTATGAATAATGATACTTAATTTGTATTCATAATTAAATGAAGCTATGTGATGTAGTATTATTTCTACTTTATATTTGATTTCCTTACCACGACCTAGGTTCGGTTGTATTACAACATCTGCAGGTGGGATATTTGTAAAGATATTACATGAATAATGTTGATATATTTATTTTATAATATGGTTTGTAATTACCAAAATTGTTGTAATATCAGTTTGTATAGTGGAAAATGTATTCCAATCTAATTTATACATATAATAAAATTGTAACAGTGTAAATTCTGTATATGGAAAATATTTTAAAGAGTGATTTATTTAACGTAGAGAAATATAATAGAAACCAGAAAAACTGTTTTAAAATGTTTATCTGTTTGTTAATTTGTTTATTAATCACGTAAAATGTAATAGACGGATTTTGCTGAAATTTAATTTTTTTTTGTAATAAATGTATAAAGAGGTATCAAAAAGAATATCAAATCTAGAGAAGTCAAATTTTTCACACGATTTTCATTTATTTTATAATATTTCAAGAATTATGGCATATGAAAAACTAATATTTTTGCAAAAAAACTCAAATGAATTTTCAGAAGAAGTGTCGAAAATTATATCAATCTAAATGATATACAAATAGTCGAAAAAAATCATAAAAATTATGAAAAAAACAACGTATTTGAAATGACATGCCATTCCCCAAGCAGGGAAAAAATGCTAAGAGAAACTAAGTACTTTTTTCACAACTTAATTTATTGAATTTGATATAAAATTCTAAAGAAATAAGTGTAATTTTTGTGAAAATAAAATGATAAATTATTCAAGAAAAACATAGAAGTTTTTTATTTCGTCAAATGTTGCGTTAACGGTTCCTAAAAACGGGTGTAATATTATTTTTCACTCGAATTGAATATTTCAAATTATGCAGACATAATCTCCGAAACATATATAAAAAGATAAAAAAATTGGTTGATATATAATTGATAAGTGTAAGTATTCTAAAAATAATTATAAACTGTGCTCTTTTATGGAGCGATTTTATGCGAGTAATGCTGAAAGAAAATATTTTTTTTGAAGGAAATTCGAGCGAAGTTGTATTTTTTATCTACTTACAAGAATAATTTATTATATACTAAAATTTGTTTTTTTTCCTAAACAAAAGCTTTATTTGTAAGTGAAATAATGGTTATAACAAAAAAGAGCGATATTGGAGAGTAATCGCCATAGAGTAAAAGAAAGAAAAAATTCGAACCAATTTCAAAACAAGTTTATTCATAAATTGTCAATAAATAAAACAGTTATTATTTATAATTATAAATACATACAATTCAAACAACAAAATATTATGTACACATACCATAGTCAATTTGTAATAAGTAATAAACGAAATATTATAAACAAAGCTCCGAAACGGCTTTGTAAAAACACCACTTTGTTTACATAAGCGATCGACCGAAGCGTTCATGCCAAGGCCAAACACGTGTTCGAAAGACTAGGGCAACAATGTCGTTGGTTACAAATTTTGGAATGTTTTATTTACAATAAGTAATGTCGAATTATAATATAGGTGTTAAGAATATTGTTTGTAATATTTCAGTTTGGAAAGAAATGTTTGAATACTTTTTGCTTTATAGCTGAGTCGAATTATAGCGCTGGTATTATGAATAATGTTACTTACTTTTTATTCAAAACTAAATGAAATTACGTGATGTAGTATTCTTTCTACTTTATTTTTGAATTTTTGACAATGGAACCTAGGACAGGTTCCGTTGTATTACATCTTAAGGTGGGATATTTGTAAAGATATTACATGAATAATATTGATATATTTATTTTATAATATAGTTTGTAATTAACAAAATTATTGTAATATCAGTTTACATAGTGGGAAATATATTCCAATTTAATTTATACATACAGGTGTCCAGTGGCAGATTCGGTGGCCGCCATTTGGAAAACGTGGTTTTTAAAAAATGAAATCCGCATTTGTTGTTATAAAGTTAAAATAAACCTACTTTGTATTAGATGTGTAGTTTTTTTTTTTACAATTTTTCAAATATTGAAATCTGCCACTGGACACCCTGTATAATAAAATTGGAACAGTGTAAATTCTATATTTGGAGAATATTTTAAAAAGAATTATTTATTTAACGTAGGGAGTTACAATAGAAACCAGAAAAACTCTTTTTAGAATTTTTGTCTGTTTCTTAATTTGTTCATCAATCACACAAAATCTACTAGATGGATTTTGATGAAATTTGATAAGGTAATTTTATACTCTCTAGCAACATATCAGTGAAAAAAATGAAAAAAAGAAAATTCCTAATAACTTTGTTATTCTCAATTTCACGCGAACAAAATTGCAGACACAGCTAGTTTATAATAAAATAACCAAAAACAAAATATAACAATATGCAAAATATGCGTAATTAAAATAAATAACTACACTTGTTGACAAATGGCTGGCTGTTTGATGAGTATGCACACACATACATATACACGTGCATACACGCACGTATACCCATATTTACATTAATATATAAAATTAGTAACAAAATGCATGTTCTCTATGTCACATCTTAATTATTAGTCAGCCCAGCCAGGATTATGGGCTTACAAACAGTATTATACAAACAAATATTTATAAATATTAGAAAAAATTAAGTATTACATTTGAATAACAAAATATTCTCACAAGGGGAAAAATAATAATAAAACTACAAACTTTTACAAATAGGTTTCAAGGGTTTTGTACACAGAACAATATGATTTCATAAAAGTGGCACATTTTGCGTCTTCTTACATTTGAAATAAATAAAATATGTTCATATCATCGTCAATTATATATTCGCTTACATACTAATCTGGAACTATTCATAAATTGGGAAACAAGTTAGTAGATTCTGGAGACTAGAGGTGGACTAGCGTCACCATCGGCACTTATTTACATTTTAAGAGAAACCTGACCTGGAAATATAAACGGCGATGGTAAAACATAACGGAATTTATGGATCGAACCTGAACCGAAATGCGTCTTAATATTTGGAAGCGGACTCATCTATCTATTCAATCTGCACCCTGCTATAAATGAACGTAAACACAGAATTTTTTTCAGTCTGACTATAACCTCCTAGGCCTCAGCAATCAGGAATATGAACGCTGATCGCTGAGGCTGAGGCCACCATAGTCCGAGTCCGACTGTCACTAGATTGCCTTAGCGGGAAGTCGCATTCCGAAGAGGTCGAATGCTAGCAGGACGGTATGAGGTGCCAGAGGTGGACGATCTGAAAAAAAGAAACAATTATGACCAAACATCTAAATTAGAGATCTAATATATCAAAGCGCCCACGAAATTTTTCAATTCAATTGTTTACCAATAAAAACGTATCGGAATAGAACCACGCGACACATGGTCTCTATAATTACAGAGTGAGACGGCTACAGCTGAACCGAACGAAACAGCTGTCTCTGTCTGTCACACCATTCCTTCGAAATCACGTAATTATTGTTTACATTGACAAAATAATTCCCTGCATTAGATTTTTAAAAATTTTTTATATGCAAACTATAAACAAAATATAGTATGTTATATACCAAATTTTAGCTAATGAAATTTTGTATAAGAATACTTATAAAAGATATATCCCATTTTTATCAAATTATGCCATTTTCCAAGTTAGAAAATTGCCCGCAAAGAAACTTTGTACGTATATAAAAACAAAACATTTCTTTTAAATTGTTGTATAAATGAAACTTGTTACACATTGCTGCGGAAATATTGACCAAATATCTGTACTTCTTACGACAGACAATAACATCATATGTATTGCAAAACAAAAAATATAAAACCATTATTGAAAACGCGATTACACGCCCATATGGAACAAGTTATATGCAAATTATCAACACGAATATCTTCCAATTTTTTGTTAGAAACATATCTTTTTATTATTTTATCACAAAACATATAATATACTGATTCTAAAAAAAAATATTTCCTGCTACGAATATGCAATAATGGAAATATAATTTAGATATAAATTGAACACCACCATTTTGTCTCGCCGCATAGGCATACGACACTTTCAAATTATGCAAATGAAATGTATTTTTAAATATTCAAAAAAACAAAGTAAATTATCACAATCTAGAATGATTACACTTTATTTTGGTATATAATAAAGGATATTTTACAAAAACTTACTGCTTTATTTTATCGATTTCCAACAGAGCACTCCGACATGTCACTTGTTTCATGGGTAATGGCCGACTAATTTTGTTTATTTTTTTCTAATAACTCGTTTCCAAAAACAATTGCGCATAGCATGCTAATATGAAACTTTATATACATCACAATATGAAAGAAACGTTTCAAGGCGTCTTTCATTCTTAATATTGTTGTTTGTTCATTTGAAATTTGACACCAAAAGTTGTTGACATTTTGGTCGGTGCCAGGTGCTCGGGCATATTGATATAGGTCGGTTCCGGCCGCTCGGGCACTCAACAAGTTAATAGTAAAGGAATAATTGTAGCCCTACCCTGACTCAAATTTGTAAATGAGTACAGTAAGGGGAATTTCTGAGTGATGTCCAAGATCATGCTCACCTAAGGTTGAGAATTTAAACCTAACGTAAACCGAGCTGTGGGAATACTTAAATTAAAAAAGAAGGCAGAGAATAAGTAGAATGCGTCCGCAGTGAATGTATATTTTGTGTTGGCGCAATCTACTTATTCCCTGCCTTCTTATTCTATGACTTATTCTTAGCTTATGTATTCCTACACCCCGTCTTCATGAAACTTTATCAAATTACCTGAGTTTAAAAATATAGCAAATGCATTTATTTTCAAGTAGTTCTCATCGTCTGTTCGTTAAACACTCCTTGATAAGGTCTTGATGGTTCAGTAAAGGCAGCAAGAGTGTTTGATGTTAATGAATTTTTAGTTTGTATTGGGACAAAATATTGATAAATTTTGTAATGTTGAAAGAATTTTGTAGAAAATTTTACAATTAACATCATTTATATGCCTTAATACTATCATTTATATAACCGAGGTAAGATATGTGAATCACGAGCTTTTATGGTATATAAGAAATTACATTGGATAAAAAAGTTACTTGTTCTGTGATAAACAGTATTTAAAATCATTTTATTATACCAATTTCAAAATGCAAAATCTCAAACCGAAGCTCAAAGTATATGGTAATGTTGGCCACCTGGTATTGATTATTTGTGTTCGGTGTTAATAATATAGTACATACTTTACTTAAGCAAACATTATTAACAGGAAGTGTTTAAACAGAACTCAATAAAGTTTCCATATAAAAAATATCAATATTATGTTTTCATGTTTGTGTTAAGTGCTCAAGAGATTCCACACGATGATAAACTAATGACTGTTAATTCAAAAGGCATTCAATCAATAAAATGTCAGGTGTTTCTTAAACACTGAAATAATAGTTGTGGTGGAATTCAGTTGAAACGTAAACATTTCACGAGAGTTAATATGGACGACAAGTCGATTGAAAATACACTGTGGCCAATTTTAATAAACCAGCATATGTTTGGAGTTTGTAGAAAAACTGCTAAACGAATTCCTGCCAGATTTACTTTATGGTGTCAAAAGTTATACACATTACTTATAATTGGAATATTTGTGGTGCAATACACTTGGCTAATAATTGCAACATTGATGGAGCTGTAAACGGAATTTTTAATCAAAAATGGTCAGCATTTTATACTGGCATTTAGGACACTTCAGATGATTTTTATTCTGCGCTTATTGTTGATTGATATAATATGTGACAGAAATATATTTAAAGAATTAATCTTGAGAATTCAAAATGATCTTTTCAAACCAGAGCACAAAAGAAATTTGTTGAGACGTGACAAACGTCGAAACCTCATTGTTTTGGGTCTTCTTGTAGCTTTTCATATTTTTATTACTGCTTTTGATGTATTTGTAGTAATAAAATACTCTCTAAATATTTCCTTTTTTGTTGTATTCAATATTATTACACCCATTATTTTTAATTTAGAAGTCACATTGTTTTGTTTCATATTATGTAGTGTAATAAAACGTGTGGAAATATTGAATATTTCATTCAAATGTAATAATAGACGAGATATGGTGACACCTGTCGATGCCATATTTGGCAGTCCACAACATGATCCCAATTCAAGCAATCATTTTACATTTGTATTGCCGCTAAAAGAAAATTCCATTTATTGTTTATCTCAGTTCTATATTCATTTGTTAGACCTGTGCCACTATTTAAAGAGAGTGTTTGAATTTCAGGTTTGTGTTAACAATTTTTAATAAAAGTATTGAAGTAACATTTTAACTTGCTTGCTTTATGTTTTAAAAAATGTCAAAGTAAATATCATTATGTACTGACCTTTACTTTTCAGCTACTCATGTCAATCACTCTGACGTTTTCTGGCATGCTCTCTATAATATATGGTTTTCTTGATGATATAAAGTATAATGTAAGTATTATTCACATATTAATTAATTAACTTGAAATATTAAGCTAAATAACGTTCAATAGACTACACACTACAGGCAAATAATTTATTATTTAAACCTATAACTATCCTAAAAACCTAAAAAATATGCTTATAAAGAAACCTGTCACACAATCGATAAGGCATATAAAAAACATGTGTATGTTTTGTCAAATATAATTTAAACACACATATGTAAACACATTTAGACTTTTTTTATTAATGAAAATGTAGGAGAAAAAGTCAAGTCTGAAAAATAAAACTATCGTGAAAAACTAGACCTGTATCCAGCAGCAACTGAATCAAGGTCAAGGAAACAGCCGAGATTTATTTTCTTCTTCATCCTCCCGGAGAATGAACTGATGATGCATCTGACTGACATTTCATATTGCACTTGTTTTTTTGTTCATATCATTGCAGCATCCAATCCTCAACATGCTTCATTCTTCAACTCTGGATTCCAAATTGTATTTATTTTTCCCTAAAACAATTATGTGTGCCTTACACACCAATATCATTATAACATATTATGGTAACTAGTGTTTCTTCTTTTCAACTTTTCTGGTATTTCCACTAATTGCTGCATCACGGTCGATAATGTTGTGGAATTACATATCATATAACCATATCTAGAAATATCAGATGAAAGTTAATTATAAATAAGTTTAATCATTCTTGAATATACAATGAAGTGACTGACTCTGAACTATGCACTTGCTTGGAATTTCCTACTTAAAACTTTATAATTAATGGAACAAGGACTGATGCATAAAAAGTTAATTAATGCCTAATTCTCCACAAAACTGCAGTAGCCCTGAAAAATGACCTTCAACACACAAACTTTGCCCTTAAATGAGGCAGATGAATTCAATTTGGCCTGAAATTAAAGCTGTTTTTCAAATAATCTCATTATTTTATTACCACACATTCATTCATAAAGTTAATATTTCAGAAATTGGACACATCACGTTCGATGGGTTTCATGTTATGGCAAAGCCTCTATGTTGTGCGGTTGATAGCTGTGTGTCTCATATGTGAGAAAATGTACTTACAGATAGATACTACAAAATCCTTTCTGATGTCAATGCAAGTCAATAAAGAATTACGTAAGTGAACATTTTTTCTTTGTATATTTGTTGAATATTTTTATGTTTGTTTCATTTTTCTCCAATGCCAGTGCTAATGAATTGTATTATGTCAGTGCTAATGAATTGTAATATGTGTAATATGTGCCTTAAATAATTCTAAATAAAATGCAATTTTGTGTTGAGGGTTTACGTAAGTTTTCTCATCTTTATAAAGCCAATCAAAGTAATTATCCGATAGGTTTTTGAATTCAGATCAGAGATATGTAGATTTCATCTGTTTCGAACCATCATAAACTCACAACATTAGTTAGGAACAATAATCGGAAATGCGGTCACATTTCATGAGACTGAGGATGAATTGAATACACAATACAGGTTTTGAAGTCTGTTTACTTTATTAAACAGTTCCTTGGTCAAGTTTTGATAACTTAAACTGCCATAACTTACGATATGTAGAAGAAGAGATTAAAAATTTATACGTTTTATGAATGGAAGTGGGAAAATTTGTTGAACTTGTTATCAGTTTCGGTGTAATAGACAAAACGTACAAACTTCCTACCTATCTATTTACATGGAACATTGCTTTGCAAAAGTTTTCTATAAGAAACTTAAATTTATTCATTCATTTAAATTCATTTGAAGTATGAATTTATAGGAAGAAAGTAAGCTGTAACTTGCTAGCTTACCTTTGGCTGTTTTCCGAGTTAACATATACTTAGTTATATTCAAAGTGAAATACACATGTACATGCACATAGAATCATTGTGTAAAGATTTGCAGTCAAATGCGAGCTGAAGTAAATAAACTTTAAGAAAATATCTTTTGCGATGCCTGTTCCCTCTTTGTATTCATTTTATTATTGCGTATTTTCATTGCAAAAGTTTGAAATGGTGTAATATATTTTGTCGTGCAGGTGCGTTTTTCAAATTGATTCTTTATGAAAAAATTATATAATTTTGAATGGTGGACTGAAGCGAGCTTTAAAATTATACGTTCCTAATAAATGTATTTCATGACATTTTCATGCACAAATAATATTTATAGTTAACCGAAAGTTGTATTCTGAAGAAAATGTTGAACGATAATTTCACTTTCTTCCTTTTATAAATGAAAGAATGTTAATAGAATACAACGTACTTAATAAAAAAATACTGCTCATGATTTTAATAAAAAAAACATTTTGAAAATAGGTTGTCACTAAGAATGACAATTATATTGAAATGATTTTAATAAGCAGTTTGCAAACGCATTATGGCAGGACATATAAAGAAATAATTCATAACATAATAATGTAAAGCATGGTTGTAGTATTTTCATTGTGTTTGTTTTGTTCATAATTTCACACCATTTGTATTAATATATGTGCCTATGTGGCACAGTTTTTAGTCTTCGAAAATGGTAAATTAATAAGAAAGTGAAGGAAGAAATGTAAAATTAGCAAGAATATTGCAAGAATAAGAACTTTCATAAGAAATGTCTACTTTAGTAGTTTGCCCTAATTCACAATTAAATGAAACTATGTGATGTAGTATTATTTCTACTTTCTTTAAGTTCTTTACCACGTCCTAGGATTCGTTGTATTGCAACATCTTCAGGGCTATTAGCAAAGATTAGTTTGCCCTACCCAAAAAGCACACCCAGTTTGTTCAGTACATTAATCTTCTTTGTTGATTAGCAAACTAATTAATGACACAATTATAATATTACAATGATTAAAAATGATCGATCCATTCATTTTATGAATATGTCATGTATCTATATAAAATTAATAAAGTTAGCTGTAAGATCTATCTTCAATCTTTTCACATAAAAACTTGGAAGTAAATATATAATAAGGCATTATCGTCGATTTGCCATGAAGAGGTCATTCCATATAACTTAATTTATCAAAATATATATATGAATATATGTACATATGTATTTACGTATATATATGTAAGGTCTCCCAAGAAATGGTAAGAGAGTGGAGGATATCAAGACATATTCGAATCACCGCACGTGTTTCCTGCAATTTTTTACAGTTTCAAATTATTCCTTTTCTGTTCTTTTTTCGTATCAACTTATGTTGTCCGAGTTTTTTTTTATGATGACATTAACAACTGTGACAGATGCTTGAGTTTTTTGTTCAGACTGCTCCACATGGTGTAATGACATTTATTTTCTTAGGTTTCATTCGGGTACTGAAAAAAATGGTAAGAAAAGGAATCCACTCCACTGTGTTATGCCGTAACGAAATTAGTTGCAATGAAATTCACTTCATTTTATTGTATCTTATCATTATTTTCAAATAAAAAAAAATATATTACTGTGTATAATTTTGGAATAACTAAATAATATCTTGATTGATGTTGAGAAACGGCATTAACACTCGATAACTATTTTTTCAATTTTATTTGAAATTTCATGTAATCATGAGTGATCAAAGAGTCTCTAGTTATCACATATATTATGGGCCACGACAATTTCACTAAATAATAACAATGAGGTTTTCAATACGTCAAACAATTTATATGACTCTGCTACGTTTACGCAATTCGGGACAACTTGTTGTCAATATTATTATGACAAAGGTAATATTTTCTAGCTAAGTAAACAATAATGCTTGTAACTAGACTCACTATATTCTACAGTAACATTACATTTTCCGAAATTTCTTTTTGATGTTGTTCTTGATTGTAATGATGATTTTTGCAATAATGAGAAAATATTTAAATAAGATATAGAAAATAATTTATTGAAACAAATTAAAACATAATTCTAAAGCTATGAAACAAATATGAAAAACAATATTCATAATGTGAACTCTCAAAACATTTATTCCCTTAACACTACAGACATCTTGTGTCTTTATTTACCATACAATTTTATTTACTCTTCCAGTGATTTTTTTTGCTTTTATTAAATTCATCCATAAAGAATAATCAACGCAACATGGGATTAATTATATTAAATATAAACATGCTTTTACACATTTATTAGAAGTACAAGTAAGCTGTAAATAACTTATTGTCACTTTGAGGAAAACTAACTTCAAGATTATTTGACGTAATTGCTTAAAAAAATTAGACGACATTTTTTTCTCTTTCAATTCTATCTACGTATTTAAGGGTGAAATAAAAATAATTATTATTATATTTATTTAGATGTGCATTGCACATAATATAGGTATACATTACATGCATGTATATTTATGACGAATACTCTTACTGATCCAGACAAAGCTGGTTGCGATTGCTGTATGTACTGTAGTGAATATTTACCATTTTTTATCTTGTGAACATCTCTTACTTTCCCCTTTTCCAAATATAATTTCTTAATTAAGAATTTATTACCTCTTTCTTAAATTAATTAACAATACCTTGCTATAAGCATACATTATTTCTTTTTTTCAGCATCCACTGTCCGACGCCATATGAAGCTCATTAATAATATGATAGAAACAAGCAAACTGGGTCAATTCACAGTTTTTCATTCGTTCAACCTGCGAGCTTCGTTGCTGCTAGATTTTCTAGGCCTCTTTACAAGTTACGCTGTTGTTTTGATCCAGTTTCTTAATGTGGATAATTTATTTTAACTTAAAAATTACAATTAGACATCTTCACAAAATTCACAGTTTTTAATGTTTGGCTAATTATTATGTAACCTTCCCATATACATTATAGATATACATACACTATACTACACCATATATATATATATATATCTATATATATATATATATACATATACATATACATATATATATACTCCACCATTACTTTTAAGTTTGTAACTTACTGCTATAAAATTATAATGCATAAATTGTGTAAAATGATATAATTTTCAAAAAATGATTTCTTCATAGAACCTGTCCTCTAATTGCAGCTAACGAAGATCAAATAAAAATCTCACTAAAACTAAAATATCTGTTAAAATAATTCTTGTGTGTTTGTATGTTAGAAATGACTTTCTTACATCTTTGATTTCAGTATATTTTCAAGAGTTACTCTGAATTAGTGTATTCAAGTTTCCATATTTTTGGTTTCTTTTTTTTCTAAACTACTGTTGAAGAAATGCCTCATGTTATAATATAACTGGATGTAAAGAAGAGATAAGCATTAGACATATAAATAATATAGCAAAATCTATCGGTGTTCAAAAATGGATCGAATATGTCTGTCATTAGACGTAAAATATATTAGACTATAAAATGTAACATAATTACCATTTGATTTTGTTACTCGAATATTTCATTTAACAAAATAGTACGAGACAGAACTTGCCTGACAATGAATACAGGCTAACCTATAAAAAAATGTGCTATTCAAATATTCAAACCTTAATAGAACTTATTAATAGCAACTGTATTCAAACACAATATTTAAAAAAGTATAAAACCATGTAATACAAACATTTAGTAATAATTTGTCTGAATAAATTTTATATAAGAATTGGTATTTCAAAATGGGGAATATAAACATATTATGCATTGAACAAGTATTTAGATTGAATTACGATATTATCCAGTATTCAAATACATCATTTCTTTAAAAGCAATATGGTAATAAATTAAGTTGTTAAGTTCACAATGTGTGAAAAGAGGTCAAAAAAATTCTTTGTATTATATTGAAATATCAAGACGCAAGAACAACTGTATTCAATTGGAAGACGGCATGAGCGGCCAATATCAGGTGCGAATACAAATTTAAACAGATGGCCCGAGGGCTAGATATTATGCATGTAATGTATGCAAAATCTGGACTGGAGCCTTCTGCACCTATATACTAATTTAGCCTGGGTCATTTACGGGTCAACCTATGCATACAATAAGTTATTGATAAAGCAAATTCATTTTTAAATTTTAGAAAATTTTTAGCTGTCTGTTAGAATTTTGTTCTGAAAAAATATAATTTCATTTAACAAACGAGATCGTAAATCATTGTCATACATAATCGTGGATAACATCTTCAACAGTAACATAAATAAAACCCAAGTATTTTCTTTCTTCGAATTTCAAACGTACGTGAGTGAACTAATGGGTGCAGCTAAAAGAATAAATATTGATTTACATAGTACTTAATTTTATGAAGATTAATGTTATATTGTGACGCATAAAGTGATGATAAAATCTACTAAACATCGTCCAGATAATGAGTCATCCTTCAAAGCTATGAATTAAGGTCAGTTGTCAAATGATGGATATAGCCTTATTCATTTAAATTGGTGTCAAACATTTATTGACCATTGATTTTACCTAAACTACTTAGTTGCTATCTAGACTATATAAGTCTAGATAGCAACTAAAATAATAAGGCTGTCAGAATAACTCAGAATATACCATGTAGAAACTAAGAATATTCTACATAGAAAGTAAGAATGTTATCTTTAAAGACACACTTTAGCACATTTTCTTTTGCAAATATTTGCTCGGTGCAGGGTGCAGTAACAAAATTACATGCAGAATACTCCGCTACGTCAGGATTTGCATTATGTTGTTGTGTCGATCGGTCATATAATGCATTTAGAATATTGGGACTTAGAATTGTTATATTATTTTGTGATGATTGGGTACGGAGTATACTTAGTGGGCTTAAATGTTTTTTGATAAAAAAATATCTATGAAATGAATATGAAATTCATGAACAATTAGAACTCCATTATTCAAACAATTTTTTAAACCATGATGAGCTACGAAATATTATTGTAATTCTCACAATTTTTTTTATGTTTTGGTTTTTATTATGGTAATGTCAAAGAAATAATTATCAATTTAAATAATTTTATTTTTAAAAAATGTTTTTATATTTTATGCTGGATGTCTAAATTCACGACATTTAATCAATGAATGTTTATATTTATATACTAGTTATAAAGATTAATACTCTTTGTTTATTTTTATTTATAATGATTCAATTTTACAGTTGTTTTTAAATTTCTTTTTGACATTTTTCAATACACTATTGACTATTAAAATGGTTCTTGGGCATATGATGCTAATAGTGAGTGGAAACGATATTTTTTCTCTCTTTATAACACGATGCCAGAAGATCACAATGTGCCATAATAAACTTTTATTTATTTTATTTTGCATGTGTATAACACGCACAAGCTATACAAATAAATTCTGCTGGCCATTTTACTTTAAAAGCCTACATGAGCCAGTTATTTTTTACTGAAATTTTTGACGTATCAGCGGTAATATATTATCCTTTTACAGAATTATAAATATTTAATAACATTTGGATTACTTTCACATTTAGGTTTCACTATGTTACTTTAAGAATTGTTATATGTACTCTTGGCGGGCAGATATATGTACAAGTAAAAAGCAAATAGTTGCCATCGTAAACTTTGTCAGTTTATAATTGAATTTTATAAATAATCACTATAAGCAATTCTTCTTGTATATTTGTGTATCTCACACACCGAGTATATTATTTTTACAGCTCTATATATTTGTGATAGTAATATCATTACTTTTATATGTGGTCACAAATTATTTCAATATCCAACATATTTTTTTATACAAAATGGAGCTCACAACATTTCTTAAAAAATAGCCAAATGCATACAAAGTAGAGTACTTCAGTTATCTAAATCTTTTAAAATTATTGAAGAAAATTATAAATTAGGACGACTTACTTAAAGAAAAAACACCTAATGTGGGATGCTGAAGAAATATGTCAACCCGCTTTATATTTATGGGGAAGTGCATGAATGGGCTTTTAATTTTTCACCAGTTATTACTTGAGATCTCCACTTGAAGTATCAGGTTGCAGGAAGCATAGGTCTAACACTTTAAAAACCAAGAAGTTGGGACAGACAAATAGGCCAGATGGAACGAACAAGATGGAATTAAAAGGCTATATGTTTCACTATAGGAAATAAAAAAACTAAATTTAAGATGAAGGCGAAATAACTAAAGACGCATGTTATTGTGATTCACTTTGTCAATTTCACATAAATGTCATTACTTTGTTTATAAAGTTTAATGTCGAATGATGTTAATGAATATTCTTTAAATATGTTAAACTAATGTTTTGAAATTTTGTCAATTCGGAATAATTTGAGAAAGTTTTATTACTTAATAGTTTATTACTTAATAGTTTCTTAATAGTTTAGAATATTACGTGACAGTTTTCTCTTGTTTAAATACGTAATGTATTGTAGGAATGTGAATGAGGATATATTTCATCATATCGTCGAATCTTTTAAAAATCTTTGTTCTATTTCCATGATTCTTGGGTGTGCTTTTCTAAAATGTATATTTGGGTTTGAGCGTTACATACATACATATAATAATGCACATGTAACCAGCAATAATTTTTGTAGACTTTTATTGAAGTAATAGTAGGACATAAAACAATATTAAGAAAATATCACATTAAATAGTGAAACAAAAGTACGTCTCATTACCGTGATTATGTTAATTCACCTAGAATATGAGATATTTACATATGTGATATCAATTAGCATTGTTCATTGTAATTAGCTGCATGGGATCAATGATCATTTGGTAATTCTGGTACTAGAATACAAGACCTGTATAAAAATTAAGTTACATGATAAATCTACATACTAAGGCACACAAATTATAATGAAGGACGTAATTGTAGGTTTAAAAAAATTTAAGCAATTTTTGTACTAACATACAACTCAGATATGCTAAAAATTAAATTGAGGAACCCTTTTAGCAATCCAGATGTATAGGGCAAAAACAAAACACTTGCTTATGCAATCCTGAAATATTGTGCTATAAAATTATAGGCCACACGATCGATGACCACTGTAATTATACCTTATTTTATGTCCGCATACAGACTAATAATAAAATTTTACATATTACCATATTACCATATGTTTATAGATAATAATTGTAAAAAATGTTGACTTGTAGATAATAAATACATTTATACTGCAATCTAATTATTTGTTTTATATACATATTCACAAAAATTACCAAAAAGGTAACAACAAAAAAACAAAAAGGTAACACATATATATATATATATATATATATATATATATATATAAACATATACATATATATATATATATATATATATATATACATATAGTTCTAATAAAATATATTTTATGAGGATCACGTACATGCTCAGGAATACATAGACTCAGGCATATATAGACATAGGCATTCAAGGATATTTAATATTCCTATTAAACTTATATATCTATATACGTTTAATGTAATCCAGTGCTTCTTTCAGAGAAACAAATGATATAATGCTTAAAATGAGAGAAAATTACGGCAACATTTTTTCTATGCTAGAGCCCGTCAGCCACTCCGAATAACTTTCTTTATCAGGCTTGTAAAATATTATATAGTCTAAGATATTAAATATATTCAAAGCCTTGCGTCTATAGCAACAGATAAAAATGAAGAGACAACCCTGACAAACAATAGTAATTTACATTCATCTATGCTTGATACACTCTAAACTCTCTAGATACATTAGATTTATTCATTATGAAAGGATTTATTCCATTCTACTCATAATGTGAATGTAGTTATCGCAATTGCAACACTTCTCAATATTAAATTAAAGCATTTGTAACTATAGACTTTTATAAAACTTTTTTTCATTATAAATGTGTAATCAACGATTTATTAAATTTAATGTTGTCTTTACGCAGCATATAATATCAAAATGTTTAGTGAAATGAAGCATTGAAATATTTTGGCAAAGAAATAATACATATTTCACGAGTGGTTAGCTTAAATTTTAATAGCTTATCTGAACCATTCCTCACCCGACAAGATGTATACAAGTTCAGTTAATATCACCAATATTAATACTTATTTTGTTCATTTCATTTTCAATTTGCTCAAAATAATTTAATCTTTTTTCTGGCAAATGTCTATGAGTTCTGTCCGTATTTCTGAATGTTTTATGTCCACTAATTACTTTTGCTAAATTCTTCTTATCTTACTTCATATGTAACTACACTTGGCATAGTTAAACGTTTCGAATCTTACTTTTATATATGAACATGTATTAATAAATTTTGGATTTTGTTCCATACTCTGTGATTTATATTTGTGCTTAGATTTGAATTTTTTTCGAATTTTTCATTTATTTTATGTAGAATGGAAATAAAATTTTCAACTGGGAATAAAAATTCCAAAGAACAACAACTTGTACATTTCACTTATAGAACTAAATAAAACAAACTACTTCAACTTTTTAAAGTTCTGATTGTCACGTCCAAAGTGTAAAAGTAATAAATTGCATTGTGTATGACAATTTCTCTGTTCATCATTAGCGTCATACCACCATAAACCTACATTCCTACAAGAGACTTGGCGTTCGCTAATCGGTAGTAAAAATTGACTATTACCACATTTCAATAGATACGTTGAATCAGCAAAACACGACATTTTCTTATAGAAATGTGTGACAATGATCTCATTGATTAACTAATAATTCTCATTGACAAAGTCGATGCCGAAAGCCAGGGAATCATTTAAGTTTTGCGACTTGTTGAAACAAAATGTTCTTCAAAATAAATATTAAGTTTCTTTTTTAAACTGAATGTGTCGTTACATCTAGCCAAGCAACATAGGCACTCTTTGCCATAAGAGCGTTTTGGAAGGTGTCTGAAAGGAAAATCGAAGGTGTAGCCCTCTCAAATTTTGAAAATATAATTGCAAAGCATTTGTGAAAACGTGTGGCATCTTTTTATACAGATAGGAATTGCACGACAGTCAAATAATATATGTATGATAATGGAGTCGATAAAAGTTATAACCATTTGCATAAAACGTATATTTACATAGTATTTTATTTGTGAAAGACAATAAATATTTTTTAGTTAAATCTCTCACACTTAAATATAATATAAATGTATGTGCTGTAATCATTAATTTAGGGTCTGCATTCTTAATAAATTTTGCAATTTAAATATTAGCTGCAAAAGTGCCCACGCATTCTATTAAAATCAATGTTACTCTTCACAACAAATACATACAGCCTGAAATACATTAAAAGACTAGTACATATTATATGAAAAAAGAACTTTAATCAACTATATTGTGAAAGTATTTCCATTTCAACAAAAGTGCCATTCCATAATAATTTAGTACTTACTGTTTGTTTGAATATTTAGGAGATGAATTGTTTTAGATTATTAATTATAGATAATGGACTGTATATTGTTTTATTTCTTTTATAAATACAAGTCATTACTCATTATGTACACCGTAAGAAAATTTTGTACACAATCTCATACAGAGTTGAACGAAAGACATAATAGTTCAATATGCTAACAAGATAACAAAGGTCAATGACAAGAATCAGACCACCAGTTTCGTTAAAAGGCTTCAGTCCATCTGTATTATTCAGTCTGTCGTCGGTATTTGCAGAAAAACTACCATTAAGGATAATCTATTATCCCAATTAGGAAAAATTTATAGTTTCATACCAATAATTTTTCTTATGTTGTTCTGTCAAATAATTTTATTTTAATATTCCTAGTTAACCTGACAATTTTGCAATCTTGTTTATAATCTATTTAGTTAGTATTGACATATGTTGCGCACAAAAAAAGATTTATAAATTTAATTAAACAATTTTTCATGATGGTCTCTTCAAGCCTCTTCATAGAAATATTATTTAATAAAAAGATTCTAAACCTTGCTTCATTGTCACTTTCATGGTATTACATTTTATAACTATGTTAAATTTATATTTATGTCATCAAATGCTGTGGGATTACAATTTTATGAAAATCTTGCATATATGACAATGTGTGTAAGTAGCTTTTTTGCAAACAGAAACAAAAGCTGTTCCAATGAAGAATCATTAGATATTCCTAAACACAGATTCTTTAGAAATGATATTAATTTTATCTTCAACACACCACTTAAAGGGAAAGACATTACCAATTTATCGGATTTATTTGTTTTATTCTTGGAACTCTGTAAGTGATTCTGATGCTCCATTAGCACCACTCATTATATTATGAGTGGTGCTAATGGAGCATCGGAATCGGAGGTATTCTTGTTACTAGATACATTGACAAATATATTTAAAAATACACAATTAGTAATTGAAGTGTCAGCTTCTCAGCTCTTTGTATTGTGTTTTCACATACATTATGAGTAATGTTTATGTCTATTTGTGTTATTTGAAATATAAAGTGTACTTTTTATTTCGTTCCCTTATAAATGTTGAAAAACTTTTACATTTGTTTTGACTTAGTTATGTGTTATGTTCACACCATTAAAATATACAATAAATTATTTTGTTTGTAGTTTCGATATTAAAATTTGTTGATTTTAATAACCATAACATTCGGAATTTTAGAATTAATGCTATCACTTGACTCTTCACCATCGTCAGCAGATTCTTTAACATCAACCATTTTAGGATAAATGTGTCAACAATTGTGCCTAAAAATATTTCCACAATTGTCTTCAATTTCATACAAGCGTGGACAAGTAGTTGTCTGAATTATTTTTCAAGAGGTTCAAATCTTATCGTCAGGTATCATTTCAAACATAGCATTCTGATCAAACTGTAAAATCTTTAGATCTCTTGCATGGCTATTATAATAATACTCCCTAATTTTTTCCTCTCTCCTATTATCCTCAACCTCATTTCTTTTATATATTTTTGGTTGCAGGTAACACTTAGATACTGGTCTTTGGTCATTTAAATTCCTATTAAATAATAAATTAGCAGGAGATGGATTTCCTTCCTTCGGACTATTTCTCAAGTTTAACAAAACTATGTAGGTATATCTCAAGATTACCATGAAAACATTTTTTCTAAATATTTTTTATTATTTCAACACTTGCCTTTGCTAAGCCATTAGATTCTGGATAAAAGGGTGGTGAAGTAATATGATTATATTGAAATTTTTTTACAAACTTCTTAAATTCATCACTCATATATTGAGGGTCCACTGTGCGTAAAGAATTCCACAGGGATTCCATATCTCACCATTTTCAGTTTAATTACATTGAAAGAACTTATATTTTCTAACCTGCTCACTTTCAGGTATTTGCTCTAGTAATCAATAATCAGATAATCATTTTTGTTAAATTCAAAGAGATCTAAACCATGTTTTACCTAAGATAAATTTAGGCACAATGTAAAATATTATTGGTTCCTTTGAATTATTTATTCTATATACTTGGCATGTTTGCCAGTTAAAACCAATATTATATCCTTAATTTGGGCCTGTGTTCCTGGTTAAAAGATTATCACTTTGGCTCTTCTTACAAAATTATTAAACCCAAAATGTCCTTCATGAATATAACTTAATGTAATTTTTTGTAGTCAGCTTGGTATTACAATTAAATTGTTTTTGAAGATAATCTCATCAACTATTTTTAAATCATACCGATAATTCCAAAATGGAGTTAGAATATTATCCATTTTGCCTTTACAGTTAGGCCATCCCTTAAGAATATAATCTTTTAATTTGCTACTACAGGATCTTAATCACTCTTTAATTAGTTTACTTTTTTCTTCTGAAATCGGTAAGGAATCAAATGTAACACTAACATGACCTAATATTTCTTTATGTAGTTCATTGTCTAACATCTCTAAAATCTCCTTATGAGTCTCATTTTCTGTAAAATATGATCTACTTAGAAAATCCGAAATATATATCTTTTAACAAGGAACATATTTTACATTTGGGCCACATGCCTGAACTTTCAACAGCATTGTTTGAATTCTTATTGGTGCTTTGCACAAAGGTTTCTTAAATAAAGTTTCTAAAGCTGAATGATCAGTCTGAACATTGATTGTTTTTGTTAGAATATATTTAAGAAATTTAGCAAAACTAAATATTATTGCTAACATTTCTCTTTCTATCTGAGCATAGGTTTTTTGGCAATCAGTTAGTGCTTTTGATCCATAAGCTACTAGTCTACCCTCTTGAATTAAACAGGCACCCATCCCCTTAGAACTATGATCTACTGAAAGTACAGTTCCTTTATTTATATCAAAAAAGTTCAAAAAGTCTAAGTCAAACTTTATTTTAATTCATTAAATTCATCTTGGTGATGGATATTGCATTGAAATGAAATATTTTTTTCCCATAATTCTCTCAAAGTTGCTGATATTGTAGAATAATTATTTATATTTTTATTTAAATAATTGGTCACACTTGAAAACCTTTCAACATCTTTTTTATATTTTAAGTTTTTTTATAATATTAACTGAAGCTACTTTTGCAGAATCGAGTCTCAGTCATTCACCATTAATTAACATACCTAAAAAATTAATTTCCCTTTTTAGAACGTTCGATTTTTCTTTGTTAAATCTAATATTATATAAACTTGTTGGCTCGAGCACTTTTTATAAAATCTCGTAGTGTTCTGAAATAGTATCACCAAATATAATTAAATTATCAACACAGAATTTTTATTCTTAAAAAATTGAACTTAATATTTTTAAAAATTTCATCCATTTCATCATACATTGTTGAAACGCTGGAATAGACTGAGGTCTGCTCTTCAACAGGCATTATTCAATATCATAGTTTTTTCAAAACATCCAATGCCATGAAACACTTATAAATACTTATCAGTAATTTTTTGTAAATCATCCTTGTCTATATATAAAATTTTTTTAAAAGATTTTTAGTTATAATGTTAAAAGCAACATACAATTTAAACCTATTATTGTAATACAATCAGTGTTTATAACGACAAATTCAATGACAATTAAATGAAACTACATGGTGTAGTATTATTTCTACTTTCTTTAAGTTCTTTACCACAACCTAGCTTTCGTTGTATTACATCTTCAGGTGAGCGATTAGCAAAGATCTGATAGGTATAGAGGATATCTTTTCAAATAGCCCACCTGAAGACGTAATACAAAATCTAGGTCGTGGTAAAGAACTTAAAGATAGTAGAAATAATACTACACCATGTAGTTTCATTTCATTGTGAATAATGAATTTCTACAAAATTAACACCAAATATATTCGATAGACAAATTCAATGTTGTCATATTAACACTCAATATCGGTGACACCTTTAACAGAAATCAACTTATCATTCAGTGTAGTCAACTTTATTGGTTTCTTAATAATAAGCATAGGATTTAACCCTAAGTTCTATATGTGCTAAAAGACACGCAATTCACTTGCGCACCCGTGTCAAGTTATAGTCTAATTGTCCTGTTATTTATGTAGATATTTCCACATCACTCACTTGTATTAGCTGCGACTATATTACCTATGAAAAAACTTTCTTTACATTCTTCTACTTGAGCAAGGAGTTGAGCTGATTGTACTGCATTAGCTTTATTTTTGTCTTTACAGTAATTGCAACTTACACCATTGGCAGGACACTTATGTATTGAAGACCACAAATTCCCAGAATTAACATTTTTTTTAACTATAATTTGTAAATATTTTAAATTTTTTAATATTTAATACAGATTCCTTTTTATTTTCTGGTGCACTAATTTCTTTCATTTGTTTCTGTAACAATTCTGAGGCCTTGCAAATTGAAACAGCTTTAACAATTATTCTTTGACATTCGAATTGTTTATCCCGACAGTAATTATCCAGAGTTTAGGCTTTTATTTTCTAAATCTGTAAGAAAATTATCAAACAATTCCTGTGAACCTTGACTTTGTGTAAAAAATTTGTCTTTATATTGTGATAGATTTTTTAGGAATGAAGTCATTGTCCAAATTTATTTTGACATCTTACATGTTTACTACTCAAATGGCAATATGTCAGTAGATATGAAGTGTTTTATACTAAGGCCAAAACACATTGAGTCGAATATTCTTCATTTGAAAGGATTCATTACAATATTTAAATATATTATATAAATGGAATTCACAGTTACTAAATTCCATTACATACTGATGACATTGAATCTCGCTCGTTTCATTTAAACTTTCAAAGTTATTCCCTCCATTGCAATAATTTCCTTCATATTAGAACTTAACTTATATTCTTAATTTATTAATTATATTCTCTTTCTTGCTAGACTTAACTTGTATTCTTCATCAGTCTCAATTATTTCTATACCGTGAAATATTACATCCCCTTAAAGAAAACAATGATAAATTTATGAAGACTTGTTAAGTAGTTTTGAGTAAAGCATACACAGGTGTACAGACAGACGAAAATACCAAAAACCATTAAAATATTTTAATTTCTTAAACATCCTACCAAAAGCTAATGAAAACACTCATGTGCACACGCAAAGAGACAATCTGCTATCCCTACTAGGACATTACATTGTAATATTTGATCAACAATTATAATTACATCAAAAGTAAGATGACATTCATCATATAAACCAAAAAATATTTTCATCCAATTTACACATTTTGTTTAACTAAATAGTTTGCTTAGAAAGGATATAAATAATGTGAAGAAATGTCATTACAGCATATTGTTACCGATAATTACATATAAGATACAGGCCAAAAATGGGACTAAAAAGTAGATTTGAAAGTTGCATCATTCTGATAATTAGAGAAGGTCTTAGAGATGGTTCATTCGAGACAAATAAACAATATATAGATATAAAAATTAATCTTTATGTTAATTTTTTTCTGATTTCACAGCATGGGTAACTTTCTACAATATAAGAAAAATATGGAAAAGTTGATCATAAATTTTCCAAGAATACATATTTGGTAAAGAAAGGCAAACTAGCATAACTAAATATATGTTATTTGACAAAAGAAATCTTCTATGTCAGCTATTGAATAAGTTGAATCAACACAAATGCATAACTGATCAATGCGGTTAGGATACTATAAAACAATGCATAATCCAATTTGACATGGTCATGCAGTGTAAACAGTAAAGTCTGGTGTTGTACTATGGAGCCAAATTCGTAAAGAGTACTCGATGCATTGAAACCTGTAATTCGAAGAACATATGTTGAATTAAAAAATCTATCATAAAATTAAATTAAAATTCAAAATTCCAATACTCACCATAGGAATTAGTGACACAAGCGCTGTCAATTGTCGATGACAAGTAGAACTTGAGTCTTTGTACAATAACAGCCTCTCTCGAGACCAAAAATAATAATAAAATTCCATGCAAAAACCGAATGATGTATGATGTCACAATGCTCCATTCATCAAATATTTTGTTCTGTGAAAGTATGAGGTTGATTAATGCAGGTTGACCAATTAAAAGAAGAACTTACTTTGAATTGTTTTAAAATTTTTGTTGAGGTTCATGTCAACCTAATGAACTTCACTTTATTGTCTCTTCGTTAGAGTGAAATTAAATTTACATTCGTGGAATTTAATAAATAAGTTACTAATATATAATAAAATAATTACTAATGTATAATAGAATAAAAGTAATAAGTAAGTTACTAAGATCAACTTTGAATGCATGCTCTTGAGATATTAGATAACACTGAAGGTATTACTGTATTGAAACTGTCCGCCTCCATCAACACCATTAAAATATAAAATTATAATTCTCAAAATATCACTTTTTGATTTGGATATATACACAGTGTCCAGGAATAAGTGCAAAGAAAGACATTATCCTTGATTGAAAAATAGTTGAATGTCGTTGAAATAAAATTTAAAAGATGACTTTTATTTTCAGAAAATTTAAAATAGTATTTGTGATTATTTGTCATCTTTTTGGTACACAATACTTGCGCATATTGTTCAGTACTGCTTGAGGGAACAATCCATGAATAGCTGTGAAGACATCCCCACTACGGGTAAACACCGCCCTCCGGGCAAGTATACAGTGTGTTAGAAAGAGTTAAGTGTAATATTTCTTTTGCACTTAATTAGAAAAAGGGCATATTTCACGTTTTACTTCAACGACAATTTACTCCTTTATAGCCAATGAATAGTGTATTTCTTTGTCTGACGTCTATACCCCGATACCGTGTATGTATATATATACACACATATCTTATACATATATCAATTAGAAAGCTGTTTTTATTACGTAATTTTAAGGGCAACTTGAATATTGCATATTTGCGGCAGAATGAATTCATTCCACAATTAATCAGCAATTTAATGCAATGATATTTCATTATTTTTGCTGTGTTCTTAGTCTGGTAGAATGTTTCTCCACCATTCAGCTTACATTCTATTATGAATACAATTCCCCATATCATTTCCAACCAGTTTAATTTAACAAAACTCACTTCAGTGATGATACTGAAAAGGAGGTAACGCTACAATAAAAAGCAAATTCGCAAAGTTACGCTGGTCATGTTAAAATAGATAAAAGGACTATTATGAACAAATAGAAACTGATTTGACCTTTCACACATGTGAGGGATGCTTAAGATTATAGGGGTGGTGTCCTGAAAAGAACTACCAACAAAGTAGTAAACCAAAGAGGTTTTTACGAAACCCTAACGAAGAAAATACAAAATATCGAAATATTAATATATATAACATTAATCTTTCAACCAGGCCTTTTCTGTGATAGAAATTGTATGGATTAATTTCACAGATAAAATTGTCACAAATATATCTTTGATAAGAAGTTGTCTTGGAAGTATGATTTTATTACCGACAATATCAAAGTAATATTTTCGTCAAAGTTGGTTTAAAGTACATTATTTATGGAGAAAACAAAACTGTGGAACTAATGAGATGTTCAAGAATTTTATTACAACTGGTAATCGAGCTGTTGATGAGATTTTTAAAGGTAGTGTAAAGTAATATTGCATTGCTATTTGAGGTTTATGCAGACAAAATTACTACAATATCTAAAAAATGCCTGGTGGAACTTTTTTTTTATTTTTGGAAGGTTTTGAAATCATGTCGTTTTATTTTTCTTTAAGTGATGACATCGAATTCTGAATTAATGAATATTAAAATATTATGTTAATATATATTTTACTTCCAAAGACGTATCAACCGTAAATTAAAATGAAAATTTAATATTTTTTGTGTGAAATTTAATGTTGGATGTGGAATTTAATATTTTTTTTAAATTGATATGATTTACATTGACAGTAACTATATAATTATAATCTGAGAGATCTTATTTTCATTTTACCGAAGATTTTAACTTTTTTAATCACATTGATTTTTAAAAGAATGTTGCTTTACTGATCTGCAGCCTGTATCCTGACAAATAATATTAAAATAAATGTACATATTCAAAAAAATTAAGACACAGGTTAAGCAAATATCATTGTGAATTATATCATTACCAAAATCTTGGTTAATTATAAATTTATTATGACAATAAAAATAAATAAAATTGTTGTCTATGTTTAACAGTATTTTATTGTTTTTATTTAAAATTTGACAACTATTTTTGTTAGTGTTAAGAAAAGATAATTTCTGTTATTAGTTAAAGATTTAAAACTTTCGTGAGATTATATACTGTTATTGTTATTCACAAATGTGGGATGAACATATTTTAATTCAAATGTATTTTGTCTCTTGTTGATAATGCTGAAGTATGATTGTTATTTCAAGTTTATTGAATAATTATAAACAATGATGTGAAATTAGAATGAGTAGTATGGCGTTATAAATATTTGTAATTAACATTTCTGTGGATTTTTACAGTATAATTACAAAGTTTGAAATAATAGAGCATGTTAAGTGCTACAATGGCTTATATACTTGTGGCTACAATGTTTCTTACCTAAATATTTATTTATTTTTCATTCATATTTTTAAAAGTCTGAGTTTTTTTAAGTTAATAAAAATAACCCAGTCGGAATATTATACACATATATGTAGAAAAAAAAATTTAAAAACTCATTTGGTATTAAAAATACACATAAAAAAATTGCTTAATTGCAGTCCAAACAATAAAAAAATATTATACATATCAGCTTACCCAATGTAAATGAAAAGTTTTGTAAATTACATGGCTCAGAAAATACTTATGACTTCTGGATTAAAACATTTGCTAACAAGGCTATCTCGGATTTAACTGTGTATATTAAATTCAATATATAATTATCAAATTATCATTTATGTGTGCTCCTTCCGTAATGAGAAATTGTGCAATTTTGATATTAATTTAAGTAGTATTTTCGAGTACACAATGTCATTAAATATGTTGCCTAATATAAAAAAACCCTGCTATTGTTTGTTTCGTTCTTCACAATAATTTGGCTGGCAAACGAACTAAAGCAATAATTTAGGTGGCCAGAAGTAGTGGAGAAAAAATTTGCTGTCATTAAACTCTTATTCAAAGTAGCCAAGTGAGGCAAAATATAAGATTACTTCTTGCTATCTTCATTATAAACATCTGTCCAAAACAGATATGTTAATAGTGATTCATTTCAAATAGATACATAGCTATAAAAAGAAACGAAATTATGAAACGTTTCAGAAACAACCTTTTAAAAATTATTAATTTAAAATGAATATTTCGGTACTATTTTTTTCTAATAATTTCTACACACTAACAATTAGGATCAAAATTGTTTTGACATACAAAAGTTTTACTTTTTTATTGTCATTAATCTAATTAATTCACTTAAATCTAGGATAGATACATGATTTATTAAAATAATTCTAACCATTCATAATTTCGGTGGGTAATGATGAAAAATGTGGATAAATAAAATAGTCAAAATAAAAAAAATAGCACTACCAATATAATCAACTTCTAAGTAATTCGATTATTTCTGGTGAAATTCCTTTAACAACAAAAAATCATCTTTCATTCTGAGTTAAAAACTTTATTACTTTTTAACTTGTTCAACATATTATATATAACATAAGAGTAGTTTTCAACAATTCGAACACAGGCCACATTGTAAAATAATTACAATTAACTAAAACCATAGGCTTTATAATCATTGGCGTGTCATAGTTGGACAATTAGCTGCACCCAGGTAAAGTCAGTTGCATATAGGTTAAAGTTGTGAATGTATCGTGTCACAAAATACCAAACTGTGCAATTAATTGGTTCAGAAATCATAGTGGGACATAAAATTTTGAAAAAGATAGCATAACATTTATTTGTGAGTATATACCATTTATATTATATCACATTTATTTTAAAGGTAATCGTTATTATTTATAAATTATATGTAATAGGAACTGAAATGTAATTTTTAAGAAACAAGTGAGGGGCATAAAATAAGTACCGATGTGTTATTGCTGAAAATGATTGCCGTTATAAACGAAATGTGAAATATCTGAATCCACATTATAACAACATCATTATTACTCATCAAAATTATATCATATAAAAGTTTAGGCATTGCAGTTGGAAAAGAGACCATTAGAATAATGGTTGTTAACAAAGCATACTTTTACGAGAGAAAAGATCATAGCTTAGATACTAACTACATTAAATGATTATTATTGCTTTTATTATTTGCAAATATTCTCAAAGGACCCAAACATTATGATTTTCATTTATTATGTTATTGGCTCATTAAAATTTTATTTTACTGTTCACATTGTTTTTATATATACATACTTATATAATGTACTTTTGATATGATGGTATATTCCTTGTATATCAGCCCTGCATAAAACTATGTCTATAAATGATGACAATATATGAGTGATACCGATGATAAGATAATGACCTTCAGTGACCATATTCTAAAAAATATGGTCACTGAAGGTCATAACTTAACATTGCATGATGTATCCACTCCATAATGTAGATAATATTAAGAATTTTTGTCTGTTTAACAACAAAGTTCGATAGCACATTTATATTTAAAAATGCATATTAGAAAATTTACATTTTACATTATGCCGATCACATACATTTTCAAATATGTAATTTAGGTAACTGTACTCAAGAACTGCGTCATTAGAATGTACTAATAATAGTACGAAGTACTAATGTACTAGAAAATCATTTCCATTCTCCTTTTTTTCGCTTTTCTTTACTAGAATTATATTTGTATGACTCAGTTTTGCCTGTACATTGGACCAATTTTATCTTTGTCAACCCTACAAAATAAGTTTACACAGAATTATGTTTAAGAGTTTTTTTGATTTGACATTTAATACAAAATAGAAGTGAAAGACGGCACTGGCTCATTCTTATTATATTGATTGTTCATGCGTGTGTTAGTAACTACAAAATTTTCTAAACAATGAATAAAGGGTGAAAAATGGTCATTCTTACTATATAAAGAATGTCTTCAAGGACATTAAAATTATTATTAAGATTAGTTGGACCAAGTTTCAAGAAAAAAGTACATATTGCAGAGAATTATTTTCTATAGTATGTTTGTATGTAGACGGTAATTAAATACTATTGAACAATGTCTATCAACATTGTCACAGCCGCAACACTCATGAATTAAGGCACAAGTGATTGATGCATCTGCTGACATTTTCAATAAAAGTGTGCATGGTGTTAGCCAATCAAAAGCGAGTATGATTCCCTTGTCCCCCTCAAATTTTAATACTATTTGTCTCATAGTGAATTAATTTAAATACGTCCAGGGGTTAATAGGTCCAGAGGATATTACGTCGATTTAAAAAATTAATAAATTATAATTGCATAGGAAAGTGAAAACTTTCACCTGAAATTTCGCTGAAATGATACATAACCTCTTAAATCTGCTGTTATGTGAGATAACTTCACAGTATGGTTGCATTCAGAAACATTCCTAAAATTCTAATTTTAAAGTGACTGTGTTTGTAACAAAGAAATTCTAGGCTATTTCAATAGTTTCCAAATTAGTTAAAAAAATAGATTTCATATTATTTAATTTATTATTTATAAAATCCCACACATGGCTCAGGGCTAAAAATTTACATATAAATACAATATTAAAATTATGAACCACAAAAATAGTCATAATGTAAATGTGAGTTGCATCAGGAGATATTTTGATAACATTTTTGAGAAAGAGACTATAAAATATTTGATTATATAAAATGAAATGTTCTTTCTGTAAAAACATAAAAATTATAATTAATTTTAATATATTAAATTCGCGATTAGGAAACGAATTAGTGTTCACGTGGAGAAAAATACCCATTAGACAAAAATAAAAATTCGTTCATACATACCGATTTGTCAGAAATATACATTACGATCATGTAGCATAGAAGTGTCAAATGGAGAACCTTGTGGACAATGGATAAAAGCAGCTGGAAGACAAAATTTTAGGAAATTTGAGAACTCCATGTTCAGTTTTAATATTTACTTAATTAACTAGATATATTTTCAAATAGACAATTTTTTTTCCTTCCTCGTAAATACATTTGTATATCTAAAAATTAAATATGTATCATTTTTGTATACATATATAAAATAAAAAAATATGATATTAAGACCATTAAAATTTGTATACTGACTTGTTATTGATAACTTATGAATTTTGAGGATCGAGACTTGATCCTTTCTCAAATTAAATCTATTTTGAAAATTATGTTATGAAATTATATAATGTTTAGGTCATCATATTTTAAATATTAATTATATATTTTAGAGATTTATTTGCTATATTTATTAAATTGCAGATACATCAATTTTAAAAACAATTTTTTCGCGATCTTTTGTTATCTAATAACCAAGTAAAACTGCAGTCTATCATTTTTTACATAATACAAATTTGTTAAATCAGTAAAAGTGTTTAACATACATGGATTATGGTTTTGATGGGTGTACATTCAAGTAGTCGCTTTATGGAGTATGTCCTGCCGAAGATTCGAAGACCTATACCTTAATAATATCAACAAATTCTGAAATAATCCTCCGCAGGTTTTCTATATTAGAAATATAGAAAACCTGTGAACGGTGTTATAAATTTGTTATAATTGTGAAGTATATGAAAATAAACATAATCCCAAAATAATTAAATTAATATGTAAATGTTGGATAATTATGTTAATAGTGTCAAAAAAAAATGTTAAAGTATATTATTTTCTATGATATTTAAAGCACGAGACAAATATCTGTATGTTAAACACAGGTGTATTCGCATGTAGCCACGTTGTACCACACTGCACCAGCAGTAGAGCAAAAATAGTAACATTGAAAATGTTAACAATCATCTCCTAATAGTTTAATCTCCGTTCCACATTTACTGTAATATTGACATGTTATATTAACAGTGTGGTAACAGCAAGAGACACATGCCATTAATTATTTCCTTTAAGGTCACTTGTAAATCCCATGATTCATAATTTTCACAATTTATACCATACCAATATAATTCACAACCATCTAAATATGTTTGAAATTACTACAAGATGGATCCTGTACCTGCTCGCATTTTGGTAATCTGTGATGAAAATTTCAAAGACAAGAGAGTTTTAATTGAATTTTAAATATAGATTAATCATAACCCAGAAAGTAAGCAGAAATTGATATGAGACATTTTAAAGGGGCGGACTGCCCCAAAAATAACCCTGCGTTGAATATATGAAAAATAAAAATATGTTCTTTTTACAATTATATTATTATAAATTTCACACTAGTGGCTACATGCAGTTTACCTCGCGAATAAAAGTTTTACTATGAATTAATTTCTAAACTAAATCTCTATTTTTACTATGTGAATACAAAATAATAGAATTGCAAGTTACTTAAGGAATATTTGACGAGTGCACAATTAACTTTCATTTTTATCTAAAACTAAAAATCTATATATTTATTTATATATATATATATAAATGTATATATATATATATATATATATATATATATATGTATATATATTTACATCAATATAAGCATATGTAACTATATATAGCCAGAATAGTTGGATAGCTTTAAAAGATCATAAGTTCTAAACGATATATACAATTAAAAATATTACTAACTTGAAATCCATAAATGCTGTTAAATAAACGGCATTGGTTACTCAGAAGCACAAAGCTAGCTCTCAGTTTTTTAAGGTCAGTTGTTATTTGTCCATCAATATCTTCATTGATTCTTGAAGCATCTGCGACGTTTTCGTCTTGAATATAAATATATCCTTCCAATAGTCTTTTAACGTGGCCCAAAATAATATTCAAACGCATTCTGAATATTCTCAAATTTACAGTGAACTTCCAGTCTTGTACTTGTAATAAGAATTGCGTTGCAAAGTAGGACACAAGTAAACAGATGTTGTTTACTTTGTACCAAACTAGGATGTCAAAAAATATATTAAATGCTGAAATGAAGCCAAAAATTTTAATTAACTGATTCAAAGCTTTCTTTTCATTCATGTGCATTTGGACAGTTACACCCAATAATTCATCTATTTTCTTATAGAGATCAAAATATCTACGAGCACTTTGATAACTTTTCGTAGCAGACAAAATAATAATCCAAATAACTATTATGCAGTACAAGGCAAAATGACATTTATTAAAAAAAATCATGGGATTTTGTGAACGGATTATGTAAATAACTAACAAACACTATAAACAAAGTACCAATCCTCCATAAAATTATTTAGAAACTTTATATAAAATTTATGTCGGACAAATTGGGAGATTTGTACTTTGTGTTAGTCATATAATATGGCAGCCCCATGGGAATATCACTTAATATAACATTGCCATCAATAAATTTGCAGTAATATATACCACAGTACCATCAAATAGTTTCGTAACTTTGTCGGTTAAAGTTGCGTTTCAAGAAATGTTTAACGTAATTATAGTGTCAAAATGTTTGGCATTTCCTTGGTGTAAAGTAATTTTATACCGGTAGTATTAATAATTTTTTTACCAAGTTAAATAGGATAATTCTTAGCTTTGAAATGCTTTTGAAAAATGGTAAGAACTCCGAAGCAACAAACTTTCAGTGCCTGCTTCGAAACTGTAGAATCGTAAAATTTTTAAGCCAACAATTAAGAAAAAGCTAGTTTTCGGTAATTAAAATTTTAATTGAAAAAATAGGTTCCTTTCAATTTTGTTGTCAATATTTCTAATTACTTGGTTGTCTAATTATTGGTGCGATTTTAGTTGTGTGACATCTGTAATCTGTACTGTAAATGCTCTTAAAATTTCTTTGCATATTTGTTACTTTCCTAAACAGGTTGGCTTTTTTTATATGCTAAGCCTGCTTTCCATTGAGCGTTGATATAACCAGTTTGTTACGTTCATTAGTTTACAACCATTTGAAGTCCTTACATTCACAACCAGATATTATTACATATGCCTTTTTCTTAAGCCATTAAGTGCATAAAAAATGTTATAACAGGTGCAAAAATGAGGGTAATTGCATACATAACGGACATAACGTTACTGTAAAGGTTTCGGTCTGAGACTACGGAACTATAATAAAGTTTGCGACACTAGTGAACATTGATCATTCTTCTCATCTGATGTACATACTACATAATTTTTATTAGTTTAAGGTCGTGATAATAATATTTGGCCTGGATAATAAATGTGTCACACATGATAAACCATTTTGGTTTAGAAATTAAAAAAAAAACAAAAATTGCAGCAGAGCGACTGGATATGTTGAGTGTATTATTTGATAGAAATCTGGTTGGGGAAAGGTATTGGTCTTGAACTTGTGAGTCTCTAAAAGTAATAACTCCAAACCAGCAGTACAAAAGATTGTAGTGCGAACTGTCTATGTAGAACCATAGAACTATAATGCTTAACACTTGGTAGATACTGCCATGTTTAAATACACAGTTATAAAATATTTTGAGAAAAATACAGATAAAAATTCAATAAACATTTCGTCTTAATATATAATTGAAATTGATAACGTAGATTACAACCAAAATACATGCCAATTTACTGGATGTTTTAAGGTAAAAAAAAACATTTGTGTTGTGTCGACAGTATAGCCCTCAAAAGTATTAACCATACCACATTATAACATGACCATGGATAAAAACAGAAAATATGTATAAAATGCAGAAATCATGTAAAAAATCCTGTTGCATTTTAAATCTGAGGTCAATTAGATAGTGCCTACTTTGTAGGACGAAAATAATTGGTTACATCAGAGAAATCTATTAAAAGTTTCCGTAGGCAATTTCGAGGCTTATTATTTTTATGTAACTTCTATTAACCTATGACAGATGAACTTTTTGAAAAACACGTTTCCCATAACTTTTAATCTTGAGAATCTCGCAATGCCAACCCGATATCAGTGGGGATTTTTGACACATTTTTGGGAACACCATAAAAATATGCACACAGAAATCCAGCTGACTAAGAAACTAACATTACTGAGCTATTACAGAATAAATTGGTTGCATCCATTATTACAGCCGAGAATTGTATTGAAAATTATTATAATTCTTAAAAATTCAATATTGAGGTAGCGTGTATTACGATTAAATTAAAATGAAATATTACATGCCATTACTTAAACTATTTGAGCGTTGTAAAAACTGTGTTAGATAAACTTAACTGATGATCAAAAATTATGTAAAAATAAGAGGAAGCATGGTTGTATGGTATTTGTACTAATAAGATAACAACAATTAACAATGCTCTTTATAATCAGTATCATTACTGATTAGATTGACTTCGGCTTATAATTGGCACGTGAATAAATTTAAGTGTAGTCAAGTTTGAAACTTAATTTTGCCAATAAGATAAAATTAATCGAAAAATATTTTCTTTTTCACTCTAGACAACTGAAACTCAAATCCAGCCCTCTTTTATTATTTTTTTGGCATTTAAGGAAACTTAAAAAACATTTCATTTCCCTCTATGTTGTATTTTTAAATTGTTCTTTTTTGTTAAATTAGTTCTATGGAATAATACTTTTTGTCCTTAGAATTAATGCCAAATTACTAATATGGATTCCGCATAAATTCCTCACGTCCAGCTCTCCGTCTGTACATCACAACGTCTCAGCTCTTTTAGACTTATATCAACTGTGATAAAATTTAAGCAGAACGTGTGGTTCAACTACATGAATATATATAAAAAACATCTCTTGGTTTTTTTGAGACCCAATAGGTTGGATATAATTCACATGGTTTTCGAAAGACCATCAAAAACGTCTACTAATATTTTTATACAAACTTTCCTTTATGATATACGAATTTGAAGGTATTGCAGTCTGAAGGAGGTTATAAGATATTGCATATGGAAAAAGTATTAGGTGTCTAGTACCTGTGGTGGCTATCCTATAAAATATAGGCCCTTTATTACTTTTCCATTGCCTGTGAAAAATGTTACATATAAACATATATATTATATGTACACAATGTTATATTTACACAATATATACACATATATTTTTAGGTATATATATATATATATATATATAAATATAAACATATACATGTATATGTGCGTGTGTATATGTGTATGTTTGTATGAATAATTAAAAAGGATAGATCCTAATTAAAGTAGAGATAATACTAAGCCAAAGTAAGTAAATCACTCCTAAAATTTGAAACCTTTATGTGAACCTAAATATGCCTAAATATGCAGGAACCATTGTGGTGTGAGTTCTACTCGCATTTCAAATGTTCATTTAATTACAATGAAGGTAATTATTTCTTTAAGTTCCTCAAAATTCCAAACATAGCCATTCACTACAAGTTCTCATATACAAGTGGTAAATCTAATACAAAATATCTAATATTGCTGTAAAGGACAGATACATCTGATATTATAGATATTATTTACATTTAGTAATATTTTTATCAATTAATTAAATATTGTTTTTGTGTACGTACGTACCCAGTACTATTTTATTTACATTGCCGCTGCAATAATTCTTAAAATCTTATTAACCTTTGAATCATTTTAATAAACTGACATATTCTTTTGCAGAACGCCACACCTTTTGAGTACTTAACAATAATAAGTTATTTGATATGATTTATGTACGGAGCTACATTATTAATTCTACTATTGAGGAAGTCGGTCATTATATAGAGACTCAGATTCTGTTTGCTGTCAACAATCGACAGCGGCCGGGTAACTAATAATTATGGTAAGTATTATAAGCATACTTTTCACTTTTTAGTAGAACATTTTCCAATCTCAATCATATTTATACATTTTTGCAATCTACAATAGTTTATATGATAAAAGATTCTAGAAGTCACTTAGGAAATTTTAATGATTTACAACCTTCAAAAATCTGAAAGAGAATATGTGAAAAAAGATTTTGTAAAAATTTGTTGCACAACTTACAAAATATGAGTTTGACAGAGATGTGCTACGCAATAATTTTTACTATTTTATAAGCAGGTGAATTGACAAACAGTGTATGTGTAATTTATAACCTTGTTGGTTAAATTAAAATGATATGCAGTTTTTATTTACATAGACGTATCTCTGTATTCAGTGTATAGACAATATAATGGAACATGATCAAATGGAACATGATCACATGAAAATAATTCTCATCCATTAGAAGAAAAATCTATATTTTCTCAATGTCTAAAAATCATAGGAAAACTATTAAACCAGCTGATCTAAAATGTTGGATGGTCTAATATTTTATTATTTTACAAAGATTAAACTTTAATGAATCTCAATTTAGTGATATATATCCTCGTAGGAACTAAACAAATCAAGTAACTTTCACATTCTCCGATTGCGGAATTAGATTTCAATGTGATATGCGTGAGTAAAAATTGTATTGTTTATTTGTGTATTAAAAAGTCATTTAAAAGTTTTATTGCAGCACTTATAAAATGTGATTCGTTTGTGTCTATGTTCTGTGAGGTA
Organism: Druceiella hillmani; assembly: GCA_039881145.1. Taxonomy (NCBI): domain Eukaryota; kingdom Metazoa; phylum Arthropoda; class Insecta; order Lepidoptera; family Hepialidae; genus Druceiella; species Druceiella hillmani. The sequence goes on from JAYKKI010000019.1 coordinate 38,628,533, forward strand.
TTTTGTTTTAGACAATATTTCAATTCATGTCCATCGCACTTTTAGTCACCGCATAATCGTTTCAACTTTCTTGTTTTCTGAAAGTGTATTTGGATGTAGCAATCGCACGTAAGCAAGTATAACCGGCCAATCCATGCTTTGCAATCAAATGTAGTTATCACCTTTTTTCCGGCAGTCTATATACGTGAATACTAATGCCAGAAACAAAATAAATCCTACTTCAAATGCCTGTGATAAATTACAAGTTGTATTTGTATCTAAGTACTTTAAACACTTAAAACATGATTCAAATTAAATTAAATAATATCAGCGTTATTGTAAATGTAAATTTACCCATTACTACATATTCTGTCAAGTTGAAATAGCAAAATTGATCAATTTGAAATGGTGAAGTCGCCAAAATATACTATTAACTTCATTAACCCTTGTCAGACCTTATTAAATGAGATTAGTTTGTGTGTAACCTTTTTTGGATATAGTTACCGGCTAACCTATCCATCATTCGTATAACAACATGCACAAACATAGTTTACTGCATCGTGAAAACAAGAGAATCAAATTAAGAGGATAATTCTTTAAACATGTATTTTTGGGGAAACACTTTCTGCAGTTTAAAGAAATTACTTAATTTTATCACGAGAGAATATATCAATTTAATTCAGTTCATTGATTTCTTTATTACAGTAACATTCAAGTTACTCAGTACTAATTTCTCTTGCTGCATGTTTCCCAAGGCGAGGTAGGTGAATCTTACACGAGGCTCAGTAGCTTGACAATTAAATGTGTACAATCATGTTCGGTGTATATTATTATAATAGTAGTTGTTCTTGCTCGTGACATGAAGAACTCCAATCTTTATCCTTCTGCACCAAAGGGTCTCTAGACGATGATCTGTGATAAATTGTGATATCCTTTTGCAGAAAAACATACCATTGTAAATAATTGTTTTCCAAAATATTTTCAATTAATATTATAGACTCTGGTTTCATTTACATGAAATCTACTAATCAGCTAAATGAAATCAATGTACTTAATCTTGATTTACTATACATACTTTTTCTTACGTACAAAATGCTCTTTCATTGTATTACTCTGTGGATATGTTGGTAGCTCACTAGTTGGTAGGTAATTAGTTTCACACGCAAGTGCAACCTAGGCGCCAGTAGAAAAGAGCTTTATCGTTTTGGAGATTGATTATGTCTAGACAGTCATAACTTATCTTGAGGTCGCGACTGCTGGGGTGGTTGTAGTAGATCACATAAATAAAACACATATGTCCGTAGAAATATTTCATTAAAGAATCATTACCATTTATCACAACTTTAGGGATGGTGATGATTAAAAGTTTAAGAAATAATCACCATGATGACCATGACGATTTTTGGGTTTTTGCAGGGTAGCAAGTCTCGAGAAGCTGAGAAACATTTGGACGTATTCCTAGTTTAAGACAACTCGTCTACAAAGTATTTTTAAACATTAGTGAAATCAACAGAATCTCGTATGGTATTATTAGTTGTAAAGAATTATTTGCTTCCCTTTTTCAAGGGTTAATTAAAATGACACATGGTTATTACAGATAGAAATTGATAATTGACAATTGAATTTTTTTTGAGACATGAAACTTTACAGACATGTGTTACATACATATTGACAAACTATTTGAAACTGAAATTAAAATACTCATAACCATGCTGATCAATCTGATAATTACGTTCGTCACTCAAATTCTAATTTGCTTTTAACACAACTGTGTAAAGAATGGATTAGATTCCGAAAAAGTATCTTTCTTTCCTTCAATACAGGACACTGAAAATAAACATATCGAAACTTTAAAAGAGACAAATAATCTTCTAAATTGTTCTTTTTTAATTTTTTTACTATTTAGTAATCAACTGAGAGAGACACTTTTAAAAATTTCAAAATTATTTATTTTTGGACTTATTGCAAGATAGAGATATTATTAAAAATATCAACTAAAATATGCACTCCACCCCATTTTCGAAACTGCTAAAGGGAAAATTATAAAAAGAACACAGTCGTTGGACGTTAAGTTAAAGCTAACTATAACACTAAATTTCATAATTTTTTAAATATTTTCTTTTTATTTGATTCTTATTTCCGAGTCAGTTTAAATATTTTATTATTTTTGCTCGTTTATTAATAGACCAAGGCCAGCCAATAATCCAATCAATCTAATAAGTAAATTACAGCAGAGCTGCGTTCCATTGTTTCACTGTCAAGGATGAATAACGACAATGAGGTAACAAGCAGCTTTCCTTTGTCAAAATTATTTTACATTTTCACACAAGATTTCATTACATTTCACACAAATTTATGAACTAATTAATGAAAAAAAACATCTACTTGTCTATTTTGAATTCCTTATTAATAAGAAATTTACTTTACAACACTCATTCAACTGATCATTCCACAGCGTCGATTCATCAAGTAACTTGAATCTACGTATGTATATAGTAGAGCTTAATCTGTTACTTAGAACTGAGAAAAATTAATAAAATTAATCACTAATATGTTGGTAGAATATGGTATTTAGTCTATTTTTCCAAGTAATTTTATTTAGATAAATTTCTTGTAAAATAATTAATCGAACAGTTAGAACATAAGTCTCAGGTTTTACTATTTGAAAGTGGAAGGTGTAGGAAGTGGAAAGTATAAAAGTTAGGCAAATTAGAACTGAATGTAGCAAACAAAACATATCATAAACTTTGTCTTAAAGATTAATAATAGAAAATAACAAATTTTACAAATAAACTGTTTTTGAACTCGGTGAGTTTGAGCCTTTATTGTGAATACCGTACATCATATTATCAGACATAGCCTGTCGGAAAACTGGTCAGGTTATATTGTACAAAACATAATGAACCAAAGGTTCATTATGTATTGATTTATATTAAGAAAACTTTTTTGTTATATTTCCCAGGTTCCAGAATAGCAAATAGTCTCATGCATTCTACAGAATGTGAGCTAATATGTTAGTTTGCAAACTCCTCAGGACGTCTACTACCTAACAAAACTGAAGTTCTGTTCTCGCATGAATTTCACTATCCACATCACAGCTTTCTTTCTGATTTTTTTAAAATAATATAATTTTTTTAGGGTACAATTATTTAAAATTTACTCAACATGCCAAAACAAAACAAAAAAAATTTACTCAACATGCCTCAACATGCCAAAATGTTTAAATGAGTAAATTTTCATGCAAAAGAAGTTATATGTATTGAGATGTTATATTTGTATATTTATGTAGAGAAAAAAGGGAATGGAGAAAATTAAAGAAACCTAAACTATGACCTGCGAATTTGTTATTTTAATATTATTTTGTCAACAGTATCTTAGTTCATTTAGTTTTTAATTTCAAGCATTCAATACCGATATGTCGGGTGGAACCTTATTGTTGCGATAACGTTGTTCATCCTTCAGTATATCAGAGGCTTCCAACAGTTAAATGGAATGCGACAAAGAGTCGAAATTCACATATAAAATCCTTCGGTCGAAACTAGAAATAATGTTTAAAATAACTTATAGTTTCATTTCAAAAGGGGCTCCAAAACAAGTCAGTAAAGGGGAATTTGTTGTTTTGATTTATGGAATACCATTGGAAATACCCTTCAGATTAAAGAAGAAATGTGTTTTAAATTTTTTTCCATGAAAAACAATTGTTTCTCATATCATCAAAGCTACTGTTTTATAGCAATTTGTTAGCAGGTTTGACTGAAAAATGGCATTACGTAGGAAACTGAAATTAATCTCCAATATTTCAAATATGTATTGATAAGATAGATGCTAAAATGGTAAATAAAATTTATCAACAAAGTATTTTTGAGAAAATTTACAATATTGTTACGCATATTGAAGCATATTAGATAATATCTTTTAATAATGAAAAATAAAATTAATGTTTGCAAATCGTTGAATACAAATATTCTTTTCCTTAAACGTTTATATTTTTCGTATCCATCCATGTATCCTATATCCTGCCATCGACAAGACGAGAGAAGTGTTTACAGAACACTTGGAGCACGAGTTCTACATGTACTTATTAGGTTCATCTTTATGTGCTATTATGTCATTATTGAGTTTCCTTTTAAAATAGACTTGAAAAATCTATCTATATAAAATAAATATAAAATATATAAAATATATATATAAAATATATCTTAAAGAAAAATTAATAGCATTTTGAATGAAAAATGGATAAATTTTTTTATAACAACTAAATCACGTTTATTAAAATCCTTATTAATATTCATGGCACTTAAGCGTTTTCAACTCCAAATTCATGCCATGTTTAACGTCAAAAAGATTGCTGAACACCAACATAACACCCTTCAGTTTTAAGGAAATAAATGGAAATGTCTTCATTATATGATTTAAAACAAATGTCCTCTGATATCCAGGATTTTCCACGGTACACCAACTTTTCTAAAGCTGTTCCTTCTACTTAAGGACGTATATAATATTAAAAGCAATTTATTAAAATGAAGTGATGTACTGATATATTTTCAAGAGTGATAATATCATTTAGAGATTATTTGTGACAAAAATATAAAATGCTAAGTACGAAAAAGGTGCTTTTTTTTTCATTTTTGTACCATCAATATTTAATTTAATATGTTGAATCGTTATGAATGTCCATCATACGATGGTATGATCAACAAAATTATTTTTTACACCAATTATAAACGTCCGATAAAGTATTAGACGGCATTTTTTAACATTTTTGAAACAAAATATTACCAATAAAATATAATTTCGCAATAGAAGCATACTATAAACTAAAACCATTAAGATCAGATTTAGTTCTAATATTTTTTAGAATATTTACTCTAAAGTAAATCAAGTAATATATAAAGATCAAAGTTGAAATTAGGATATTGCTTTCACACTTTGAAATAGTTAGACGTTCAAGTTTTGTAAATAATTCAAGCAATGTTTCAATGCACTTTTAATTAATTGTAAAGCTAATACTAGTGTCATCCACAGGAGAAGTGATGGAATTTAAAACGCTGTGTTTGTGCCAGATAAATTTAGCGTTCGTTACACAAAAACTTTATCGTGAATCCACACTCCAAATGTGTGAGTTGGGGTGAGAATTTAATAAAGTTCCTCAAGTAGAACCAATTGAGCAATGTTTGTCAATCTGCAAAGAGTAATATCGTGAAATAGGTAAAATTCGTAAAACAGATTGAAAAATGCTCGTAAGTTTGAAAAAAATCTCATCTCAAGTAGAAGAAATGCATGGTTACAAAATTAAAGAAGGAAAAATTATGAAAAAAAGACAGACAGGTGATACTCAGCAAAATGCTTTATAGACTCATATTTTTTAGGGGACACGCCATAACATAAAATATTGCAAAACTTGCATATTGAAATTTAAGAAACTTCTTCAGTAATATTTTCCCAACGTATATAACATTTGTATACAATTATTTTAATTAAAAAATAGCTGCAAAATTTTCATTATAGAATGTTGAGAAATAACCAAGTAATAAGCTTGCTGCAACAGTATGGATGGACGGAAATAAATTACGTTAAACAATTGCTACAAATCCTCAAAAATATGCAACGGTAGAAATTAATCTAAAACTTAGATTTAATGTCCAAACGTGCAACATGTATATGAAGCTGCTTAGGTGTATACTAATGTGTGTACAAAATATATGATTTTATTTATTAAGAAGAGCCTTGTTGACCATATAACATAGAGTAACATCCACGTAACTTAAAAAGATACAAGAAATTTTTTGTGCCTCATTCTTTCTTATCCTACATATTTGAAAGAAACAGATTTCGGATAAAAGTCATACGATTGAATAAAGACGGATCGGGAAATGACATAGGTACTTCATATAGTATTCGTAAAGATACAATGTTATGTCATGATATTTTCTCCATGTTATGACTTGCAAATCTCTATAATTTATAGATATGTGAAACCCACTTAATAATTCTATAAATACTAGATTAGCGCAAATGAATAAAAAATTTTCAAATTTAAGTACAAAGTAGACTAATAAATTAATATCCCTATACATTAATATCTATATACATCGACTTGATTAACTAGGGTATTTATGTTGGAATATAAATGTAAGTCACGAGTGTTACAATCAATTTAAAGACGAACAATGTTTTCAAAATATTTTTCTTTCATAGGTTAGACATTGATAAAGTTTCTGTTAACTTTGACAATGATAAAATTCTTCAATCCAACAAAATTGAAAAATCTAGCGAAAGTGGATATAAGGAGTAAATTACGTGTCCTGATAATAACAGTTCTGAATTTATAACAAATTACTACGTCATTCAATAAGATGATTATTCAGAAAATTTGTATGTTTATTGAAATTAGCTTATATAATTTTATCCATAAATTTTTGCAACTCCTGCAATTCGAGTGAGGATAATTGGTTGAGAAATCATAAAAGTATTTGAGTAGTTAAGAGAACAATACAAATATATTCGATCAACGATATTACATACATAGATGTGTCAATCTTACTGATAAACGGAAAGTTAAAATAAAAGTAATTGCCCTAAGTTCGTTTATTTGTGTATACCCTTGCGTTGACTATGCATGTGTCAGTATGTTGAAATTCCACGTCACTTCAATTGTTTAAAAGTATTCAAAAATATTTGAAAATGCCCTAATAACATGTAACTTAGAACATATGATTATTTTTTTTCTAACTATAGCATTTCTATATAGTGTAATGAAGAGAAGATAAGAGAGAAGCCTTGATATGATATAATTATTATCTTCCCAGCTGAATTCGTCATCTACATCAAAACAATAAAAATTACTGTATTACCACCTAGCCGAATTCGTCATCTACATCAATACAATAAAGATATTGATCTCTTTAAGAAAAATAGAGACAATCCAAATGTAATAATAGAAATATGGACAAACTCGCTGTACCCACGATTGGACTTCATAAAATTAGTGTATCTTTTAAAGGGCGACATATACATATCTATTCTTGCCGAATTTTTCTTCTGCTTGAAATGAATCCAACAAGAAAATCAGTGTATTTTCTGAACCGGTCAAAGTATCAGAAATTCATTGACAATTCAAAAGAATAGACCATAAGACCATAAGACAGAATAGACCATAACACATTTCATTTTCACGGCTAAATACAAAAATATATTATAAAATTATTAGTTCTCTCGGGCAAAGCTGCAAACAGTCGCTAGTTTTTTATAAAATTCTCAATAGACTGTTCATGTTTTAATATATTTTATTAAATGGAATGTAAACATTCAACCTTGTGTAAATGTCGACTCAAACAGAATTTTACATTCAATTCGAACATCTGGAATTTCTCTCTTAGAGTGATCTATCTTATGTAATAATCTTTTGTATCGATTGTTATATTACAATATGATAAAAGAATATCACAATTACATTCCAATTTAGTTGTTTACTACACACACATTTTCTTTATCTATGTATTCTCATCGAATCTCTAAATTTTTATGGTAAAGTAAATTTTTAAGGATATTCCTTAATAATCTCACTTAAATAGTATTTGATTTATTTTTTTCTTTTTTTCATATCACCTAACTGCAGCATTCTGCAAATAATTGTTGGCATTGACATATAATTATGTACAGCTACTGTAACTTTCTTTGACATATTTTTGCTTCTCCTACTCTCAAATACAGAGAAGCAAAAATGTGTTAACGAAAAACATGCAATATGTATATTCATATTATTTTCTGTCTTAACGCGGCTTGGCAATAAACTTGTTTTTCAAACAAACTAATCTATCTGCTCTATGAGCACATCATTCATTTTTATTAAGAATTTAGTTTTGTAATAAAAGTCAACAAATATGATGTTCTATTATCAGCATTAATACTTAGTTATAATTCATTGCTTAGTTATCATTGTGGATTAAAGGTATCAACGTAAATTTATTTTAGTCATATATTGGTCTATAATATTATTTTAGAAATGTTTATTTACCACAGATGAAAGTATTTTTGAAAATTTTTAATTAATATTTTAGTCCAAGATAACATCTCTACTAATAAATTACAGAAATATATCTATAAATATTTGTATATGAGCGTGATAACGCGATCACTTGACTAATGGAGTAGACTAATCAAAAATATACATAGACAAAACACAAATCGATACAATGTCATCAGCTCATTAATATAATTGTGTAGCTCTACAGTATAGTACCATGTAGCAATATGTTCAAAGACTTTGAAAGACGAACATAAACATTGACTTGAGTTAATTATTTTCTTCGATTAAATAATAGCTTTCATGTACACAAATAAACCGTTGTGTTTCTTTAAAACAAATTCAAGTTATATATTGTAATATATTATAATGAAAGTATTATTACTTTGCGTAATCATTTCGATGTTATTTTTAGTTAAAATCAGATGAAATATACACTCCGTATATTTCCTTTCATTACTGGCCTAAACGAAAGCGCCTATACAATGCTCCAACAAATTGTATGTTCCCAAATTTTTATATACACGCGTTTTGATGGGTATACAGATATATACTATTCCATAAATTGCTTTCAAACTCTGCCAGCTATTTCGACTATCTTTTCCAAGTAGGAATCATTGTGCTATGGATTTCAAAATGTTATTAATATACCAGTAAAAAATTTCACATCGTGTTCTTAAATTTCACAATGGACGTCAAACTTAAATTTAAGTTCACAATTACATATTTAATTTAATAAATATTCCTCCTCTTTTCATACATCTTTTCATTCTTTTATTTGTATTTGTAACACTCCTAAATATTCATTTATATTATTTAAACAATATTTGGAAAAACCGATAATCAAAGTAGATTTAAAATTGGATAAAAGATGATAATGTTTTATTTAAGATCAATATAACAAAGGTAATTTAAAACAATTTAAAACAAAGGTAAAAGATGATAATGTTTTATTTAAGATCAAAATAACTAACCTAACAAAACTTTATTTATAACATGCTATGGTGTTTTCTTTTTGTTGATAATCCATGCAAATAATATGTGCCTGTCCCCAACGTCGATGTAAATCGGTATCACTTTCAAATCAAACTATAAATTTGTGGTTAGATTGAAATGGACTTAAGTATTACCATTCATAGATGTTTTAATGTTTTGTAACTCTTAATTACAACCTAGTGAGAATTATGCACTTCAGCTATAAAAAAGTTCCCAGACTGTTTTCATAAAAAAAATTTAACCGTTCTATTAAAGTTATACATTAAGATTCCTTTGTGTTAATCAATTTATTTTATATTTCTACCTTATAAAACTTGAGATTAGAACAAAATTATTTATTTCCAAATACAACACACAAAATACATATAAAACTAATTATAAAGGTAAAGCAAGGTAAATCCACAAATATTAAATATAACAGTAATTGAATATATTTGGCGTCAATTTTGTAGAAATTCATTATTTACTACGACCTAGGTTTCATTCCATTACAACATCTTCAGGTGGGATATTAGCAAAGATGAATCTTTGCTAATATCCCACCTGAAGATGTTGTAATGCAATGAAACCTAGGTCGTAGTAAGGAAATTAAGAAAGTAGAAATAATACTACATCACGTAGTTTGATTTAATTGTGTATAACAGTAATGGTAACTGTTACAACATCAGCAATGAAGCAAAGTGGTCGATATTAAGACCATCACCACCAACGGATTTCAATTAAATTTTTACAAGATTGCTTTTTACTTCCAATATTGATGTTTCCAAAACAACCTATTAATTATCATTTAGTGGTGCAGGTATCACGGTGTTCAGAATGTCCATCCTCAATGTAGTATTTAAGATGGCCGGTGGGATTGCAAAGAAAATGTTCAGATCATTAATCTCGACTGGTTATCATATTGTCTCACATAGTTTACTGATAACTACCTAGTACCTAGCAATTTCCAAATATTAGTTGATACACATTCGTTAATTTTTTTTTAAAGTAATACTTTAACATTTTTCCACTTTTATTATACCTTGTTTCATAGTATTTTATAGATTTCCTCGGAAAAGTTTTTATTAAACAGGTTAGAAATTTCAAAGGTAAATAATTCACAATATCTTCTATATTGTTCCTTCATAAGATCACACTCCAATCAATAGAAGCTGCATCCTCGAGGAAACATGGCATCGACTAAAATTTCAATGTTATGCTATTTTGGATAAAGACTGTAGAGCATTAGTTTTGAGGGAGATATAAATGGAATTATGAAGATAGAAGCCTGGAGTAGTATGTCGACCATGATTGGAATAAAGGTTTGGGATTCAATAAGCTAATTGAATTGAGAAAGATAAGCAATTCCGTAGATATTTAGCTTACATTACTTAAACTTAATTTTATTTAACTCACTTTATCAAGTTTATGCTGAGAAAATTTTTAATGTAGGAATTTATTCCTGTTAGCATAGTTTTAGTTAGAGGTTTCATTGCTAAGTGAGATATCTTATCTTTCCTACGTAGATTTTTTTTACCATCTTGAGGTTTGTATTGTTATTATACGAAAACAAGGAAAATTTATTATGACGTAATTTGATTTACCACACTATATAAAAGATAAAACAGGTTATGCTCCGTTACTGCAGAGTTTTTTAGGTTAATGAAGGAATCTTCATAAAATATAATTTAGAATGAGAAGGAAATGAAATTTCAAGCATGTATATATTTCAATTAGTTCCAAAATATCTCTAAACATGTTATTCATTTGTCCATTGTGGTCTATGAAATTACTCGACAGCATATGATTCCTGATTCACTAGCTTGATGGACAAATAATATTTCTTATTTTTTATTGTAAAGGTATTTTTAAACATTTATTCATCCACTTGTCAGCTGTATAGAAAAACTGTCAGGAATCCAACAAGTAAATATACCTGCAAAGACACTAGCACAAAATAGATTGTACGTAATTTCTTTAAAGGTATCGAAGAAAAATAAAATGCCTTGTTTATTTGCTGGTCTCTGCTTAGAAAAATACACTTTTATTTTAAATATGTAATTCTCTCATATTAAAGTTGTGATCTATATTGTTAATAGAATTAAATAACCCCCTTATATTTAAATACTAACATTACAACTAAAGCAAAAATTATTTTTGAAAGTCTAACGTTAGTTAAATATTTAAATATATACAAGTATTTGTTTAGTTATAATATTACATAAATTGTATTGCCATTTTGACCAGCAATGAAAACATATTTTTGTGGAAATATCTTCTAAAGAGATACGATGGAATATGTACGTGACGGTGTGTTAATTTATTTATGTATCATTTAATCAACATTTATACAAGTATGTACATTTGCTTATGATTAACAACATAAAAAACCATGGATGTGTACACTACATAAATTCAAATCTTTTTTTTGCTGCACAATAATACAATCAGGAATTGGTAACCTAACAAAATATTAATAAAACATTATTTGGAAACTTTTACTTGTTTTTAATTTAATTATGAAGACTTAGTTTTCATAAAATAAAATTGAAACATCACAATGAAATTTGTGGTAAGGAAACTCAAAAATTTAAGAAAAGTTGATGCATTCACCGTAAAAAGTTGAGCGATCTTGAATTCAGCAATACCAGGTATAGACAAGAGTTGACACAAACTGTCCAATTTGTGGTGCAGTTCAGCAGCTGTAAACATTTTTTCCAGATAAATACAGCAAATACTTGACGTTATCAATATGGGTTACTATTTATGATAATAAGATTTATGATTTTCATTTAAATATGGTACAAAATAATTATCTGTATTATATTCTATATTCAAACGTCAATTGGATTTTGTTCCTAGGCTTGTCAAGGAAGATTTTCGTTTTTTAAATGTCTATCAAATGCAAAAACATAGACAACAAATTGGACATGTAAACTACTTTTATACCCTAAAATTTAAATTTAAATTATTAATATTTATTTTACTTGTCAAAAATAGCTTTTTTAAATTTGTTGGGCGTAAAATTCTTATTTGATTACTCAGAAATTTTTTAAGAGATGAAAAATTTGTAAGTAATTGTTTTAATTAATGAAAAATATATTATTCTTCTGTTACTACTTTCAATAGAAGCACAGTTTTAGTGTTATTATTGGCTTTTATCTTGAACGATAATCTGCTAACGGCATGTAGGCAGACTGAATTCAAGTCACTATACCGATGTGACGAGAAATTGAACTTTTGAGCCGAAATGAGATAAAAATATAATAATATTGAATATCTTTAGATGAAATATGATACATCTTCGATTTTATATATGGATATGTTTTCTGGGAGTTGACTACCAAATAAAGTACAGTAAAACAAAAGGTGACAATTTAACTTCTTCAACAATTATAACTCATTCACAATTACTTTATAAAAATGTGAATCGGGTGCTTTGAGCTGTACTTTACTGAAGATATTGTTAAAGAAGTAACTAAATGTTCAAGTACCCATATTGATATGTTCTTTTATAAATTTTGGTACCAAAAGAACCATAATGAAAATATATAAATAATACTGAAATAAAGGCATTTTCAAGTTGATTAATCTTAACAGATTTATATAAATCAAGTTATAGGAAAGTAAAAAAATGTGCGATGATTCCAAATTCGGAATTTAAACATTTAGAAAAACGGTGATTTGTAATCGTTTTTCAATTTTGTTGAAATACCTGCATTTTTATGAAATTCCAACGCGTATGAATAATTCTCTTCTTCATGTTAGCCAGTGATAAAATTTCTTTTAAACCAAACTCAGACAACAGTTGTTATGCGATCTGCTATACCTGCTGGGGGTAGATGCTTTCCATTTTTGGCTATTCGCCCTTGCGAGCAGCAGGCCAGTTGACCATCAATCTCCGAAGATTCGAGTCGTACTCATTGATAAATACAGTGACGTTTGTATATTATTTTTGTACCAGTGCATCTGTCATCGGAACTCTGGACGAGAGGAGCCGGTCAACACGTGAACAGGTCAGTGGATTGTATTTGCCTTTAGTTTGGTATAGCAGATCACATATTTGAGTTATTGAAATCGTATTAGGGGTAAGTAAGTATAGTCGAATAAATATTGAGACTATTTATCGCCCCTCTGTTTGGTCCTTTGATGACAGAACTGAAACTTTCTACATTCATCTATGACAGTAGAAAAATAAAATGATGTCACAAGGTGACAAGCCTAGATTATCGAAAGATGAACTTGCAGTCCAAAAACAGGTTCAAAAATTAACAATGATAAAAGAGAGAATATATTCACAAATGCAAAAGTTTTATGATTTAAGTAAAAAACTTAACGAGCCGAGTATTCTCGGTATGTTTTTGGCGGGCTGTGCGGAAATTAGTGATTTACGTAATAAATTGAAAAAATAGTAAATGAGATATTTGAATAAGAAAGTTGCGTTGACCCTGAGTTCAATATGAATTTTAGTGAACTCGAACTTTTCGGCGAGTTATATTATCACGTAAAATTGTCGGTTCACCAATAATCCGGAATCGAGACCGAGATTACTGAAAATTGGATTATATTAATTTGACGGTGATATCGAAAATTTTGCTACATTTATTGGAAACTTTTAGCTCATTAGTACATAATCAACTTAATATTACAAACATAGGTAAATTTCGTTTAATATCCTGCACAACGGGCACACCTTTGAATATAGTAAAAAGCATATCAATCACGTCGGATAATTATGAAGTCATGTGGAATGCCTTGTTAGACAAATGTAATGATCAGAGAATTCTAGCCAGACAATATTTGAATAAAATGCTGGACTTTGTACCGCTCACTAAAGAGTTACCTTATAATCTATCTAATCTTTTAAATTTTTTCAATAAATCCGTGAAGCATTAAAATCGAAGATTTATCCAGTTACATTCCGTATCATATCGCTCTAAAAGCCCACACATAAATTTTTTGAACAAGGAATTGATCAAAAAACGATACCTACCTTCGAACAATTAAGAATTTTTTCACAAGTTTTGTAATGTACTTGAACATTCCACTAATACAAATAAAAACGATACTTCGTCTTTTATACCTGAACAACAACTTCGTAATAATAAAAGCGTAAATAAGAAATATTCAAATAAAAGCTTTAGTAGTAAATTGTATCCTCAAACCACTGAAAAGAATGTACTTTTGCATGACTCGCATCGGTAAATCAAGTGATAAAAATCTTGTGATTTACCGATGCGAGTTATTTCGTAAATTAACTCCATCACGACACATGAGCCGTGCTAATGAACTTAATTTATGTCACAATTGTTTAAAAACAAACCATATTTCATCACAATATAACAGTAGCTTTAAATATTTTATTTGTGCCAAAACCCATCATGCACTTTTACATAATAATCATACAATGGAGGTTGAACCAAACTAAATAATTAAAATGACAAGTTAGCTTGTCTTAATTCTTTTTCTCTCTCTCTCTAAACATATGCAATTATAATGTAATTTTAGGGATTTCAGTTGTTTACATCTCAGATACATCCAGTTTACATCTTAGATGTGTCCGCATACTTCACCGTTATTGTTCAACCCTGTACCACCACAACTCGGTGACACATACAACAGTTCCCTTAAATGTTTTTTTGCGACTGGAACGTAGACTTAGTGGACACCCCAAAGTTATATAATTCTTATATTGAGTTTATGCGTGAGTACGAGCGTCTCGGACACATGCAGGTATACACCGGAAGTGACACTACATTTCACATTTCTCACCACTGTATAGTGCGGGCCTGTATTAGTTCCACGCCTGTACGTGTGGTCTTTGACGGTTCAGCAGAATCAGCTAACGGAAAATCATTAACCACCACCCTACTTTAAACCGGTAAATAATTACACCACAATATCTTAAAAATAATATTGCAATTTATGATATATATCTTAAAAATAATGTTGCTGATAGGTCAAAAATGCATAGACAAGTGTTAACTGATTCCTCTGAGGGCAATTATCAACTCATCTTATGGCATCAGTATCCATTAGAGCCTATAAAAACTTATGAATTAAACACAAATACTTATAGCCTTCGTAGTGCACCATTTATTGCTGTCCATGTTCTGTGTCAATTAGCATTAGATGAGGAGAAGAAATACCCAGCTGCAAGTCGCTTGCTTGATGAAGGTTTCTTTGTGGATGATCTACTCTGGTCTGTTGATAGTGAGGAGGAAGCATTAGAGTTACAGAATTATGTAACTTTATTATTAAAACTTGGCGGCTTCATTTTAAATAAATGAGCTAGCAGCGATGTTAACTAATAAATATAAAAAGATTAATTTTGATGAAGAATCATCAACAAAGTTCTCGGCTTAGAATGATTAAATTGTTTTAAATATTCATTTAATGACACCGTGTATACCAAACGATCAATCTTAAAATTGCTCACTAGTATTTTTGACCCAGTTGGCTTTATATCACCTTATACTTTTATTGCAAAATATATTTTACAAGATCTTTGGAAACTTGGCACAGGGTGGGATGAAGAGATGCCTATTTAAAAGTAAAACAAATGGTTAAGATTTATGAATGAACTTAGCGAATTATCTAGCTTAAAAATCGAACAGTATTTATTAACATATCAATTCATAAACATACAATTTATTGTATTTTGTGATGCATCATGACGCTGCTGCAGTGCTTGTATTTACACTTGTAGTGTAAACAAGACTGACAAATCCAAGGTTTAGTTATTGGTCAACAAAACAAAAGTGGCTCCCATAAAGCCACAGTCAATTCCGCACTTAGAATTGATGGCAGCCATGCTGCTTTCTAAATTATTTCGTTTTGTTACTAACACTTGTAAGGATTTCCAATATGATAAAATCGCACTCACTGATTCAAGTGTTGTACTTGCGTGGTTACAAACACCACTATTTAAACTTTTGTAGCAAGTCGAGTAGCTAAGGTTATTGAAATTGTACCTCCCTTATATTGGTATCATGTTAACAGTGCAAACAATGCGGCCGATTTACGTTCGCAAGGGGTGTGGCCACCACAATTAGTATCTCTATTTGCGAGTGGATTCATGGCCCATCTTAGATCATATCACACATCTATACACAAAAGTGCTCTGACGTTTCAGAATTAAAATCTAATATTGATACATTTGCATTATCGTCACACACAGAGACAAATAATATAGAAAGCATTTTTCTTAAATTCTCTTGTTTTAATAAATTAAATAACATAATAGCATGGTGCTTTAGATTTTATAATAATTGTAAACCATTAAAATTAAATCATAATTAGAGTAAAAATACATCCCCTCGTGAATTAAAATATACACATAAAGCCACTATAAAGGTGTTCAAAATATTTATTTTAACTGAGAAATAATTAATATAAAAAATAATGGTAATTTACAACTTGAACAATTATCACTGTTTATTGATTGCGACGGGTACCTCAGGGTGGAATGTAGGCTGTCTCAATCTTATTTATCTTTTAATCATGTATACCTTTACTATTGCCTAAAAATTGTCATATAACAATTTTATTAACGGAATATTATCATAAGAAGTATCTTCACGTTGGACCCCGGACTTTGCATAGCATCGTTATGAAAACATATTGAATTTTGCCAGCACATAATGTAATTAGGTCCGAGGTATCCAAATGTGTAATTTGTTTTAAATATAAACCAGTTTTGAATCAGCCGTATATGGCCAACTCACCTAGCGTTCGTGTGCATCATGAAAGGCTGTTTAATTACGTAGGCTGTGAAATTAGAGCTCCATTTTATACAAAAGAATGTTTGCGTAAAAATGCTAAAATACATAAAGCACACTTATTTGTTTATCTACTAAGGCAGTTCACCTCGAAGTAATTAGTAATTTAAATGAGCGAGTGTTTCTTTGCCGCACTTAGTAGGTTTGTGTCGCATCACGGATTGTGCTCTTGCATTTATTCTGATTCTGATACAAACTTTGTCACTGCCGCAAAACACTTAAATGAGGTTTCACAATTTTTGTGATCGTCTAGTGACATTATTGATAAAGGTTGTTCTCGCCGTAACATTTAGTGGAAATTTAACCCTGCAAGTGCATCACATATGGGTGGCCTATTTTGTAAAATAAAATCAATCTAAATTCACAACCTCTTTGCCACATTTCTGACAATCTTGATGAATGTGAAGTACTTACGGCCGGGCATTTCCTTACTGGCCAATCAGAGTACAATATAAGCCTACCAGAGTACAATCTCCAAGACATAAAATTAAGTAGATTGACTCGTTGGCAATATGTTCAGTGTGCTTTCGAAACGTTTAGAAGGCTTGGGCAAATGACTTTTTGCACACTCTTCAACAGTGAGTGTAATGGCACCAATATAGTAGTGACAAAGATTGGTGATATCGTCATATTTAAATTGGACTTGGGAAAACCCTTTGATTGGCATCTTAGTAGAGTACTCCAATTACATGGTAACCTCATGGTAACCACATTCGAGTCGTTACCTTAAAAATAGAAAAGGGTTTCTTAAAATCACACGTTAATAAGCTATGTCCTCTTCTTAGTCAACATAACATTTTGTTTTTTCTTGTTTGTTTTCTGATTTATCACAATCTTAATGGATTAATTTTTTATTATCGTTATTATTTTATTAATTTTTAGTATTTTAACTTGTTATCTGCATAGTTCGTAGCATTTGATTTCTTTTGTTTACTTTTGCATATGTCATTTAGAATATTTTTAAGGGTATACTTATTGTTAAAATACCCTTGTTATTCGATTGTGTTTATCTACCTTTAGTTGTGTGTCTCACGTGTGTATAGTTTTTCATTAAAATCTTTGTGATGATTTTGGTGAAGGGTATGTGCGATTGCTATGCCAGCTGGGAGTAGATGCAGTTCATTTTGGCTTGTCGCTTGTGAATGGTGAGCCAGTTCATCATCAACCTCCAAAGATTCGAGTCATGACAAATATAGCGACGTTCGCAAATTACTAATGGATAATCAGTTATCCATGACAACCTCCTAAAACTTAACAAGCTCATCATTGTGCCAGTGCATCTGTGACCCGAACCCTGGATCAGAGGAACCGTCCAGCAAGTGAACAGGTCAGTGGATTGTATTTGCCTTTATTTAGGTATAGCAGATCGCTTATTGTGCATATTTGAGCTATTAAAATTGTATTAGGGATAAGTAAATATAGTCGAATAAATATTGAGACTATTTATCACTCCCACATAAACTAATTATGTAAATGAGACGAGTTGGCCTCCCTTGATTCGAAATAAACAAGACCATTTGTCTTCTATTGAAGTAGTTATCAATTATAAACTATATCCATCTGGACTGAAAGTATTTTTAGTACTATTTTAGATCATAAATGAAAGCTATGACCTCGTCATTTGTAGGTATTGTGAAGCTCTAATTTTTCTTTTCTTCTTTTAACATAATTAAATTTAAATATTATATTTTAAAGTCAAGTTATTTTTGTCAGTAGCAATTAATTTTAGGTAAAGATTCATCAACGCTTTATTTATACAACAAATCTGTTAGCAAATTTATTTTAATGTTATCGGAGATGATGTTGAATTAATTACACCCAAAGCCTTATAAGTAATTACACTAATCATTGAGCTCAGTATGTACACATGAATCGACTCGATTCCTAATCTAATTGCATGCACACTAAAAGGTTCATCACAGAATTATTTTCTATGTTGAGACATTGGCATTTATTGGAAAACAATTCAAAATCATGTTTTGATAACTGTATCGAACCTATGAAGTAATGACATGATATTAAGACCACTAAGAAGATGTAGGTAGTGAGGCAGCAATATGGTAGAAAAATATATTTCCTGAGATTCATCATTGAGATAATGACCAATATAAAGTGTAGGTTTTGCAGAATTTTTCAGATTATGCTGAGTTTAAAAATTTACAAAAGAGTATTAAATCAAACACTTGAGAGATAATTCAACAGATGCGGGTGCGACTCCTTCAGGGTGCAATTGCATCAAATACTCCAATTTAGATATTGCTCAATCAATAGATATAAATACAATATTTCAATGTGAACCAGTTAAATACTACGAAAGTTGACGTGAATCAGCTATGTACACTACTAATTCTTTGTGATGATAGTAACTATGTTATTGAGCTATGTAAAGCAAAATGCTGTTGCTTGGTGTACTGTTTGATTAATGTAAAACCTGCATTCAAGGATATATATAATACGAAAATATTACATAATTTGACGAGGGTTGCCACATAGTCGAGAAGTGAAGAAAGTAATTTGATGGCAGGTGACAGTACAAAGATAAATTTTGTAGAGTTTTTGATTATCTATATTATCAGTATAGTTAATAAAAATATAATAATAGGAAATAGGGTATGAGGGGACAAATGCAATGAAAACTATTTTGACATTTTGATTTGAGAAGGAAATTTCATGAAAATAATTTCCTTATTTCTGTAAAAAAACACAAAGCCATCTAGTTAACTTCTAGCAGAAATTCAATTGGTTTTTTCAATAAAAATTCACCTTAATTCTATTACGTAAATAAACAGAATTTCATTATCATACTTAATTTTGTTTTAAAATGTCCAGGAATCAAGGAAAAAGATTGGCCCATTTCTAGGAATTTTTAAGACATTTTAAAAAAACCGAAGCTCTAAGATCATGAAGAATTAATATTTAATATGACCCATTCAAATTATAACAGAGAACATTTGAAAAAAGTTCAATTCAGTAATGTTAATGGCTTAGACACAATGATTCTTTTTAAACATCTAACTGGGAACTTTCCATTTTTACCTATTTGGATAAAAAACGTCGCAGTACAATCTGGTGGACAGAACCATCTAGTTATCTTTTATGGGTTTTTATATTCAAATATGAACAATTAGCAGAATCGTTCCTCCAGGACGCTTTGTTTCAAAAGCCTCAGCTGTCGTTTGATCTTTGTCACAGGACTTATTTCAATATGAGTACAGTTTCTGTTTAATGTTACAAAATTATGCTTCTACGTTTGCATCCAGAAGAACTGAAAATACCATACAGAGTCAATGCTACAAAATATATGATTGAAGATATTGAAGGCATTTGCAACTAAGCTAGTGAAATAGTTTTCCCATGTAAAAAATGTAAATCCCTTGCTAAAATGTGCGAAAGAGAACTTTAACAGAGATTGGAACAACATATTCTTCAGAGAAAGTTTTGTTTTGTGTACTTTCTTATACTAATTATACCTAGTCTATGTTGCTCATGGCTGTTTCTCAGACAGTGATTTAGTACTACACACATCATAGCCAATTTCACCATTACCTTATGTACTGTCTGCCAAAGGTGGATCATACAAAAAAAAACAAAATTTGATACTGAAAGACGACAAAAACCCCGGTCATCTTTGTACAGTGTGGAAACAAAAAAAATGTTCAACAGGTTCGACTAATATGAAGGCCTTTGCCCCTAGATTATGCTATTAAATTAGATGAAAGCGTGCCTCATTTGTTCAAGTTATTAACAATTAAGCGTCACAGTATATGACATAATAGTATTTCTTTATTATTTCAATGCCTTATCATAAATAGTTTCAAGTTTGCTGCATACACTCAGAGGAGTATACTATTCGCTTAGATGTAAATTTTAATATATTTGTTTATTGGTCTAATAGAAATATAGTTATTTTTTTATAAATACAATGTTTCAATTGTAGCAACTATTTATATTTAATTGCTTCAGATTTTCTACTGAAGACAAGTTTTAGCTACAAATAACAGTATGCGTGAAAAATCAGGAAAAAACTTACACGAGCGATGTTAAAGAAATGTATCTAATTTTGGTTCTTTTGTATTATTTGATTTCTTTATTACATCATACTACATTTATTTGTAAAAAAGCTATTCAAATATTTTTAATTATACAACTTTTTTTAAATTTTAACATGAATGTATATATTTATATATTAACTTTAATGTTCAAGTATATAAGACAGATTTATTGCTACAGCAGCTAAAGCACCAAGTAATGAAATATATTATATGTTGTGGAAAACTACATCGGACTGTGAATACAGTTACAAAAAAAGCAGCAAGCTAACAACAAGAAAATATCATGTAAAAAGTAATTACTAAAAAATATAAAAGAAACGAAAAAAATATCTTCTTATTTACATATTTTTACACGAGTACTTGAAACCAAAAAATTATTTGTACAAATATATATATACAATATATTCATACCCACATATATATGTGATATGTTGACAACAATAAAGGAGCGGGACGAAAATTAGAGAGGGGAAAAAGGGGTATCAGTTGTGGGGCCTTCCAGACATCAGTGTATTACTGATTTCATAGTACGAACAGTGAAAGAATAATGTAGGCTTGTCCTGACTCATGTTTGGGAATATGTACAGTAAGGAGATTTTCTGAATGAAGTCCAAGGCTATGCACACTTAAGGCTGAGAATTGAGACCTGGGGTATACAGGGCTGTGGGAATACATAAATTGAAAAAGAAGGCGGAGAATAAGTAGAATGCGCAGGCAGTGAATATATATTCGGTGCAGGCGCAGTCTCCTTATTCTCTGCCCTCTTATTCTGTCACTTATTCTCAGCCTACATATTCTTGCTCCCTGTTTTCATGAAACTTGATCAAATTACCTAAGGTTGAAAATGTGTAAATGCATTTATTTTCAAGTTGTTCTCATTGTCTCTTTAAATCATCCCCAATAAGATCTTAGTGGTCAAGTAAAGGTAACAAAGGTGTTTGATGTTGGTGAATTTTTAGTTTATATTGGGATAAAATGTTGATAAATTTTGTAAATATTGAAAGAAATATGTAGAAAATTTTACAATTAACATCATTTATATGCCCTCATACTATCATTTATATAAGCGAGATACAAATTGGATATAAAAAGTTACTTTACTAAAAAATCTGTGATAAATAGTATTTAAAATCATTTTATTATACCAAATTTCAAAATTCAAAATCTCAAACCATAGCCCAAAATATATGGTAATGTTGGCCACCTGGTTTTGTTTATTGATGTTAATAATATAGTATATACTTTATTTAAACAAACATTATTAATAGGTATTGTTTAAACAAAACTCAATAAATTTTCCACATAAAAAAGGTCAATATTATGTTTTGTTACTTGTGTTAGGCACTCGAGAGATTCCACACGATGATAAACTAATGACTGTTAATTTCAAAGGCATTCAATCAATAAAGTGTCAGTTGTTTCTTCAACATTGAATAAAATAGTCGTGCTGGAATTCAATTGGACGCAAACATTTTAAGAGAGTTAAAATGGGCGACGAGTCGATTGAAAATACACTGTGGCCAATTTTAATAAACCAGCATATGTTTGGAGTTTGTAGAAAAACTGCTAATCGAATTCCTGCCACATTTACGTTATGGTGTCAAAAGTTATACACATTACTTGTAATTGGAATATTTATAGTTCAACACACTTGGCTGATAATTGTAACATTGATGGAGCTGGAAACGGCATTTTTAAACAAATGTGGTCGGCATTTTATACTAGCATTTAGGACACTTCAGCTGATTCTCATTCTGCGCTTATTGTTGATTGACATAACATGTGACAGAAATATGTTTAAAGAATTGATCCTGAGATTTCAAAAAGTAGACAATCTTTTCAAACCAGAGCACAAAAGAAATTTGTTGAGAGGTGACAAATGTCGAAACCTCATTGTTATGGGTCTTCTTGTAGCTTTTCATATTTTTATTACTGCTTTTGGTGTATTTGTAGTAATAAAATACTCTCTAAGTATTTCCTTTTTTGTTGTATTCAATATTATTACGCCCACTATTTTTAATTTAGAAGTCACATTGTTTTGTTTCATATTACACAGTATAATAAAACGTGTGGAAATGTTGAATATGTCTTTTAAATTTAATAATAGACAAAATATAGTGGCACCTGTCGATGCCATATTTGGCAGTCCACAACACGATCCCAATTCCAGCAGCCATTTTACATTTATATTGCCGCTAATAGAAAATTCCATTTATTGTTTATCTCAATTCTATATTAATTTATTGGACTTGTGCCACTATTTAAACAAGGTGTTTGAATTTCAGGTTTGTGATAGTAATTTTAAATAAAAGCACTGAAATAACATTTTGACTTTAAATAATGTTTTCAAAAATGTCAATACAAATTTTATTATGAATTAACCTTTACTTTTCAGCTACTCATGTCAATCACTCTGACGTTTTCTGGCATGCTCCTTACAATGTATGGCTTTCTTGAGAATATTAAACATAATGTGAGTATTGTTAAAACATACAATAACTAATTAACTTGAAGCACTAAACTAAATTACATACGATGGACCACAAATAATTTATTATTTAAACCTATAAATATTCTAAAAAGATAACAAATATGCTTATAGAGAAAAGTGTCAGAAAAAGGAAAAATGAAGCCTATAAAAAAATTTGTATGTTTTCTCAATTATAATTTAAATACATTTAGATTATAATTAAACACATTTAGACGTTTTTATGGATGAAAGTCTAGGAGAAAAGGACAGGTCTGACAAGAATAATACTGTCGTGAAGAACTAAACCTACATCTAGCAGCGACTGAGTTGAGGTCAAAGAGAGAGCCGAGACTTACTTCCTTTTTCTTCCTCCTGGAGTATGGGCTGATGATGCGTCTGATTGATATTTAATATTTTACTTATTTTTTTCTTCATATATTGTGACATCCAATCTTTAACATGTTTCAACTTTTAACACTGGATTTCTACTTTGTCTTTATTTTTAGTTTAATATTCTTTTGTTTCGGTTTCCCTAACACAACTATATGTGTGTTATACACTAATATTGCTATAAGATACGATGGTAATTGGTCTTGATCTGCAGTTTTTCAAGTAAAAACTATTAATTACTAGGCACAATACTCTATTAAATTATTATAGAGTATTGTGCCTAGTAATTAAAGCATTATTAAATTTAAATTAGGGTAACCAATTTCAGGTAGTTTTCCTTGTTTGGTATTTCCACCAATTGCTGCATCCCTGTTGATAATGTTGTGGAGTTATATATTATATAACCATATCTGTAAATATCGGGTAATGGGTACTTATAAATGAGTTTAACCATTCTTGAATGTACGGTGAAGTGACGGATTCTGAATTAAGTATTTGTTTGGGATTTCCTACTTAAAACTTTTTAGTTCATGGGAAACAGATTGAGGCATAAAAATAATGAATTATTATCCGCAAACTGCAGTAGCTCTGAAAAATTGTGTGGATGACACACAAACTTTAACTTTTTTATAAGAGACATGAATTCAATTTTGACATGAATTAAATTAAAACTGTTCTTTAAAGATCCTCATTTTTTTATCACACATTCATTCATATAGACAATATTTCAGAAATTGGATATATTGATTTCGATGAGTTTCATGTTATGGCAAATCCACCATGTTGTGCGGTTGATGACCATGTGTCTCATATGTGAGAAAATGTACTTGCAGATAGAAACTACAAAATCCTTTCTGACATCAATGCAAGTCAATGAAGAATTACGTAAGTGAAACATTTTTCTTTATATATTTATTGAAGGTTATTTATATTTCTCCAGTGTCCGTGCCGATGAATTGAACATGTAAATAGTTTCGTTTCACAATGTGTGCCTTAAACAATTCTCCATAAAATGCAGTTCTGTGTTAAGGAATTAGGCAGCTTTTCTCATCTTTATAAAGTAGTTCAAAGTAATGAACCGATAAATTTTTGAATTCGGGTTTTTGAATTTCGACCAAGATTGAACTGAACACGCAACACAGATTTTGAAGTGTTTCTAATTTTTCCAACAATTTCTTGATTAAGTTTTGATAGCTTACACCTCCATAACTTAGGATAAGCAGAAATAAAATTTTAAAAATATGTCCCTATTTTGAATTAAAGTGGTAAATATATTTGAACTTGTTTGAGAGAGTGTATTCTGAAGGAACTCATATATAATAAATAAAATCGCCTTCCTAAGGATGCAAAATGTGAATCAATCATTTTGGACAAGATTTTTTGACATCAGGACAGAAAAAATAGAATAACCACTAATGAACGATTGTGATAGTACAGTTGTGTTTCCAAAGAGTGGAAAATTATTTTAATTCTCACACTACCTGCAGAGGGCGGAGTTAAATGGAAATTTTTGAAAGTTTTGCTTAAACCCTGCAAAATTTCTTTCTACTACAAAAAGAAATATATTTTGCAATGAAGAAATCATCCAAGTTTCATTAATTTAATATTTATAAATTTACGTAACACCTTAAATCTTAATGTCTTAAATAGCATTGTAATAAATGTATGAAATTCAATCCATAATTGGCTTTCTTATCTAATTATCTTTGACACCTGATAATGAACAGCTACATTGAAGTGTTTTAATCTACCAATGCCCCTTTCAGTTGAACTATGTTTTTTAAATCCAACCTAAACTTTGTGGCTTTTCCAAAGTAGTATGCAGTGCCATATAACCAATTACACATATCTCGCTCTGAACATCCGACCTGAATAAATCATATATTTGCAAATATATAAATATATTTAATTTATGATATTCATGCAGAGTTGGCAAATTGATAACCCGAATGTTACCAGTGTGTGTAATAGATGAAATATATAAACTTCCTGCCTATCTAATTAAACCGATATCACATTGCAAAATTTTTCTATAAAAAACTAAAATTTATTATATCATTTCAAGTGCCGATTTGTAGGGAGAAAATAAGCTGTAACTTGCTAGTTTACCATTGGCTATTTTCCAAGTGAATAACATGTGTTTATTTATATACAGAGTTAAACAATCCACATACACGGACACAGAATCATTGTGTAAAGATCTATCGTCTTTAATAAAATATATTTTTTATAAAAATATCTTCTTTTCCATTACAAATACAGTTATTGTATTTTATCAGTGAATATAATTTATTGAATCAATTATTGTGATGCGTGTTCCCTCTTTTGGTATTCATTTTATTAGTTTACTGTTGGGTGTTTCGTTGCGAAATTTTAAAATGGTGTAATGTATATTGTCACTCAGCTGCAATTTTTGAATTTATCCTTTATTGATTAAATGATATAATTCTGAATGGTAAATGTATTTTATGCCATATTCATATGCAATCAATATTTGTGGTTAACTGGAAGTTATATTCTGAACATAATGTTGGATTGAGTATGAAGATAATTTCACTTTCTTCTTTCTATATATGAAAGAATACTAATAGAAAACAACGTACTTAATAAAAAAAATACTGCTCATGATTATAATGAAAAAAAAAGACGTTTTGAAAGTTGCTTGTTACTAAGAATAACAATTGTGTTAAACGATTTTAATAAGCAGTTTGCAAAATGCAGTAAGGTGGGATATATAAAGAAATAATTAATGAGATATTAATGCAAAGCTTGGACGTAGTATCAGATATGAGTTTATTTAGTTCATAATTTAACACCATTTACATTAATATATGCTTAAGCGGTACAGTTCTTGGCCTTCAAAAATGTTGAATTAATAAGAAAGTGAAGCAAGAAACGTAAAATTGACAAAAATTACGGTAAAAACTTTTATAATAAGTGTCTCATTTAGTAGTTTGCTCTACTCAAAAAGTACATTCAGTTTGTTCAGTACATCAAACATTTTGTTGATTAGAAAACAGTTAAACTATTTGATGACACAATTATAATATTACAATGATTAAAACTGATTGATCCATTGACTTTATGAATGTGTCATGTATCTATATAATATTAATCAAGTTAGCCGTACGACCTATTTTCGGTCCTTTTAGATGAAAACTTATGGGCATGTGTGTGCACTATTCACAAATAACCGATCCTACTGATGTGGTTTCTGTTTGGTTCTTCCAATGCCTTCGATAATATTTAAAAAAGTTCATATAAATAATTTTTTCTTCACTTAATTCAAAACTTTTTAACTTTATCAGCCATTTGCCCTAAAAATGTCACTAGGCTTTTTTGAAAGGTAAACCACAAAAAAATTATTCGTCCTAAAAAAGATTTATTCGGAATGATTACTTATCATTCCGAGTAAATCGTCTCTAGGGTGTGCCCCCAAAAATAGCCAAATGAAATTTATAGGGTATGCTGATAAAATTATAAAGCTTTTGAATTAAATAAAGAAAAAATATTGAAATGAAATTTTTGAAACACAGAATTCCAATTTTTAAATGTCAGTTAAAAAAGAATTTTAATTTTTGGACTCTTTTCTATGTGACACTTGGTCAAGGATATCTTTCAATTTATTTGATATCTCCACTTACTATACCTGTGCTTGTCATTGTAGATGTGCCTGTACCTGTTCCCAGGTATGTAACAGTCCAAGTAGTCGTTAGAGATTCTTAAAATCATGCGGCAGTGAGGGAAACACTCAAATTAAGACTTATTTCCATATTCTACATGTTCCCTTACAGACTTGTTACTTCTGATGCGTTTCCTCTTGCACAACCAGATAGTATAGCATTTCTCTGTAGTGAAAATGAAATGATGTTTAGTTTCAAGTAACAACATCAAACCAAACCATTAAGCAATTCGACAGTTGTTGGCTGTCAATGCTCCTCTTACAAAAGCCATTCATCTGGGTTGCACACTACTGATAAAGCAATCCCCATCTCTGTCTTATAGCTGTCATTTGACAGTTGACATTTATAGCTTCATTCTAAAAAACAATTCAGCGTTTCACTTCAGATTTGAAGGTTTTACTCCAAGGCTAAGATAATCAATAAAATAGTTTATTATTGTCATATTTTATTTCTAAAAAAGGGTGGAAGTCACGTTAAGTTTGTGCAAATTGGCATAAAACTTATCATAACAATGCTCGGTGTCAACGGTGTTTCATAAATGTCAGTGCCAAAGGTGTTTCATAAAATTTTGTGCTGGCAATTCTGATCTCGATGACACTCTCAACACACTGAAGTTAATAATAACAAAATCAAGGCAATTGAGTCAACACAAGAAAATGGAGAAACATTAAATATCCAACATTCAAGAGTTCACGACAACCTAAAGAAGTTAGGAAATGTAAGAAAGCACAATATTACATTAAGAAGAATCAAGGAATATACAGATTTTCTGCTGAACTCTACTATGTTTATCTGATATGGAAGCAATATTGTTGTAGCCCTAACCTCTGTGAAACTTAAAATTTAATTAAAACTTTACCAACTGTCGTAGAATGTCCTTTGACATATCAATTGCAGTCTTTTCCAAAATAAAAAATAAACTTAAAAAAGGATCTTAAATCACCAAAATATATCATTTAATAACATTAGCTATCTAGGGCGGTATTAAAAATGATCCCAATTATCCTTCTAACTCCTCCCATTACTTTATCAATTTCAAGAAACTTCCAATATTTTGTATGTCGCTTGTGTGATTTGGAAAACAAATCTTTAGGATTTTACTTACCTTCGTCAGGTGGGACAAAATTTCTTTGAAATTGGATGATATACTTGCCTCTGGTAGATGAGGTCACCACTTTTGTTGACAACTCCTTGCAACTGCAGAAGATGGTACAAATAATGAACTTCTGCTTTTCAGATTGAATTGATAAAAAAGAATGAAAATTCCTATGGCATTTTCACCCTGTCTTTCCATGGAAACAAGAGTTCCTTAGAAAGATATCCTTTTATGAATGTTTCATTATAATGTATGATGACTTTGTGCTGCATATGACTTGATGCAGCACACATACCAGCTTGCAGTGACATTGAATTAATAGAAAGAGTATTATAGAACTGGAGTCTGCCTTTGATTTCATAGAGGTTTTCATTCCTATTTTTTCAATACCAACCCACCCCTCCTTCAATCCCGTGGGATCGATGTGCGGAATTTATCGATCTCTCGTGGGATCCCACACTCTCAAATTAATTTTATGGGATCATATTAAAACAACATATTTATTTCAAAACATTAAGTCGCATCATATATTCAACAATCATGATTTGTTTTCTAACAAATAACAGTATGAAGTGAGATACTTATTGGGAATAATTAAAGTATTTTTTGTTAAAATATAATTAGTTCCATAATCAGTAATTTACCTAATTATCGGAAATACTTAGCTAAGGTATATTGACTAATTTTTAAACGTTTCCCTCAGTATGAAAATACTCTTGCTTATTCTTATTCTACCCTTGCTTGTTCTTATTGTCCTGTACTTAGTTGTCTTATGAAATTGTTATGTTTATTTAGTCTTATAATTACTAATATGTTCCATGACTATGACTAATCCATGGAAACGAACTTTTGAAAATGTGCTCTAACAAGCAAATGGTGTTAATTAGAGAACTACAAATATATCCAGTTACAGAAAAAGGTCTCTCAGCGTCTACACTAGTCATCAGACTCAAAGTAGGCCATTTCTTTTTTCAGAAATTTTTCATAATCCTTTCGTCTGTTGTCTGGCTTTTTCTTGAAGGTCTCTATTTCATGTGTAAGCTATTTTTCTAATTCATCCTTTAAAGTGAGTGCAGGGCCTCTAGCAGTTGTAGATGTTCCAGCTTCAGGTGTGTTTACAAAAACCCCGCTTTCTTACTCGTTGTCTCCAACTCCAATGACTCTTTCTATTATTCTTTTTATTTCTTGGCATAATGCAGATTGTCTTGGGACGAAAAATGTATGATTTTTATTTTTGGCACCTTGGTGATATTTTTTCAGGTTTTGTAAGTAAATCAAACTCCTGTCAACTCAGTGCATCACTCTTGAATATTGCGTTTTTTTGTTGCAATTTATCCAAAATGAATTGAAATGTTGTGTCCGCAGTTATAAGCATCACCTTTCGCCTGCAAAGTATTTCAACTCCTAATTTAAAAGGCTGCAAGCTAACTATGTGATCATTTATCATGAAGCAATCTTCAGCGCTGAATTTCATATCAGACCCAATATCGATTAACGCTTTATCGATACAATTTTTTAAGTTGTAGAACCATTCTAACATATTTAACAGGCTGTTCCAGCAAGTACGATAATTTAAAAAGTTCAAGCAAGTACCGGTTGTAATAAGTTGTAATAAGTAAGGTTGGTGACCGGTTAAAAATCTTGACTCCCTTTCTATACTTTCTTCAGTAGATAAATGGTATTTGGAACTCATTTCAGTTGGAGGTGAATTTACATTTACAATCACGCCCTATTTGATCTCACCTGTTTCATCATTGTCCTCGTCATCAGATACATACACTCCTGTGCATTTTGATATTGGTTCATTGCTTTTTTTATACAGAGTATCGACGACTACTAGCTGTAAACAGTGTGTAAATCAAAAGTTCCTGGTCTGCTGTTCTTTTACCAAGCTAATGCAGTGTTCTGCAGTACCTGAGCCTTATATACAAACTAAACCCAAATTGAAATGGTTTTTTTCTGGTGAATATTTAGGTATCGATGTTTCTTTTATGGTATCCATTCTTCAAGAGTGAACGAAAATCTCTGTCCTTGTTTCTTGAGATGTTCGAATTCTAATATCATGTCGGCTCCAACGGTGTTAAAGAAATTTGTTAGGACACATGTTATAGTATTTGATGAGTTTGTGTCCACTTACAAAAAAACTTTTTCAAAACAAGTCTCTTAGATCTGAAGATGCGCAAAATGAACTTAAGGTGAATCCATCTTTGTATACCATTGTGGAGATTATTTTTTCCATTGAGATTTTGAGTTTTTCCTTTAGGATGGATTCTTCTCCTATGTTTTCATTATGAGAATTAATATTGATACTATATTTAGTCTTTAAATGTATCTTCAAGCCTTTGGTGGTACGTTGACTAATTTTCAGTTGAAGTACATTCTAAACACAGGAGACATTTACCACTATCACCTATATCATTTTTCTTAAAATAATGCCACACTCACTAGTTTTCTTCTTCTCGGGATATATTTGTGTTTCTTTGGACTGAGACATGTTTCATTTATGTCTTACCTGCAATAATTTAATATGGATTTTAATCGGAGCAGCTTATGACATGTGATAATCAAATTTCAATCTCTACAAAAAATAGATAAAGATCAAACTTTTTGCAAAACACTAAGGAAGTTTTACTGAATTAATGTTATAATAATCTGCAGAAGTTTTTTAAACATCGTCAATCGAAACGGCAACATCGTCGAAGATTTGGCGCCATTTTTCAAACTTGCGGGATCTGCAGACCCGCATTTAGAGGTGTGGGATCCCACAAGCCAGTAAGAGGAGTGGGATCTCGCTTTGCAGGATTGCAATCCCTAGTAGTAACTTTATTAATAGTTGATTTTTCCTGCAGGATAAACATATAGGCTGATATTTGAATCTGAAATGGAATATAATAACAATTTAAGCATATAAAAATAAACAATTTTAATCGCGCTTACAATTAAAATCTATGTAAAAATGAAAGTATTTACCCCAAATATACACAACTAAAAACTACAAATTCACAAACTACTATTAAAATAAAAACTGAGGGATTTCTTTCTTATGTTTACGGTGTGAGAATCAGTCGATATATTAATGAAAACTGAAGACAAATATGTTTAATAATTTATGAAATTAGTGACTACAGACAGAAAAATAGATGTGACCTGCGATATTTACACTATATATTGATTAGGTTTATCAAACTTTGGCTGGCATGTCACAATAGTTAGGAAGCGAGTAGTATGAAGTACAGAGTATGTCATTACCATGTAAGCATATCATTTATTGCTATATTTATTTAGATGTACATATATGCACACAATATAGGTATCCATAACATGCATGTATATTTATGACGGATACTCTTACCGATTCCAGACAAATCTGGTTGCGATTGTACTAAAGTGAATATTTACCATTTTTCATCTTATAAGCATCTCTTACTTTTTCCTCTTCCAAACATAGTTTCCTAATTGAGAATCTGTTACCTCTTTCTTAAATTCATTAACAATTAACCTTGCTATAAGTATACATTATTTCTTTTTTTCAGCATCAATTGTCCGACGCCATATGAAGCTCATTAATAATATGATAGAAACAAGCAAACTGGGTCAATTTACAGTTTTTCATTCGTTCAATCTGCGAGCTTCGTTGCTGCTAGATTTTCTAGGCCTCTTTACAAGTTACGCTGTTGTTTTGATCCAGTTCCATAATGTGGATAATCTATTTTAACTTAAATATTACAATTACGCAACTTGTCAAATTTCACAGTTTTTAATGTTTGGCTAATTATTATGTAACCTTCCTATATATACAACTGTACACAACCACTTCTCAGTTTGTAACTTACTGCTAGAAAATTATATTGCAAAAGTTGTGTAAATTGATATATTTTTTAAAAAATGTCTTCTTCATAGAACCTGTCGTCCAATTGAAGCTGATGAAGTTCAACTGAAAATCTCACTAAAACTAAATTACCTGTTAAAAAAATTCTTGTGTATTTACATTTCAATATATTTTAAAAAGTTGCTCTGAATTAGTGTATTCAAGTTTCCATATATTTGGTTTTTATTTTTTTCTAAACTATTATTGAATAAATGCCTCATGTTATAACATAACTGAATTTAACGAAGAGAAAAGCATTATACATATAAATAATGTAGCAAAATCTATTGCCTCTTAAAAATAGATTGAATATGTCTGTCATTAGATGTAAAATTTATTAGACTTTATAATATAACATAATTAATATTGGCTTTCATTACTTGAATATTTCATCTAACAAAATCATATGAGACAGAACTAGCCCGATGATGAATACAGGCTAACCTATAAAAAACTATGCCATCCAAATATTAAAAAATTCAATAAAATAGGTCAAAAAATTCTTTGTGGTATATCGAAATATCATGACTCAAAAACAACCTGTATTCATCATATGAATACAATAAATCAAAGTTATTGATAAAGCAAGTCCTTTTTCATCTATTAGAAAATTTTCAGCTGAGTATTAAAAGTTTGTTTTGAAAAAACATCATTTCAGTTTATGAACCACATCATAACAAAAACAATCAAAAATTTCAAAAACTTCACTAAAAATTAGGAAGATAACTTTTGACTAATTGATGCAAAAATAAAAAAAGTATTTACGCTGCAGTTACCCATAGTCACATAGAAAATTGAGATAAAGAAAACCCAAATATTTTCTTCTCTGCAATTTTCATACGTATGTGAGTGAGTTAATGGAGGTAGCCAAAAAACAAATATTGATTTACATTTTACTTAATTTTATGAAGATCGACATTATATTTTGACGCATAAGGTGATGATAAAATCTAGTATGCATCATCCAGATAACAAGTCGTCCTTCAAAGCAATGAATTAATGTCAGTTGACAAATGATGAATATAGCCTCACTCATTTAAATTGTTGTCAAACATTTATTGACCATCGATTTTACCTAAATTACTTAGTTTCTATCTAGAATTGTATGTCATCAGAATAACTATGAATATACCATGTAGAAACTAAGAATATTCTACACAGTAACTAAGAATGTTATCTTTAAAGATACACTTCAGCACATTTTGTTTTGGAAATATTTACTCCGTGCAGGGTGCAGTAACAAAATTACATGCAGAATACTCTGCTATGTCAGGATTTGCATTATGTTAATTGTCGCGTCGATCTGTCATATAATGCATTTAGAATATTGGGACTTAGAATTGTTATACTATTTTGTGACGATTGGATATGTAGTATACTTAATGGACTTAAATGTTTTTTGGTAAAAAAAATATGTATGACAACTTAATACATCAAATTAACGAAATACATGAACAATTAGAACTCCCTTATCCAAACAATTTTTTAAAGCATGATGAGCTACAAAATATTATTGTAGTTCTCATAATTTTTATTTATAATTTTTTTATGTTTTGGTTTTTATTATGTTAATGCCAAAGAAATAGTTATCAATTAATATAATTTTATGTTTTAATAATATTTTTATATTTTACGCTTATTGTCTAAATTGGTGACATTTAAACTACACACAAATACAAATTGTAACCACAGATGAAAACTCCATTGACCATGTATTTATTCTGTCTTCTAAAAAAACAATATTTTTAATTTTTGAGATTTATTTTTAGAATTTATTATGATAAAACATATTTGTAAGAATGGTTATATTTATAAATTAGTTATAAAGATTAATATTATAATTTTTTATTTATAATGATTCAATTTTACATTTTATTTCAGTTGTTTTTAAATTTCTTTTTAACGTTTTTCAATACACTGTTGACTATTAAAATGGTTCTTGGGTGTTGATGAATTGAGTGGAAACAATATTTTTTCTATCTTTAAAACCATTGCCAGAAGATCACAATGTGCCATAATAAACTTCTATTTATTTTATTTTGCATGTATACAACACGTACAAGCTAAACAAATCAATTCTGCTGGCCACTGTAATTATATC
This sequence comes from Druceiella hillmani, assembly GCA_039881145.1. Taxonomy (NCBI): domain Eukaryota; kingdom Metazoa; phylum Arthropoda; class Insecta; order Lepidoptera; family Hepialidae; genus Druceiella; species Druceiella hillmani. The sequence goes on from JAYKKI010000019.1 coordinate 38,662,954, forward strand.
TTATTTTATGTCTGCATACAGTCTAATGAAAAGGTTTGAACAAAGAATTGTGTATTTTGAAAGAGATAATTGAAATCGTTTCAAAATTTTTGTAAACCATATGGTAAATAACTTGATTTGTGTGTGATGTGATATCTAGTTTAAAAGAAAAGACTACTATGAAGTGAGAAACTACCTATATAGAAAAATTAATTTAATTACCTAGTTAGTTAAATTAAAGTTTCTTTGTATCTATGTGATGAATTCATGATTGCAATAAAAATAATTAATTACTATTAATTATTTATTACTTTACTAATATTAATAATGAAATTAAACTTACAAATTTATTATATATCATTATCCTATCTAGCTGTATTGAATCAAAGAATACTGGTAAGACAGATTGCCGCTGATTATCCATTCTTACATTATATATAATCATAATACTAGCTAAATATTTAGTGTTCATTATCTCAAGTATAAATTTGAACTAAAATTAAGTTTACTTCCCAAATGTGTAACAGGTTTTACCGATTTGTATTGAAAGTGTCCAGTCAAAATAACAAAAGATTTGACAGAAAGAAAGATAATACTTTTATTTCTTAAGGTATTATTATAAAAATCATATCTTTCAAAAATTTTTAAATTGCTGGAACCGCGCAGGATTCAGATACGATTATGATGGTCAGCAAAAATTCAGTTAAACGGAAAATGCTGCTGGATTGCAATCCCTATTTGTAACATTGCTCTATTTTCTGTTATATCTTTACTACCACGTGTTGTTGCATTTCTTTAAATTCCATTATTTTTGCACTTCCCATTTCGCATCGCGTTTTGAACTTTGTGAATTATATATTAAATAAAATTTTTTAATACAATTGACATGTACTGTTTGTGTAATCAATTTAGTTAGTTCAGATATAATCGGCTATTTTGTTTTTAATAGTAAAAACATATGTCTCATATCCTAACCACCTAATTATTTATTTTGCAAAAAAGTCCCTGAGAAAAATACTTAGAACAATTGATTACAGAAAATTAAAAAGAAATATATCCCGTGGAAATTTAAATAGAAATGTGTACTGAAAATAAACACCGAAAAATAAAAAAAATCTACTACAATTACGATCTCTTAAAAATCATTAGAATGTGATATCGATTACAATCTCTCAGAAATATTTTGATTTGAACCTGCATATAAAATAATTGGTAACTTCAAATAACATGCGTATGAAAATTTTAGAAGTCCAATCAAGAAACTTTTAAACAAAAATCAAGAAAATTTCCTTTATTTTGTGTAACCGTGCGAAATATTAATTGCCAATTTCTATTCGTAATAACAAGTGTCAGTTTCATTAATCCTTGAGAAAGTGAAGAAAATATTTCACTGTAACTAATACCATCATAAGAATTAATTTGTCTAATGTGTAGAAATATATGTTCGGTAATTGAGCATATCGTGTGGCTGATATTTGTACATATTATCGTCAGCTTGTCATGAAAAACCAAAAATGAAAAGTTATCCTGGTCGTCATGGTCATTATTTCTCAAACTATTAATCATCGCCACCCCCGAAATTGTGATAAATTATAATGATAATTCATTAGTAAAATGTTTACAACACATACATGTTCTATTTACGTGATTGACTACAACCTCCCCCTAGCAGTCGCCGCCTCAAGATAAGTTGATACTGTCTAGACATAATCAATCTCCAAAATGATGAAGTTCAATTCGTCTAGTGCATAGGTTGTACTTGTGTGACGAACTAATAAATGTTATGTATAGGTTTTTGTTTTGGGTTACTCAACTTTAAATTAAGTAATCTATGTAATATATGCGAATACGTGTTGTTCGTATAACACGTGGACTACAACTTTCAATTTTATTATTGCATTTTAATTTATAATAGAGAGTATCAATATATCGTTGCAATTTGAAATAGCATGTGCAGTTGAAGCTTGTTTCAACGTGTAAAAAAGAACAGGTGTAACATCAAGTATACACACTTTATAATACAACTACTTATGATACAATTTGAATGAGCATCAATTAAAATTTTGCTAGTACAGCTACTATTCTCTATAATAAATTTGGCAATTAAATAGTAAGCCGTCAATTAGTAAGAGGCAAATTCATTGTGAATATAACTAATAGATAACAGGACTTTCAAAGTAGTCCCTTAAAGTTGTGTGCATGGCAATTACTCATCAGCGTCATCAATATCCCATTATTATAATTCTACTATGGGCATTAATAAGTTAAATATTTTGTTAAAACAATGGAATGAATGATTACTTCTTTGCAATATCGTAATGTAAATATTTTATTATTTTTATTACTGTCTAGTTTTGTATGTAAATTTCATTATGATGATTACTATGTAATTTGTGTGGTCGGTAATAAGATAAAATTATTCATCAAATTTTCACAAGTTTTTTATTTAATGAACATGTGATGCACCTTTACTTCATGGTAAATAGTATAGGAAATAGCCAAGTACGTATCCAAACAGACATTTAATAAGAATCCATACCTGTCTATATCCCTTGGGAGGGACATACTGCAGGTCACTTTGAAACTCAATACTTTGCAAACTGGGCGTAAAATTAAAGAAATGGTGAATACGATTTCGAATATAAATCGAGTGTAGTATTATTGGAATGGTCATTTTGAAATACTAGTTCAGTGATACTTCATTTAATTAGATATGCAAAAACGATTGTCCCCTATTTTACCTGCATGGGATATATTAAAAAAAAAATAAAAGAAAACCGTGAATAGGATTTCATAAATCGAGTGTAGTATTATTGGAATGGTCGTTTTGAAATACCATTCCAATGATACTACATTCAATTGGATGTGTGAAAACAATTTGCCCCCATTTTACCTGCATGGAATATATTTAAAAAAAATTAAAGGGAATTGTGAATACGAGTTTGAATATAAATTGAGTGCAGTATTATTGCAATAGTCGTTTTGAAATGTCATTCCAGTGATACTTAATTTAATTGATTACGCGAAAACAATTGGCCCCATTTTACCTGCTTGATATATATTTTAAAAAAAATAAAAGAAAACTGAATACGGTTTCATAAATCGAATGTAATATTGTTGGAATGGTTTTTTTGAAATACCGTTCCATTGATACTTCATTCATTTGGATGTTCGAAAATAATTGGTTCTCACTTTGCCTGCAAAGTATATATTTAGAAGAAATCTTATTTTAAAGTTGTCTTGCTGTTTATTAATTGAGATTACCACTTGAAGCATTGACTTGCAAAATGATATGTACATGGGTCTAGAAATAAAGAAACGGTAAAGCCGTGATAAGCAGACAAACGCAAGGGCAGATGGATAGATGGATGGAAGAAATTTATAAATATATGACAAAATTATAAGGGTTTTCCTGTTTCACTTAAGAAACTTAAACAACATATTTCGATATATGTCATTGTGATTTTTTCTCAAACCATGAAAATGGAAGGAAAACTATCTAACGCTATTAAATATCCAATAATTTAGAAAGAAGCATGATTCGAAAGTTCTATGATGGTATCGATTTATTGGATTCTTTAATCCTTCATATTGGATACATATATATGTTATTATCAAAAGAATTTGATAATAATGTACATATGCATCCAATATGAAGGATTAAAGAATCCTTCATACTGGAAAGTAGTAAATGTTGAATACTTTCTAAAGCGAATTAATTTTTTGACAGAATATGATGTCAATTTACATAACATCTGCTTAGAGTAATGGTTCGCGAGTTCCTCGCGTAGTGTCTGCGGAAGAACAAGCAAAATTTCAAATTTATTATTGAAAATGAAAAGAGAAATTGTTACATATTGTAATACTCAATATCAAAATTGATATTTCAATTTATTTGCTTATTTATTTGCATACAATTAAATAAATATTAGAAGTAGTTAAGCTTTTCTTGACTAATTCTGGCACATACATTGATATATATGAATATCTATTTGTGATACTGAAAGCAACGGAACACATTTCGTCAGTACAGAAAGGATAAGTCCATATATTAAACTAACTTATTTTTATTACCACAAATAAAATATCAAGTCTTTATATAGAAAGTGCTACATTTAGTGGAAGAAGTGTGAATGTGGATCCACATTAGAACAACAAAAACATAATAACTTTGTCATTGAACCTTATGTTATATTGTTCTTTAAAATAAATACAAGTTACTCAGGAAAACAAAACAAAATCATAATTAGCTAATATTTTCTACATTCATTTATTTACTAAATTGAGTTAACACCACTCCGTAACTAATTATGGTGGTAAACATGCTGTAAATCAATGAATAATCTAATTTGACGTAGTCGTTTGCATTGAACACTAAAGTCTGGTGTTGAACCACGATGGCGAATTCGTAAAAAGTGTCTGAGAGATTGAAACCTGAAATAAAAAAAAAAGAAATCAATTAAAATGATGTTATAATCCATTAATTTAGCCTCATCAAACCTGCAACATGATCACAATGTGAGCTACCAACGTATCCACAGAGCAATAAAATATAACAGAATTATGTACGTAAGCAAAGTCTGACAAGATCAATATAGTAAATCAAGATTAAGTATATTGATTTAATTTAGCTGCTTAATCCATTTGATGTAAATAAAACCAAATTCGATAGTATTAATTGACAATGTTTTGGAAAACAATTATGTACTGTTTTTTTGAAAACGATATCACAATATATCACAGTATATCGTCTAGGGTCGTTTTGGTGCCATAGAATAAAGATTGGATTTTTCCACATCATGAGCAAGAATAAACACTGGTATAATAATATAAACTGAATATGAGTGAAAACATTTAATTGTCAAACAACTTAGCTTCATTTAAGATTCAATTAATTGAGTTGATCTATAAACTAGCTCGTCTTGCAAAACATGTAACGAGAGAAATTAGGTATTGGGTAACTTGAATTGATTGCAAGACAATAATCAACATACTGAATTTAATTTATGTTTTTCTGTGACAAAAATAAGTGATTCCTTTAGATTTCAGAAAGTGTTTCATCAAAAATACACGCTTAAGAAGTTATCCTCTTACTTCGATTCATTTTGTTTTGTTTTGAATAGTGTATTCAAAACAAAATACCTCAGGGAATGTAGATACAAATGAGTTACATTTTATAAATGTTGCAACAAAACTTTTAAGTGATAAACATACATAAATAAAGAGCACAATTTTTAGTCACGCGTGTCACAACTAAACTGGATTAATAGTTTTCCAATTATTTTTAAACCATGAAAAAATCCAACGCATGTATTTTATTTAAGCTTCACTCCATTTTAGTTACGTCGTGCTCCATTGTATCATTTATATATTGAACATAAAGAACAATATACATAATTATAAACTGCATGTCATTAGCACATAACCAATTAGGTTTTTAATAACACATACAATTCTTTATTAAGCCATTTGTCAATTCAAGGAATCCAAATTTTACTTCAGCAATGTTTTTTTTTTCATGAAATGATGATTACTACAAAATCTACAAATTTTTACAAAATCTTTTTTCACAAATTCCTTTTGAGATTTTTAAAGGTTATGAATCTTTAGAATTGCCTAATGACCTCTAGAATAATTTTATCATATAAGGTGTTGAAAATTATAAATTGCAAAAATGGTTGGTTTTTGGAAAATATTATATTACAAAGTGAAAAGTGTAGGTATGATACTTACCATAATTATTAGTTACTCGTCCGATATCTATGGTTGACAGCAAACAGGATTTTAGTCTCTGTACAATGACCGACTCCCTCAATAGTAGAATTAATAATGTAGCTCCGTACAAAAATCGTATCAAAAAAATGATTATTATTAAGCACTCGAAAGATGTGACATCCTGTAAAAGCACATCAGTGGATTAGAATGAATCAAAGGTTAATAAGATTTTAAGAATTTTTGCAGCGTGAATGTAAATAATAAAGTTATCATCGTAAACTTTAAAATCAAAGAAGAAATTTACATATATGAACATGGCTAGGTACTATTGACAAAACAATATTTAATTAGAAAATTAGGAAATATAATTAATAGATATATCATGTCTCAATTTTATAATATGTATGTCTGTCCTTTACAGCAATATTAGATATTTTGTAATAGATTTGTACTATGAGTACGAGGCTCTTAATCTCTGTATATGAGAAATTATAATAAAAAAAATAAATACTTTCGTTTGTAATCAAATGAAGATTTTAAATGCAATAGAACTCTCCCTACGAAGGTTCCCGAACACTTAGGTGCAAACAATAGTTTGAAATTTTAAGAGTGAGCTATTTACTTTGACTTAGCGTTATCTCATATTTCCTTTTTAAATGGGACCCAATATCTAAACCAATATATTGAACTATAATTGGACTTTGCAACCGTGAGGGAACTAAATCTTTTTCAGGCTATATTTTTTATGACGGTTTTTTAATGAAAACAAATGGAACTAACAGTTTAATGTACCTCCCACTGCCCTTGTTAAATTATTTGGATTTTTTATATTATTTTATAATGTAGATATTACATATATATATATATATATATATATATATATATATATATATATATATATATATATACATATATATATATATATATATATATATATATAAATATATATATATATATTTATGTATATATATATATATATATATATATATGTGTGTGTGTGTGTGTGTTAATTGCATAAAACATTTTTCACAGGCCTAGGAAAAATAATTTGTCACCTACATTTTATAGGAAAGCCAATCTAAACACAAGATACTTAATACTTTTTCCATATGCAATACCTTGTAATCTCCTTCAGATTGCAACACCTTCAACTTCGTATCTCATAAAGAAATTGTTGTATAAAATTATTACTTGATATTTTTTATTGTCTTTCATACTTCATAAATTTTGTTCACCCAATTGTGTCTCAAAAAATTAAGAGGCTTTTTTCTACGTTCACGTAGTTGAACCACTCCTTCCACAAATTTCACCTTATTTGGTATTAGTCTGAAAGAGCTGACCAGTCGTGATATGCAGATGGAGAGATGGACATGAGGAATTTATACGGAATCTGTGTTACCCATTTGGTCATTTAATTCTAAGAACCCAAAAGTATTTCTATATAATAGCAATAAAAAAAAACAGTTAAAAAATATAACATAGGTAGAACTGAAATGATTTCCATATTTCGAGAAAAAAACAAGAAATCAATATCCTCTCTGTCCTCTATTATTCACTTACTCTGCAGAAAAATATAAAATAATTAACTCTGCTGTTTGGTCGATAAAGACTACAGGAAAACTATAAAGAAAATCAGATATTCATAGATATTCAAAATGACAGAAAATAATACGCGAGCAAACTGGAAATTTGAGAATCTTCTCTAGTCATCATGAGGAATAAGTTCGATGGGTAGCAGGGGGCCATATACAAATCATTTATAAATATTCTCAATTCCATTTGTATGGCTATTTTTTATTGTTAAGGAGAGATACATAATTATATGTAGCTGAAGAGTGCAAATATACTCAACCTTATTGTGTCCGTACGACAATGGCTATCGTGGGTGACAAAAAGAGGGTTAGATTTAAGGTTCAGTTGACTAGAATGGTTACACTTTGAATTTGAGAAATACATTGAAAAGGCATAAAATTAGTCATAAATTTCTTATTTCTTTCTTATATTCCAGTGAATAGATAAATGTTTATATAAGTATTCCAGTGAATAGATAAATGTTTATATAATGTAGATAAATGTTTATATGTCGTGTTTTACACAACATATAAACATTTATCTATATGCTTACGTACCAGTTTTTCCAAAACAAACATTATGGCTAGGTGACAGATGAAAATTGAATGGGTAATCGCATGGAAAAAGGTGAAAAGCAGCTGGAACAAACAATTTTATAAATTTTATTAGCAAACATCGATTTACTCAAACGCTTGTAACATTAAACATTTTCTATATTTCTTTAAATAGATGAAATGTACTCATCTCTCCTTTTAAGTAATATTTATTTACATAAAGGGGCTAAAAGGGAAGATTACTCTATTGAAAGTACGGAAAGCACAAACTGTTATGGAAATAGGTAATATGCAGTTTGCAATGTGAGGAAATAAATCGTTTTAAAGATTTAGTATATCTGTTATATTTTTCATCTTATTAAACTTAGCATTTGTGTGTAAAGATATTATCTTGAGTCGATGGAAAAATGGCTTACAAATGTTTCAAAATATTTCGTATCTAATAGTTATTAAACAAATTCACTAGCCTAGCTGCTAACGATCACAGTATGAGACCTTGTCCTCATATAATGTTAGGTTAGCTACTAATAAACCCATCTTACAAATTAATAGGTGTTAACTCATGTGATGATCAAGTATAGTATTTCCATTTCATCCCTAAAGCAAGAAGTTACTTTTTTCCAATTGCGGTATGAAAATATGAGGGTAGCTCTGATTGATGATGTTAGTTTAATCCGGGAGCTATTTTAATAAAAAGTTTTAAGTTTTCTGATTTTGATGGAAAAGTCTTTCTACTTGACAATGATTGCAGAAGTCAAGATTTCCTTCTTTGAATATTCGAACAGATACTTAGCCGTATTGATTGAGAGTATACCTTCATCCAGTGTTGTGCATATGTTGCACGTCATTTAACCCAAAAGGGTAGTCTTGAAAGAAGAGCACTTGTTAAAATTTCTGTATTTTTATTATTCTTCACTTGTTCTTAACTGAAAAGGAGCAAAATCAAACATCGCACTTGACAACCGCCCCTCCCCACTGATTAACAAACAAAATTATGAAGTTCCGAAGTTATTTGCTAATTAAATAAAAATTTCGAATTTATTGTCTGACAACTTAAGATTTATTTATAACAAATTCAAATAAGTATTATAATTAAATGTAGCATTACATTAAAATTTAGAATTTCGCCCAATTATTGATATGTTAATTTTATGTTTCTTTACTTCTTTTGACTATAGTCTTTTTTCTTATACCTTTCATTCAAAATATAATAGTATGTGTTTTTATTTTGAAGCCCGTTTATTTATTTTTCAATTCAATTTGTCGCACTGCAAATGGGTTTTCTTAATTTCCTATTGAAAACAAACTCAATATAGCATTTATTTTTTAATACAAATTCACCGCAAGAGTAATGTAGTGTGGATATCATGGGATGATGTATAAGGTATATGTGTGGATTATGCAAAATAAGTAAAGGCTGTTTGTTGAATTACTTTCGCTTTAGAATTTGTAACTTCAAGAACTAGGATACTCATTAAACAAGGGGCACCTGATGATTAAGGTTGATAGAGATAAAGAGATGTTAATCATGGTTGCATCTGTATTGAATATAACAATTCAATTCTTAATAACATATGGAATTATTTGGTAAAATAAATAAATTCAGAAAATGGGTGCTTTGTTTTGAGCGAACACCAATAAGTTTTCATTTTATGGAAAAGGCCCAAAAAAAATACAATATGAAACAACACATTAAACCTGTAGAATTGTGAAATTGAGATGGTCAAACACATGTCATAAAAAACATTACTACATTGTAAAAAACATGGCAACACATTAGTCAGAAGTAATTCAAGGCAATAGTTTGATTGACTTACAGCAATATCACTTACCGACATCACGAGAGCTAAGACGAGAGTCATGGCAAGTTTTCCCAAGAATTAAAGTTGGTATTGGAAAAATAAACAACAAGCACTGTTAATTTACTTTTTTTTATTGGTAATGCACTATAACGCGCAACTATCGATTGCAGAACAAATCGTTCTAAAGTTACAAAATTTATGTTTATGAACACTCCCGGTTTTCATATTTTTGAAATGTAGATAACTTTTTACAATGCAAAAGATTAAATACTTAGTGAGAGGTGAAAACTAGCTTGAAAAAGTTCAATGATTCTTTTTTAGACGACTTGTTAAATCAAGTGCCATTGAAATGTTAAAAGTTTGTGAACAGTATAAAATTTGATTGACCAAAACATCGGTTTTCCTTGAAAATTTTTGTTCAAAACCCAATTAAGTGCATGTTAGAACAAGCATAAAGTAAAATTGCCTGTATCTTTTGAAATTGATGTTTGAACTGCAAATTCACTGAAATAACTATGATTTTTTAAGATTTTTCAAGACTGAAAGACAAGAATGCCTATGATTTTTTAAGATTTTTCAAGACCCAAATGTGAAAAATTAAAGGGATGGGGTTTCATTTCCAGATACTTAGTAGCTTAACATTTTCCAAAATGGTGATTGGAAACTTATTTCCTTTTAAAAACTTCCAATGATACTCTGCATGATTAAATACTAACGACACATGTTAACGGTTTTAAGCAAAAATTGCCAGGTGTGCGGGCAAAATAAAAATATACAATATTCACAATAAAAGTCAATAAAACTGGTCAGTGCAAGTTGCTCCGACACCATTAGTGTCCCGTACAGTCACTTATATTTGAACATAGATATATTATAATTAAGGTATTTTAAACTGAATATCAGTCTGTTAAGAAAACTAAAAACTATAGCTTTCTTTGTCTAACTGTGGGTGTGAGACGTAAAAAGGTGGTATAGAGATATATTTCTGAAATTTTGTATCAATTAAAATTTAATATTTGTTAACTTTCATCCCAATGCGATTTCACTTTACCAACGTGACTACTGACTCAAAGGAATTATATCTTTTAATGTTATAAGTCTGATTCTTGTTACGAAGCAAAATATATTTCTTTCTTCCACTGAACCAAATCAAGTTTTTTTTTAATTGGAGATTTTTCTTTTAATAATAGATTGTACATTTGATTGTTCGATTGTTCACTGTTTTTATGTCGGAAATAAATGTCGAATAACATGCAATATTTACTTTATCTCCAACTTTCGTAACTTATCTTATTTATACAGTATTTTCAGAGACGGCTTGGGTGGAGAATGGTTATTGATCGTTTTTTTAAAGTATTGAAAATATTTGCGAGAGAAACTTATTATGTATTTTTGAATTTGTTGAAAAAAAATTACTTCACTTTTCACTCTCCTTAATCAGCCTGGAAATAAATATTCAAATATTTTTATACGTTGAATAATATTAGATTAAATTCCTGTTAAATGTAAATAAGGAAATGGAACTAACCTGAAATCCGTACGCAACATTTAATAAATTGCACTGCTCACTTAAGATCATGTAGCTTTCTCTCAATTTTTTTATTTCAATTATAACTTCCATATCATTATTTTCGCCGATTATTTCATTATCGGCAATATCTTCGGCTTGAACATAAACATATCCCTGCGATAATTTTTTAACATGTTTCACAATTATGTTTAGACGCCGTCTGAATATTCTTAAATTTACAATGCACTTCCAATCTTGTATTTGTAAAAAGAATTGGGTTATGAAATATGATTGATACTGTACTACGGTTCCAATATCATAAGCTGTGTACCGTGATATTATATCAAAGAACATAATACAGACTGACGTGAAGCTTAAAATCTTAAATAATTTATTAAACAATTTTCTTTCTTTCATGTACATAGGGATTGTTACTTTCAGTAGGTTGTCGATTTTTTTATAATTTTCAAAATATCTGTGAACACTTTGACAACTTTCTGTAGCAGCAAAAATGACAAGCATAACGATTTGTATCCTTGATGTTATCGTATGTACCCAACCAAAATTGTCTGATACAGGGTAACGAGTTAAAAAATGAAGTTGAAATGATGCTGTCAAAATATTTGTGGATGATATTATTATTAAAAATATTGTGATCAAAGCCCGTATCGTGATATTCTTTAGGGTTATATTATTGCTTAATTTTGCAACACGCGAAAGTGAACATGCACGAAAAATTGTGTTAAAATTTCCCATTACATCATACACGTCCATGATTTTACTCTACTAGCTCCTAGGAATTAAACGTTACAATGCATTAATACAACCGATTGACATGTGAAGCACATTGGATCAATATTACCTATACAAATATGTACATGTGCGCAGTACGAATTTCATTGAATCAATCGATTTAATTTAAATTAGTAACTAGGTTACGATAGTTATGATAAAGTGATGGTAAACGTATTACAATTCAAATCAATTAGTGTGATGGTATAAAACAATAGGTAGTACTTTTCTTAGTTCAGAAATGAGGATAAAAATAATTAGTGACTATAAATACTTATATTGTTACAAAGAAATTTTTTTCCACGATTAAATTACCTTTTTTTAATAAAAGATTAGCAATAATCATCCTTTTCTATTATCATTTGTCATCTTTCCTATTTTCTTTTCACTTTTTCGACTTTAGATTATGATGTTATTGACTCCTTAAATAAGAACAAAACATAAGAATTATAATTAAATCTGTCTTGTGTGTATTTTTATTTTGATACGTTTTGCTTTTAACTCATTTACAATGTATTTATGCGCAGTTTTTAATTTTTATTTTGTTTTTAGTTCCTTTAAAAACTTGTTATTTCTTTGTGCGCCATATTTATTTTTTTTTCATTTTCCACAAAGAGTATTTAATATTATTCAAACTGCGAACACCTGCAAATGTTTAAATCAATGCTTGCCTTCCCTACAGTTTTATTGTGATATATTTATTTTTATAGCCATACAGACCATAATCTAAAATTGTCGCCGTCCAAATTAGAAAGCCATACCTCTGGGTTTTATACGGATTAAAATAAAAGTTTGATAAAATTAATATTTTATTTTTCTTATTTTCCCACTGTCCTTTTTATTTAATTATTTATTGAGGAATCCAGCCAATAGATAATTAGACGCTTCCTCACAGATTTCTATACTAGTTAAACTTACTTTCTGAGCCTCCTTCACTGATGTTTGATTTAATTTTCGCTTAGTTAACAATTTGCACATTACATATTGCACACATCACTAGACATTCGTTGATATAATTACATTTAGATGCTCTTTCAGTTGGAGAAATTTTATAAAGTTGTAAGTTCATAATATGAGATGGCGAGCTTGCACACCACACGCATGTCCCAGATTACAATTATGCTGTAACTCTTATCTCAAATTTTACAGATGTAGGAATCTAAATTTACTTTAATTTTACTCTAGGCAATTACAACATTTTACATTTCATTTTTCACACTTAACATTTTCCATTTTTTTCTTTCTACTATCTTCAATTTTCAATTTCTATTAAAGCTATTCATTTACTCTTGTTCTGTGCTTATACGGATATATTTGTGTTTGATTTACATTAGATAATTATTTACTAATTCTTTATTTTGTATCCACATGAACACATGTGTTCATGGACTTACATTTTTTAAAATGCATCTGAATTTCCTTTCTCAAAAATTTATTGCATACTGCAATGTCTACAGGAAAAGTTGAAAAACTGAACATTTATTTACACTGGGTTTACATATGTACTGGAATTCAGATTCAAAGTTATGTGCAGTGTATTTAAACTGACAGACTTTTGCAATTATTACGTTTAATGATACTGCTTAAAAATAGACGATTGTATTACAATTAATATTAATCGTTAATTGTAATATAATTGTGTGAATTTACGATAGCTTCTTTCGATGATATAAATTTTGTTCTAGTTAAGGCTTTCGTGAATATATTTGCATATTAAATGCACACAAAAAATTCAACCCTGTTATATTTTCAAGAAGTTTTTCCATTAGATATTTATATTAAATACCTAAATGTTTGCATAATTTGTTTGTATAACACTTTTGTTATTGAGATTAAAAAACAAGTCCTTTGGTAATACTCACCAAATTCAGAGTATAACTGTTGCAACCATATTGCTGCTTTAGTTACTAAAGAAGCTGCCATGAACTCTGCCTTGATGATAAAAAAGGCCGCTGTCGCTAGCAGAAACAGGTGACGGCGGTACCATCCTCGAGAAGTACATGACGGAATGCTTGGTTTCTAATCGTGGAGCGATTCATTTAATTTACATACTGTATCTGATTCGTATTTCAGCCTTTCTGGCAGAGTCGTGTATATAGATATATATATATATAAATATATATATATATATATATATATATATATATATCTTATCTAAATTGATGATATTTTATGATGAAATAAAGACACTCATCATTTTCGCTTAAACTGCGCGAGCGCCTCTATTGCATTTTTGTGAAAAAGGGCCACAATACAAAAAAGAGCATGTAATTCATTTTATTGTTTTATACAAAAGCGCTACATTTTGGAAATCATTATTTTTGCATAAAAGATCAGGGAAGTGTAATAATATACTATTTACATTAGTGCTATATTTTGAAAGGAGTTCATTCTATAAAGATTAGTACACGAATATATCTTTATTAATTTTAGTCAAACCGTTGTTTTAGAAATGTTTCCATTTTATATACAACTGTACATGAATGAATCTATATTATTTTTTTGGTTAAGCCTGTTTTAGAAATATTGTGTTCCTTTTGTAGGTAATTATGAACAAGTAACCTATAAGTATACAAAGTAACTTAATTATTTTAGGTTATTTCATCTGCTTTTCTATCTATATCCGTATGCCAAATCCCTTAAAGACTATTGAGGGCTATTCAGTTATTGCTAGGTTACTTTAAAGTTCAATCAATATAAGTACAACATCCTATTTATGCGTATAATCCTATTGATTAACATTTTATCTACCTACCAATATAAGAATGTTAGTATGAATTGTGTTGCTCAATTAGGCAATAATTACTGAATTTATATCAATGAAATTTAGGTGGAAATAGCTTGACTTCTGTCAATAACATTTCTAACTTTATTTGAAAATTTGTCAACTAAAAGCTTGTTTTATTATTTACATAACTAGTAACAGAACCAGAAATATTTCGAACATTCGCACAAAATATTCAATAACTTTCATTTTCATCAGTCGTAGAATAAAACATAGAATCTTTTACTCCACTAGTCATTCAGCAAGACACACAATTCAATGATTCTTTTGATACTCTATACCAGAGAGTCAACACAACCTGAGCTTATTGTTGCTTGATGATGAAGAAGAAAATTCTGATAAAATAAAATGTCCAAATAAGAAAAAGTCAATTAAAAACATTGAAGAGAGTGATGAATCGAGTAGTGACTCCGGTGACTCTAGTGATTCTACATCATCAAGTAGCAGCTGATTTCCTCATTTGATAGCGTTAAGGATCCAATTTATCAACCCAGTGATAAAACATCTTCAGATTCAGAGGAAGATGTGCAATCGAACTAAATTTCACCCCAACCTGGAATTTCTGGTGTAGAACCTCAATCAGTCACTGCTATCACTCAACCTTTCAGTATTGATACCCAACCATCTTATATAGATACACGACTACCTATTACTGACATTCAGCATCCTAACATTAACACTCAGCCACCTAGCATTAATACACAATCACTCATTATTGACATTCAACCACCCCCCATCGACACTTGACCACCCATTATTGACACTCAGTCATCATTATTGACACTCAGCTACCCAGCACTGACTCAGCCACATACCATTGAAAATCAGTCACCCAGCATTGACACTCGGGTACCCAGCATTGATACGCAATCACCCATTATTGATATTCAGCCACCCAGCATTGATACTCAGTCAAACAGCATTGAGAATCAGCCACCCAGCGTCGATAGTCAATCATCTGGCGCGACCTCTCAATTGCTATTAAGGAAAAGGAAAGCTAACCCAGAATTGTAGAAGAGAGATATAACAAAGACTCTAAGAAACAGTGGTAAAGCCTATACAACTAGGTCCAAGTCAAAGAAAATAATTGATGCCAAAAACTGGGATCTGTTTGTTCTAATAATTGGAAACAGAAGTGTTCAAGCAAAATTTACATTTGATCAACGATTCGCCTTATTTGAAAACAATTAGCAAACAAGTGATTTGTGTATTCAGAGGTAATTTTTCTACAATAATATGACAAAAATTTACCTGCGATATTGTTTTGTTCATGTTGGTTGCACTTGCCAAAAACCTAACTACACTTATCTACCTCAAAATAATACACGCATTCGAGTATGCAAAGTGTTTTTTTATGAATACATTAGCAATTTCTGATATAATGATTAGAACAGCTATGAAAAAGAATTCTGATTCAACAGGAATTTCAATGAAAGAAAACATGGGAAACATGGTAACCAGGTCAAAACAGAGGTCACTTTGAAAGATGGTGTTAAGGCCTACATTAACTCCATTTCTAGTATTGAGAGTAATAATTAACGTGTTTGCATAAAACCCAAATATATAGAAGGAAATTTGTCTATTGCAGCTTTGCGTTCGGATCATGTTGATAAATGTAAAGATGATGGCAAACAGTATGTTTCTTACCAATTATACTACAGTATTTTCGTAAATGATTTTGATATATCTTTTTGGAAACCTAAAAAGATCAGTGCGAGGACGGCACATCTTACGTAAATTTGGCCGAAAAGCCCCTTTACAAAAGAAATGTGACTTGCATTTAAAAGAATAATCTTTAGTTAGAGCTGAAAAGGGGGTAGATAAAGAGAATGTGAGTCATAATTTTGTAGTGTGTGTACGATTTGCAGGCTGTAATGCTCTGCCCACAAGGTGGAGTACCAAATTTCTACTATGTTTCGAAATTAAATTTATTAAATTTTACTGTTACTGAATTGGCAACAAAGAACACAAATTTTTTTGTTTGGCGTGAGGAAGAAGGAGCTTGAAGTGTAAATGAAATTGGAACATGCGTGCTTATGTATTTAAAGAACCTAAACGAGAAACTTACTGAAGATTTTGATATAATTTTTTATAGCGATAACTGCTGTCGTCAACCAAAAAATTAATTCATGCTGGCAATGTACCAATATGCGATAAGAAGTTCTCGAAATTGAGAAGCATCACTTATAAATGCCTAATTAAAGGACAAACGCAAATGAGGGAGATGCAGTCCATTATTTAATTCTGAGAAACATTTCGAAGGCTTGAAAATTTTCACCTATATATGTTCTCAATCAGTACATAACTATTATTAAAATTACAAAAAAAAGGTACGCCCTCCACAGTACATGAACTCACGTATGACAATTTTTTGGATTTCAAACCAATGGCTGTTGGCGATTATACTCTGAAAGAAGTCGGACAAAAAGTAAAATGGTCTAATATAAAAGTTATTAAATTACATCGAATTTATGAAAATAAGTTTTTGTTTAACACTTTTTACGAAAATGAGGAAGTTGCCTCGGTATCCACGCTGACAAAAAGGCCAACAAATCTATTGATATTGTAGTGCCAAAACAACTGTACAAGCAAAAACTTAAAATATTTAAAACCAAAAAATATGGTATCCTGAAACTTATTGAGAAGAATATTATACCAAAATTCTAGCAAAGTTTCTATGAAAATCTATAATTTTTTTGTTAATATTAAGTTTTGAAACCATAATATTTTATGAAAATGTTTTAGAGTTACTTTATTTTGATATTTACTACTTCATAAAAAATATCAAATTGTCACAATTGTCATGAGAATTCTGAGATATTTTAGAATACAATATTTCTATACTGCGTTATCTATCAATATAGATATAAGAGTTGAATTAGTAAAATTGCTAATTTTATAGATCTTTTAAAGTTTTATAGTTCCTTTTAAAACGTAATATGATTTTAGTGATCAATATTGAGATGTGTGTTTAGATATTAAGAAAATAAAAGAATTTTTAACTGCAATTAAATTTAATCTCATGTTCATAAGAATTAAGTTTTGATGCCATTTGTTTTTTTTTGACAATTTTAATTATCAATATACCTACTTATTTAGTATGTCCTTAAAAAAAACCATTTTGTTGTTTTATTGCTATTAAAACATAAGTTTACTGAATATCAAAATGTTAATTTAGATATTGCAGAAAATCTTCTTACTTGGTAATTAAACTTGATTATGTGCTCGCTGTTTATTTTTGTCAATTTAACTTTTATTAGCCATTATAGTTAAACTGAACATCCTTAAAAGAGCAAATATATATCCAAATTGTCTTTTTGATTAATATTAATACTATTTTTAAATTCTTCATGTGTAAAAATATTTAATAAAACTTGAAATTGTGTTTTTGTTAATCAATTATCTGAGAGATTGTACTAAATTTTACATGCAAAAGGGACTTTTTGGCTATGTTATCTGCGTGAGTAAAATTGAACGCTTTTAAAGTTCTTATCATTCATGGACATAGCAACCAAAAATGCATCTAACGTTGTATTTTGAAAATATATAATAAAAAATACAAAAATCATGTTTTTAATTTTGTTTCGGCCTTCCTGTATAACTAAGAAATTTTGGATTGTGGTCCTTTTGTATTTAATGAGCGATATATATATATATATATATATATATATATATATACACATGTATATATATATTTATATATATATATATATATATATATATATATATACAATAATTTAAGTCGTCGCATAAGAATGTTATGGTGATTTCAAATTATATCATATCATACCGAATAGTACCTTAATGTGGGGACCATTACCTTCGTCCCAGGCCTTCGGTTTATACAATACTTTTGTAAAAGTGTATCGAACACCAGTTGGTTCATCCTTGTTATGAAATACCCATTTGCAGTCTATCAATTTGATATCTTGAGGCTTTCTTGCTAGTGTCCATGTTTTGTTCAAATCCAATGTTCGGAGTCAAATGATTTCATTCTTTCTCGATAATAGTGTGTGGTGAAACAAATCTTCATTATAATGTAAGTAAATGTTTTCTGTGACAGTCATAGATCGTGTTGGTTTAGTTCTTGGCTCTACTGTTATGTTGAAAGGTGTCGCACGCTCTGTTCTTGTGTTTCATGAGCACAGGCTCTGATTTAAAAAAGTCCCATTTGGAAGCGTGTTTTTTCCGCCATAATCGTCATGTATATCTTTCGACTTTAATGTGTTTTGGTTGCCTTTCAAATCACGAGATATACTCTGCTTTCACCTTGACTCTGTTACATTTACTGTAGATAGCTTTTTGTGATGGTGGGTTCCAAGAATACTGCTATTCTTTATAATTGTTCTCGAGTTAGGTAACAAATCGGTACTCATTTGAGTCTTCACAGTACACGACAAAAGTTACCTTCCTTGCTTTGGGATTCCATTTCCCTACCTTCTCTTCTTTCTCTTTGCTAATTCTTCTAACATTAGTAAATGTTAAATAAACAAGATTGTCTCAATTCAACGGTGAATTATTTTTTTTTTAAATATTGAACAACTCAAGATAGAGATTATTCCTAATTTTATCGCGTGAATATGTTCGATAAATCACATGATAATGGAAGAAAATTTAAAGCTGGCATACAATTAAATGAAATATACACAATACGTTACAAACTTCTAGAAGTCTATAAAGTTATGAATATGGTGTTTTGCGTGCAGGTATGTTTAACTCGTATTTAAACAAAAAACTAAACTATTACAAATATGGAACTGCAAATTAATAATAGGCAAATATTATCATTTCATTCCAGCTTCTCTATTACATGTTAAATATTATATTATAACGCAG